>CM041538.1:18695296-19334462 GCA_023238725.1 Scortum barcoo
ATCAGTTTATATCAGTTAAGTCACAGCAAAATCTGTTTATTTTGGCATCATACCTCTGTGGTAAGTGAGGTCAGCTAAACTAACGTCAGTAAACGTCAGACTTGCAACACATCTTATTTATAATATTCCATCTAATTCGCTGACGTTGAGCGTTTTCTTACAGCAAGTGTGGCTCCAATGACGTTGCTGAGCCTCTTAGTGAAAGCTAGACAAACCATGATAAGCTGGCTGTCGACCTATTAACAATTTGTTTTTGTGTTTTTATTTATTTATTTATTTTTTTTATAACAACTTCATTCAAAAGCAAGCAATCAACATGATGCCTATCAGTCATGTTCAGTTTCGTGCATGTCAAATCACTGTTTTGGTTGATGTGGCCTTTGGAGGATGATGACTGCAGGTGACTTAAGAAGCATTTTCTGAATGTTGAATATAGAAACCTTCAAGAGGACAGTAAAGGAAACTTTTATCTGTACTGGCCACTTTTTTAGTTTGAGACAATGTTAAATTCATATAAGCATAAATCTTTTCTTGAACAACTTTCAAACCCACCGACCCCTCTCAGCCTTTTGGTTGCCAGAAAGGTTAGTCTGGAGAGAGCAGTGTCAAGTTGTCTGTTAACATTGGGCCACAGTTTCCTTGGTTAAAAGCAGAAGATGTAATGTGATGACATTGAATGGGGTGTGGCCACAATTTCAACATGCTTAAGCTTGAACCCACATGCACTGTAGCAGCAGGATTTTTTTTTCTTTTTTTTTTTTTTTTTTTTTTACTTCACTACTGCGCTCATGCGCTTCATTGTGGTTTTACTATTTTGAATCTGCCCCTCAGTGGCTGTGACAGTTACATGTAGCTTAAGGTTTTGATTATGCTGTTGCTATACAACGTTGGTAAGCCCAATCTATGCTCAGACATAGTATACAGTATATCAAAAAAAAGAAAAGAGACTTGCATTGATCTCTCACTCTCACACACACTTAAAATATATTCTCTAATGTTAAGTTTTAGGTATTTTTTTATTATCCTTTAGTTCAGCCCTATGGCAGAATAACTAATAACTAATAACTAAATGGCCATAACACAGTTTAACTAGCTCTTGCCTAAACAGTGCAAGCATGTTTTGTCTTTAATTATCGTGTTGGCCTCAGAGATAACAACTGGTGTATTTTGACCAGCATACCTGGAGAGGTGGCAACAATTTTAGTTTTAGCAGCAACTGCTTTGTTTTATTTTGGAAATTTTGCCTTTTAATTATACTTTCCCTGTTGTTGTTTTCTTTTATCTCTTTGTGCAGCTCTGCATAGCTGTTAAAGGGTTTCACGACTTGCTGTTACATAATCAGTTTTTGGAAAATTAGAGCAAAGGTCAGATTCTTAAAAATGGTTATTACAGAGTCAACTGCTCAGAAGTAATGGGCACAGCTGGCTGTTGTTTCTTCCTCACTGTGTCATACCAGAAAATGGCAGTTTTGTACTACAGTTTTTCAGGCTTTACATGTGTTATACATATGTTTGCATGTTTGAAACTGTCAAGTGGAAGTGCTTGTCATAGTAGCATCTCAGGTATTCATGACAGACGTGGAGTCTGTCATTCCAGACGTAGTTAAGTCTTGCATAATCGCAGCCTGTCTGCCTGGTCTGTTTTACACCTGCCTCAAGTCTTAAGTTGCTTTGTTGATGAGTTTTAGCATGCTCTCCCATGAGATTCCTCCAAGGACACGCCCTTGAGAGGAAAGAGAAAACAATAAATCAATGCAAGTAAGGGGGGGGGGGGGGTTGAATGGAAGTTTCTGCACAAATGAGGAAATCCCTTTCAATGGTTACTGGTGATAAAGTGAACTGGACTGGGTATTGTTGCACAGATGGAAATCCACTAACCATCATACTGGAATACACTGAAAAATTATATTCAGTTTTTTTTTTCTTTTTTTCCTCATAATCTTGTGTCAATTCATTCGCTAATAGTATTAGTTAGTGTTACTAAATTGACATGGGGGCCTGTCTTTAAACTATAAGTGCGGGAAAGTCTTTTACATTTGATGTCAACATTCAGGTATCAGCGGGTTGTTTCAGGAGATGTGTAGTTATTTGTATGTGTGTATGTTAAGTATTTCAGATGATGGTTTGCTTTGTAACAGAGCTCTTACGTAAATCCTTTTTTCCTGTCCATATGGGTTTGGTTGGAGGCCTGTCTCAGATTACTAAACTGGCAGGATGCTTGACACAAGGCTCCAGTCAGAACTTGTACATTTTCGCACAGTCTTGGCTTTGCACACAAGTGTACGTCATGCAAGTTGGAGCTGTATTTTGTAGGTTTGTCCAACATTTCAATCCGTTATCTTACATTGTACTGTCCCAGTTCATCGCTAAGAACTAAAAAGAAACTATTTGACAAGTCCTGTTTCTAATGAACATTTTTTTAAAAGCCCCAGGTTAGTCAAAGTTATTTGGTAGGGAAAACCAAGGTGAGCAGTAAAATTACCACCCAAAGTGTCTGTTGTAAATATGTTACAGTGCTCCTTGGTTAAACTTTGAACTACAGTTGGTGTGTTTGTTGTGTCATCAGTTCCCTGTTAAAGGAAAAGACCATCTGATAATGTGGCTAAACTGTTGGTTTATTACTTGTATGACCAATCAGGTTCCTGTCTGACTTGTCATGATATGATGTTATTGAAACAAATAATGGAAAATAATGGCCCCAGCTCCAGTCCAAAAATAAACCAAAATGACCCTTTAACATTGTGTAATTGTCACATTTTATGTGCAGCCTAAATAGACTAATTTCTAAATTATTGTATTTCCTATGCATAATAATTTGCAACATCATACCTAATCAGTTTTAGTATAACTTGGGTTGGCTCTATTATTGTTATATATTATTATGTTCCCTCTCCTGCACCTGCAGAGTTGAACTTGTTTCTACATTATCTGCATTAGCTTCGAGGTCATTCATAGGGACGCAATCCACCATTGTTGTATATGGAAAGTTTCAGAAATATGAGTCGCTGGTGGATGAGACCAGCACAGGAGACAGAAAAGGGGGGAGGGGCATGAGGAGAATGAGACCAGTGTTGAACAGTTGGCCTCCAGGTAGGGGGGAAACTGCTCCCCCACCACCACCTGCACACACACCCACCCTAACCCAAAGACAAAGCAAGAATGATGGTATAAGCATGTCAGTCTCAAGGCAAGTTCAGCTACTTTACTGAGAGGGGTGGGGGAGTGTGTAACAGTTACTGTGAAGAAGTACAGTTACAGTTACTGTGAATGAAGTATTTGGATGTTTAAGTGTGTTTTCATAAATAATATTTTGGATGGCTGGATTGTGCTTTGGTTATGATAAAGTCACTGGTACTCATTTTTTATCATACTACAGATCTGCCATGCATGGCTGGAAGCCAATGGGCACATTCAGATTTAAAAAGGTTATGAGTTCTGGATTTCTTTCAGATACGCAGAGAACATTAAAAAAACTTTTTGCAGAATAAAGATGGTTTATCCTGAGAAATTTAAAGAGGTTTGCCAACTGGGAAAGTTTGTTCCAGATTAAAGATTTTGAAGGATGCATAAGAAGTGAAGAGTTATTGGAACTTAAATGTGTGCATGTAATCAGCCTTTATAATAAATGTTTTTGCTGTTAAGTGTCCAAATAACAGCAACAAGACTTAAATTCAAGATTTAATACAGGAGGTGGTTATTGATGCATGTTAAATAAAAGCAAAGTATATTAAGTTTGAACATGCATAGCTATAGATATACACTTAAAATGTGGCCTATAAAACATTGAAGCACTGTAATTTAATTTTGTGTGCTCATGTTTCCAACTAATTTTAAGTTAAGTTTCTAACTAATAAATCTATTTCACTGGCCCTCCTTCTTGCACATGGACTAATCTCATTGAAGTAATCCTTGCATAGCTTTCCTATTTTAGAAAATATCATTTTTCTTTTTGTTTTGAATCTTTAGTTGATAAAGTTGTAGAGCGAGTTTAGATGAGATGGAGTTGTAATCAGCATAGAACGAGAACAGCTCACGTTGGAATTCATTTTATCTGTACTATTATCTTGAGACACAGTTATGTCAGACACATCTTGACTGAGAAGACCTGGGTCTGACCTTAGTGACTGCTGTCCTTAGGGCCAGGAAGACCACACTGACTAATGCCTTTGTTTTCTCCTGAGTGAGTTGATAATCCCTCTGGCTTAATTGGAATGTGTGTTATTGTTTTTGCCATATAAGGCTATTATTCATTTTGCTGACTATATCTGTTTCAACTTGGCATTTACTCAATTTTTAGATTAAAGTTGCCGCCATTCATGTTGTGAGCATAGGAGGAGCACAAACGATAATATAGCCTGTTAATGTGCTTGTTAAACTCATGACCTGAAATACCCCAGCCTTAACTTTTCACTGACATTTTTGCATTAACCTTTAAAGGCAATGCCTCGACATCTCTATGCAGCTTGGCCTCTCAGAGCATAATAATTTCTTGCTCGTCCCTGTACATGATGTACAGTGGACATTTTTCACATTGCTGCAGAGTCCTGGTCACTGTACACCTCTCAGGTCCAGCTATGCAAAGTCTGACTCCACACCAATGTGTGACAAGCTGATGGAAATTCTGGGAGACTTGTGCTCACTGTTGTAATGCATCTGCTACACACACAGTCCTGCATTTACACTGTCCAAGTCAAGATCATCAAGTGGGATTATGTTATATTTTTTTGACTTACCAAGATTATTAATGGTCATAATTAAACTCCAGCAGTTGTATGTCAAACACACTTGAAATCCCCATCCAGTACAGTATGGTTATTTTGTTGTTGCTGTTTCAATTTCAAGATAAGGTTATAGATGTGCAGTTACTCAGTACTTGGTTGAGCTGATTTCTTGTCTGTCACTGTGCCCTGAAAACAAGGTCTATCCTCAACACATGTAGTCTCTGGCATTTTACTTATTTTTTAAGTTGTAATGCAGTATGTTCACCTCTCAGTGGATAACAAAAGTAGTATTATTATTATTGCAATGAAATTGTCCGCTGGTGGAGAAGCTGGTTTTTATTTCCTGCCCAGCAGTTATGGAATGAGTATTTGGTTAGAAAGAGGAAGTTTGAATCATTCATTATCATTTGGTAACACCTAGAGTTGGTCTTTCAAATGTTTAAATTTGAAATGTATTTTATGCCACCCAGGAAAATGGAAAAAGACTGAACAAAAGTCTGATTATTCATACATTTTGTTATTGTATATTTTCATTAATTGAGCACAATTTCATTTTGGGTTGTGATTTTCATGTCACTAAAAATGCACCTAATATCCAAAAGTTGAGAGTATTCCTTAAGTATGGTTTGATGGATCCTCTTTTAGTCACACTGAAAGTCTAAATGAGGGAAGTCAACCATATCAACATCCGGCGAGTCGACTAATTTTGTAAACAACCAAAATTGTCATTTCCGTGTCCTGTCTTTACATTGCTTATTTTACAAGGTAAAAAGGGGTGTTGGTTTCATGGGACAAGATGACTATCATATTTGAAATGGCTCTGTCAGTGACTCCAGCAGAGGAGGATGATCTATTTTGTTGTCGGGTGTGTTTCGGTATTTGGAGGAGGGGTTGAAATACATAAGAACGCTTCCACCACTCCCCCCAGCACCCCTGAGCAACAGAGTGACAGGTAAAACCAGCCCAGTCAATCACAGTGTGACACCAAACAGGGCTTTTTACACTGACAAGATGACGTATATAAGGCTTTTAGATGTCTGATTTTGAACAGCCAAGTTCAACTAGTATTTACCAAAAAAAAGAAATAACATCAGACATTAATGATGTGAACATCAGACATTTTAATACCAGTTACACTGTCAGGGTTCTTGTTTGCATATTATTTAGGCCTTCCCAAGTTCAACTTTGTGGCTTTGCAAAGGTGTTTTACTTTGGTTTAAGTCTACAAGAGAGAGCACTGCCTGCTAAATTGATTACAAATGTGTTGCTTCATCTCAGAAATAATAAATGATTAAGCCAGTGTGTATAACTTTATCAGACTGCTATTATTACAAATCTGAAGAAATTATGAATGAAACTACAGGGTTTCCCCATTCATTCCTCCTAGTAGTGGCCATTTACCTGCTGCCAAAGTACTAAAATATTTCATAAGCAGAGCAAAACTAGCAATAATAATAATAATTTATTATATTTTGTGCCTCCATGGAACTGCAAGGTGTGGCAGCAAGATCAGAGTAAGTGATTTCCTATCAGGGAGAAACCTCCTTACACAACACACTGAAGAATTTTAAGCATTATTGTATGAGTCATGTCTTCCTCCTCCTCTGCAGCAATCATTTCTGTCTGACATTAGCCGAGATATCCAACCCTGAGTAAACACTAAGGTTTTATGGCTGTTTATGATGCTTCTTTGCTGTGCTTAATTTTTCTCTGGTAGGCTATCATGTAACTCTCGTTGCTACTAAACGGGACATGATGATTTGCGAGTATATGAAGCAAGGCTGTTGTGGATATGTGCCAAATATTAAGCAGAATTGTAACTGGAAATGGTGCACTAACTTACATAGACAAATATGAAACAAATTTAAATTTGGCTGCCAAATGAAAAGGGGAGACTACCGCTACTCCTGACTTGTTTCTGGCATTTTAACCATGACATTGGTTGTCTCCTAACACAGAGAGAGAAATGGACGCTAGTTTTGCTCAATGGGTGTCGGCCTGGGTAGAAAGCCAATAAAGGCGTAACAATGGCCCCCTTCATGATAACAGAGTCTCCACTGATTTTTTTTTTTTTTTTTCGCCCGCTGCCTGTGAATAATATTATCAGCCCACCCCGGAGAGAAAACCTACAGGGCGCCTCCGGAGTTGTGTATTTGGGAGGGTTAAGGGCGTGAACAGGAACGTTTAAAAGGGGAGGGGGAAGAAACTCAAGAACTCAAGACTCATTGAAGTCAGGGCGGCCAAAGTAGAAAGTCGCGTTTTGTCTCAGTTCTGTGGCAAATAGGCAAATAGGCCATCTCACTCTCACCCCAGTTGTACTCTTTGTCGCTGGCTTGGTGCACACTCTCTCTCTCAGTCTCTCTCTCTCTCTCTCTCTCTCTCTCTCTCTCTCTCTCTCTCTCTCTCTCTCTCTCTCTCTCTCTCTCTCTCTCTCTCTCTCTCTCTCTCTCTCTCTCTCTGTGCTCAGCCTCTTTCCCTCCCTCTCCTTCTGTGAGCTAGTTATTCATCCAGTGTGTGAGTCAGGGAGGGTGGGGATTTGGAAGACTGCTGTACCAGTCACACTTTGTCAGTTTACTCTCTCTCTCATTCCCTTACCCTATCTCTCTCTCTCACTCCTCTCTCTCTTTTCTCTTTCTCTGTCTCTCTTTCTCTCTCTCTCTCTCTCTCTCTCTCTCTCTCTCTCTCTCTCTCTCTCTCTCTCTCTCCTTCTCTCTCTCCCTCTCTGCCTCTGTCCTCGCTCAGCCGCTTTCTTTCTTTTTGCTGCTGCTGCTGCTGCCCCAGCCTGCCTGCCTGCCTGCCCCGCCTGCCTGCCTGCCCTTAAAGTTTACAGAGCGGGATTGCCGTGCTGCGAAAGAGGAATCCATATCAGCTTTTGATGATTTAAGGGGAAAATTATAGTCTCGAGAAGGTAAGTTACTCTGTGGTACCTCGTAGGTGAACTAACCAACTGTGTGTAGAGTCTGCCCACATGTTGAGCAGCTCAGGGATTTGGGCTTTGGCTTTTGAGGATCTTTGTTCTGTTTTAAAATAATGAATACTCCACTGTTTGACTAATGGGTTACTAGTTGCTCCTCCTGTGTTTTTTGTCTTTTTTTTTCTTTTTTTTTTTCTTTTTTTATCTCTGCTCCATTTTGTTCATCATTAACTCCTACCCCGTGAGCATGAGATCCCTTTTTCCATCCCTATGATTCATTGACATGGCTCTCATAGGAAATGTTCCCCCTCCCTTTCCACTGTGCTATGTCTACATGGTAGATGTAAACCAGCTACCTCTCTGTCAAGGTATCCAAACATTGAAAACTGAGTGGTTGCGGTGGGACTTAAAGAAGAGGGAAACTTTTTGGAACTACTGAACGAATTTAGTTAAGTCACAAGAAAGCACTGATGTAGATAAGGGCTGTAAATCCTGAACATTTCTCTTGTGGTGGAAGAAGAGGTCATCGTTTAAAGGTAGACTGTGTCTACAGCTAAATTGCTTCCTCTGTCATGGGAATAATAACAGCAGACACTTTGTGGACCCCTCACACAGTTATGAGGAAGCTCTTGTCCTCTTGTGGATTTACTGCCATCATTGCTGACACAGCTGAACAGCAGTGACCACTGAACAATGGAGTTTAGCTGAGATCAGTTTATATTATTGGTCTAAACTCTGAGCTAACACACAACCGTTTAATTGGTGGGGATTAGAAGCAGTTAGATGCTGTTATGTTTGAGTTTAATGGTGACTAAATGTGAGAAATAGTTCAGAATTTTCAAAGCAGTGAGATACAGTGACTGCTGTCAGTAGTTAAAATGTGCTTTGTCCGTAAGTTTTGTGAATTCAGTGAGCTGGAATGGAAGGGGCTTCATTTTCATTTTTCTTTTTAAACTTCTATCTTCATCTGGGACTGAGGATACAGAGGTGTATTGTTTGCCTTTTCCTCTTAGTGTTGTCATGATCATAAGACAATCCCCCTGACTCGCACAATCAGTTTTATTATTGGTCTGTATACCCTTTAAAAAAACAAACAAAAAAAACAAACACTCAAATGAGTCACATTTTGCATGTTCATACATTAGTTTGAACATGAAAACTGGGAGATTTAGATAACTTGTATTTTAAAAGCAAATCCTACATATTTTAATGTAGCATTTGTTAATTATTTGCTTGGTGCTCTCTTACAGTATCTACAATATGATTTAATTGAACTCAGAAAAGTGGCTCTTGGCGCCAACAAACTAAATCAGTATGCAAACCTACACCAAACTGAAATGTAAAATATTGCCAAGTCAATTCAGAATTTTGGTTTCTGACAATTTTGACTCGAAACAAACTAAAAATGAAATGTAAGCCATGTGATGTGGTCAGACTGCCACTACACAATTCAAAGTTACTGTGTAAAAATAAACTTTACAACTAACCTGGCCAGATTGACATCTGGTCAATTTACCTGTTCAGCATTTTTCCTCAGAACAAGACTCTACACCACAGACATGATGGTACTCTTGTTGAAATGTGAGGCGCCTGACCAAGTGCCTCACCATCGGTTCAAAAACAGCCACAGCGTTTTGTGTAAGAGTTTTCTGAAATGTCATTTATCTGACCTGTTATCACCAAACATGTAAATGGTGGTATTGTATAACACTGAGGCCTGCACAAAGACACAGCTCGCTTCAAAGTTTTCACCATGTCGATGGAAGGAAGTTAATCAGTATCTGTTAGTGCAGCTGCCACAGTTTGGCTTGGAATGCTGGACTCAGTCACCTGAGAGCTCAACAAGGAGATCGACCTGAAAGATACTGGGGTGTTGACGTTGCCTTGTGATTAACAATTGAAAACTGCAGGGGGTATCTACAAAAAGAGGAATGTCCAGTGTGTGAGATATTATCTGTTTTTACTGCAGGACTGTGCTGTTCACGATCAACTTTGACACAATGACAGCATACAATATTAAAGACACTTAATTCAAGTTGAATTTGGGTAAAGAGTATTCCATTTTTAATATGAAATTCAATCACATAAGCAGATTAAGGGCTATTATGTGTTGAGCTAATAGATTTGTGTAAAAAGGGCAACAACTCTGTATCAATTTTTTACATTTTTCACATTCAGTTCAGTTTTTTTTTTTTTTTTTTGTTTAAGTGATGTAAGATAATGTGACCTGAAGTATTCAGTCAAGTGGATACAGACTGAAATATGCTTGAAAGCAACTGTCCCATATCTGATTTCCTGCATGTCCTTGCAAGTTTCATTTCCCGTTTCATATCCTGTGATTCTGAGAGACAGTGTTCTAAAGACGGATGCCGAAAGCAGGTTTACATCCTTAAACTTTGATCCCGTGCATTGTCATTGAATTGCTCAGCAGTCTTTACACAGGATCCCTTCTTGCAGTTTTCCTGAGCAGAACCTGCGTCAGCTTTGCTCCCTGCCCTTATTTCCACAGTGTGAAATTATTAGCTTTTAATTATATTGGCTTAAGGAGGGCTGTTTTTTAGTCCTCAGGCAGTGAAAACCCAGAGCATTGTGGATTGTACTTCAAACAATAGCTCCCTCTGGGTTCAGTGTAGTGAGTGCAGACCGCACCCTGCATGTCCTCTACTTTGTGAATGTACTTTACAGTTTACACTTGATACGGTAAGCCTTTGTCAACAGAAAAAAAACGCAGGTCTGAAAACCATAGCAACATTCCTGTGTGAATAGTACATGTCTTGACACTTTTCTTTGACGAAATACCTCTCAGCATACCTGAGTAGAACTGGTAGTTGAACTGATGGATTCAGTTTGCAGTGGGTGCCACATAAGAAGGAACACTTCTTGTTTAAGGCACTTTGATATCAAAGTTGGGGTTTTTGCACTTTGTGTTTTTAGTTCAGTGACCCATAACTTTCCCCTTTTTTGCCTCCAGTTTTTTCTTTTATCCCAGTTGGGTTCATTTGAGGGGAGCAGTTTGAGTATTGTGTCTCAAGTTCTGGCATGACTCCTGCAAACAAAGAAGCCAGTAGAGCGCCGCCTTACTCTGCAATGAGGGATGCCCTCCCAGTTCCCTGTAGCACCTCCTCTTGGATATCAGGCCATGTCTGATGAGTGGTTGGAGCTGGGGCAAAGCATCCTGGGATTTTTTGGGAGGGTTTGTTTGTTGAGGGATGAGCAGCTCTGTCTCAGTAATTGCTTTTCAGTGCTGCTGAATCAGGAAATGCCACAAAAGGCTCCTCCTTGAAGGCATTTGTTGGTCATGGGTGATCACCAGTAGAGACCCGAGCAGTGAATAAGACTTTCTGTTTTTCTCTGTAAATGTCACTCTGTTGGAAAGTTTAACCACTTTTCAGTCATAAGGTTCAATAGAAAATTAATAAGAACAGAAGGAGACCGGTACATTTGAACTTCCACACACATTCACACATTCAGTAAGGCTACATCTGGATTAAGACATTGAGGCAAAAAAACAACACCATAAAACTGGCCTTTAAATTGCTGTCATGGGAGTGGTGGAAGGATTGCTGCTGCATTTGGCTTTTACAAGTTAAAACAGATAATGAACTTGCTTTTGTTTTTTGCAGATAATTGGGACATAACGATACAAGCCGCCAAACATGCTTCAGGGGATTCGGGAGATTGGCTCACATGCCATGGATATCTATGACTACCTCTTGGTGGGAACTGGTAAGTAATTTACCTGGCTTAAAAAAAAAAAATCACTCTGTATATTTTATGTGTTTAATGTAGCTTTGTCTTTTATGCCCCCCCCCGGTAGATCCACGGCTGAAGGAGTATCCACTGATGCAGAGTCCTGTTCCCATGTCCGTAATATTGCTGTGCTACCTGTTCTTCGTACTGTACCTTGGACCTCGCATAATGGCCAATCGCAAGCCCTTCCAGCTAAAAGAAGGCATGATAGTCTACAACTTCCTGCTAGTTGCACTGTCGATATTCATTGTGTATGAGGTAAGACACTATTTTTTAAAGGCTGCAACATTTAAAAGACTTGCATTGGATTTACACTCTGCACATTTTAAGTAGTTCATGCCCATACAGTGCAGTTCTTGGACCGGCTTTTGCTTAAATTGTGTAGATTTGGTTGAATTTTGTTGTTCTGTCTTTTACTACTTGGGGACTCTAAACTGTATTAACGTTTGTATGTAAACTTTCCTTGTTACTTAGTTCTTGATGTCTGGTTGGGCCACAACATATACCTGGCGATGCGATGCAGTCGATACGTCTGACAGTCCTCAAGCGCTACGAGTAAGTCCCCTCTAACTACTCAAGTCATAAACAGCTCTTTTTTAGATTTATTCTAAGAGAAGTTATTATTTGATGGCTGCGTACTTTTTGTTAACAAGTCTTCATTTTCATCACCAGATGGTCCGGGTAGCCTGGCTGTTCTGGTTCTCCAAGATTATTGAGCTCATGGACACAGTAAGTTAACTCCTTTTTTTTTTTTTTTTTTTTTCCTGACAGTCTTGCAGTTACAATTTTAGTAGCTTGGCTTTAACTAATTGATGTCATCTTTCTGTCAGATCTTCTTCGTGCTGAGGAAAAAACACGCCCAGATCACCTTCCTGCACATCTTTCACCACTCCTTCATGCCCTGGACCTGGTGGTGGGGAGTTGCCTATGCTCCTGGTGGGTAGACATTAACTTAATCTTGATTTGTCAGAGATGGTGATTAAATGATTAATGCATGAACAGCACATGGGAGGGAATGGCATCATTACTTCATCCTGCTAGCTAACCTTTATACATATTGACCTTTATGATCAGTAACAGTGTCCTCCATTTGGTCTCTGCTTTCTCCAAGAAATATCGTGCAGGCCACCTGTGAAGTACTAACTTCTGTTTTGTAAATAATTAACTAAGACTCTGAATAAAACCTTAATGACCTCTACATTCGTGATTTTTTTTTTTCTTCTTATAAGGTCAGAGGTTCTTTTGATAATGCAGGTCTGAGTCAGCCTAATGTTTGTAATTAATACAAACATTTTAATTAATAATTTATAGGTGGAATGGGATCTTTCCATGCCATGGTGAATTCCTCCGTCCACGTCATCATGTATTTCTACTACGGCCTTGCTGCTGCTGGACCACGCTTCCAGAAGTTTTTGTGGTGGAAGAAATACATGACTGCTATTCAGCTGGTTTGTATACCCCATACTTTTTTGTGTTTCATCATTAATAAGAATTTTTCTATTTCAGACAGCTCTGGGACAGCATGAATGTCTTAAACGACTCTGGCCCATGTTTTTTAAAATACAAATACCAAAGGCCAAGTTAATGTTTCTGCTCCAAAGGCACCAGGAAAAAATCCTGTTATTGCCATTATTTATAGTAAGTGCTTGGCTGACTCCTGATTTTTCTCTCAACAGACCCAGTTTGTTCTGGTGTCTCTCCACGCTACCCAGTATTACTTCATGGACAGCTGCGACTACCAGTTCCCAATGATCCTCCACCTCATCTGGATGTACGGAACCTTCTTCTTCGTGCTCTTCTCCAACTTCTGGGTCCAGGCTTACGTGAAGGGCAAGCGGTTGCCAAAACAGGGCCCTCAGCAGTGTCCTAACGGCACGGCTGTCTACACCAACGGCAAACACCACGAAAACGGTAACGACATCACCCACGGGACCACCAATGGCACCAGCAAAGGCTCTGCTCGCCACGAGAACGGCAGCTCTCACACAGGCAAGATGAAGAAGGCCTAGGGTGTGTTTCTTTTCCTGTTTTTAGTTTTTATATGCAAAACATTGGGAAATGACGTGGTCAATGATTTCCACAGTTGGGGTTCCACATTTGGTTTGTTGATTCATTCATTTTTTGAGTCAGGCAAACACTTATGGAACTCAATATATGAAGAGAAGATGTTTTTACCCAAATGTTATCTTCACTGATGTTGCAACAACTTTCTAGTTCGGTATCTCACCGCCCCACATGCCTTCACTGTTTATTACTACTATTGGACCCCCATATGCTCCTGACCCCCCTGTGGACAGATGACTGTACAGTTTCTATCAAACTTGAAAATACTTTTTGTAAATAGTTTTACAACACCAAAAAAAAAGAAAAAACTAATTGTATTGGTATGCTTTAGACTTTCTAAATTTTGTTATATTGTGTATTTAAAATTAAAATGCCAATAAATTCAATTTAAATGATCTTGTTATACTTTTTGTGCATCAGTATTTTCATGCTTGCGCTTGAGTCAGCCTAATGTTTGTAAGCGCTTGCTGTATGTGTACATTTCTGAAAAGGGTTTTGGGTATAGTTTTCTCCTCTTTGGGGGAAGGCTGACATTGTGCTGTGTTGCAACAACGGGAAAGTATTTGCATTGCTTGCTTGTGCCTCTTGTCTTGGCTATCCCAAGTATGTGGTGCAAGTAGGAGGTGAACAACAGCCCCATTCTGCTTTTGTTTAAAAAGATTCAGGCAGAGAGAGCGCCCTGCAGACCGGATCAACACCCACACAACTCGGCCACCAGCTGTTTCATCAGAAATGGGGTCATACTTTCATTAGTTCTCATTAAAAATGTGTTCTTTAAGTCCATTCAGTATGCAGATGGCTGCGACATAAATAAAAAATCATTTGGAGGGGTCCTGAGAAAATGGATAGAATCACAAAAAATGTTTTTGTTTGTTTTTTTTTGTTTGTTTTTTTTTTTTTAAAGACACTTCTGTCATCATTGATATTTTGGAAATATAGGATAGTTTTATGGCCCCAGGTTTCTAAAAATTCTTTAGTCTGAAGAGTAAAATCAATTGCAGGTTAATACATTTAGAAGATGACAATGTTCAGTTTTGGTTGAGTCAAAAGTATTCATTAACTTTGTTACTGATATTTGCAGTCATAAGTTTATATTTTGTGTGTAAAATCTTAATCTGCAAAGTTGTCACTGTAGAAAAAAGTACAATATTTGCTGAAATGGAGTGACTAAATAAAATGGCAGTTTCAAGTGAAGTACAAGTATTCCAAAGTATACCTTTGTTGCGCAGAGGGTCCTGGATGAACAGGCAGTAACTCATTTATTGTTGCAAGTTTATTCTAGGCTGACATAACATTTCATGAGCAATCAATTAAAATACATCCAGTATGAAAACATTCTTTAGGCATTCATTCAGTGTTGCATCAAATTGCTACAGATCTACTTCATACAGTAATTCATGTCATTCTCTTTTTCTCTTTGTTGCTTAAAGCTCCCACTTTAAAGGTATTCTCTATATTGGAATTGGTACTGAACATGTGACATGAATGATATCAAGCTGTGAAGCTGCTACTACTGTACGGTGCAGTACTGCACCCTGATATGATGGTCCATCCTAGGTTTCATGCGTACCCAGATTGTCTTGCTGCAGGGCAGGGTGAGATCAGAAAACCACTAAGAGTCAGACCACTTCTTTCTACTCGTGAGTGGATGAGATGAATGCAGACCTTGGATGTGGTCTGGTTCGCCCTTTGGATGCTTTTATTGCCCTGAAACCGATGGCAGCACTGATGAGAAGTGCTGGAGACAGAGTTGTGGTCAGGGATAAAAAGAAACAGTGATGTGTGTGCACTCTAAGTGATGTTCTCCAGGATGTAAAAGATAAGTTCCATCACGATGGGCTCGTCGCCCCTCTTGCGCCCCCTGCTGTGTATGACAGGAATCAGCACACTATCCAGGGCGTTGAGGTACTGAGCTGGGAGAGGCTGCCCATTGCTCCCTGCCACAAATCCCACCTGAAATTACAAAACAGACCACTAATTAGTTTTATTATCGTCACACGCAGGAGTTTGTGTTATAAACTTTACAACTACCCAATATGTGAGCGATATTACACGTTTTCCCCACCAGAGATGGAGCAATATGTGATTTTACAATGACAAGATTGCTACATAAAGAAGAGATTAATGATTTCTAGTATATATAAATATACTCAGTGTGCTCTGCTGAGATTGCATTTCATTGTGCAATCCTGTATTTTATATAATGATTATAAAAACTTTAGCCTTGAACCTACAAACAAGTTATCTTTCAGTTATCTTTGTTTGTTCGTGTTTTGTTTGTTTAGGAATATAAACCTAATTTTCATTATTTACAGTCCATAGTTAATACAGATGAACTTTATCTCTATTTCTCTGCTGGTCATTTTCATATTTAAATCAATAGATTTAAATTAATTGACCTTTAATACATTTAAATATGTGATTTAAAGGTAACTTATTTCCAACCTTTTTGACATTTTTTTCACACAAAAAATACACATTTCTGTAGTTTAATCCTTTTTATGTGTCAGAACAGATATCAAAAAGTCACATTTCTGTCTTAACTCAATTCTGAGCAAGTATGTGGTTGGTGCATTTTGGCTTTGTAGGTCAATATTCATGATGCCACCTTCTTGTAGGGGACAGAAACATAATATCTAATGCCTACATGGCCTATTCCAGACTGATATATCAGTTGCAATATGTTGTTGTGACTCGGCTCACTGACACCAAATATCAAACATCCTTTCTGACCTCTTGAGATTCAAAAGCGACACGCAACCCCAGTTTGGCCATCCCATCCTCTTTCAACAGTTTGAGGTGTGGACACAGTGCCAAGCAAAAGGCCCGGGCGATGCGCTCCGTTAACCGGTTGTGTTCAGCAGAGTCACTCGCTCCTCCTTTCGGATGGTCCCCCTTCTGCAGGAAGAACACCTGAACAAAACATACACATACATGTAAAGGGAAGAGGAAGTTTTTCAGATGGATGATATTTTAAACAGGCCATCATATGTACTTCTGTCCAGCGGATGATCTTCCCGTTTTCTTTGTATTCTGACTTCTGGAACATTTTTATACTGCTGATGGACTCCATCGATTTCCCATCGATGGGGCTTATAACTCTGGGAGACACAAACACGCATTACTCCTTCCAGTTATTTACAACATAAACAAGAAAAGAATAAAGATTTTGAATGAAAATGTTCAAACCATTTTAAACATGACTGTCATTTTTTTTCTCTTTAAGCATAAAAGCTTCACTCTCACCCTGCCACATGAACTTCAGACATGTGGACAGACTCACCCCTTATTCACAGTGCATTTCTCCTCCACCCACTGTACACAAACAAGCTCCTGGCTGTCTGATTGGTCAAGCCGTCCACAGGTGACGGTGTAGTCTTTCATTTCCCTTAGCGACCGGCGGAGCTCCGCCATGGTTTCCACGGTGATCTGCACCATTAGCCCATCTGGGGAGAAGGGACAGCGATACAGGAGAAACACACAAACAGACACCAATGGGGAGACATACACAGACACACACACACACACTCACATGCATCAACATGTACACACGCCTAGACAAACAGTCTGTTAAAATGTACACAGACACACACATACAAAGATCAACACATTCTGAATAAACCAGTTTTGAAGCAGGAGTGTTAACATGCACTAAAACAAATGCCAACAATGAATCTCCTGCAAAGCGAGAAGGAACACGTCAAGGTGAACCTGACTCCCCTGTGAGTGGACCTCCTACCTTCCACGATACTAGACTTGGCGAGGTATCCTGCAGACGCTTTCAGTGCACTACTGAATATAAAAAAGCAGGATCCAGTAACTGCAACAGAAACAAAAAAACAGGAAAAGACAAACTCTGTGGACAAAATCCTGATCCACTGTTCACAGTGACAATAAAAAAAAAAACAATCATATAGTGCCATCTAGTGCTCTGTAAGGGAAAGTGAACTTCTTCAGTCCAGTGGGTCATTTGAGCCCTTATTGCTTCCTTTATATTAAAATATATTAAATATGTTTAAACAAAGTATATGTAAACAAAGTTTTATATATATTATCTGCTTCTTATAATGAACTGATTAAATCCATGTCCAATTTAAAGAGAGTAAAGTGCTTAAGTACATTACATTAAGTGATCTGTGGACTTGAGAATGTTTTTTTTTAAAGTTTCTAATGACAAATCACACTGAATATAGCTTGTACAGATCAGAGTGCCCTGATCTATTTCCTTCCTGTGCACCAAATGAAAAATTAGATCTTATTAGCCTGGACTTTCCCCTTTGCTGCAACCTCTATTTCTGCTTGCAGCGAATGCCCTCAACTACTATTTGATGATGTCACATTAAGTCCACCTCTGAGTCTTGATGTCCCTCACAGCATGCTGTGTTGTGGCCCACCTTTGCGTGGCTGACTGTGGATGCTGATGGCCTGGGTCTGGTACCCATCGTCCCCTTGCACACAGATGAGGTGGGAGTCTGCCGTCTCGTTAAAGCACGCCCCGATGGCCAGCACGTGCTCATTGGACTTGTTCAAAGCCTTCATCAGCTGACAGATGGAAAGAGAGGCAAGACTGGTGATTGATGAAAAATGCATAAACATTAGAGTTAACTCTGAGAGGCATTTAAAGGCTTCCTCTCACCTCGTTATACCCAGTGGTTGGTATCTTTATGAGGGTCCTCTGAGCCTCTAGATCCACAGTGAGCCCCGGTACCATTGGTAGGCTGTAACGATAATTCCTAAAGTCCTGGAACAAGATGGAGGAACACCCTCAGTTGTGGGAAGTTTGGCAGAAGTTACGACACCAGAGTTCCTGTTAATTATCGGGAAATGTAGTTTTGTAAGACCAAACAGAAGTCATGTGTCAAATGTCACACTCACCACTAGCAACCTCATTATGGTGTGACCTATTTCCCCAAACAATGGCTTCCTGAAACGCGTGCTGTACAAAGGGCACGGGTAAACTGGAACAAGAAAAAAAAAGTGGGTAACTGAAGAGGAAGCCCACGTGTAGCAGTGTAGGTGCAGCACTTCATACCAGGGCCTGGCTTACATCTGTATTCGGCACCCAATCGCAGCATGAGGCGCAAGGGAAAGGCTTTGGCCCAGGCCACCTCTGCTCTGTGGACCAGCAGGCCAAAGAGGTAGGGCTGGTTTGGCAGAGGTAGACCTTGAAGGGACTGGAGGGTGGAGCGAATGTACAGGAATCCGGCATGCTCCTCGCTGCCCAGAAAACTGTTGCCGAACAAGGACAGCGACAGGTGTTTTACAACCTTTCCTGCAGAAATGCAGAGGAACAGGACATGTGTAATTATAGGATGGAAAACACTCTGATGCTAGACAATTTTCTGAAATCCAAAAGTGGACAAAACTAAGAGTAACACATCACTGCTACTGTACGACCAGTTGAAAGGGACTGCATGTAATCTTGTGTGTGGCGCTGACCTGTGAGGGTGTCCCTGTACAGCTGGATGAAGTGGCTGAAAATGTCTTTGGGGAAGCTTTTCTCCTCAGGCAGGCACTGCAGCAGCACCACCACCTCCACCTGGCCCACGGCGTGCATCCCCTTTGTTGTCACGCACCAGCACTTCCTGTTGACATCTGTCACACAATCAAGGCACAAGCTCAGGGGTCGACAAGTCCAACTATACTCTCATTCATAACTCCCTTTTTGTAGTCACTGTGGTGATGATATCTTTTAAACGTATTGATAATGTTTTTTATTGTTAAAAGGAAGAAGATAATAATAGATAAGGGCCTTTATCTATCTGTTAATCTAGCTATCTATGTAGATGTATACTGTGCAAAACTAATGGGGGACCATCATGAAAAAAAGACTTAACATATAAATTTCTCCCTTTTTCTACCTGTTTTTTTTTCTTAAAGACAACCACAGGGTAAGTGATTTGCTGTGCAGATATCTAGCTGCAGCAGACAAAAAAGTACAACTTAATTTCAGTCTTTAAAAAGAATATGAATTTCAAAATAGACAGTGTAGGAATGTGAGGTATGAACTATAAAAAGTTAAATGAGTTAATGCTCTTAATTCTCCAAGCATTATTTATTTTTTTGTAGTAGCAGCCTTATACTTGATTTTACTGTATGTTTCAAGTGTGTTGTTTTCTGTACATTTTTTCATGTGTAATGGGAAACATGAAAAAGAAACGTACAGTTAACCAATTTGACCATAGCAAGTAGGTTTGCATTGAGGACAAACACCAGAGGCTTCGGCCGGCCGCTCTCTAGCTCCTGAATGAGCAGCATCTCAGAGGGCTGCTCCTCCACGGTGTAATCTGAGGAGCAAAACATAGTAACGCTGCTATTAGACCGTAGTGTCCTCTACAGCTGCTCCCAAACCACTTAGTCTGACATTGTACTTGTATCCACTGTAACCAAATAAAGGAGCTAACTTCATCAAAGATCAATGTTTGAAAACAAACTCATAGCTGTATGAGGATTAATGACATGACATGACATGTCTAAGCTTGGCTCTAAAAAAAGTTGCAGTGGCAGGTGGCTTTTATTAATGCTATTATTTTGAAACACCTGTTTAAGCAGGCAGGGTCCACATTATCATTTACAATAATAGCACCAGGAGTAGTTGTGACTTTTAAGTAGGAAGGGTGCTATTAGTACAACAGCTGAATGATGTTGAATATAAATGTGAGAGGATGTTTATACCTGTGTGATGTGAACATAAACACAAAATTTTGTGGGATTTTTTACTCCAGACTTGAGCTGGTAGTGCAATATGTTGTCAAGAACAAGATTGATGAATTATATTCAGAAGGGACAAGCAAAATGTTCATTTAGGTTATTCAGCTCATTAAGCTTTATTCTGTAATTGCTGCTGTCACTTAGTTTTGCCCTTTCTTTTGTCACCACTGAACTGTCAACTTATCAACATCTGCAGAGTGATCCCTTCTGGTCCTGTCTTTGCACCGTGCAGGACATAAGAATGCCAAAAAACATTCAAGGTACATTTCAAGGTCAGGGAAATACCGGCGTCTGCACAGCCACGAACACCGTGTCCACAAAGTGATGTCAAATTCTGGGTCTTACCTCCTTTGACTCCCGTGGAGGTGAGGATGGGTGGCAGACCGTCCAGGGGGATGAGGTTGACAGAGCTGCTCACTAAAGCTGTGGTGCCCCAGCCGTAAGGACCACAGGCCTCCTAGAGGAAGAGTGAGCCAGTTTTTGGTCAATTGAAAGTTGTATAAACTATCTGACATTTAAAAAACCCTAAAGACAACACTGAGGATTTAGATAAATTCTCCTCTGAGTTACAGAACAACAAATGCCCTCTCTGACATGCTTTGGGTGACCCTACATTGATGTTGGTTCTGTGTGGTTTCAGTGCTCTCCTGATCTGCGGTGAACCCACAGGACTTTTAACTGGCCCACCCAGCGCTCGTCTCATCAGCGGTGAGAACCCTCTGACCGGTGTGGTCGGAGCAGACTCTGACTGCTTATTGAGGATTTCATCTGCAAACCACACCCTCCTCTTCCCCCTTGGCGGTGTCCCTGAAGAAAAGAAGAATTATTTTTTTTACAAAAAAGAAGAAGAAAATAACAACAACAAAAGTGAACTCTGACAGCAACAACAAAGAAATCTGTGCTCACTTTTGATGAGGGTTGAATGACAAGAAATACAAACTCGTCCCTCCTTGCCGTCCAGATGTGTCAGTCTGAACTTCAGACTGGAGCAAAGTGCACAAAAGACCTGATAATACAAACACATCAAGTTACTTGTTATCAAGTTACTCGATGAGGTCCAATCCTAATTTCAATGCTGCAAAACATTCAAACTTGACATTTTTCCTCACCTTCCCACAAGCACGGCAATGGTGCCTCCTCTTAGTGAACGTAAACTTGACCCCACACTTCATGCAGACCTGCGCCTGAGCATCAGGGACCCACACTGGAGCTACCTCCCCGAGCGCAGAGCCTCGTTCCTTGGACAGAATACCAACAGGGCTCGAGTGGATCTCATTGTCAGGATCCATGGGGGAAGCTGCACAGTCTCCTGTCGCTCCCTCCCCACTGGCTTCCTGGGCCTTGCTGCCGTCTATCTCATCTCCTCCATCAGGTCTGACCATCTTAAACTGGCCCTGGAGGTTCCTGGAGCCCCTGCCATATGTCTCCTCAGGTGAGCGAGCAGAGGGCTCTGGAGTCGCCTCGGAGCTGCAGGACTGCTCTTGCTGCTCCAGCCTGCTCTCCTCCACCTCCTTCTCCTCGATCACAGAGTCCTCCTTTGATGGGAGAGGCTGAGTCAGCCTTTTCTCCTCTGCCAGCTCCTCCTCCACCGCCTCTGGCCATGCAGCCTCAGCGGGGCTCAGCACCAAGGGGGTGGAAGATTCCCCGAAACAACTCTCCCCCCATGTAGAGATGGAAGTCACAGTGCAGCTGCCCTCCTCCAGCTGGGAGGGCGAGGCGGTTTTGTCCAGATGTTGAAACAGTTTCTGCTCACATGGCCCAAAACTGCTTCTGACCGGCGCGTCTGAAGAGGTCTTAGACGGAGACTCTGGTCGTATTTGGCCACAACCCAGTCCTGTTTTCGACACATCCCCATCTTTGAGCACCAGCAGGCAGGGTCTGTTCAGCCAGTGGTGCTTGGTGTCCTGAAGAGACGGATTGTCTCCCTCATCTGTTTCAAAAGGGGGGATGGGGAGCATGATGATATCATCAATACTCAACATCTCTATCTCTATTTCTGTCAAGCACACACACACACTCTTACACACACCAGCATGCGCGCTCATCAATAATGACTCATAAGGTGGGAAAAACAGTGTTCACATGTGCTAAGTGGCCATTTAGCATTTATTTCATCACCCCCAACACACCTCACAGCTTTCAATCATCACTAAAGGCAGCATTAGCACTCAGGTGCCCTTGAGAGGTGTGTCTGAGCTGGTCACAGAACAGACCACAAGGTTTTTTAAAAAAGAAAAGAATAAGAGGTTTATTGTGAACTAAATATTGATATAAACCCAATATCTGTAAAAAGAAATGGGTGGCACTACACAGCTGAGAACACAGATCAATAGTGATTCTGTGTTTAATTGGCCCTGAGTGTCCAAATATAACCACGAGTATTTACAGATGTTCTGTGTGTGTGTGTGTGTGTTGCAGGTGTTCACACCCATTTGTTGTGCGCCGACCACAAATGCTGTAGCGCACGTTTGAGTTTGGATCCAAGTTTCCCCGCGGACCGCCTGAGTGTGCGCATCACGTTAAAAACCTTCAGTGTGCGTCTCACCGCAAATACAGCCAAAATGATCCGTTTGCCTCCGTAATGACTCCATCCATAATCTCCACAGAAAGGCAATTACCTCCTCTGATCACGGCCAATTACCGTCCCCGCACCCTCCCCTTGTACCTTACTCACGCAATAACCATGACTGCAGATCACCAGCGACTTATGTGTCCACAGCTGCTGTTTCGTTGAGCTGTAGCACCCGGTGATTCATGAGTAGTTATGACTCAGGACCATATTACAGCTGATACTGCTGTGCTGCACTGTGTGATGAGGTTTGGCACAAAAAAACTGTAAAGGAATATTTGGTGGAAAAGGATTTAATGCCATTGAGGAGGGAAACAAGCTGCTAAAATAAGTAATTTTCCGGATTAAACTGCATTGCAGCTGCTTCAGAATTAAAAGAGAGAGAGAGAGAGAGAGAGAGAGTGAAGATTTCCAGAAACGGCGGCGGGGCTGCACCGATCCGGCGGACCGGAGCGGCCGCTTCCCGGGACGGTGACGCATTCGCCACACGTGCAAATGTTTAATCCGCTCGCGGGGCACCGAGGCCGGCGGCAATGCGACACCCGCAGCCCGTTACATCAGGACACTTCACCCAGGGGGGGGTACCGGGGCGTCTGCGGACAGTCATGTGCGCAACACACACACACACACACAGTAGCGCGCGCTTCAGATGATGCGGACTGTGCGCGCGGCCAAATGCTGGATCAGCGCTTTTCTGTGATCAACACAGGCGCGCAGCATCATCCTCGTCCTCTATGAACGGAGGGGGGTTAAAGCATCCCCACCCCGCTGCCATCCACGCATTTCATACCTTCAGTTATGGCTCCCAGGAGGCTTTCATTCTCGTCATCCCGCGCAGAGAAGAACTTCAGCATTTTTACCCCGTTACATCTGAGTGCCGAGGAGGGGGGGAAACACACACACACACACACACACACACACACGGATCCAAGCAGCAGTGACTTGCTCACAAGCAGAAGGATGGGATGATTTCGTCTCTCTCTCTCTCTCTCTCTCTCTGTGTGATCTCCCTCCTCCCCTGTGTCTCTCTGCAGCTCTTTGAAGAAACTCAAGAGGTGTGCAGAAAACGCCCCCCCCCCACCTCCCCTCAGTTCGCCGTCCACACACAGCCCGCAGGACAACACATGAGCTGTGATGTCAGATGCAGAGCCCGCATGCCTGCTTATATGCCTGTCTGTCTGTCTGTCTGCTGCACACAGGACCTGTCACACTGGAGGACAGATCTCTGGTTTCAGTATCAGTGAACTGGCAGAGCATTTCCACGCAGAGCAGCAGCAGCAGCAGCGTCCAATCTCTAGTTTGGATGGGTAGCATCAGCATTCACAAGATCTTGACAATGACCACAGCACCATCTAAAAAATGTTAATCACCTTTATTTTTGTTTCATAAACAAAAAGTCTTAAGACTAGCTTCAATGACCACTGTAATCCTGACCACGACTGACAATGTGGGGAGGGGATTCAACTGTTTAACAGAAAGGGAGTCATTTCTTTTTTTTTTTTTTTTTTTTAAATAAGCACACAAGCCAGTCTGACTCGGACATCCACGGGCCATCGTGATATAGAAAAGTCTCTGGTTTGTGGGGGAAATGGGAGGGTAGTGTCTCATGTTTCTGGATGACTAGACTTAAAAACACCGGAGAAGGTTTCTCGCTTCACTGCAGTCCAGTCCGTGTGCACGTGAACTCCACGTGCGTCAGTTCGCCTCGTTCTTCGATGCTTCATCAAAGTTCTCCACCAGATCTGCAGAACAGCACAGACACATTGTGAATTTTTTATTATGCTGGGAGAAAACAGCTTTGAAACATGAGAGTGAGCCAAAATTTATCGCTGTCTGACTTTTCTAAATCTAAAGGTCCATACCTGGAACATCGTCATCCTCTTCCTCGATGTCTTCTGCCTTTGGAGCCTTGCTGTCGAGAGCTGAGATGAAACATACAATAAAAATGGGGTAAGAGTGGTGATATTCCACAACAATGTATCAAATGTTTTCTGTGTCTGATTTTTCTGCGGTGCCACAAACCCAATACTTCATTAACAAGGGCTCTGATATTTATTTTAAGTCAATCCCGCATTCATCGTCCTGCTGCTACAAATACTCACTAATGCATTAAATGTGTAGTATTTCACAGCTGATAATAGTCCCCAACAAATACGCTGCTTGATTCTGAGTAAAGTTATCTTAAAACTAGTCCCAGCTTTTTTAGCACATTATTCTGACCTTTTTAAGTAAATCCAATTCTATAATTGAATAAAAATAGCTATCCACATGCATCATTGCACTTTCACCAGTCTATTGCACTCTATGTAGTTAAATTACATAGTAGTTTAAGTTATTTATGTTATGTTATGTTATGTTATGTTATGTTATGTTATGTTATGTTATGTTAAATTAGGTTAATGTAACCGCCTGGCCATAACCTGTTTTTACACCAAAAGCTCACACAGAACTTTAAATCCCCCACACCTGCCCCTGTTTTCTCTGCATATCATTTCCTTGATAGAAAGTCGATCTCAACTTGCATTAGATATTTTTATAGACCCCTAGCAGGTTGCAGTTTAAAAATGTTATATTCAAGCTGCACTTGGCAAGACACCAAAATATTAATAGTCTACTTAACAGTGAAAACTCCAGCATGATGTCCCTCTTTTATCCATTTGTCACAAACTAGCAGGTGTGGTAAACACCATAATCCTGCACGTAAAATGATTTCTGAGTGTTTTTCACCACTTGCCTCAGACTTTTCGAAGTACGGCTTTAAATCAGGACTCATTAAACAACTGGGACAAAAAAAGAGACCGTGAACTGTCACAGGTCTGAGAGGTCCGGGTGCACCCACCTTGCCGAGGGAACTGTTCCGCCAGTTTGCGCAGGCTGCTGAGGCTGTCTGCTCCCAGCTGACTGAGGATGCCGGGAAGCATCTCTGTCAGCTGCTTGGTCTCAGCATGGCCCGTGATGGCGAAGGTGTTGGCGGACAGAGAGGCCTGAACTTTGGGGTTGTTGAAGTGGATCACAGTCCCGTCGTCCTTGATCATGTTCACCTGAGGAGAGAGGACCGCTCAGTTATAGCTAAACGCTCTGGTGCCACAAAGATCTGAGAAATTACTCTGCGCTGGGCAAATGTATGCAAATGACTTAAGAAGAAAGGCATAAATGCAAAAACTTTGCTGCAGTCTGGTCAACGTGGTAACATAAGAACGTGTTCAGGCTGGCGTCAGAGCAGGTTAACGCAATTAAACTGAAGATAACATTCAGGGTTTCCTTTCAAAGAGGATCCATACCAATTTACCTCCTCAATTCCAGCGATATTGTTGACGGCCAACTTCTTTAGTGAACTCTGAAGCTTTTTGTCATCAGCGGTCGCGGTTCTGTGTACCACCTTCTTCTTCCTGCGTGCAGATCCCTTAAAAATAAAACAAAGAGGAAACAAGACTTCTAAATGACAGCAACCTGAAGCTTTGACTTAAAAAGAGTGGTAGCATTATGTATTTGTCAGGTGATATATACTATACTATATAACTATATGGTATAAAATATAAAACAGAAGACAAGCTGATATTTATTGAGTTCCTCTGAAATGACCAGAAGGAATTTTATTTTCTCATCTGTAGATTAAATTAGTCTAAAAGCTTAACACAATTAGAGTTGCACATACAAACCCAAACATCAATTAATTTAACATTAAAGCTCACATATGTAAAAATAATGTCTAAAGAAATCTTACAAACTTCAGTTTCCAACAATATCAGATCAAAGAGTGCAGGAGTGAGGTTGCTTTCAACATATACTGGTGTAGACTGTAAATGTAAATATATGAAGTACTAAATCTATACCATAATGTTAATAAAAATCTATGATCAGCTATAATTTCCTTCATATTGAACTGATACAATTACAAGCAGTGTCTGTTTGTGTCAAGTCAGTTTCTTCCACCTCCTGGTGTAAACACGCTTCTTCAAAGTCCCGCCCATCCAGAAGTATATCACGTTACCGGAGTACTTTAATCACTTTTCTCAAGAATCAACTTGATGCCACTTCTCTGCAAGAATATTTATTAAATGCAAAAATGAAGCAGAAAAAAAAAAAAGTAAAGGTCTTGTGGAACAAGACCTCACCATTCTTAAGAGGGAGGGGGAATGTACAAGGATAGAAGTTTCAGGAAGGCTCGGAAGGGGTCGTGTTTAGTGTTTCACTAATATATGTCATAATAAAACAAGAGCTGTGACCAAGATGTGTCCTGAACCATGTCTTTGGTTTTTTGTATTGCAATCTCAGCACTATGATAGTGACAAGCTAATATAAGCCATTTTTTATCAACCCAACAGATTTATTAGTTGCAGTCTTCAAGATGAGATGACATATTTCAAGAAATTATACAGCTGTTTTTACCATGTGGGTCAGTTTTGACATTTTATTAAATATGAAAGATAGCTATGATCATCTGAGCTGGGAAGTGTAAGGCACAATCTGAGACAGTCAGACAATATGTCTCACAATACAACCACAACATGCTTAAATATTTTGACCACGGTGTGCAAATAATTCATTATCAATTGATCTCCTATTTATTTTCTGTTTATTTTCTGTTTGTTTGTTTACTCTAAAAAATGTACCAAACATCGCTGATAACATCTTCAAATTGCTTCTTCTGACCAAGAGTCCAAAACCCAAACATTTATTTCAATAAATTTTGATTACAGATGTTGAATCTATTTTGTTATATTGTAAATGCATTATAACCACCTTAAAATAACAAATCCAACCATGGATTTTAGTAAGAGCCATTGACACACTGCAAAACTTAAAAATAGACATGTAAACACCACTTTTATATGACAAGATGTAGGCTTTGATAGTTTATTTTACACAAAGACAAGCAGCACATTAAACCACACACACACACACACATCCTTTAACATTACATCTCCCTTATCAGACAGCTTCCTGTGTATCAACTCACCTTTCCTCCTATCCGGACCTGGGCTTGAAGTTTTGCCAATTTCTCTTGATTCATGTTGTCACCTGCGACGTGAGATGATTACAGATTATGTTGGAGACACACAAATGCCACTGTGTTTGTGTGAGTGTGTGTAAATAGCCAAACACAACATCAGCTGCACAACATCTGGGGCCACTTTCAAAAGACAAAGCTGATTAAAACAAACACACAGACACAAATAAAACACACAAAAATAAAGAGACACTGATACCACACCAGCTCCAGCTTCTGTAAGTGTGTGTGTGTGTGTTTAGCAGCTGCAGAGAGATAAAAACACAACACAGGGGCCTGCAGACTGGACACACAGCTTGTCACCGCCCCGCTCAGCCGGGCGGCCCCGCTCCGGCCAACACGCCAAACGCCCCCGCACACCCCGCACGCCCCGCACACGCCTCACGCACACACGCATCATCGGTGCCAGACCTGCTCGGATGTCCACAGAAACATGCGGTACCGAAAGATGGAGGTTATGAGGAAGAGATTACGTCACACACCAGACGGTTTTTTTTCTTCTTCTTCGTTTCCGAGCTGCTGGAGGGAGTTTTAGCGCCGCTCTGCCACCTACAGGACACTTTGTGTATTACATCAACAGTGACCAATGCACAGCCTGAGAGATGTTTTCCTCTTCACAAAGAATGAAGAACTTCTTCCTGAAATAATTATTGTTTACAGATTTTCTTTATTTGAATATAAAAACAAAGAAACAAGAGTCTAATTTAGGATGATTATTCCCTTCATCAAGTGTATTTGCTCACTGAAAGAAAAAGCTGTTAGTTCACTGTATCTGGGCTCATTGCTCCTCTACTCCAGGTGGAGGCACTGTAGGACAAACAAACACAGCTGCTTTCTGACAGTTTTCCTGGAAAAGGGGAGATTAAAGAAGCAGTGAACCAGGCTGTTGTATCTTCATATACAAAACTGTATGCTATTTTTTAAAAACAGGTTAACAAGGCTACATGAAAACAAAACCTGACTGAATCTTCTTCTCACAAACTCATTTTAGATTTACGGAGCAGAACAATAACCTTTTCTACACTATAATATTTCAGACAGCACTTCACACTGCCAACAGTTCACAGTGTAAAGGATGACATATATATTCACACTCTGTCAATTAATGTATGCTCACAAACATTAGGACCTTTTGGGAGTCATGATCAGATTTTTCTGCAAAAAAATCTTACTGTCATAGTTTGTATTGTAATGTATTGTGGTGCAACGCAATACATTCCTAACACACCCAATTCATCTGTATGAACCGTGTTCAGTTATATTGGCTCATTATTGTCAGAAAAGGCCAAACTTTTGAACAATTTGACGATTTAGATTTTACCCCAGTTTTATTTTAACTTAAACAATGATAATTTTTCTTGATACTGACTAATTCAAAAACAGGAGCTCTCAGAAAAATGATACTACTTAGCCCAAGGGTCGTCCTTGTCGATTGAAGAATAAATGTTTTGTAAGTTGACATGTCATTTTTCCACACGTACAAATAAAGAAGTGCTCCTGTGTTTACAAGCGAGACTGATGTGAAGGCATCAACTGTGTGTTCATGTCTTACTGCAGCTTCAACACTCTTGTTCTCATGACAAACTGTCACTAACCAGCTGGCTTTCTTTGTCCTACAGCGCCTCCACCTGGATGAGATCAGCAATCAATCACACCACTCAGTGCAACAGAGCTGCTGTGTTGTGTCTTTGTTGTAAAATGCTTTGCAGTCCCAGTGAAGCACATTTTTATTATTACACAATATTTTATGGACTGACACTCAGTATAGAATTTCTGTATCGTATACTGTAGATTTCTTTAAACAAACCATGACAATAACAATTTATAACAGTATGATACATTCCTTCATAGATAAATGTGGACAATGTAATGTGGAAATATGGATAAATCTTTCCCCGAATGATATATAACTATATGGTATAAAATATAAAACAGAAGACAAGCTGTTGGTGATATTTACTGAGTTCCTCTGAATAGACCAGAAGGAATTTTATTTTCTCATCAGTAGATCAAATTAGTCTAAAAGCTTAACACAATTAGAGTTGCACATACAAACCCAAACATCAATTAATTTAACATTAAAGCTCACATATGTAAAAATAATGTCTAAATAAATATTATAAACTTAAGTATTTTTCAGTTTCCAACAATATCAGATCAAAGAGTGTAGGGGTGAGGTTGCTTTCAACATATACTGGTGTAGACTGTAAATGTAAATACATGAAGTACTAAATCTATACCATAATGTTAATAAAAATCTATGATCAGCTATAATTTCCTTCATATTGAACTGATACAATTACAAGCAGTGTCTGTTTGTGTCAAATCTGTTTCTTCCACCTCCTGGTGTAAACACGCTTATATCACATGTTACTGGAGTACTTTAATCACTTTTCTCAAGAATCAACTTGATTCCACTTCTCTGCAAGAATATTTATTAAATGCAAAAATGAAGCAGAAAAAAAATTAAAAAGCAAGTGTGGAACAAGACCTCACCATTCTTAAGAGGGAGGTGGAATGTACAAGGATAAAAGTTTCAGGAAGGCCCGGAAGGGGTCGTGTTTGGTGGGATGATAAGGGGTCAGGGAGAGGGATGTAAGGGGGTTTACGGAAGGGGTGTAGGGGTTGAGGAGAGGGATGCCGTCTATGCCCTCCTCCTTCTGACCAGTTTGGAGAGAGAGAAGAATTTGTTCTTCTTCTTTGTTTTAACTGGCTCTGTCACGATCTCTGCAGAGAAGACCTCCTCTCTGACTTGTGCTCGCTGCTCCTCAGTCAGATGTGCAAATGTGGACCTGATCTGAGGCCTTTTGCAGGCTGACTGGATGAAACTTTTCATTACAGAGGTGAGATGTTTCTGTAAGAACACAGATTGGACGTGAAGGATTCCACAGTTGCCATGTTTTGTCTCCAGGTGCATCAATTCTATCAGAGCATCCTTTAAACACATAAAACCTCTGACAGTGAAGAAAAGTGTTTGTCTACTTTTACTCAGTGATTTTTTTTGCAAATTTACACTTCAACTGAGGACTTCTTTCATCCTGACAAGGACCAAAGACTCCCAGAGACTGAAAGCCACAAGACTAACTTCCACCATGGAAAATGTGAGATTTGAACACTGTGACAGTATTTGATTTTTTTTGATGTATTTTTTCCGTCGAGCCTTTCTGACTAACATGAACTGACATTAACACTCCTCCCAACCAGGGAGGTCACATGGTGAAGGAAAGACATTCATATGAATTAAATACAGGAAAATGGATAATGTAGGATTCGGTAGGATCATTTATTGTAATGATACACAATTTCAGAATTGGACTGTGCCCGATCAATTCACGTTTAATTAAAATCTTTGACTGTTTTTAAAAAAAAAGGCCAAAAACCGACACAAAATAAATTATTATTATTATTAATTATTATTAATATTATCAATCTAATCTTTAGCCCTTATATTCTGGGTAGTAATTACTAACTGCACAGAGTGTGTGAGGGTCAGGGCTTTGCAGGATAATAGCAGTACATTTTTGTCACTGAGCTGTCTGGCAGGTTAATCAGACTCTTTAACTTTAAGGAACAACAAAATCCATGTGTAAAAAGTGTTAATAGTCTACATGCTTGTGAAAATATTGTTATTATTATGGGAAAAGTAGATTCTTGTCATGTCTTAAATGACCAAATTAACTTAATTGGATGCCAGATGTTACATTAAGTGCACTTGTGAAGTCTTGTTCTGACATGTGTGTGTATTGTAACAGTGTGAAGTGCCTACCCACCTGCAAGAACAGGCAGAGACAGGCAAATCTCTGCACGTCGAGCAGGTGGTGTTAGGAAGCCTGCCCACAGCAAGTGTCCCTGCTGCAGAGATGACCAGGTAAGACATCTGATTTTCATATTTTAGATGGAAAAATGTTCATTTCTCAAGCTTTGACTCAAAAGTTGACGTCCTCTCGTAATTTGCTGACCTGTCCTTCATGCTGAATTTCAACCCAAAGCACTCTGCCAAAAAAAACTACTACTGCCAACCGTGTCCAGAAAAGGAAGCGGACCTCCGTGTATCCTCCTTCTAAACCTGTGGTTGGACATCCAGAGGTGCTGAACCGGGTGCCAAGTCCTCAGCCCTGCACCTCAGCTGCTGATTTTGTAGGGTTGTTGATCTTGGTCCCAAAGCCTCAGTCCACCATCCCACCTGCCGACCTGCCAGTCGTCTCCGGTGTGGCCCCCAGCCCCCCGCCCTCCACTCCTCCACTGTGCCCTGACAGCCCTCTCAGGATCCACAACCGCTCAGTGGAGTACCAGCAGGTGTACCATGAGGTGGTCGGTGAGATGCTGACGTATGTTTGTGTGAACAATCACGACTCTCTCAATCAGATAATTGTTTTATTTAAGAACCTTTCATCCATTCATTTCCATGTATACAAAGATATTTTTAATTACACTCATACTTATTATTTCATTTTTGTCTCTTCTGCTCCTCACAGCTACAAGAACGGCCGGCCTCGTCCGTACAGTTTAGAGCTCGGACGGCGCATCAAACAGAAGCTGTGGGAGAGACTGAACCGTCCCGTCTTTACTACATCCAGCGGTGAGTACGGGCTCCTGCGTATCGACGTGTCATACGGGGTCGGAGTCAGCCCTCCCCTTTATGACGTCGATATTTCAGGAGAGCCAAAGCCAAAACAGCCTGCACAGAAAAGAGCCAGGCACTAGAACTCAAATGAAATTCCTGCTTCATCCATCAGACCAGACCTCCACCTGAAACAGAAAAAAAGAAACATCTCCACCTACAACCTGTCAACTGCCTCATTTTATCATCCACCTGAAACAACCTGCTCCACCTTCATACTTTGGCACACAACTGAAGCCCAATCCTCCACCTAAAGCCTTGGCAAGAAACCTTGACCCACCACCTCCATCTCCTGATTCTGGCACACAGCAGCATGCAGGCCTCCACCTAAAGCCTCAACCAGAAACCTTGAACTGCCTCTTCCACCTTCAGATTCTGGCACACAGCTGCACGCAAGCCTACAACTACAGCCTATGTCTGACAACTGCAGCTGCCTCCTCCACCTGCAGATTCCGGCACACAGCTGAAAACAAAGCCTCCAACTAAAGCCTCTGCCTGACACCTGCAACAACCTCCTCCACCTACATATTTCAGTACACAGTGGCAGCCCAATCCTGCACCCAAAGCCTCAGCCAGAAACCTTGAACAGCCTCCTCCACCTTCAGATTCTTGCACACAGCTGTAGCTCAAGCCTCCATGTAAAAGCCTCTGCTTGACACCTGCAACCACCACCTCCTCCACATGCATATTCCAGTTAGCAGCTGCAGCCCAAGCCTCCACCTAAAGCCTCAGCCAGAAACCTGCAGCTTCCCTCTCCACCTGCAGATTCTTGAACAGTCTCCTGCACCTTCAGGTTCTTGCACACAGCTGCATGCAAGCCTCCACCTAAAGCCTCTGCCAGAAACCTGCAGCTGCCTTCTCCACCTGCATATCCCAGTGCACAGCTGTAGCCCAAGCCTCCAACTACAGCCTATGCCTGACAACTGCAACCACCTCCTATACCTGCATATAGCTGCAGCCCAATCCTGCACCTAAAGCTTCGGTCAGAAACATTGAACTGCCTCCTCCATTGTCAGATTCTGGCACACAGCTGCATGCAGGCCTCCACTTAAAGCCTCTGCCTGACACCTGCAACTGCCTCCTCCACCTGCAGATTCTGTCACACAGCTGAAACCCAATCCTCCACCTGCAGCCTCTGTCTAACACCTGCAACAACCTCCTCCACCTGCATATTCCAGTTAACAGCTGAAGCCCAAGCCTCCACCTAAAGCCTTGACCAGAACCCTTGAACCGCCTCCTGCATCTTCAGATTCTGGCACATAGCTGCATGCAAGCCTCCACCTGCAGCCTCTGCCTGGCGCCTACAACAACCTCCTCCACCTGCATATTCCAGTTAACAGCTGCAGCCCAAGCCTCCACCTAAAGCCTGAGCCAGAAACCTGCAGCTTCCCTCTCCACCTGCAGATTCTTGCACACAGCTGCCTCCACCTAAAGCCTCTGCCTGACACCAGCAAACACCTCCTCCACCTGCATATTTCAGTTAACAGCTGCAGCCCAAGCCTCCAACTACAGCCTCAGCCAGAAACCTGCAGCTTCCCTCTCCACCTGCAGATTCTTGCACACAGCTGCCTCCACCTAAAGCCTCTGCCTGACAACTGCAACCACCTCATCCACCTGCATATTCCAGTTAACAGCTGCAGCCCAATCCTGCACCTAAAGCCTCGACCAGAAACCTTGAACCGCCTCCTCCATCGTCAGATTCCGGCACACAGTTGCATGCAAGCCTCTACCTAAAGCCTCTGCCTGACAACTGCAACTGCCTCCTCCACCTGCAGATTCTGTCACACAGCTGAAACCCAGTCCTCCACCTGCAGCCTCTGTCTGACACCTGCAACAACCTCCTCCACCTGCATATTCCAGTTAACAGCTGAAGCCCAAGCCTCCACCTAAAGCCTTGACCAGAACCCTTGAACCGCCTCCTGCACCTTCAGATTCTGGCACACAGCTGCATGCAGGCCTCCACTTAAAGCCTCTGCCTGACACCTGCAACAACCTCCTCCACCTGCATATTCCAGTTACAAGCTGCAGCCCAAGCCTCCACCTAAAGCCTCTGCCTGACACCTGCAACAACCTCCTCCACCTGCATATTTCAGTTAACAGCTGCAGCCCAAGCCTCCAACTACAGCCTATGTCTGACAACTGCAACCACCTCCTCCACCTGCATATTCTAGTACACAGCTGCAGCCCAATCCTGCACCTAAAGCCTCAGCCAGAAACCTTGAACTGCCTCCTCCATCGTCAGATTCTGGCACACAGCTGCATGCAAGCCTCCACCTGCAGCCTCTGCCTGGCGCCTGCAACAACCTCCTCCACCTGCATAATCTAGTACACAGCTGCAACCCAATCCTCCACCTAAAGCCTTGGCAAGAAACCTTGAACCGCCACATCCATCTCCAGATTCTGGCACACAGCTGCATGCAGGCCTCCACCTTAAAGCCTCTGCCTGACACCTGCAACAACCTCCTCCACCTGTATATTCCAGTTAACAGCTAAAGCCCAAGCCTTCACCAGAAACCTTGAACTGCCTCCTCCACCTTCAGATTCTGGCACACAGCTGCACGCAAGCCTACAACTACAGCCTATGTCTGACAACTGCAGCTGCCTCCTCCACCTGCAGATTCCGGCACACAGCTGTAGCTTAAGCCTCCACCCAAAGCCTCAGCCAGAAACCTTGAACAGCCTCCTCCACCTTCAGATTCTTGCACACAGCTGTAGCTCAAGCCTCCATGTAAAAGCCTCTGCTTGACACCTGCAACCACCTCCTCCACATGCATATTCCAGTTAACAGCTGCAACCCAAGCCTCCACCTAAAGCCTCAGCCAGAAACCTGCAGCTTCTTGAACAGTCTCCTCCACCTTCAGATTCTTGCACACAGCTGCATGCAAGCCTCCACCTAAAGCCTCTGCCTGACTCCTGCCACAATTTCCTCCACCGTTGAGTTTTAAAGACACATGAATCCCAAATCCCCACCTCCACCCTCTGCCAGAAACTTGCACCCACTTTCTCTACCTGCATATTCTCAGAGAAAGCTGCAACCCAAAACTCCACCTGCAGCCTTCTCCCACCCCTGCATATAGCCCCCTCCTCCACCTGTAGATTCTGTCCAATAGATGCACCTTAAACCTTCAACTAAAACCCCTCTTAGCCAGGTGAACAGCCCCTCTCCACCCTCTTATATTTCAAATGCCATTTTCTCATCAGACACTTTTATTCTATTATACATTTTTAATGTTTATTGCAGTGTCCTGCAGCTTTCTATTCTTATTGGTTTTAATGAGGAATAAAATTTGCTAAACCCTACAAGGAGTAATGTTAAAGGTTCAAGTTTTGTTTTGTTTTTGTCATTTTACAACAGAGGTTTGTCCAGTGAAATTAAAGTAGAGGTTTTTCTTTTTTACAATTATTTTAATTTAAGACAAAACAACAAATTGATTATTTTACTACACTGTAAAGAGGTCTATTCATATTCGTTTCTATGGCTAAACATCAAAAGTTAATGGCATGCAAAAATATAACTTCTCTGCATTTAAATTTACAATTTCAGTTCTAGTGACAAACTCAGCTGGTCCTCAGACTTCACCAAAAGTGAACAGTTCATCATAACATGCACTGTTTTGCTTCAGTATGAAGTTAGAAGGTTTTGTTAACTTGAGTTTGTTAGTTGAGGAGTCATTTGAGAACTTACAGAATAAATGTGTTGACTAAATTCAGAATTAATCAGTCACCGAACTCAACAACTAATTTGGGGAACATTTTGATAAAGGGTTGTTATGTATTTTTGCATATAGGTGTTTCAAATTAGTCACATGGTCCTCTATGATTAAAATAAAAACATTACAAACCATAATAGGTGAAGAAAGGTATCCACTTAAATGACCCCACACACATTGTTCATATTGCTGATCAGCTAATTCCATGATCCACAGATCCAGATGTGGATGTGAATGTTATAAGGTTATGCAAAATGGAATAATCCAACATTTAAGCCTGAAAATTCTTTATCAATAAAAATAAAGACTTGTGGGAAGGTTTTGCTGCGTTAAACTTCCAAGTTCTTTAAACAAAAAGACCTTTCTCATAATCTCACATCCAAAATGCCTGATGCAGCAAAAACACTTGACAAAAGTCGGAGGATCAACTCTTGTACCAAAACACTGACATTTGTCTCTCAACACGAAAACTCTTTCTTTCAAGTAGCTTATGTGTCATTGATATTTATTGTAATTCTTTTCTGAATTAAGAGTCTTGGTCAGAGGTTTCCCCCTCTGTTTAAAACCTCGTGACAGGACTGATCAGGAAATGAGGTGTCTTGACATTTGACATTGTTGATATTAAATGATCGTAGTTTGTTTAAGTTTATGAAATATTTGTTAAATGTAGTTTATATCACACATGATCTTTTATTTCTTCTTGCTGAATTCTCTGATACGTCATAATAAAATTGTACTAATTTGAAGTGATTATTTGCCTGTTTGTGAGTGCATTTAAACTGTTTGGTTCAGCTTGACTAACTAAGTGAAAATATTCACTTTCCTGAAAACGCAAAATATACCTGATAGTATCATCAACCAACTAATCTAAAAGATGATAAGGTAATTATACCTACCTTATAAGTCACTGAATGCTCTGAAGGTAAAATGTAAACTTTCTTGTGAGCACAGGAATGTTTCTTGTTAGCACACAAAACTTTTTCGTGAGCATGTGAAACTTTCTTATGACCACGGGAAAATTTCTGGTGCGTAACGAGAACTTTACTTTTTTTTTTTTTTTTTTTTGAACATGTCTATACTTTATTGTACAAGACAAATATTTTCTTTCTTACAAGGTAAACAGTTATGAATTCATTAAAGTACAAACAAACAAAACAAAACAAGTATACATTATCGTTAACACTAGGGGGGATAAAGACCTTTATAAAGATCTCAATAAACACTGTCCAGCTTTTATTGGTGAAAATACTGATGAAAACTTTGTGTAATGAGGGACTTCATGCACGATGTGAGAGAGCTGTGATTTTGCACCATGTAACCAAAATGTAACCTTTCCTGCTAAGAGTGAACATTCTTATTTTTTTGTTTTTTCATGAATTAAAGGTTTTGGGTGAGTTGCAAGCTTTCGCAGGTTACTGTAGCTAATGTGTTGTGTTTTACTGCACATATGGGCTGTTATGCATATTCAGTGCTGAGAACTATTTCTCTACTTTCTCTATTTCTACTTCGGCTATAAAACTCACAGTAAACTAAATGTATTAAAAACATAGTTTAATTAGCCAAATGATCTCTGATGTGCAACCTAAAAAAATGTGTTTGGGTTTTCTTTAAGTGTTCTTCCATTTATGTGCCTGCCTATTATGTTCTACCTCACTGTTTATTTGTTTGCTTCACTGTAACACAGTTTCCATTTTGTGATCACTTTACTTTAATTGTAGGACAGCTCTCAAAGACGTGAGCAGTGTGTCACCTAAAAGTTGTAATTAAACCCCCAGAGCAGCAGCAGGAGCTGTGATTAGCAACAGTTCTGCTGACACATAACAGCTGGCCTTTGTTTCGTGGTGCAGTTTAGATGCCAATTTAATTAATCAACTCATCTTACTTTTTTTAATAGATCATGATTGATTCATTATAATTGATTGTAATTGAATAATTATAATAGATCATAAATGAACATTGAAAAAGTCTATAATTATCCCAGTGACACGCTTCAGACTCCACAGAGATGGAGACAGACAGACTTCAAAAAGATGATTTGGGTGGAGAACAAATGATTCACCCATTGTAACATTTATAGTAGCGTTCGATTTTGTGTAATATGTTTTTCCATTTTCACCTTTATTACACAGTTCAGCCCAAAGAAATAGAAAGTGTTTAATGAGAGATGCTGCAAAAGCACTTGAGCAGAACATTACATTTACAGTAATTACTTACAAGCAAACACAATGTAGATTATATAGATGATAAATAGATATGATAGATAGATAGATAGATAGATAGATAGATAGATAGATAGATAGATAGATAGATAGATAGATAGATAGATAGATAGATAGATAGATAGATAGATAGATAGCACACATTCAGTAAAAATGATGAAGTTAAAGGCACAGAATGCAGCTGCATTATGGACATTTCAGCAGCATTATGAACACAAGAAAAGCACAAGAAAGGAATGACTAAACCAACCTAAGTGTGGCTGTAATATTTTCTGAGAATTTTAGTCAGATTTTTTTCAGAGCTGTTGATGCATAAAATGGAGCAGAAAGTTGAGCACAAGTTAATCCCACATTGTATAATATGCACAATTCTGCCAGTTCATGGTGATTATGTTACAGCTCCAAAGAGAACATAAAAACCAACTTCATATTGGTAGTATGAATGAGCGTCTTGTGATGGGTACAGTAACTTCCTGTTTTCTCACAGGTGCTCTCAGATCCAAACACTGTGGCACGGCTCAGGTGATAGATTTGATTGCAGTGTCTGACAGAGGTAATCTACCGTTGCAGGGGCACTCAGCCGGGCCAGAACCCAGGTTGCTGGTCTCCACTGAGCTGCGGAGCATGCTGCGGTGCCAGCGGTAGAGGTGATGAGACCTTGGTCCCCAGTAGCTGTGGAACAACGTGAAGATTTTCCTCAGGACGGCCTTCCTCAGCAGGATGTAGACCCAGGGGTCCAGGATCTGGTTCCATGTTGCCATGCGGACCACCATCAGCAGATTAAAAGACACAGGCTCGTCATTTGCTCTCGTGCTCAGGATGATGACACGGATCTGGTGGAGTGGTCATTAAAAAAAAAAGTATGTTTGAAGAGGCTGTATGCAATTCAATAAATCAATAAATACCTTACTACACACAAACAGACAAACAAAAGATGAACTGTATTAATATAACCAATGGTTATATATGCTCTAATTCTCTACCTTAGAAATATTACATTTTTGCACTGATGATTGAAAGCCTTACTTTACATTGCACTGTTCTGTAAGACGTGCAAATGTCGCAATAATAATTCACATTCAATGTTGACATGAAAGATTATGTCTATCAGAGAGTGGCACATTATCTTCCACTGAAATGATTCAGTACACAAACATTTGCATAATGATTGTAAAATAAATAGTTATTGACAAAACTGGAAAAATACTACTACTTCTTGCTATGATCCAATAAGAAGAATAAGAATAAAATTATTCAAAAGTGTGAAAATCAGTACAGTTTTCAATGTCTCGGGCACAGTGTTTGCTTGTTTTTAAATACACTCCCATTGCAAACTGTCCTCACAGCAGCCAAAACAGAGGCGAGTTTGTAAAGCCCCTCTATATGTGCTGTACCATGAGTTGAGCAAATTGGTTTTCAAATGAAGCATCACTGCGGGGAAAAAACTGTTGACGTAAAGAAAATTTCAGTGCCTGCACTTCTTTGGTCGTCTTAAGTAACTCTGGTTAAAGAGGAGTGTGGCATGAACAGAGCTGATGGTATAGATCACAGTGTAATTTTGGAGCAGCAATGAGAGGTATGAAGGGAACATGTTATCAAAAGCATGTCTGTGCAGCAGGAGAGAGAGTCTCAAATGCATGTCTTGTTCAGCTCGGAGCAAGCGAATATTTTGAAGGGGTGTGTCTACGTGTGCTCCAGAGGTCTGGACATTGCAGCCGTTTTTAGGGGAAAGGTCATAAAATAAAACTGCATGACCGGTGGTAGAAGTGGAACGACTGAAAATGAAAAGCAGCGGGACAAAAACCTTAAAAACAATCTTTTCTTGAGTTATGGTTTCATCACACATCACCAGTAATGAAACCTGCCAGGCTCCAGTCTCATTTCAAAAACCATCTCACTGTGTCTGAAAGTCACTTTGTACTTACCAAAGTTCACCATCCATGACAGACACAGTGCAAATAGGAGATGTGGTTTGAAGATCAGAAAAACTGATGGCATGTGGGGATGTAAATGTAATGACACATACATAGTTGCTAACAAATTGAGATGAATAAATATATAAGCCTGGATGAAGGTGTTGACTCTTAGCTGACATAACACCTCAAAAGAGCTCCTGCACTCTGAGTTGTCCCGTGTGTTGAGGAGAGATTCTTACCAGTAATGGGCCCCAGCACACACAAGACACCAGCATTATAGCCATCAGCTGGCAGATCATCTCAATGTGGTAGGACGTGCCTCTGCAGTGATGCTTGCGGCGCAGTCTGGCCTGCAGCAGAGCGCAGCTTGTCAGCGTATTGCACACAATGGAGAGCAATAGGGCCATCAGCCCCAGCATAGAAAACAGCAGAGGAAGGAGCACATCCAGCCAGTCTTTGGGCTCTCCTCCATGTGGAAGAAGCACCAGCTCCTGGAGCTCTGAACCTTGTAGGGCCTCCACAGCAGCACAGGCAGAACAGCCACCAGGGCGGCAAGCAGCAAGGTGAGTCCCAGCAGCCTCTTCATGTGGTGGGAGGCCAACGCTGTGGAGTGGAAGATTGGCCTGGTAACTCCAATGCAGCGCTCCACCGCCATGGCACTCCCCAGGAGCAAGGGGCTCAAGCCAAAAAACACCATGCACACCCCGAAGACGCTGCACATGATTCGGTGAGGGTCAAACGTCTCCCACTCCCTGTGGGAGCTGTAGACAAAAAGCACCAGGGAGCCGTTGATGAGGTGGCCCAGCAGGTCGGTGACCACCAGGCTGCTGGCGAACAGCAGAAAGGACGCCTTGGACTTGATCCGGATGCGGCTGTACGATTTGACGAGGATGAAGAGGGCGAGGCTGTTGGAGAGGATGCCCACTGTCATGGAGATGGCGGAGGCGGTGACAGACAGTTCCTTCTGGCTGCAGGTGCTGTTGCTCGATCTGACCTCTGACCTGCAGCCTGCCTCTGAGCTCCCATTGGCTGACATGGTGGAAATGAAATCTGAAGGAGAGGATAAATGGGAGATTAAAGTTATGATTCCTTTGTACCAAACATTTGGGATAAAATTTAGGGGGCTTTTTTTTTTTTTTTTTGTAAAGGTAGTCTGGTGTGAGATTTAGTCACAGTCTGACTGATTTGGAGTAGATGTTCAGCTTTATCTTAAACTGTTTACAACATAAAAGCTCACATAAATTTGATTAAGGTGAGTCTATCAACAAAAGAGGCACATTTACATGCACGTTTCCAATACTTAGCTCTGGAGCATACAACTGAAGTTCTTATCTTCATCAAAAATGTAACCACAGAGTGAAAAATGGGCCACATGCTCACAAACCTTTGTTAAAGCTCGTCACTGTCACAGTGCCTTACCTTACCAAGGTCGGTCTTCTTTTACGCACCTCGCCATGGGTTAACAGCCTCGTCACACTTGTCAGTTTTAATTCATTTAAACAAATCGACGCCTTATCATCCCCAAAGTAAATGCCATCCAAAGTCCCGACTCTGCTCTCCTCCAGCCGAGGCAGAGATGTTCCGTCTGCGCTCCGCCGGTGCTGGACGAGCTTCAGTCTGCGAGGTATCCTTCCAAACTCAAACCTACTTCAGAGGCTGCACACATTTGTCGTATTCTGCAAAAAAAAGTGTAAGTGTAAGTCTACTCTTTTGTTTGGTGTAGATTCTAACTAACAAAAATACGCATTCAATCTTGTTATTACACGACTGCTCTACTTAGTGTATGTATTTGTATATGAGAAATGCTTGCAAAAGTCGTTATTCATTATTTGATGAGAGCTACATATATATCTGTATTATTTGCCCGTTGAACAGGTTGTCAGTAATTTCCCAAGATGTGCTAGAAGCAGGCTGCCTGTCTGTGACAGCATGAAATCACGTGCTGGTGACTAAAGTTATTGATTTTCTGCTGTTTTATACAAACATAAAAGAGGTTTTGTTTCCCCCCAAAATATACCAAAAACAAATTCCACAATAAAACATATAAAAAAGAAAGGTCCAACTTGTATCAAGTGTTATTACTTTGCTAAGTCTAAATTTGTATGTTGGCTCTATCACCTCCTGGATATTTCATTGTGAACAGAGAAATCCACTGCAAATTTTCAAAATTCAACAGGTTCTTTATTAACTCTAACTTTCATCACTGGTGTGAATTCTTAAATACATTTTTACAAGACCAAATAAATAGACGTTCAATGCTGAGGATCTTACTATACAATGCTACAATGTGATATGAAAAAAACCCTTAACCTTAACCTGGGAAAGAACAAAATGTCTTGTTTCTTTGCAACACCAAGACATGACTTGGACTCTACATAGTGCTGGGCTAAGAAAATGATTCTACTTCTTAAACTAAATAAACCATATAAACCCTCCTCAGCAAGAAAATGTATTGTCACAAAACTGAACATGTTTTTTTTTCTGACTTTTTAGAGATTTGTGGCTCTCACAGGTCAGCTAAGCTATAAATATGATGATGTTGTAGACAATGATGCATTTCTGTAGATGAAATCAGCCATCAGTGTATGAAGTCGTTAAAATGAGCTCAGTCTTAAACATCTACATCAGTAGAAAGCAACACACACATTAATGCAACAGCAATATTAATTCAGAAACATAAAAAAAGTAACACATTAAGACATTGATTGGGCACATTTAGCTGATAATACATACTTTTACTGTAGGAAGTAAATGAACTTTTGAATGCAAGACTTCCAGTGCATTAGTTTGGTATTGATTATTTTCCTTAAGTAAAGGATCTGAATGCTTCTTTAACCACAGCATATTATGCAGCCAACCATTGTGCTTAACTAAAAGCATCGGGACTAGCACGCTTCTCTTTAATAGCAGATGCTGTTTTTTTTTCAGTCCACTTGCTGTCGATTGGTATTGATTTTCTTCCAGAATGAAAGGTGCCCAGTGGGTATATACAGTCTCCTGTCATCGATTCTGCCTGTTTTTCTTTTCCTGATTTCTGAATGATGAAGAAAGAGCACTCAGTGTAAACTAATGTAGATGTTCCTCTTTAGAGATCAGCAAGTGTTACAGAGACCACTGTTTATGCTGAATTATCATACAGGATGATTTACTGTCATTTCTGTCTTCAGTTAGAAGGAATAGTCTGCTCACTAATGTCCAAACAAACGTCATATGAACAATATGTCATTTAGATTTGATTTGATTAACCCGGCTTCCAGAGTCAGCTTCAAATTAAGTCAAAGGAATGCCAATGCTCTGAAAAAGAAGGAAGGTTCAGGGGGCAAACAAAAGACCTTCTAAACTAAATGAAGCACAGAGAGTTGCTCATTGAGTCTGATTCAGCGAAAAGCAAATTATTGACTTTTGTAAGAGCTGGCAATTTCTAACATATTAGAGAAGAGTACATGTGATTCTGTACATAATGGACTTTTCTAATATTTTACACTTGAATAGAGCCATGAAAAAAAAACAGTGACGCAAAGCTAAAGACATGGCTGTTTTCTTACCTCAAGAAAAGCTGACACTTTGGAGATATACGTGGTTTTCACACAATTATGCAAATTGCTGATAAGTCCCAAATTCTCCAAACTGGCATGTCTTTGAGAGCCACGATGTCCTTTCTTCCTTCACACCTCCGGGCCTGTGACAACTTCAGAAAGCTCCACAATAATATTCATCATCTGGAAATAATACTCTGAAATATATTAGATATTATATTTTGACGTCAAACTCCATCTTAACTCTGTCCTTCAGTCTTCCCTCTGTGATGCATCTCCCCCTGGCTCGCTGTGGAGCAGACCATCTGCAGTGGGAGTGTATTTAGTTTTTTTCACTGGCTGCTCACATTTCCCACTCATATCTTTCCACAAATTGCTTTTCTGATGAGTTTTCAGTTGTACCACAAACTCAATTTAATTCTGGAGATTCTCCGGTGCAACAAAACAAAACCATCTGTTTGCAGTGGTTTTTAACACACACTTGGTTACAGCACTTCACTGGTTATAGAGCTTATCCAGACAAGATATGTGCGAGTGATATTTTGTCTGAGCAAGGAGGAAGTTTGAGCTTTTAGACTTTGGATTACGTGATGATTGCAGGATTACCAGAGTTAAAAGTTGTTGAAAGCAGAAAGTAGCAGAAAGAATGAGCATTTTGCATTTCTGAGCATCGATAAATATCCTTAATCTCCCAAGAGAGCGCAGTCACACTACTCTTACCATGCCCATAGACTCTGGTCTGGTCTGGGTTTAGCATTTTGATTGATTTTGTCTCCTGACTCATCCAGGTCTGGAACAGTGTAACAAAACAGTTTCTGAATGTCAGCCACGGTGCCAGGCGACTGAGTCGGACAACCTTTGGGTCGCACATCGGCTAAAAGCAAATACCACTTTAAGAACTTTGACCATGTGAACTAAAGTTCACATGATCCTGAACATATTACAGTAATAATTATGAAACAGATTTGTCAAAGCCTTCTCTATCGCAAACCGAGTGCTGCTATATTTTAATCTGATTTGACTGCATTTCCAGCCATAACTGACCTGGGGTGTTCCTATCAACTTTTAAACTGAGCAGTGTTTCCTTTAAATAGAAGTTAAATTTAAGTTAAGTTGAGTCATTTTCTTAACATCTCCAATTACTGCAGCAGCCTGGGGGACCTGTCTATCATGCCTGAAATTCTGGAGAAATGCTGACTTATTTCCATCCTTCAAATCTTCATTTCCTCCACAAGTCCTTGTTCAGCAGAAGTTGTGTCAAATGTCCTCTTCACTCTCCAGTGCTCTTTCTTTCAGCAATTCAAACTAAGTGGAAAGGAGAGTGAACAAAGTCACAATGAGGGTTGATCTACAGTTGCGCTGCTGCTATGAATATGTGACCAGAAGTGCACATTTTCTGTCCTAATTCCTTTAAATATTTCATAACTTGTGTATACTGGTACAAAGAAATGATGCACTGTTTTATGGGAAATAAGTTTGACATATTATGTTGCTGTCTTTTCTCAAAACAAACCTCAATTACCTCTGCTTCATATTAGCTTCTAAACTAAACCAAAACATAACCTTCTGTTAGGAGTTTGCCTTTTCTTTTTATAGAGTAGTCAATAATCAGATTATTTCTTCTCAACATTTTGTCCTTGAAAACAGCATATTTTACCCCATCAAGTCCAAGAAGACCAGGATAAGAATCATTGATGTTTGAGCATGTGGTGAAATACATTTCTTTTCTCTTACTGATATTTCCCACTATTTTGAAGGATTATTATTTCCCAATAATTAAAGATATTATTTAGTTCTGCAAGGTACATGCTTTGCAAATGATTTCAGAGCTGAGGTTAATGATACTTGATTCTTATCCCTCAGACAAAATGATGTAAACCAGCAAATACATAAGGCTAAAGATCACATGTTTAAATGTATCTTGTTGAATCAAATCACCTCTAAAATGATTTTTTTATTTTAATACAAATTTAATTTAAGGCATGCTATTGAATGTAAAAAAACAACAACAATATAAACAATATAAATTATACATGAGATGTAACAAGCAGCATCAGTTTCATGTAAAAACTTTTACAAGAAAATAGCTTTTTGTAACTTTTTGACATCTGCAAAAGAAAAAAAAATGCTTTCCTTTCTCATTCCTAATGGATTTTTTGGAAGTCTGTTATTGAGTTACAACTGTGTCTGTTCTTATAGTAAAAACAGAATATCTTGTCCTCCTTCTTCCTAGCTTTCTCATATTGCCAAGTGGTCACTAATTATCTGACAAGGTGACTCCTGATGAAATTTTCTCCCAGGTGACATTACACCTTCAAGTGTGGTGTCACACAGTATCTGCTGTGTGCTGTAATGACCTGCAGGGTAGCGGTTGGTTACAATGCAAGGCAAGCACAGGCATGGGAGTGCAATCACATTCTTTTGTTGGCTGCATCAAATGGGGCTGCTGTAATAGACTGACTCAGTGGGGTTCAGAAGGAGCCGGGAGTAGATTGAGCGAGATGGGAAAATAACCCATAATGCAAGCTTTTTGCCAGCAACACTGTCTCTTCCTCCTTCGCATCTCAGTCTAATCAGAAAAAAACCTCTCCTGTGCCAAGATTCACAGGTAAGAAAAGTACTCTTCCCCTGTTCTCGCTTATCTTGTCCCCCTCATCATTCTTCTTGCTGCCTGTCACCCAGTATCTGTCACCCTGACCAAACGATTTCCCTCATTTGGAAATTGTCAGCGGAGCAGAGTCAGGTGCCACAGCTGCAAATGTGTCAGAGTTGTTTATTAAACCAAAAAGGGGCAACTGATGAAAGTGGTTAAAAAACAGTAAATCTTCACCAGTTTAAACACAGGAAAGGTTAGCTCCTTTACCTTTTGGTAATATCACACTCATTTCATTCGTGTTTAGACACAACACAGATTTGATCCTGTTTGGTAGCAACAAAATCGTCCAGTAGTAAGAACTGAGGATAAGAGAGCAGACGCTTGTTCCTGTCCTCCCAGGTGACAAACTCACATCACCCAAACAGATACCAGTGAAACTAGAGAGAGATTTTTTATTATTTGTGTAATTAATTTACACTCCCACAGAGACTGTCTGAAAATCCAACCTTTGTAAAGGCAAAAAAAAAAAAAATCAGATAAAGCCGAGCAAAACCGAGGTCTGTTATGAAATCATTATGTGATCAAGGGAAGTAGGGTGTGTGATGCATCTATCTGGAGATTCAATGAAGAGATCAGAGTACATCTCATAACTGCTGTTATTGTGCTGTTTTTAACTAACTCATTAATCTAGGCTTGCTAATTCTGGACTGCTAAAAGCTTAACTTTGAAACTGGCAACATGAAATGAAGGTTATCCCAGTAGTTATCCTTTTATTTAGTATCCTTTGTCCCCTTTGGGAACATGAATGTCTGAATGAACTTGATGAGAAATCAAAGAGAAAATTACAAATGCCAATCTTGTGGTGGCCTTAGAGGAAAAAGAGGATCTCCAAAGTTGGTAGGATTTATTAAACACCATTCTGATACTATCACATTCCATGCGATAGTATCTCCATGGAGAGATATTTCAGTCTGGACCAAAGTGGTGGATCGCACAACCAGCTGACATTGCAAGCCAGGGTGCTGGCATGGCCAAAAATGCATCCACATAAAATAACACCACTAACTCTGCTCGCTGCCAGTCTAAAGAGCATTCTCTCAAAAAGATGTTTGACAATGTCCCATCAGACTCGTTAACTTAAAATCAACAGGTAAATAAGGGAAGTGCTCGATCTGATAGCACACCATCAGGTTTGGATTTCCAACTGTAAAAAACAACCAGATACATAAAATACACAGCTGTTGTTTCCCAAATTTATTGTAGCAAAAGTCAAAAAGCCAACATATTCGCCCAGTATGAATGGTTGTGCAAACCTGAACAGCATGTTGAAAACAAAGCAGACACCAGAAAAAAGGAAGAAGCTGTTTCTCCATCTGCTGGGTTAAACAGACTAATAAATAGTTATTAAAAGAGTTATTTACACACATATCAGAAGTCAGCTCAACAGACCTCTGTCGATGAATAATCATGTCTGCTTGAGGTGCTGCTAGGGGTGCAAGTCTATGTTAGCCATTACTAGTATAACAACTAAATATTTGACCAGGCAGTCAGAATACGTAGAATAGAAATAAAAATAGAAAAGATGAGATCAATTATGACACCTTTTTAAAAACTGTCCATTGTGACTGTGATTATGTTATACTGTAGTGGTGAAATGCTAAAACAGTACAGTATTCTTTCAAGAAGTTGCCCTAATAGGATTTTTATTCTCATCTCTCTCTCTCTGATGTCTTTGACTCCACAAAGATGAAGTACAGTTCTGAGACACTTTGACAACAAGATCAGGGTCTTTTAAGACTCAGCAGCTGGGATTTGTTAAAAATTGAAAATGTCTGTCTGCCTGAAACAGTAAATCCCAACAACAGCTGCCACAGATTTGAGGGAGGTTAACACAGGGTGATGAAACACTAGTTTTATGATGATTGTGGGTAACATTATTGTAAGTCAGTCTTTTCATTTCCCCTTTTTATGTCACCTTAAGTACAGTACAAACAAATAAATAGTGTTATACCTCTTAATATGCATTTGATCTACTGTGCTTTTATAAAGACCATAAGCTGTGTGGAGATATGGGAATATATAGAGTGGAGTGATATAATTCTTCATATGCTCTGTCACAAAGGATAAGACTTCCTGGTCCTCCTGGGCTGGCCTCTTGGTTTAAGATGCATTTCATGTACCACCCGGCTCAATTTCGTCTTGGGACCTTTGTTAATGTCGCCTCCTCTCCACATCTCTCGCCTGACATTTCCTGCCCTTCTTCCAAATCAACTGTCAAACAACGGTGACCAATAACCATAATCATTTTAAGCATGTGGACAAAATTATGCAAATCAAAGCCAAAATATAAATCTGTCTGCAAAACAAACCATTTCTTTCCATCACTTTTTCTTCCTCTTTCGTCCCTATGTTTGCTCTCAAACATACTGTAGCTGTGGTGCTGCAAGAGCCAATAAGACAGGACACAACTGGTGACAACAGAAACAGCTCATGTGTCATCTCTTACATGTTCATTCAGTTTTGATGACTATTTTATTTAAAATGCAAGGTTAATATAACTTAACACTACATTGTTGCAGCATTAAGATAAAAGGAGAGATTTAAAAAATGGTCAGATGTTTGACCATGATCTTTATACACCTTGTGAATACAGATAAAGAAAGCAGCAGCATTAATAAGGCCTCAAGGCCAAAAGAGAGTCTTGAGTCATCCAATCTGTTTTTGAACCACGCACAGTGTTTTCAGTTTGTCTTTTCATATCAACTTTTGAAGCCAGAAAAGCAATTTCAGTTTCACTTGCTATACTAGCAAACATCTTTAAACTGCACCATTATCTTATGTTACACTTTTGTCCTACACATATCAAATTTATCAAGGATGGGGTTTTTGTGATTATTGGTTTTAAGGTGAGGAGCCTGAACAGAAAATGCTGAGACACGTGAGGCCACCAGATGTCAGTGCAGACTCACAACATACAGTCCTGTATTTACATTTAAATAAAGCTTCAGTTTAACTATTCATTTCATTGTATTCTGGCTCTAAAAAAGACTCAACTTTGTAAGATTAACTGGTAATGCGTTGTCAATCAGAGAGATCATTCATGAATTGCTATCTCACAAACATTTTGGCTCCATAGGATCAAGGTTGTTTTGCAGGCCTGCTGATAACAGCTCCACAATTACTTTACAGCCTGCTATCAGGAACAGAGCAGATCTGTAACTCAGCCAGTTCAAGACGCTGTGCTTATCAACAGCACGTATGTGGTTACAGTAGGTGTGATGTGTGTCACAATCCAAACTGCAGCTGAGGAGATAAAAGTGTGAGTTTATCCTGCGGTTCTATTTATAGAGGTGACACAGCCAAACACGCAGGGATGTCTTGGGGTATTAAACACACATTGGTAATGGAAATTAAGAATTTGGGGATTAGGCTGAGATTTATTCTTGAAGAAAAATACAAGATTTATTATGTTTCACACGGTGTCTGATGGTGTGTGAGAATAATCAGCCTTAAAAGTGCTGTAAACCTGCATTAAAACACATCTGTCTGCAAGTCAAAGTATTGAACTGCATTAATGATGCAACAGCTAATTATATTCTATAATATCATATTGCTCTGTGCTACTGCACTGCTGTGGAAGCTGCCATAAGATTGTTTGTTACTCAATACTTTTGCCTTTTCTGTCTGGCTTTCAATAGAACCTATTTATTTATCTGTCTATTTATGTACATATTATGGTCTGTTTTATTTATTGGTATATCTTAATTATAGTATTATCTCTTTATTATTTTTTCATTTCATCATAGCGCTCTTAACCTTTTATTTGCTTTTATCTCCTGTTTGGAGTTCCTGCCTCACGTGTTTCCTCACTACAGAGGATGGCATTTTCTCAGTTTTTGTTTTTATTCAGTTTTCTATTAATTTATGTGCAATAATTATTGTGTGCCTTTTTTGCTTTGTGTGAATGTGGTGGGTGGGTGAGTGGGAGTTGATTGATTCACTGATTGATTGATATACTTTAATGAATATTGCACTGAATGTTATAATGATGTAAACATGTAAAATAGGGCACATTGTGCTTATTAATGCTGTACAAACTGAATTATGAAACTACTATTTGATATCAAGTGAAAATGTAGTTTATATAAATTGTTACACTGTTGTTTAACTCTCACAGTTTAAATTAAGGGGCTGAAGCCGGAACAAATTCAATAAATGGTCGAACATTTTGATAAATATGTTTCTTAGGCAAATATGTAGCTGAACCCCGCAGCTGGTTTTCTTAACTTAGCGTGAGGAGGTGAGAGGAAGGCGGACTTTGTTAACTGTGGACAGAGTAAGGCTAGCTGTTTCCCCCTGTTTTCAGTCTTTATGCTAAATTAATCAGTTACTGACTCTAGCTTGATAATTGCCATATGGACTTGAGAGTGGCATCAATCTAACTCTCAGTGTATGCCAAAATGTCAAACTACTCCTTTGAATATGTTTCTGTCAAAACATGTTTTTAGTTGTTCACCAACTCTGAAAATAACAACTGAAATCGATACCGTTAACATGTCAATACACACATCAAGATATTCACACAAAAAGAGCCAAAATATATAGATCTCAATTTTGCACAAAAAATCCTGTAACACCCCTCTGACTCCAAACACCTCAGTATCATTGTTTACCTTCTCAGATTTCAAAGGTTAATGCAAATCATGATGTTGCCTCGAGTATGCATTGAAGACAGCAATAGCAGGCTAATTTGCAGCCAGCTTGTCCTCTGAAGCCTTTAAAATCCAACCTTTCTACCTGAAGCACTGGTAATTGGTGTGCAGAGCACACAGGGCAGATCTCAGGAGCAGCCGGTAGACTTAGCATGACACCCGAGTACTGCGAGAGCTTTTCTCAGAGCACCTGAGAGCATTACCACATTAAGATTCACCTGAGTACAGGCACTCATGGTTAAGTCTGAATGAACACAGGGACAAGCAGCAGTCAATGCCTTTTTTTTGCAGCCACCTCTGCAGGATGGCACATCTCGAATTCTGCAATAGTCTTGCTGAGATGCGGTTGGATAGCACAGTATAATCCCTTGCTAACAACCAGCTCCGTGCTGAAGAGGCTGAAACCAGTGGGTCAGGACTGAAGAGGCTGCTGGGGACACTTTGATGTAATCATTTGTATCAGTATTACGAAGGCTGGCTCTGTAGTCAGGGGGAATGCCTTTGAGGGCTTGTTCTGACATTTGGCTTTATAACAGGACAAAGCATTGCCTAGAGTATCAGACACATGGGCTTTTCTTAGGGACCATCTGTTACAGCAAGAGAACCAGATAATATCTTATTAACAAGCCCTGTAATCTGGACTGAGTGTAGATATAATTTAGACATTTATAGAAGCATAGCATTGAAGTCTGGGCCCTGTGCATAAGCAGTCTCTGAGGCCCCTCATGATTTTAAAATTGTTATGAAAAACAATTTTCAGGTGACCCTCTACACCTGTAGACCCTGTAGACCCCCCTCCATCCCACACCCTTGGACATTTACACATGATTTATAAATGTATTGAACTTATTCACAAACAAAATCGCAACAAATGACTAAACTTGTCCCGTGTGTGTCAAAAATTGTACTGAGTTATGGTTTTAATATAATAATAGTGGTTTTACATCACGTTCACGTTCATTTTTAAAACATCTTTTTAATTTTCAAAGTTGCCAAATATCTTTCTAACCTGAACTGATTTAAGTGATCAAACACTCAATTTATCTTGGATTTAATGTTTTTTTTGGCACATTTGACCATGACGCGCATTACCTCTGGGCAAGGCTTTCTCCAGGATTTTAGAAACACTAATGTTAAGAGTCTAAATGACTCGACTCATGCAACATAATCGTAATTATTTCATTGCTCATTGTTCAGTTACATGTTTACACTTGGTGGTGGTCTTCATGCTGTGGAATACATTTCATAAATTCCAGGACTGACACCAGCAGCCCAGATGTCACCAGTCATCAAGAAACAATGGATCTGCTCATGCATTTCTTTAAATTATCACTACACATGAATGTTTAAAGTGTCCTCATAAATTTGTAACGAAGCACTTGGTCGACTAATTGACACATCAAAAATGGCAAACATTCACTGCTTTAAGCTTCTCCAATGAGACTATTTGTTGCTTTCCCTGTTTTATATCACTATATCAAACTGAACCTCTATAGCGACCTTTCTCTATAAGCGCTGAAAAAATTGTAGATAGCGTCTTCACAAGTTATCAAAAAATAAAAAATATGAATATATAAAATAACTAAATTATAAATATGAATTGATAGTCTTAAACTGAAGTTAATTGCAGTCTTAAACTGAACAATACATTAATCAACAGACCAAAAAGCAATGTAAAAAAGCAAGTGTATCTTCAGAGCATTACATCACATCATTTGAATACCACATCATTTGCTTCATTGTTAGCTTGCCCTGGTGGCCATCAGTTTGTTACACAATGGAGGGGGTCATGATGTGTCTTAATATCTACAACTTAAAAATATGATAAAGTCTGGATTCTCTCCATGATTTGTGGGGGTTAATTTATTTTTCCTCTCCAGAGCAGTTCGTCCACTAATAGGAATATCGGCAGGTCGATCAAGTTTTCCAGTCCTCCTGTTGAAGTGTCCTTGGGCAAGATACTGAACCCCAAAGGCTGTGTGTGTGTGTGTGTGTGTGTGTGTGTGGATAAGTGAATTGTATGTAGTGTAATGCGCTTTGAATGGTCTAAAGACTATATGTTGATCTGGGGTTTGTGCACTTGTCATTTTTCCTCTGTAGTGTTGTTGTTGTCTGCATTTTGAATATTGTATTGTTGAAAAGAGATAAATGTATAAATAAAATGTTAAAGATTGGAAAGACAGTAGTTTTAAAAAGATCAATAAAAATCATCTTAAAAACCTACAATGTTTAATTTGTGTGTGATTGTAAAGTATAAACTCGTCCTCACATCATCAAAACTGTCACATTCTCAGAAACAATAAGGACATGACCTCAGTGAATCAGTACTCTGTTTTATGACAATGAGTCAGTTATACTGCAGTTATTGCAGTGGTGTACCATCTCATTGCCTGTCTCCTCTCTGACAGCTCGAGTGCTATTAAAGAAGCTCTACACGGAGTGAAAAAAACACACTTGAGCCAAGCTCCATGGCTTTGATTCCAGTATGAAATTCATCCTATTATAGTTACACTTCCAAAACGTTGTTGAGGCTTTGTGCTGCTATTATGCAATGATCCCATTCTGCCAAGCTGCTTAGGCAGTAGGCTAACAGCACAACAGTTGCCTGTTCTGTCCTACTGCTGTCTTGTGCATTCATATCGGCCAGAGAGGCACGCTGGAAACTGTCCACACACATATTCTACACCTCTGGGGATCATCTCTGGAGTGAATCTCACGATCCAGCTGGAACTGGAGTGTAGGAGCTGTTCATGCTGCTAAAGACAGCAGCGGGCTTCCAGTCTGGCTGGTAAAAGTGGATGTTGAGGGTTCGAGCCCAGTTTGCGAAAACCGTCTTCTCCGTGATGAATCGGTGGTGGCTCCCTCGTCGGCTTCTCTCATGGGAGAGATACATGGAGCACTCACGGGGCCCCGAGGGCTCGTAGTAATGATACGGCACCGAGGGATGGGAGGAGGATCTACATGGCAAGCGGAGAGAAGAAGGGAGAGGGGTAAAGTATGAAAAGGCATGAAAGTCAAAGTGTGAGGGAGGGATGTGGAAATAGAGTGGAGATAATTATGAGAGGAGGGTGGAGGAGAGGGGAGAGGAAGTGAGTCACAGTAGGGAAGAAAATGGAGACGTGAACAAAGAAAAACTGAAAGATCAGAAGAATCCAGGCTCACAGATGTGTTCATTATACACCATCTTATTCCTCTGATACTCACGGTCACAGCAAGCTCAGTGGAAAACCAAATAACATGAGACTCACTTCAATCTGGTGTGCATTTCTCTATGAATATCTAAATGTGTCAAACTGTCCCCTGTGCTCTTGTAGATTCATATGAAAACAACATTAGCAAAATTATTCTCCTATTTCCAGTGAACCTGAATGTTGCACAGGCCTATTACAGCTGTACTTTGCATTTTCATTGTTTATTGTAAAATGTCAAGATGAACATTTTTGCTGGTATCAAAATCACAGTCATTCACCAGCCCGGCAGCATGGCAGTAAAAGACCCTTGAAATCGTCACTGCAGGGAGTAACTGTTATATCGTCATTACAAGTCAAAGACATCATTAAAGATGTACTAGATCTTTGTGTAGGAACACACCCACATTGTCAGCACACAGTAAATCACAGTGTAGCTGCAACAGACAAGAGCGTCTCATTCACTTTATATACTGTTTGCCCTACTTGCTTAAACAGGAAGTGACAAACTGAAAACTTAAAGCCCGAGGATAAGGAACTTCTATGGTGTCGTAGATGTATAATTTTTTTTTGGGGGGGGGGATGTTTACCCTTTATTATAGATAGGACAGCTGAAGACAGACCCCAGCCAGGAACTGAACCAGGGTCCACTGTGGCCCAAGGCCTCATGCATGGGCACACGCACTCTACCACTGAACTACCTCTTGGATGTGTAAGTTAACAGATAAAACAGGAGCGAGCAACGGTGCAAAATGTTTGTGCATAATGGTACAATTTTAGAGTCTTTCAAATCCATTTTTCACATTTTTGTGATAGTATTATTTGGTATTTATTTTCTATTTTTTGGGGTTTTGAGTTTGCCTGGTGTACCAAGTCCTTTTGCTATGTGAGCGATTATAGTAATTTAAAATAAATTTGTGAAAAAAGATCTTTTTCTAATTGCTGAAAAATTAGAACATTAAATTAAAAGTTACATGAAAGGTTGTTTATCTCTAATATCTAACAAGGTGAGATCATTAAAACTTAGCATGCTTTAAAATGAAATCTGAAAGATAGTATTTTTGACCTGAATACTCTTGCGGCTGATGTGGTTTGAGTTGTGTGGATACTGTTGCCAGGAAATGGATGATAAAAACAGGCAATACCCTGTTTCTTTTTCAAAGATGCAATGATTTTGTGTCTTTTGCTTTTCAATGTCAAACATGATCGACAAAAGAAATAATCGAAAAAAGCTTTCACAAGCACCATACATCAAAACTCATGAACTCCAAGCTTTGACCTATAGAGTCTCACTGAGGGACATTCAAATAGAGTCTCCTTTAAAACACACTGAACAGACCAATAAGAAACACAAAATGACTGCTAAACAGTCAGTGCAGTTCGGGCTAATCTGTTCATAGGATTGAATGACTTTGGCTGGATGTTCTGGATGTTTATGCTTGTTATGCTGTCAGTTGAAGTAAATTGTAGTTAATGTGACTTTACAATATGTATTTTATGTTTATGTGACTTTACATTATGTATCTGCTTTAAGAGTTTTGTATAGGCTTTCTTTTGTTTTTTTGCAACTTTATCACAGCGTTGTTTACAGACAAAGAAAGCAGCAGATTTTCAGAGTACAAGCCAAGATAAAACCCACACAACCTGTCCACTACTAAACTGCAGGCTGGCAAAGTTAGCAGCTAACTGGCGAACATAGTGGAGAACTGAGCAGCAAAAGAGCCAGATGTTTCCCTCAGGAGTTGGTGGAGGCCAAAAACAGAGATAAAAAGAAAGCGAGTATTTGACTTGCATTCACCATGTGGTCAGACTCCAGATGAATGTTAATGCTAATTTTGCCCCATAAGTGTAAATACGCAAATAAGTTTGCCATGTGAAGTAATGGTAACAGCATTGACTTTAAATCTTTAAAGGTCTGAATAGTTAAATTCTTGGATCCAAAAAATAATCTGATCCCACCTGCAGAAATCAGGTGGCACCATGCCATACACGTTGATCCTGTCACACACCTCCAGGGCTATGGCCATGGTGAACCAGCCGGTACTCAGCCAGGAGTTGGAACTCTTCCTAGAAGACGAGACATGATCACTATTTTTAGTACATCCATATTCATATAGCGTAAATGTATTAGCAGTACTGGCTTCTTCCAAGAGACTGACTGATCAGTTGAGACAAGAACAAATCTGTGAACCTGTAATTCTAGATTTTACCTGATCAATAATCTTTTCAGAGGTAAGTACAGATGAGGGCAATAAGACAGAATGAATAAAGACCGTCTTTGTTTCTGTTCTTTGTACACAACAATAAAGAAAATGTCCATGAGTAAGACATTTATTCTGTCACTGACTGTGCTTGCATGAAGGCTGAAGTGATTGGATTCTCTATTCAAATGTGACATCCTCTTATCTTCCTGTGGGCTTACTGTTCACATGCAAATGAGTCTATGAATGGCTGGACTGCCGTCGACAAAATGTCGTTATCTATTTGGTTCTTATTTTGTAAGTTCAAATTCAATCAGCCATTGTTTAAAAGTACAGGTGCCTGTATCTCGTACAGAAACAGCCATGTAACTGTAGAATCTATAATGAATAAATCTCTTGGATACTCAGCTTGAAAAGACAGAAATTTATCTTGATGCAATTAGTTCTGTTTCTTACAAATTAACCGCTACTTCTGCCTCAGCAGGGTGGTATTATACAGTATACTGTATACATTACATTTATGTTTGCTATCAGTGTATGGTATTTCCTTGTGTGTTAGTTCTGCACCATGACCACAAAAATCCTGATACAATTTTTAGATTTGGAAAACTCTGATAAAAAAAAGCCTGTGGGAGATTGTGTACCAAAAGTAACCTCTATCAGAAGAATAGCAAGTAGTAATAATCAAACTAATTTTGGACTAAAACAAGAAGAGTTTGGCAGCTTCTCAGTGTGAAGATCCTGATGATGTTAAGCAGAGCTTTAGGATGAGGGTCGGCAGAGTCTGTTAGGACTCGACATGCAGCCACTCTCCATCATCACTGCCTCACAAAGAAGTTCAGATGCTACGTGAGTGTTATGTATCTGTTTCCTTATGTTTGATTTGAGACTCTAGTTTTTAATTAGACTTTCAATAAATAATTTGTCGGTTGCCACTCCAAGATACTGATTTATTCTTACTCACAGTTGTTTTCTGCTTGTAATGAGCGAGGAAACATAATGCCTCTGGAAGAATGCAAACAACATCGAGTCACTTCTATGAACATCTTACTACAGTGCATGGTAGCGCTATGAGAATACTTTGAAATATTCTCCTTAAGCCTGGCATTAGTGGGGCAACTGTGAACTTGGCATGATTCAAATCCCTTTAAATCCATTCAGCTATAAAAGTTTTAATCTAAATCTTACTAATAATACTGTGAGTGTTTACAGCTCCCATTTATTCTTTTGTGAGCTAGTCATAAGCTGACATAAGCTGAAGGCATTTTTTGTGTTTGCCCCTCTCTTGTTTTTCATAGGTCTTTTCATGCGCACAGACTTGATGTTTGTCTTGGTTGGGTCACTCCAAAACAAACCTCACAAAGACAGGACAGATTCTGTGAAGACTTACCTATCAAGCCCTGTTTCCTTTTTAAATAGTTCATCGAACTTCAGCATTTTGAGCCTGGAAATGATGTAGACTTTAAGTTTTGGCAGTGGCTGGTTTAGCAGTCTGAGGCTGTTGTAAACATGGCCTTTTCCATCCCGTCTCATGCAGCTGCTGGGTCCCCAGAAGATGAACACTGTGTCTTGACTTGCGTTAAGCAGCTCCTGCCGGCTCCGCAGCACCCTCTGCAGACTGGAGTGAGCCACCACCCGTAGACTTGTACGACGGCCAACATCCCACTGATAGCCTTTGCTGGGAGCATCATTCATGCGGATCACACACTCAGAGTGGTCAATTTCTTCACCTCTCTTGCTCCCAGTTAGCTGTCCAGAGCTGGTCACCAGGGCACAAGTCCTGCAGTGCATCTTCAGAGGCTGTAGAGGAGAAAGGGTAAAAGGTCAGAAATAGTTGCAGTTTCACTGAGAGAATATTGAAGACAGGCTGTGAAACAGTCATGTTAACTTAGAGTATATTCTTATTAAATACATCACATTTCCTCCAGAGAATCAGTTCGGTCCTTCTGCCACTACAAACCTTTAAAGGATATATGACACATTTTAGGAAGTGTGAGACATGCTCACAATGACATTGTTAACAGACTGATGTTTAGCAAGTATAATGTTCACCAGCTTAACCTAGTGTGTTACATGAAGCTGAGTGGAATATTATTGGTTGTTATAAACCAAAAATATGGGACAATTAAAGAAATTACCTGCTAAGTGCACTGAAAGAAACATTAAATAATTACTTAAATAATAATTCTGAGGGGAATATGAATGTCCAAAACTTAGTGGATATCCATACCATGGTTGCTGAGCTATTTCATTCAAACCACAATGTCAACCTCATGGCGGCGGTAGAGGAAAAGTCAAGGGATCACTGATCTGTGTACCTTCAGGCAGTTTGTTTTGTCATTTTGGTTTAAAACAAAAAACTAACTGCCTGAAACACGTTTCATCAACAAAATAAAAAAGAGCAACAAAAAGTAGCAACAGACAAAATGAATGAATCTGCAACATGTAACCATCAAGGTCAAGTCTTACTTGCAGGGATCCTGTGTTTGACCTTGTGTTTTGCCAAGCGGAAAAACACAACCGCTGCTGACCCGGAAGGAGTTCAGCACAATCTGTACAAACAGCACAAACAGACACAACAGCACGACAAGGGCATTTTCCTCAAGCATGACATAAAGCATCTCTGATTAAGTAAAGTAGTCAAAACTTTGGAATTGAAAACCAGGCTTTTTAGATTTATATCCAGCTTAATGCGGTTTTTCATCATGCGCACAGACACAATGATAACTGAATAGGACTTCAATAAAGTGTAACTGGCGCAGAATCAAGCAGCTCGACTGGTAATGGGCTGTTCTCTCAGGTATCCTATTATTTAAATGCACTGCAGATTATCGCGGTTGACAGCAGAGCAGAGGCTATTCTGCTCAGGACTGAGATTTTGTAGGATCTCATGAATACACATAGGCCTGCACATTTATTCAGTCAAACGCAGCCTCACAGAAATTTGTGCCTCATAAAATAAGAGTGCAAGTACACTTATGGTCAGAAAATTGTACCTTACACAGAGTCCAGTTCACTTAGAAGACCATTCATGTACATGTAAGATTTGTAAGAGTTAGACTGTATTGCAGGGCTGTTGTACTGCTTCGCATTATTCTGACCCAGCTTTCGTGTTGTGTCCAACCAGCTTTTCAAAGTTAAAAAATGGGCAAGCTTGGATCGAATGATCCACCAGCAAGAACCCAGAGACTCTTCACATGAATTATTCCCAGCCTTAATAGAGAGCTACATTGGCATTCTGAACTGTGCTCTGAGCTTCACACTCCATCAGGTTCTGAGGTGGGAATGTGTGTGTTTGTCTGTGTGTGTCCGTGTGCATGCATACAGGTGATATTACCAGCGCCACAGGCTGTGCTCCTCCAACTGCTATATTTATAATACTCTCCCACTATCTCTGTGACCCCACACTGCATTATTGCCTTGTGTGTGTGTGTGTGTTGTGTGGTTCTGCCTCTGTGTATGTGTGTCTAGGTGGAGGTAGTGTGGGTGGCATCTGTGGATGCCCTTAAATCCGTGTGCAGAGTTTGATGTGGCCCCAGATATGTAATCCAATCACGTTTCTCTGGCAGGAGTCTGCAACTGTCTTAAAAGTATCTAGGTTTAAAACCAGTTGTAATCCCTTCTATACACACAAACACACACTGACGCACATAATTGCAGCCTCTATGCATCGAGAAACAGGTATTCCTCAACACATTGCCCAAAACAAACCATTTCCTGTTGGAGTGTGTTTGCACCCCCCTCCCACAATAACATGTAGGCTGGAGCAAATTACACGCTTGACTGCACAATCACACCCTCCCTGCCTTGGCAGGGAAAAATCACAGTTCTCTGAGCTGTTTCTTCTTCTCCATACAACAGGCAGAGTTCATTTTCCCCTCAAAATTGTCCAAACAATTACTCACAAGGACTTTTTAATCACATTTAAAAGTGAGGCAATGTGTAAAACTTGTAAAAGAAAAGGGTTGCAGTTTTAAGTGAAATAATAAAAGTGTTCTTGACAGTGATGCTGAAGCTCTGGTTCCAGCTCCCCTAACTTCTAACAGCTTGATAAAGCTGGGAAATAGCCACTTATAGACCATGTATCACATTGAGAAGGGCTTTCAGATGGAGAATTAGATAGAGAATATTTCAGATGGCAGGCAGCTTAAGATTCAACCCACGGACTACCGAATAAATTAATAAATGAATGAAACCAATGTATTTCATGTTAAAGGCAGATTTTTGAATTAACACAGTGGTCCTTTAATTTGTGAACTGGCTAGCACCTGAACACTTGCTGACTCCCCCACACACACTCAGTCTGCACTTCAGTATGCAGATAGAGGGTTGCCTGCCTTTATCGATAATGAATAACCTTGTAAGCAATACACTTTCCGGGATAAACACAATCTATAAAGGCATTAGGTTCAAACTCATGAACTGTTGTTATGCTAACTGGATGAAAGACGGCTGTGGCGAGACGTCCTGTGTCATGACCATGCAAAGATGTCTCCACATGCGTTCCTCAGATATTCAGCAGATTTGAACAGTCTCAAAACATTAGCTGCTAACATTAACTGTCTTCTTCTAGAGGCAATACCAGGCTGAGGGAGGCTGAGGGAGGCTGCTAACCCAAGGCAAAGAGCTGATTGATGCTGTCAGGTCTGATGTTTCATCCAAGAGATGAGAGATTTTGACAAAGCTTCAGAGCTCCGTAACTCAACTGCAAACAAAAGTGTCCAAAAATGAACAGATGGATTCCACACTGACAACACTTTATATGACTTATAGTCTCTGACTATAACTCTGCAGCACGCAGAGAATACATGCCTACAAGGCCATGTGCATGTTCGGGGAAAAACGTCAAAACATATCAGTGATAGGGTCCCAGAAAAAACATCCCACAAAAAACAATTTTTATGGACTTTTTTGTCCACAATCCTGATGTTGATACCATGCACCATGCCTTTGCATGTTTTATTTTTGATTTACACTAAATATGTCAACAATATACTGTAAATGAAAAATGTGTGTTGTGAAGAAATGTAATAAAATTTCAGCTCATTTTCTACAGCGCACTGTAGGCATAGCATTTCTACAGGAAATGTATCTCTATAACAGAGATATTAGGATACATCTAAACTGGGTAAGGAAAGTTAATCATTCAAGATTTGATTCAAATGCCGGAGGCACTGCCATACCTTCTCATAAAGGCACCCTCTTTGAAGCAGACAAAACTGTTTCTGATTTGAATGGTAGATATATTATGATTGCCTCTGGAAAATGCTTGAACAAACCTGCTAAATTGGCAGGTATTTATTGTATGCTGCAAGCTGGCATGATGATATTTCTCCTTACATACACACTCTCTTATAATATGGGAAGATTTCTCGGTTTTACAATAGAGTCTGAACTGGATCTCTCAACAACCAGATCCACTCATACATCAAAAGCTGCCACTGCACAGTAAAGGCATATGTAACCCCTGGAGATTTAAATGTTCTTTTTTTAACCTGTGTGTCATACATTTTACTATTTTTTCATGACATTAATTAGGTTATATATCATAACATAGTATAATCTTATACTGCATCTCCTTTCCCGTTAGTCTTTTAATACTAGTAATTATTTTTTACATTCAGTGTCTCTCTAGATATGTCTCAGAGGCTCATATGGAAAACCTTAAAATCACATTTACATGGCCAAATTCTAAGCTATAGGACAAAATGTACATGGTTGATATTAAGATTTTTTTCCATGTTTATTTGTGTATGTTGTGGTACTTCTTTTGTATGTACCTTGGAAAATCCAATAAAGCAAATGTTAAAAAGAAAAGAGAAAGCCTTGGCAGTTAAGAGTATAGCTCTGGTTCCAGTCCTAGTCAATTACCGCCCACACAATGACTCCAGACTCATCAGTATGATCCTGTTTATTCACTTCCCAGGGGAACCCAGGTTCATAATTGCTTTCAGAGCAAACCCCATCAGTCAGCCTCTAATATCACACCAGAGCCTTCAATGTGTCTCTGAACCACCAGCCTCTGCCTGTGCCCTTTTTCAGTTTAAGGAGGGTCCTGGCAAGGCTGACCTATTTGGAGGTCAGAGAGGAGACATTAAAGCAAAACCATAACTATGAATTCAAAGGATAAGGCTTATGTTATTCGATGTGTTTCTGACTGTTAACTAATCCCATGAAAAGAACACAGTTTTGTCCGATATCACTCCTTATTTACCATAAAATATCCTTTATTTAATTTTTATTGAGTGTCAGAATCCAGAGAGTGACGTTTATGCACAATATAATGTCAGATGTGACCAAAATGGAACAGTAAAAGTGGTGTCCATGGCGTGGGCACACATTTTTGCTATCAATACCACAACGTATTGCTTCAGATTTATAGATTTGTCTAAATATATATTTCCATATATTCAAAAACAAAAGAAAAATGCATAAAAGAAAGCATAAAATTCAACCCAACAACATAGAATGTGGACACAAAATCTAAAATGAGACAAATTTAACAATAATAAACAGCCTGTGACACAAAGTGTTATGCATAAAATTGAATAATGACATACTAAAACCTAAGGTAAGTTACTTCCATTTCCTTTTTTTGATGTGATTATTCATTAGTGTCATACATCGTAATATACAGCTCACTAGAGAGTAAACTATGAGTTATCTATTGTCTGGGGAGTGGTGAATTGAAGAAACGAGCGCTGTATATGCTTACACTGCCACAAATTATTTAGGTGTTGATCAGTACCATGATTGCAATTATATACTTTCCAAAGTGCACAAAATTAGGTTAATGGCTCAACTGAGAGTAGAGGTGGATTAAATGGCACCTGTTGTGTGGTGTGAGGGTTTTATGATCAGCGGCGCTTTCTTTTCTCAGACACCAATTAATTACAACAAAATTCTCCTGACAGTTGACATCTCATTAAGCCCCTCCCGGTGACACACATTCAAGTCACAATCCTACACTTGCTCTGTTCTCAATTTGAGGGAATAAAGGCGAGATAATCAACTCGCCTGTTTTCCTCCTCTCCATCCAGTTGACCTCAGATAGGGAGAAAGGGTCGGCTGCATCTCAGAAGATGTAGCCTCATTAGCAGCAGAGATCTGATCACAGTGTGGGCACAACTGAGATAACGACAACTTAATACTACGTGTGAATGCAAGAACCCATGGATGGGATTTCATTATCTAGATGACATATCTGGATACAGATCACATGTTAATACCAGACGTAAATAGGGCCTTAAGGTATATGAGCATGACTACAAATCGGGCTACGTAGCTCTGAGGATGGCACCTGGTAATATAATCTGTTTTGCCAGTGATGCTCCCCTGCTTTGAGTGGAATTAAAATGTGCACATCATTCAAATTCATACGTCAAGTAAGCTGTGCATTAACATACACCTACTGTTGAAGACAGCTTAAATTGTATGTTAGGAAGGGGTCAGTGTAGAGAGGAGATTTTTCTTTTTTTTGCATAACTGACTTTCTAATGCCACCTTTTTCTCCAAGGCTGACTACATTAAAGGCTGTCAGAGCACAGAGAGGTATTGCCCATAATAAGTAGGTACATCATAAAATGGCACAGACACAGTCCACATTCATGCTCTCGCACAGGGTTTGTGATTAAACAGTATAAAGGCCAATGTAGATTGATTCTGCTGACAGTTTTTCAAAGGTCAACATCTCTTTAACTGGAATCAGCAAAACATCAGAGAGGATGAGAAGTTTAGGTGCTCAGACTCAAATTTGTGCGCGGACGTGCATATTAGAAAGAGTCTATTCAACGCTGCAGCTCTAATTACTGTGGATTGTCAAAGAAAAGAAAAACTACTAGAGGAGGCCATCTCACCAAAACCTGCAGACATTGCAGAAGGCAGAGAGCTGCATAATGAACACTGAGACTCCTAGCCTTAAATATCCCACACAACTGTACAACTTTGAAGTCTGATCTCACAGTATAGATAGATTTGTGGGTTTCGACACTGCTGTTTTGCTGCTCTCATATCACCATTAAGCACTGAAAGGACTGTAGGAGAAGCCAAACGTCAAGCCTTTAACAGTGTGACCCATGAAGCAGTCCTGTCTCTGTGATTTATGTGTGCTGGGTGTTTTTCAACCTCTTGTGCAAGACATAAATGAGTGAAGCAGCCACAGACCACCACCCACCTTAGTGAAATCACACATCATACAAAGAAGTTATGTGCATAAATGAACACGGGCCATAAACAGGGTCTAGCAGGCACATGAGATAGAGTTCCCCTCGCATTTTCAGGCGTCCCTGACTCTGGTGAGGGCATCAAATTTTAACAACGTGTCTGGGTATTTGCATGAGGTTTTCTGCACGCGTGCAACAATGCTGTGTGAATGCGTGTAACCTTGTATGTGCGTGTTTGGGTGGGCATGCATGTGCATGTGTCAAAGCTAAGATTCCCTTCAGTGGCGGCATCAGACCTCAGATGACCCTGAAGGCCGCAGCGCAGACTGATCCACCCACTCCACAGATCCTACAGCAGGTCTGCTTTGGTTAGTCATTCCCCGGCTCTGTCTGAGGTTGCAGCAGGAGCAGAGCTGGGAGCCCCCATGGGAGAGGGGGGCAGAGTGACACTGAGCAGTATGAAAATGTCGCAGTGTGGATCCGTCATGAATCAGCCGTCAACCAGAAGGAGGTGGATGGCAAGGAAAGATTGTGAATAGTGAAGTGCTTACGCCGCAAAAAAATAAAATAAATAAAAGGCCAAACTGAAGCAGCTGCCTCTCATTTCTTTTAAGAATCTGTAGATGAGCATTTCCTCTTTGCTGACTTTAAAGGGATCTGATGAGGGCTGCAACATCTCAGAGGAGCTCTGAACTTAGAATCTGGTGAAGTCAGAAAGAGAGAGAGGTCTGGGAAGCCTAAGCCAGATCAAACGTCTCTCCAAACCAACATCACTCTCATGCCACTGCTCATTAATCACTGAAAGGTGAACTGTAACCAGCCTCTGCAAATCCTCTCCTGCCCTGTGCTGCCTGAGCGATGCAATGTCCTTTCCACTCTGCTGTGCTTCGCTGCGCATCTTTCTCACTGAGGGGAGACACGATGCTGTCTGAATGATCCATCCATCTAAGCCATCTGTAACACTGTGCTGGGTCTGAGTGATATGATAGGCCTCCGCACCACAATAACAGTGACTGTGGCGCGTATAGGACCAAAAGATTACAGCCATGATGTCTTGAGTAGTATTTCCGATGGAAATCCATCATGTTTTAAGTGCTTTTGTCGCTAAATATTTCATGGTGGACGCATTAATTATGAATCAAGAAACCGAGTAAACTACAGAGAGAATTTAGAGATAGCACTACCACAGCAAATTCCACTTTTGAGTTTAGAGAGCTTAAGAGATTAATTGATATTATTACCGAGGGCAATGGAGCTCTAATAAACCCCCTATGTTATGTTCTCTTCTTATTCTAAAGCTTTTCCTCGTTAACAGAAATTGCTATACAATTTCAGTTACCACATCTGGAGCACTGTAGTGTTACTGCCAAAAGCACTGCACTGCCTTGAAAACAAGCAAATGCAAATAAATGTGCCAATAGTCAATGTATCACACAAAATGAATCAGAACCAATCAGATTCAGCTGTGAGGATGGCAAAGGACACACACAAGAAAAACATACAAGAGGATTTTTCAGTTCACCCTGAAACCATGGGAACACCCGAAGCTTCAATCAGCCATTTTCAGTGCATACCTGAACTCTACATTTACATGCCAGTCTCTCTGCTCTACCTGGATGACAGCAGAATACAGATTAGGTGCATTTTGTATTACATATGTAAAAAAAAAAGTGCCAGAGCAGCCGATTTTCCATTCGAGGGCTCTGGGTGCTCAACACGTGTCACAAATATGTCACACACAAATATGTCAGAATAAATTCAAATTCCTTGCTTGCAGAATGACAGTATAAAGGAGCCTGTGTTATGCAGTGACTGAATCAGTGCACTGCCCAAAGTGTGTCCGCACATCCCGGACAGACATTTAAAGTGACTTTTCCTCTCCTCTCCATGCAATTTTTTCTACTTGGTTTGATACAACAAATTCCTTGCCGCCCTTCCTTGTCTCTCATACTTCCGCTGCTGGCCTCCACGTGCTCCAAAGCCTGCCAGAAATTTTACTGCCCCTAATCCCACTCCCCTCTCCATGCAGGCACCTCATGCACTGAACCCGATCACTCACCGCAGACAAAGCTATTGTTTCTGTTGGAGCGAACATCAGAGCTGGGGGTTTAACCTACAGAGTGCCTCTGTCATGGTGGGTGAATATGGTAGCCTTGTGCCAGCCTGCACCCATCTCCTGCAACACCCCCCCTTTCTTTTATAACTTGGCTCTTATTTTTCACAGAAGGCAAACTGGCATGCAAATAAGATGCCAAGGACCCTTTTTAACAAAAGAAGTTATCCTTCCTTCCTTAGTTAGTTTTACATGAACGGGACATTGCACTATAGTTTGGCTCTGAAATGACACAAATATTTTAATGTTTCAAACAAGGGACCAGTTGCAGCATCATCTCTGTCTATGAGATAGCACAAGGAGACAGATCCTTTCAGTGCACAGATGGGTCATATGTACCTTATGATCCATGACTCCTGTGTAGCCCTCAAGTGTTGAAGTTGGGTTGAGCCTCTGTGGTTTTTGGGCGGATGGAGCAGGTGCATCCAAACGGTGGGACGATGACGACACCGATGAGGAGGACGACCTGTCACCGGAGCTGCTGTTGTACACCAACATAAAGCTGGTAACCATGGTGACGATGATGATGCCACTAACCCCTTGGCACTGGGGAAGACACGGAGAAAGTCACAAGTTACAGGCGACCACAAAAGCAACAGGGATTTAGAGGGGGGGGAACACAAAAAACACAAGCAATCCGATTTTTTTGTTGTCACTGTTAATTAAATGTCAACTTTCAAAGCAGAGGCAACACAACAATACCACAGCCGCTCTCCCCCTTAGTGCAAGGGCTGCAAAGGGAATGTCAGCTGTGCCACTCAAATGCGCTGTCAACAGGGCAACATGTTTTTAAGGAGAGGCGCAGAAACAGCACAGGGCTGGATTCAAACATGTTTTCCCCACCCACTCCAGGAAAAAAAAAACAAGTCTTTAGATGGGTGATCTCCTGTAGGATCTGATGGGAATTATATTCATTTAAGCTGTACTCTAAAAGATGAAAATAAAATATTCCAAAGTGCAATCAGGGCACAGTGGACTGGATAGTAACATCACTCACTTCTGAGCAGCAAAAACACTACGCGCACACACACACACACGCAGAGAGAGAGAGAGAGAGACAAACATTACAGGGACGTTTCCAGCAGGTCTCATTCATAATTACCACTCTTATCTTCATCTTCATTTCCCCTCGTTTCCAAGCGCAGATCGAGCCTTCATCCTATCGGGGCCAGAAAGCCAAGCTCTCTCTCTCTCTCTCTCTCTGTCTGTCTCTCTCTCTCTCTCTCTGTCTCTCGCTCACAGAGACTCGGGACTCTTCAGCATGCAACACTTGAGCGGCAGCATCACTGGGATCAGCTCGCAGCGCAAGAAAAACGACGCTCCACTACTCTTTTCCCATGCTCTCCTCCACAGGGACGCCCTCACTCAACGCTGCGCTCCTCATGGTCCTAAACAGCCTCCTGCTCCTCCTCATCATCGTCATCTCTCCTGCTTGCCTCCGTTTCAGGGTTCACCTGGGGTTCATGGGATTGCACACACAACTTCATCACCATGTACAACAGGCAGTAATACGCCTGTTCAGGGAGCTCTGTGGTTCTCAGATCTGTGTTTACAGTGACATTATTGCAAACTGTATGTGTCTGTCCACACCAGTTTATTTGCATGGTCATTAAACGGCCATTATTCTCGACACACTGCGTAGCTCATTTACTCACAACAGTTATACATTTTCTTCTATTGTTTCTACATAGAATCAGTTATTTTCAAATCATTCAGTGTAGATGATCCAAAAGGGGTAAAGATGCTTTTGTTCTAATGAAATGTATTTTTTTCTCAGATGTGTTCATCAGTTTGCTTGTCATAAATCCCAATTTTATCCGAACACCAGTTTCATCAGAAGGTTCACCCTCACATGTTAATGCACATGTACGCAGTATTTTGATGGTTACCAGTTTCTCCCATTCTACTCCTCATATAACAATCCATCTGCCACCTGCCTTCTCTTCTTCGAGGAGAAGGCAGGTGTATAATCATCATCCTCATGATTGTATATCTCCAGGGAGCAATGATTCACCGCAGCTATGAGATGCGAAATTACAGGAATTTACTCAATCCTGACCATTTCTTTTACTGTACAACACAACCACAACCGTCTCTGTATATTTTCTGTTTTCCATATTTGTTACTATAATGCACTTACTGTATTGTGACTGCAAGGGCTCAGTGACAGAGAATGGCTTTGCTGAAAAACTCCTGTCTGTCAGGTAATCGTGCTGAGGTGAAATATAGAAACACAATTTCAGTCGACTAACTCACACTGCCACAATTTCTTAAATCTCAGAGATGAAAAGATTTTTCATTTTGGTAGCACTGATTCACTTGCAGATGAGCTTTTTTCAAATGTCAGCATGAGTTAAACATTTTGAGTGAGTGGCAGCCATTTGTAGGTCAGATTAAGTTGTAAACTGGGCAGATTTAAACTGATATTACAGTTGCGTATTCTGAATAGTAACAGTGTTTCAGAAAATGTGCTGAAGATACTGAGAATGTATTTTATTTAGTTGCCTTATCCTGTTTCTTTTGTAATCTTGCTACATTCCTCCTAAAGTTATGAGCTGATTATAGAGTAGCCTACTTCTTCAGAGGGTCTTACTGAGATGATGATACAGAATATACTGACAACTAATCTATATCTTGTACAGTGTATTACCATTCTTTTCTCATCTGAGTAGATTTTGGGACATCCCATTTAAGGGCAGGGAACAATTTTTCTCATTTGTCACGCCAACCTGAGCAGCTAAAGCTCCTCGCGGGAGACAGATTCGCTGGAGGCTGTAATCTAGTCAGGAGGAGCTGGAAAGCGGGGAATGAGTCTTTTTATAGACACCCTCTGAGCAGGCGTCATTGTGTTCATTTTCTAATGTGTTGTTCTAGTCATTCCTCAGCAAGTCTCACTTCACCAACTGAAATGTGTCTGTTGGCTTTGTGGGAATTGGTGAGTGATTTATCTAAGAAACAACAGAGAATATCACGGTCAGAACAGATGGTGCAATGAAATTCAGGGTAGCCTACTTAAAAGCTACAGTGGAAACAGCATGCCTTCCCTTTTATGTTTTTGGCCCAGAATTACACTAGTTAAAGCAATTGCCTTTTTAGACTAATTAGCCCTCTATCTGACAGCCAGATACGGTGATTCATAGAGTACATGCTGTCATACAACTGGACACAAGACAACACAACATATAACAATGCAATCCAATATATGATCAGGTAGTAGTTGCCAACCTGGGGTTCAGTACACCTAACACAGTCATAAGCTAAACCTCAGCACGCACAAGATGTTAAAAAAATAGGAAAGAAGAAGATAAATTTCTTCTTATTTTTTCCAAAACAATTTCTTTTTGTGAAATATTGGAGAGTTTTACCTCTGAAAGCATTTAAAATGAAACAGTATAAGAAGTGAATGGCACTCTTTTGTTGAAATTCCCACAGTTTCCAGAAATATGAGTAGGGTCCTCGAATAGGCAGGACCCTATAAAGGGCCCTTATAAAGGACCACAAGACAAAAAAACAAACCACAAATGCATTGAAATAAATATAATAGCACTGTAAAAGAAAGTGAATATTTAACTTCTACACCATTTGCCTCGCACAAAGTGCAACAAAATGATATACACATGCACATACAGTATACACACATACTGTACATCAGGAGTTACATGACAGAGCTACAAACATAGAAACAAATGAATCAATCAAGAATCAAGAATCTTTATTGTCATCATGTTTTCACATAACGAAATTAAGATTGGTGACTTCCAGCTTTAAACGTAAATATATTAAAAATATGTCATATGTACATAAATGTCTAAAGATTTAAAGGTTGTAGCAGCAATGTACAGTAGGGGGGTGGGTCAGTTGTTTAAGTCAAGTTGGTTCAAGTTCTCAATAGGGGGAAATGGATTGAACAGCTCTGGGGAAAAAGCTGTTTTTCAGTATAGGTAGTTGTTGTCTTTATGCGTTTCTGTACCGCTTTCCAGGGGGAAGCAGTACTAACAGTCCATGACAGTCCAATGACATTCAACTATTGTAATCTTAGTGGGAGACACAACACAGAAAACTTGACAAAAAATCAATTCAATTCTTAAGTAATTGTTCAACCAAGAACTGATGTTTAAAAAAACAGACCTACAGCTAGAGGGGTGCAATTGTTCCAAGGTTTGGGAGTCCTGTGCACAATGTTTTGATCACCCTTGGCCTTTAATTTCTGCTAAAAACCATTATCTACTGATCCAAGCTTCTGAGGACAACCGCTCTGAAATAGAAGCTATTATAGAGCCAGGTCATTTGTTGGTTTGACAGCGATCAATACAGTTTTAAACTCGGTCTTACACAAAAATGGGCACTCATTTAAGGATGCTAAAATGGGTATAACACTGTCGTTTCTTTAAGCTCCTGTTACAGAGAATAGTCCAACATCCACTGACTCACTGCACACACATATTAGTATTGGGTCACACATCTTCATATAAAACTATGATGCTGGAAATTTCTGTAGGACAATTGATTATTTCCAGAAGGAATAAGCATAATGTCACATTCACCCTTTTGTTTTTTCATTTCTTTTCCCATTTTCTGCCTCTGCTGCGTTTTCTTCAACACCATATGGTCATATCACTGGGAGAATAATTTTAATCACCAAATTATCTGTATCGCTGAGAAGCGGTGCCTCACGATGCACGTAGTCATTGTGAATTCAGAGGATTAGGTGTCTGGCAGTCTGTGTGTTTTGATTAGAGGTGTCCCTGAGGTCTCAAATGCATCTCAAAACGCAACTCCGGGGAGCACACACAGCGCGCCCACAAACACACGCAAGGGCAAGGCGAATGTCTGTGGAACAAAACCTTTTTTAATTAACTCGAACCTCCTTTCCAGCCAGGCGCCAGACGGCTGTCTGTCTACGCTGAGCCAAATACAATACAAGTGTGAAATAATCGGCTCTGTTTGCATCTGTTTGCTGTGCCAGGAGCAGTTTGTTGTTACTCATTATATTGTCCCCAACTTGAAGAGTAGATGCCTCCAAGTGTCAGTAAAAAAAACTAAACTAAGACTTAAAGTCAAGGGACTGTGAGTACTTTTACAACTTACAAATCTGCACACGTTGAAGTGCAGTTATAGTTGCACAACATACTCTGTGTTATATCATGATGCCAGATGCTCAGTGATAGTGAAAGTGGAATTAAGCAATTAGACTTATACTGTGAATATAAATGTAATGTAATGTATTTTGACAGACCGTTATTGTAAGAAATAAAGAGCACTAACTGGGCTAATTTCTATCAAAGGGGCAACATTAATAATAAACAGCATGTCTCAATCTAACAATAATATAAATTTCCAATGCAGCTGTAGAAAACAAAGGAGGTGGTGTGATGAAATGTTATTGTATTCTCCAATATAGAGCAATACTGTGCAACAGTGCACCTTAGCCATGGCACAAGTTTAAAAAGAGAGCATCGGGAGATAGATACAAGCTTTATGTCCTCCATTTTCAGCCCCGGATAGTGATAAAACATCTTCATTCTCTTTGCAAATTGTCTCCGCTTACAGACAGATCACTGACTCATCGCCTGGCATCCCCACCAATCACAGATGCAATTTCCTGTTACCCAGTGTGCTATATATGTTCCTCAGAATTGTTGTGTTTATCCAACTGATTGAGAAAAAAAGACTTCCAGTCACCCAGTGCACTATGTATTTCTGTTTCTCATTTAAGCAGTGATGCCTCTGCTGTACAGCATTACTGAATCACTTCCTTCATGGCAGGACTTGGGGGATTTCAATTTTTAGGAGTCAGAGGGGTTGATTGCAACTGCAGAAATTGTAGCCACAGAATGAAAAAGAAAAAGGGTGATTGTGCTGAGAGCATCTCCTTCTGCCTCCGATTATGAAAAACACTCACTCACTATCTGAACTGCAAAAGGACAACTGCCACCAAGAAAGAGATTACCTTTTGTTCCAGAAAGTGGAGAGAGGCTGCAGACCGAACCAGCACAAAATGTGACTATATCTGCTGTGCACCCTCTCGATTATGTAATTAGCGAGCTGTTGGCATCCATCATTTCTACTGAATGACAAGCAGATGGCCTGGCAACTCTGGAAAATATTCTTAGGGGGGAACACAATTCACCTATGAAATGTGTCACTGTCCTTTTCAGTCCGTGCGGGATTAGTGAACCTTGCCACTGCTGAGAATGAATACATACTTTGCTTGACATTGTAACATGTGATAACAATGCTGTAGGCTATAGTTCATTCAAAAAGTGAAAATGAGTTCAGAGAACATAGATAAATAGATACTTTATCAATCTGTTTTCTTTTTTAACTTGCTAATTTACAAATACCTGTAGGTTTGCACATATGAAGACACAATACACAACTACTATTCACTTTCTAAAATGTAGGAATGCACACAACAGGAGACAGCATGTTTCCAACTGAGCTATAAAAATCCAGGGTCCATCTGGCTGTGGTATCAATCTATTTATAGCATCAAAACTGCATCGATGAACAGAAGTTTAAAAGATACATTGCAAATTCCCTGACAGACACAGGACTGAGAAACAATCTCTGGTATTATGCGATGCTGTTTCACAATGATCTGAATCTGTGGGAACAGCTCTCGGCCATAAAGGGGTTGAAAATCACTGTCACTGACTTGTGTCACCAAGACAAATTGTTCTACATTCAGTGCACTGCACTTGGCAATACCGTAATTCTGATTCTCACCGTGTGCTACTGGCAGCGATCCTGCCATATCAACATATGATCTGTCCCAGGGAAGTCAGTCCCTTCTTAATGACAGGCCTTTGGCAACCTGAGCTCTCATTACTTTCATCCACAGAGCACTAACAGAGACATTGCTTGAGTGTGTTATACAAATTACCTGCCCCATTTCTAATCCAATCTTACATTAAATGCATGAAATATTAACGTTTTCGACATTCTGTCATTACAAGGGGATAATGTTTGGCAATGAGCAATTATTATTCAGGTAACATCCAGGTTATATCCCTTTGGCTGCAGCTGTCACAGATAAAACCCCTTTCTTTCTTGATCTTTCTTTGTTAATACCATATGAAAATCTCACAGCTCTTGGATCCCCCAGTTCCCAGTCTCTGCTGCCACTTCCTGGTCATAGCAACTATTAGTGGACCCACAAAACCCAACATCAGTGTGTGTCTGCGTGTGACTGAGTGCAAATATGGAAAGCCCATACTTAGATACTGTGATATTGTTCAGCACAATTTTTGAGTAATTTTCTTCCTTGGAACTTTCACTATTACTGCTTTAATGGAAAAAATGTACTTTTTCATGACCTACATTTATTTTGCAGAGAGACATTTTACGTGCAAAACATATACAGCAACTGGAAGGGACGTGATGTAACTATATTTATAAGGTTGAGCAATAAACACCAGGAAACCCCATGAAATAAAATTGGACATATGTAGACCTTGACACATCCTTCTTCAACAGATATGCACCCTCCTTGGGCAGCATATATAAAGAGCAACAGACCTCACTGCCATTGTTCAGCTTCATGTGAGGAGGGGGCAGAAAGAGAGAGAGAGAGAAATATTTGCAATGTCACAGACAACCCAGCTGAGGTCAGTGTTTCTCCACAGGACGCCTCCTCGGTGTGGACAGAGATATCACTGCCACCTAAAAATACTACCTGTGCAATGTTGACTCTATTATTAATCAACCCCCAAGCCCCCCCTCCCCCCTTCCAAAAAAAAAAAAAAAACCCCAACAACCTGGAAATCACCACTTGCAGACACAGGCAATAAGCTAACCCCCCCTTGATCTCAAACGTAATATAAATCCTGCATACGACAACATACACAGAAATAAGATGAGTGTTTTGGATCCTCTCCTAACAAAGGGGGCTGAGCAGCGGCGGAGGGGCGGCGCGGCCCTTTGCTTTAAGGCCGTTTCGGAATAATTAATGACGTCGCGCTGTAAACACGACTGACGCTCAGCTGCGTGGCCGGAGCATCCTCTCAGCAGCCCGACGGACCCCCCTCCAGGCTCCGCTGTGTTTATTTCTCGACGGGACCGCTGGAAAGGCGTCAAGGAGAGAAGAAAAACCGACAGCAACCCCGCGGCGGTGCACCTCGACTCTCATATGCGGTCGCCCGAAACCGAGACGACGGTGCCGCATCTGTCCTCCTACGACGTGTCATGGCTAGAAAGACGGACATCCCTTCCTCTTACTATGGTGAGCCGTCTTTGTTGTAAAACGCCAAGATATTTTTCTCCCCCCCCCCCCCCTCCAAATCCTTGCGTGGTGTCATGACAGTGAGGTATAACGATGCTTTCTTCAGCCTGGATGGTGTCTGACCCCCCCTCCTCCTCTATTTTCCGTGATCTACGGCGCCGTTAGCTAGCTGAAAATGTGTCAGTTGGTAACTATCGGCAGAAAAAACGTCTTTAACGGCCGTTTAACGTCTCCTGATTTGTCCTCACCTTTACCTGGTTGACTCCTGTCATACGGCGTTAATCACGGGCAACCAGCTGCGAAAGTCCTCACAAATTATTACGGGACTGTTAACAACAATGAGTCTTTTCACTTTTCCTCCTCCACTCTCTTTTTTTTTTTTTTTTTTTTTAACGTAGAGCTGTTTTTGGTTTTCCCTCAATAGCAGCTACAGTACTGTGTCAGCAGCCGACGACCATTCATCGATTAACCTTTTTGTTTTCTCGATTAATCGTTTAACCGACAGAAAATAATGTCAGGGGAAAAACGCCTGTCACTGTTTGCCAAAGTCTCCAACACAATGCCGAGTTTAAGACAAAAGCAAGCAGCTAACTAGCCTATCCTTAACATGGAGAAGAAAGAATGAAAGGATCTCTGCTTCAGTGACTAAATCAGTCATAATTGCTGATTAATTCAGTGTCAATCGGTTAATCGACCACCATTTGAGCTGCAGTCCTCCTCAGCATGGATGGCCCTTGCTGTGTGAACATCAGATATGCAGAGATGAACATCCCAGTATCACATCAAGTCTTTCTTATGTTTCCATCCAACACTGGCTCCATTTATACAGTTATATGATCCTTAGTCAACTCCTGTGATGTATGTTTTTTTTTTTTTGCCTTGTGTTGTTTGCATGTGTAAAAAAAACACAGTGGGAGACTGTCAACAACATCAAGTCTTATCTCCACTTTCCTCCTCCACCTCTCGCCCACGTTGAGCATAATTACGACATTGTAATAACTGCAGTCCACCTAGTGCAGTTAGCAAGGAAGGTTAAAAGCAATGTACTCCATTAACAGTTTTCATAACAAAGGATTTATTGTCTCCAAGTGGCATTTTCGCTGCTCCAGGCGTATGGATATATTTAATCCGTGGGCAGATTTTCTGTCCATTAGCCTGCCTTAGTAATCATGTTGTTTATCACAGCAATATAATCCTTTATCACCACCAGATGCCCCACAGTGTCTTCCCTCTGAAACAAAGACTCACTTTTTTTGGTCTGGTTCTACTTTTACTTGTGGTCTTTTGAGGTTTAATGCTAGTCTTAATGCATCCACAGCTAAAAATATTTCATTTTGTGTTTGACCACCCTCCATTTAATCAGTGTGAAAGGAAGTATTTAGAGCTTCTTTCACATTTGTATTGTTATTGTGAGGGTGCACCTCTTTTACAGCGCCGTCATGGGAAATCTATTTGCCACTGAAACATAGATGAAGTGATCCACCGCACTGACAGGGCAACCAGTTATTCCTTATCGTGAAACGTTTCTCTACCAAAACATTATCAAAAAAAATAAGCTCCACATAAAATGTCATTTCAGATTAATCAAAAGCTAAATGTAGACCAAAGACATGTGCCAGCTAATCAGTCCAACCCCAGCTGTAACACAGAACTTATTGTAATGATTAATGTATTCATATCGCGCTTTTCGGTGTCAGCAGAGTGTTGAACATCATTATCAGTAATAGATGCACCATATCATCCATCTCTGTCCAAGTTGTGTGTCCTAATTACACCTAAGATGGGGCTTGAGTCTTCCATGCAGTAGCTGAGCAGTCAAGCCCACTGCTGAAGGCTCTTGGTGAGGAGAAGCCACTGTGTCTTCCTGTTATTTCCCCACACGCTGACCCTGTGTGTTCCTCAGACCTCATGACCACAGCACTCTGCCAATCATGACTGCAGCCTGTCAGCTGTAGTTGATTCTCACTGCTCCCTGCAGACACACAGCTCACCATCGGGGCCTTCAAATCCTATCACTGCCTGTTCAAAAGTTCAAGCTGGCACTTTACAGTGTACCATAAACCTGATGTTAGAGATAATGCGCGAAGTGTTGAAAGTAAACACCTTAGTGCAGGTTTGGACCCTGTGTATCATTATTATTAAATACATTATTTAGATACAGTGAGTGTGCATCATTGTAAAAGCTACCATATACATATAGTATACTTGCATTATCCTCTATTTCAACTTAAGTGGTACTTTCCCAAGAAATTACATAGAATACAGTGAGGCAGTTTAATTAAGGAACATAATTTTGCTCCAACAGGCACTAGCTGGTGGAGCATGGGATTGAGTTATAGTGCCTCCCTGTGTTTAGGTCAGCTGCTTTATGTTATTGGCTCCCTGATGCTTCAGCTAACTTGACGAAAGAGCAATTCAGCGTGCAATTCAGAGTGTCTTGGTCTCACAACTAAGCAGAGAACAACAAGACAAATTTGATATCAGCATACGCTTCCTCCACAACTAATGTTTCACACACTGCATTTGGTTAGATGGGGACTAAACTGGGAGTGTGCAGTAAAGAAAATCACATTGGCTGTCTCTGGTAATGTACCCAGAATGTTATTTAATGCTTTATTTCTTTCATTCCAAGAGATAAAGTTGATGATTGTGCTTATTCTTTCCAGTTCAGCTGGTTGGATAGATCTCGTCCGACCAACTGAACCGTGCACCAGTAAATTATGATGTGAGCTCTGCACAAGCAAAGAGAAGGAGTTTCTTTCTGGACTTGCCACATTGCAGTGATGCTCAATTGTCACACAGGAAGAAACCGAAGAAGCAGAGACACACTTTTTATTATAAACAGTATCCACAAGACATGTTGTGTGGAAGAAGTGTTAGTGTTCACACTTCTTTTTTCTCCTCAACAGGAAACCCTCCTACTCTCTTGAAATGTATCAGTATACATTGCTGAAAAATGTAGGAAACCACTGAGTGAAGCAGTGGTAGATGAGACAGGACAAAGGACTATCTTGATGCCATTTTACAATAACACTGAATCATCACCTAGCCCTAATTTAAAGTTGGATTTTTTTCTTTAATGAACATAAATTGCCTGTCCCCTCATAAGAAGTAGCAAAAAACACTGGAAAAAGCATAAATGAGCCCCCCCCTTTTTTTTTTTGGCAGCTGGTCGTACAACCTGCTATTCCATCATTCATGTTCAGCAGTTCTCCACTTGCACTACATCCCAGATTCAAATGTACTCTTGTGACTAGTATATTATATAACTTTTCTAACTATGTAGCAAGTGTTTATGCTGTACTGCCGAAATGTTCAGCCAGTCAGAAAAGTAGAAAAATAGCTCATAATCATTCTGTGACAGGTTTGTAAGTAACAATTTAGATATGACTTCCATTCACCACAGAAAGTGTTGAGTCGGGCGCACTGTTAATTAACAAATTTCTCGCATGGGCAGCTTCCCTAAATGCTGCATTTTTATACGGAGTCAATGCAGAGTCTTGACAGAAAGCCGAGAGGCTTGGTTTGGATTCAAACGTCCACAGCCTCTTCCTGTGAAATTGCAGTCAGAGAAGGTTGTGGCTCAAATGGCCCATTTTGTACCCAGAACTAAGTGCTATTATGGGCTTTTTAAGTGTCACTGTCCTCTGCAAATACTCATCTCAAATGAAGACCAATGCTCACTCCATAGTGCTCCTACGCATTTTATTAGTCTTCATGGCATTCCTGCTCATTATTTTTAACAAGGTTATGGTCTTTTGCTACTAATTTCATGTGTCTTTTCTCAAGAGATAGCTGTGTCAGTGCCTGGAAGTTTGAAGTATATTATTCACACTAATGATAGGGTGAGTCAGTAAATAATTTTCAGAGATTCACTTCTGCACAGTGGCAAGCACTGGACGGTTATTTGTTTGAATCTGTGAAAATAGGACGTTTAAGAGACGAAGAGGCTTTCTAGGCGACAGTAAGGAGACTTTCCAATTTGCAGGACAAATATAGGCTGTTTGTTTATGACTAGAAGGGTAAATGACATTGACAGTGATTTATGAAACACAACCCAAAGATACACAGAAAATGAGAAACACAGCTATGTTCATGCAAGACACGTAGATATGTTTGAGTCCGGGTTGCACAGAGAGACTTGAAATGACTTTTGATTGGTCTAATGTGCTAAACGATGCAGCTAGCTTTATCAAAACAAATGAATAATTATCCTAACAACAAAAGAGATATAATGTTCTGATGTTGTGACATGCTTTTTGAAGGCCAAGGTGAAGGTTTGCTTAGATACATCAGGATTTTAATGGCTTTGACGCTGATCTGAGTGTGATGGGTGCAGACTGCTCAAAGGCAGAGGTTAAGAGGATTTCCTGAGAACACAGGAAATAAAGTGATATTAATATTCACCAAATTAAGACTCTGGCCCTCCCTTAGGGTGTATAAACAAATTATAGTCCTACTTAAAAGAGAATATCACTTGGTTTAGGAAATCTGATAGTGGCATACAGTGATTAAATCACATCAGTACATCAACATTTCCTGCTGCTTCTAGCAAGCAAAGAATCAAAATTAGAAATGTGTCATGTGCTGTCACACATGTATTTGCAGCAATACAGAAGTACATCACTGACAGTTGGTTAGAGAATGACTTGTGGATTTGAATTTCATTTGTGCAAAGTATTACTTCGACATGACCTTCAACTATTTGCTAGCTTTTTGTCAGAGCAAAGTTTGTGATAGCGAATATGTTCACCATTAAATAACAAAATAGCCATTTCACCCTTCCTATGATCAGGAGTCTGGACCCAGTTGCCTTCTGCCTAACATAAAACTTGGATGCTTATGTAATTAGTCATTTAGTCCATTACAGAGTCCTGAAAATCTTATTTTCCTAAAACATGCAAATAAGTCAGCCTAGAGGGTGAGATTATTTACTGTAATCTCTTTTCAGTGCAAAAGTAGCTGTGAAGTAAAAAAGTGTAATTAGTTGTGGAAGTATCTTTCATACTGATTATGAGACTAAAGGATATTGTGTGTACCCCCCTGGTAAAGGTGTGTAGATGTGTATATGTTTTGGTATGTGTAAGTGTTAATGTTAGCATATTTGGATATGAAGATGTGTCCTATCCTCTTATTTTATATATATATATATATATATATATATATATATATATATATTTTTATATATCCAGGCTGAAGCCAGTTGAGCCTGTCACAGATCTACAGTAGCAGTTTCACAGGAACACAAGGCTGCCACTGACATGCCTGGAGGCTCCCACAGAAGCAACCAAGGTCACAAAGCCCCAGCCACAATACTGCTACTTCTCTGCTCTGAGCAGCAGGCGAGCTGTCAGTGTCTGACACACTCACATGCTAACTCCCCTCTTGGGGGTCGAATCCCAACCTGGATCCCACTATTCTCAGCATTTGAGGGTATGTCAGCTTGCACTGTATCTTGGCCTCCCTCTGAAAATATGCACAGTAAACACTGTTCATGCACTGATAGTAGTTAACCCGGTGGGCTACCGTACCAGATATGCCAAGAGCTCAGTCCTCAACCATATACTAATAGTTGAGAGTCTCCCAAGGGACTCTGCTAAGTAAACTTAAACCAGAGATCTGGATGTTGTTGTCTTGTCTCAATAAGGAGACAAGCACTTTAAAGGTTGTACTGTTCTCCAGAGAGGGAAAATGGGAGCAAGTCTGGAAAGATGTTTTTGGATAAAGAGCGACAGGGCGATAGAAGAAAATGCTGGGCAGTAAAAAGTGATGGTGCTACACAGAGAGTGTTTGTGTATATTATTGCTCCACATTTTTAATATTATGGAAAGGGGGAGCCATCTGGAGCTTTTTAACTTCCATGATTCTTTCACAGAAGCGCTCCAAATCTATCCTTTCTTCTCTATTCTTTTCTGGGGAGTGTGGGAGACTTGTGTGATCATGATGCTGTTCCCAATTGTGAATGTGTGTATGTGTTTTGTGTGTATGTGTGAGTTCGGGTTAGTGGGATGTGATGAGAGATGGCCTGACTCAAGGGAAACGTTGCCAGTAAATATCTTGCCCCCCTTTTCCCCCTCAATCTTTTTTGTTTTTCTGATTCAGCTGTGAAACCTTGACCATGAATCACTGGCCTACAGTCTAACCCATGACCTCCCTCCCTGTCTCATATCCTATCACAGCTTTACTGACCCCTTTATCTTTATGGCAGTGATCTACCCAAGCAGCTTTGTTACTAGTGTGCAATGAGCCCAGCACTAATGTTGCAGGAGAAACCTGAGCACTCCTCATTTTTAAATACAGACCGGAGGAAAACACAAAGCCCCAAAGCCATGTTACTGATGTTGCTTTCCTCTATGGATTGGCAGAAGCCAGTGCTTTCATCAAATATGAATGAACATACAGCACAGCATTCAGACTTACAGACTGTGCCTACCCTGCCGAGCAACATAATTATGCTGAATTTTTAACATTTCTATTTTCTCTTTTTTTGTGTGTATTTGTAGCCAGATCTGTGCCCAGCGTAGCTTTGACAGAAGTGCAGTCTCACAACACTTCACTCTCTCCAGGTCTTGGAAATGTTTATGAATCAGCAGAGTAGAAACCACAAAAAAAGTCCTTTCCACATGGCCCCTCTGACCCAGCCCATGTAGAGCACCTGCGGTGTTCGAGCTGTTTGCCTGACCACGGTATGAAAGAGGCCTGTGTTGGACAGTGGAGCCTGGGGACACTGGTGCCTGTGTCTGCCCGCGTTGATGTGTCTGTGTACTGGATGTGGGATGTGTTTACGGAGACGAGCTGAGAAACGTGGGTGGGGTGTAGGTGTGTGTGGAAATGGGATAGAGGAAGTAAGGAAAGTTTTACTCTGGGGGATGTAGTGGAAACTGTACTGTACGATTAATATTTCTGCCAAATTATTATTCGACAGTTATGTGCTTCACTTGGATTTGCTGTATGTGCTGCAGGCTGATGCCATTTCTTCCGCTGGTTATCTTTGCACTCATATTAACAAATGTCACAGTATCTGCAGTGATATTTGCCACACAAAGTACATATATATATATGCACACACACACACACACATATATGACTCAGTAAATGTGCACATAATCCCTGAGCACTCTAACCTTGTGATAAAGTGAGCCACAGGAGATAATTTTGCAATTTTGTCTCCTCCCAATTTCTGAAATACAAGGCGATGAAATGCTTCTGTGACTTTCCCCCGAAGCTTTATCACCGCAGGCCGGGTTGTTATATCTGGCACTCTTCCAGCACAGGCACTCTGAAGTTGATTCTCAGCAGTCAGTCTCAGCTCATACTTCAGAATCTGTCTGACAGGAGGTGCGGACATCAAATTGAGGCATTGTCACTGTGCTTTTCCGTCTTTTGAGAGCTTTATTAAAGCGCTATCAGTGGAAGGAAGCTTAACACGTACTTTTTATGTGTGCCACAGACTTAGTTTATGACGTTAGCTCGTCTCCACTGTAAATTGATCCATACATCTTGTTGCTATGGCAAATGGGATTGTGGAGCGAAGATTACTGCCAAAGCCTTTGTCTGATCCTGATGTGTAATTCCTCACCCCGTCCAGCCTTGTTGCCTCAGAGCCTTTGATTACCACCATGATTGTTGTGTTACATGTAAATCTTTCAGTCACAGCAGGACACGGTGGCATTATCCAACACTATGTCAATAGAGGACGCTAGCAGTTAGTGGAGCTCACAGTGACCCTAGCTGTCCCAGCGTAGCATGCCTGCCAGGCTTTTTCCGAATGTTGTCGACTACAGACCCTCATTCAGCCTGACTACAGCCAGCAGCACACATCCACTCCACCAGCCTCTTCTCCTGCACTGGCAGACTGCAGTGCGGTCTAAACAGCCGTCATCTAATGCAGAGTCTGCTGGTGTCGAGGCATCACTGATGATTTTTAACACTCTCTTTTAACCCTTCACTCTGTTTTGTGGGACAGAGGAAAGTACAACAGCCTGGTGGAAGTAGTCAAGCTAATGTAGTGAGCAGGAGCAGCAGCTAAAGCTAAATTTAGCTCAGCTGAATAAGCACAAGTTCTGTCACCTGATTGTTATTGTGTTAGAATGAAGGGGTTTGCAATACTATATTCTTGAATATTATAGTTTGATGTACACTATACTATGTATTTATTTTTTTGTACTCTCACACAATCACATGCTTGTTTTTTTATTCACTTGTCATACTGTATTGACAGTTTTGTCTTCTGGGTGTAGACCAACATAATGACTGCCCTCATTTTTTGTCAGCTATCGGGTAACCTTGCTGCCTGCTGGTCCTTTACTGGCAGGCTCTGCAACTCCAAACAGTAGGCTAATCAAGGAACCACTGGCATGACTCTGACAAAAAGCTCTGCTCCCTGACACTCACTGCACCACAATCTGTCCTCTCTCCACTGGCTCTCCTTGATCTCAGCGTGATTCAGCTTGGCCTCACCATATGGACTAACCTGTTTTTATCGCAGTTGCTCACTCACTGTGGTGACCTGCATGTGTTTTGAATATTCACACAATCTAGGAAGATCAATGAAAGAATTATTTAAATCCAAAGAAATCCATCTTGCATTGGGTCCTGTCTAGTAGCTAGCTGTGTCTTGCTTACCCCCAGCAGTTGTACCTTTAATTAGCTCTGATGTGAGTTAATGTGATGCAGCCTGCTGGCCATGTAGGTGTAGCAATAAACCACTGAGATATAAAAGCAATTGGAGGAAACTTAATGTACAACACAGAGGAATAGTTAACTCTGTCTGTGCATCATGCACAGTTGGTACTTTAAAAGACCAAGATTAAAATCTGAGTGGTAGCACGTCAGGTGTCCTGTGGTAGGTGGTTAACAGCATCTCATATTTTATGAAACTATTGCAAAAAAAACCCTTATCAGTCACAAGGGCTTCTGTCTGTATCATTGCACAGGATTAAGTGTATGATAGATGATTTGTGTGCATTTGTTGGAGCTCTGTTCTCATCACTGTAGACCACTTACAGAGTAGCATCCTCTTATAGTCAATGCCAGTGCTCTGCAAATGCTACAGTGAGCACCTGGTCCAGTGACATTGTGTCCTTGGCTGAGGAATTCACACACTTAACCCACTTAACATCTCCCATTTTTAGACTTGAAACACAACTCAAGTGACTGACTTTTAGTGACAGCCAAACAGATGGTTCTAAAATGGGGGTTTTTAACAGCAAGGACAAAAGAAAAAGGGATAATGGAGCCTATCTTTAAAACAGGTTAGCAGCTCAGTTTGCTTCGATGACAAAGAGCTGAAATGGTCAGAATCACTCCTTCAGATCATGTAAGGAATGTCCTCATAATTCAGTAGCTGAAGATAGCTTTATATACTCATGAGAGCAGCCAGTGTTTTGAAGACAAACTGTGACCTTTGACGCATGCAACTCTCCATCTGCTATAATTCCCTCCCCTCTCCAATACGCACTTTGTAAGATTGTACGAAATAGAAATGTGACAATGCCAACTCACCTCAATTCAAGTACATTTCTGGTCCAGTGCTTTTTTTGCTGCTGACTGTGCAACTTAAGGACACCTGGGTTGTTGGTGAGTGCTGCTCAGTTACTTTTCCTGACATTATTTTACTGTTGACCCAGAGATTTGGCAGGTCTATCCTTCAGACTACCACTGCTGTGGGAGAGGAACCCCACTGGGGAAATGAATATATATGCTTTCACACATGCTTTCACAAATGTGTGTAAAGTCCTGGCTTTTTAATACCCTCATGCAGAAATATTGGCTTTAGAAACCTTTTTTTGCTACAGCATGAAGGAATTCCACCACAGCCAGAAAATTGTCAATTGTGGTAAATCACTCGCTCACTCAGGGACGTGTAGCTGGAAGTTTGTGAGGAGCAGGTGCCAGGCTTTACTGTGCTGAATCAGTTGTGTTTCTAGGCAGAGGGGGTGTTTTTTGTATATATGTGTTGTATTAAAGGGTTTATCATATTGCATCTGTGTGCTGTTGCAGTTGGGTCCAGTCCAGGCACTGGCTGGACCAAGGTAGCACAGTACACTGTATGTGTAGACACAAACATGTTGTAGGCCCAGTCCGCATGTACACATGTATCCTTTATGTAACATTTTTTCTAAACATAGCTTTTTCTATGCATTTTGAACTTTTGAACACATGTAAACCATGTTTAAGGTCGAATAAAATGAACCTGTTGGATTTAGTTAGCACTGCTAGGTTCAATTAGTTAAGCTGTTGAATAACTATAAATTAATAAAAAATAAGCTACTCTTTTTAAGTTACTCCCAGCAAAGGAAAATAAGCTCTGAATATTCTTCTGTGTACCTGACATACTGTTGACTGTTTTTGCCACTTGGTGCGGCATGCTTGCTTGAGTTTTTGGAATCATTTTTGTTGACCATATAGTGACCTTTTATACAGAAAGCCAGTAGAGTATTGTATTGCAGACCACCAAGACATTTAGTGCAAGTATGACTAGTATTGACATCACAGTAAGTACACCATTTGGCAGAGACAGATGAAATACGCATTTCTGTGGTAAAATAATGACATATAATGGTTCATAATGACAATGACAGTGACAATTGACAAAATAATGATTTTTTCGCCTTAACATGACCAACACAGGAATTACAATTATCTGGTGATGGACTGAACTGTAACACTGAAATATGTATTTACTTTGGTAAAATGGATACCAAAACAGACCACCATGTTCACATTATCCAATAAAACTGAAAGTCTGCAGTGTGATGTGACTTTTGTGTGTTTTTTGAGTGTCCAAGACTGCTGGCTTAACTGGCTGACTACTTGTTGGCTCCCCGCAAACATGAATGGGTAAATTTAATTCAATGCTATATGCGTTTCTAGATGTTATTGGGGTGAGTGAGAGTTATTTTAGGGGGGTTAAAATGCTAAAAAAAAGTGTATTCACTGTTTTACTCCTGCTACACACAATCGCGTTTGTGATCCTGCTCACTGATGTTGTCAGAGGACAGCTAGCTCTTCTCGACAGATCAAAAATGTAGCTGTGGGGTTGTTCTAGAAAAAACTACAATGGCCGTGTTCATTGTATTGACAGATTATATCACCAGATGCAGTAGTATGGCTTTTAAATTTTTTTGTAGTAATAGTTTTTTGGATGACTGTGGAGGCAAACTAAGTCAAGCATACTTGTTATAAAGATAGATTTGCTGTTGGTTTCGGTATTTTCATTGGATTTGCTGGTAAAAATAAAAAGGACCATTTTTATAGTACATTCAGAATAGGCTGACCAAATTTGCATGTACGTGGTACAGTGTGCTCATTCCTCACACTTTTAGAAGCAAGGCTGGCTTGTGCTCTCTCGACAGGATCAATGGGCAGATGGGAGATAGGCCCAGTCATGCTCCCCCTAACTCTGGCCCAGCTGCTTGGAGATATTACACTCCATGTGTGATGATTAATAGGTCCTGAGGAACACATCACACTTAGTTTCAACTGGGGTAGAGAAGACTTGGTCACTGAAGAAGCAGCCGGTGATGAATGCAAACGCATGTGCTCCCTCACACCTACATGCACCCGCAGTCAGAGTTAGCCCCTTGGGTGAGTGATGATGCCAGCAGCCGAGGTTCAGTATGTACTCTGCTGGGTCAAATGGGGAATCCTCACTGTGACCCAGATAAGCTGTTCGGCTTAAGAGTTAAGAGTGATTTATTATATTTCTGTTAGCTACATTGTTTTGGCTTTTACTGCTTTACCTCAGTATGATCATCTCTCTTCATCCCAGTTCTGCTACAGGAGGAGACCTGCGCTGTGAAATGGCCTAGTTACTTTGTCCCAGCCGGTTGACAGCAGGTTCACTTGTGACATTTTACTTGTAAAGCATATGCCGTCAGTGTTTTGAAATGTTGCTCACAACCAGTTTATATGTTGTTGTCTGCAATCTATGCTCTGTATATGTACTCCATCAGTGAACTGTATTATTCTGTATTATTCTTATTCTGTTTGACTTGTGAACTAATCTCAGCACATTCTACTTGTCTTTTAGGTGAGCCACGCAAGTTTGACCCAAACTTCAGAGGGCCCGTTCATAAAAGGTACAACATATACTCAACACCACCACCGTTTGCTTTATAGTTGTTGCATCTAGTAATAAATCTAGCAGCGCAGATAATGATAGGAAACAAAAACACATCCATCCATCCATGTTTTTGTTGTTGTTGTTTTTTTTTGTTTTGAAATCTGAATTAACTGACCTTTTAACTACCAGTCACTGTCTTCCAGCATCTGATTCTTACATGTGTATTGATTTTGCCCCTTGTGTAATCTTTTTGGCACACACCCCCGACCGCACGCTGATAGATTGATCATTTGTCATGCTACGTTAATAAAGATCAAGGCCGAGCGCCGGCAGCTCTCTCCACTCCACTACACAGATCGATGGCCATAAGTCAAGCTGGTGGCTGGAGTTAGCCCAATGACACACACTATTAACCAGCCAGATACACCCAAAACAGATGTAGTCCACACATCACCTGGGCTGTTGCAGGGAGGGAGTGAAATGTCTCCTGTTTTTCAACCAGCAGCACAGTAGCCGTAATGAACTGCAGTCTGCTATCTGCCTCGTGAGGACTACAACTCTATAAACGTCACAGCTAGTTATAGTTTGCATTGATTTGACTTGAAATGTGCGTTCCAAAAGGTGTTTAAAAAGCAATTTGTAATGGGATGGATTAAACCAAACTACAACACATTAAAGCACTTGAAAGCTAGTCAATCCAATATCTGTTCATCATTTAATAGGTTACACTATATTGAAAATTAACACTAAAGGATGTTCTATTCAAATTCACATGAAATAGTCTTTTATGAGCATTTTGGCAGTTAAAATGTGGTTGCACACCAAAAAAGAAAATCTGAAAAACCTTATATAAAGAGGGTGAAAATGTTTAACAGATGTGATCCACTACATGTAAAACTGCAGAACTAGGTTGGGTAGGTTGAGGATTTTCCCTTCAAAAATGATTATATGGGAGTTTTAAAATGAAGTCTTCATTTTAACACTTCTTGTCTTCTTTAGCACAATGTGGAGCAGAATTTTGCAAGAAAGCAGAAGCCCTCGAGGGTGTCACCACAGGCTTTTTGTGATGATTTAGTCATTTTCTGAGGCAATGTAGGCTCTTATCTCTTTTATGTTCAATGTCAGTTTGGCAGGCTGCTGTGGAGGCATGTTTCAGTCCTCCCGTGTCTCTTTATCCCACCCTCTCCAGCCCATTTCACTGCTACAGCTGGGTGAAGACACCAAGGATACTTTGATGTTTCTGTGGCTCAGAGGCTTTTCTTAATGAGAACTGGGAGAGAACCGACTCTGTGGTCGTCTTGTTTTCATGCAAGCTCAATGCCTAAATGAAGCAATCTTATCTGTGGTTATTGAGGAGTCCTCTAACGGACAGGCAGAAGTGGACACAGCGTAGTGTTAATTCGAAATGGCTCCAGCTGTAAGCAATATATTACACAGATATAATCGGCAAAAACACACACAGATGAGACACAAGCGCACAGCCATATTGCGGTGTAATAATGCCTTTTATGGTGTCTTTTGTTGCATATCCGTGCTCACTAACAAATTTAACTTCAAATCAGGCTGTCTCTGCCGTCACAGTATGTGTGTGACAACTTTCCTAAAGGAGCATTGTATGTGTCAGAAAAGCTGCTCACTTGAACCAATGTCCCCCCTTTGCTCTCTTGACCGTGAGAAATTTCCCTTTTGTGTGCAAATCTGGCCCTCCAAAATATCCCTTCCTGTTAATGTCTGTTACAAAGCGAGGACAGGCTGGCAGATTCGCACCACAATGGCACCCATGCTATTCTGTGGCACTGCTGCCATCTGTGTCACCTTGGCTCCTGCAGAATATCAGCGCCTTGAATATAACACTGACACACAAGTTTCTCATTGCACTGACAGAGCCTCCACAGTTTTTTCTTCTTTCAAAGCAGCATTTCCTGCCAGTAGAGCACATCAGCAGGGCAATGTTTTGGTCCCTGTCGATGTACATGTAGGTGACATCTGGATAATCTGTGAGGCCAGGTCGAGGTCCGAATAAATTTGCAGTTTGACTGTACTTTGGATCTGACTTGCAGTCCGTGTGGCCTGCTTTCCCGAGATAAGAGAGCAAAGCAGAATTGTTTTCACTCTCCTCACTTTGTCAGCTTCCCTTCAACACTCACTTTTCCATTCTTCAAAGGTGACTTTAGACTCCCACCCCTCGCATCTCCCCCTTTAATCACCTATGATGTGTGTCTGAGTGATAGCGAACTTATCTACCAGCTGAAGGATGGGAAGGGATGCAAAGGCAAGGAATGCAGCCATCACCATGGCAACCCAGGCAGCTCTTCCCTTTGTTCTTTTTTGAATGAAATGAAATGGTACTCCCTTGTCTTCCTTTGTTAAAAATACGCACAATATTAGCAACAGCTTTGGAGGTAGCAGGGCAGGTTGTCTTCATATTGTCAGTGTAAAATTGTGGTTCTCTGTACCAGGGAGAGCTGTGTCCACTTTAGCCGCCTTTGTTTCTCTATTATTTAAAAAAAAACATAATCACTGAATGTCATCTTTCGGAGGCTTCAGTTGATGTTTGCCTGAAGATAGAGAGCAGACAGTCTGTGGGTCAATTATTACCAGCTCCAAATGTGCTGCCCAGGTTGTGAGTGGAAATCTCAGGTTTTGAATTTGCAGGCATCCACAGTCTTAATGTAGTTTAGAGTGGTCATAATGGAGTCGCCTTATTCTGAAATGAGAAACAAGGAGTATTAGCAGCCCCGCTGGGACAGAAGAGATTCCCAATTCTCTGTATTGCAAAGTTCAGCAAACCGATGTACCAGAGCAGCCTGTTAACATAGATTGCAAGCTTTACTGCAGTTATTAATGCAGAACCATAAATGGTGGCTCATAATTGCAGCTGCACTTGTAAACAGGATCATTTGCAATGGAAGCTTAAATTATGCAGTTGACCCTAAATTTGAGAGGCTACACTAAGAATACAGTTTAAATAGTTAGGTTTGTTTCTTGTTTGCATCTTAATGTAAACGAGTCTATTTAAGCCATTTTACCCCAGTTTTCATGGGTTGATCCTTAGGTCATATCTTCTGTGTGTATCAGGGCTCCAGTCTCTCTTGACTGTCTGCTGGTTAATCATGCAGCAGTATAGTATAGAACCATGTAACCATGCTTCATACAGAGCACAAGTACAGTTCGCTCTTGAAAGATCCACACAGAGGAAACGCTGTTGCATCTCTGAGCTCGGGCCTCTTTTTGATGTTGGCCTTGTTCCTTCAGATGAAAGAGGAGAAGGGTCGAGAGCTTGAGGGTTTGTGTGGCGTATGGTCCCTTGCATTGTACCACCAGACACAGTGGATTGAACTCGGCTGTATTCAAGGCTCGGCTCGTACTAACTCATAGTCTGAACAGTTTTGAAAGAGGGCTAAGAAGGGGCTGGACTGACAGCTTCTCTCAGGGTGGTAAGGAGGGGGAGAGCGCTTGTTATGGGGAGACCGACAGTGAGGCAGTGAAGAAAGACTGAGAGAGAGCGAGGCAATCCTCAAATAGCTTCCTCTGTGCCTGTGGGACAGTTAACTCTGGAGGGGAGGGGGATTCAGGGTCTCATTAGAAAGTTGGTACAGCTCTACTACAGTTTATGAAAACACAGATGACACCTTGTCATGGCTGGTAGCAGGCACTGCACCCAGATATAGAGCTCAAACTCACTTGCCAAACAGAAGCTATGGCATGATTACCAACAACGAAATGGTTAACCACATAAAATGTGTTTTTTCTCCTTGAGATGAAATTCACAATTTCCCTGCGGGATGCATTAGTACATGTATTTTCACACCAACCATTCACAAATAACCTTATTTTCCTCTTGTAATCTTGCTTTCTCAAATCACGTCTCTTTATTTTTTTCGCACACAGGAGCTGCACTGATGTGGTTTGCTGTATTATCTTCATCATTGTTATCCTTGGCTACATCGCTCTGGGCACCGTGGGTGAGTTTTGACACGTTGCCGCTGATTACGTCACGTAAAATTTCATAACGACACCCAAACGCACACATACACAAAAGTGGTGACGTGGTCTGGTCTGGTCAGCATCTGGAAGTGTGAATTGCTCACTTATCCGGTTCTGCCAGGTTGTACAAAGCAAAGTCTCCAGCTGGTGGAGTGAATGGAAAGGTGAAAAGCGTCCGACTGTGTCTCTGTCTGATGATAATTTTACAAAACGGACCTCTCCACAGGATGCCCCGGCACTTAAGGAGAAAACAAGCTGGCTTTGTTTTGTTTGACTTATTCATAATTTCATGGTGGCTTATTGAACAAAATGTCTGATTGTTAAAGGTACGGGAGAGTTGAGGAATGCATCTCCTCCAGAGACATGAGCTATTCTCTTTATAAGTGGGACTTTCACTACAACATGCAGCTTTCATGTCTAAACTCTGGATAGGTGATCATGTTGTTCCTGTGAAGTTTTTTGACTGGATGACCAGCAATCCCCTTTCATTCAGATTTTCTTGAAGCCATTTAGTTCACTGGAGTGCGACAGAGGATCTACTTTGTCTGCAACTGACTGAGGCCATACAGACTTGTGAATCTCCCAATCAGCTCTGCTTTTCTTTTTGTCTCCCTCTTTACCCTTTTCTCTTTCTCCACATTGCTTCAAGTTTTCCCTTTTTAATTTGACTTCCTTTCTCTCTACTTTTTATTCCTCCGTTTTATTTTCTTTCCTCTCTGACACTTTTCTTTGCCCCTTTCTCATACAAACGCATATCCTATTTTATCCACACACCTGACCGCACATTTCTCCCCCCACCCCCTTTCACATACTTGTATGATACGCATCACAAATTAGAGGGAAATGAAATCCCATTGCTGTCACCAAAGTGCCATCCCTCGCCAGCTCGTTGTCAGTGTAGTCACGTCTCAATCTGGGCATCGGACATGGGAAGGACTTACTGTTTCCCAATAATTTAAAAAGAGCAGGAGCCATGACAATGGATGTGACTTCAAATAGAGGCTGACATGTCTGCAGTCAGCTGAAGAACTCTGTGTTCTGTCTGCGTAATTCTACAGTTTCATCATCCTTGTTGTGTCAGAGACTTGCAGACTGCCTTTGTTGTGCTGTCTCACGTTCGGTGCAATTCTTCATTGACTGGCAAGGTGAAAGGCCTTAACACTGTGTTGTTCAGGTTGGGCAGACAAATGAAACACAAGAATTGCTTAGTAAATTGAATTTCAGGGTTACTGCTACTTCAATCTAGAGAAACAGAACAAAACAAATTAAACTGGATTGATTTGTTGTTGTTGTTTTATGTGTGTAGATGTTTCTTCTTAATTGATATGCATACATGCAAGCCCTCATTGTTGTCTAGTTAATTGTGCTTTATTTTACCCTTGCCTAGGACACAGAGACACATATGGCCTTGTCCTGATGCATTCATACAACTGAGAAATCTTATTGATTTATACAGGACCTTCTTTGAAGCAGCTGTAGCTGATGATTTTCTCTGTTACATAAAAAACTAGGCAAAGTTACACACTCTGACCTAATGATTCACATAGGACCACAGAGAGTCAGTATGTAGAGTATTGCCCCTTTTCCACTAGTACCTAATCGGCTCGACTCGACTCGACTCGGCCTCGGTTTGTACGCGTTTCCATTACGTTTTAGTACCTGGTACCAGGTACTTTCGTAGAGTACCTACTCGGCCGGGATTCCAAGCGCGAGCTGAGTCGAGCCGAAAATGTGACATCGGCAGACGGCAGGCCACTGATTGGCCAGGGCCTGACATCACTAGATTTGCGTCAGGGAGAGCGACTCGTTCATAAGAGTCAACCGCGCCATTTTTAAAACGCAATAACAACAACGAACACGATCAGAGATGGATGCACAGAAATCAACCCCGTGGAGCAACGACGAGGTGCAGACATTTCTTTGTCTGGTGGCCTCCATTGCTCCGTAGAGTCGTTTCGTGTTTGTGTCGCATAACAAATGACGTCGCTGGAGTTTCGCCAAAGCCGCGTTGCCACGGCGAATTCCCCACCCACGCTGAGGTGGTACTCTATTGTAATGGAAAACGACCGAAACTGAGTCAAAGTCGAGTCGAGTAGCGAGTGAGCCGAGCCGAGTAGGTAATTACTAGTGGAAAAGGGCCATAAGTGTCTTCTATGGCTACACATGTTTAAGTCCACACGGTTCAAACGAAAAAAAATGTTGTGGTATGTTTTCAGCCTGGATCCATGGCGACCCCAGGAAGGTCGTCTATCCAACAGACAGCCACGGCCAGTTCTGTGGCCACCAGAACACCCCCAATGCGTGAGTGAAAAAAAAAAAGTTCTTAAATTGTACACTGGAATAATTATGTTCCCCAGCTTGTCTGTCAGCTTTCCATTGTTATCTTTACACTCACAAACAGCTTTGACCACAGCACATGGAGATGGTTTGTGATTAACTATGGCAGACTTTACAGCAGGGCTCGCTCTCTCTCTCTCTCTCTGAGTGCGTGTGTGTGCGTGCTTAAATGCTTGCCGATAACACGTTGCACAGTAATGTTTTGAATCATTCTAATTGCACCTCTCTTGTTATCTTCATCATTTGTCTCCACAGAAACAAAGCCATATTATTTTACTTCAACATGTTGAAATGTGCCAATCCTGCAGTTTTAATTAACCTCCAGTGCCCTACAACCCAGGTAAGAGACTGAATGAAGCCCCCTCTAGCAGCACATTTTTTTCACTGCTTTATGTTACTCTCCGAGTTTTCCTCCACGCTTGATTATGCAAGATTGATGGGCCTTCTCATTAAGAGGATGTGTTGCCTCCTGCAGCTCTGCGTTGCCACGTGCCCTGACAGATTTGCCACTCTCCTGGATGTGTGGAATACCGATACCTTCGAATATTACAAGAAATTCTGCAAGCCAGGCTTTAAGCTTGGCAAAAAGGTGAGAGACCGTGGTTAGAGGTCTTTTTGCAAAGTAGATGAAAGTGAATTCATTGAGCCCCGATGCCTTTTCTGGATGGAGTGCTCTCTCACTATTTTGTTGACAAGGTCATGTTTTTTGCTCCAGTTCCTTGTGCTTATTTGTCCCCAAAATTTTATTCAGGAAAAAGGGGCAACTGTGGGGTTATTTATTAGAATTTATACCTTCTGTTGTAGACACACTTTTTCATCAAATATAATTTTACAAGACAATCATGCCTAGTATAGCTGTCAAGCATCCATCCTCAGATTTCCCCGGTTTTATCTCTGCGGTCGTTATAATGAGGAGCTTATTTGAATGTGCTTTGAGAGGCGGGCGGAAGTGAGCTAGCAGCCGCTGATGCACATCGCAGCCCTGTTCAGTCCGCTTGCAGCAGTTCAGCAATGGTGACGTTGGCATGATGGTGTGTAAGAACTAGAGAGTGAGGTGGTGTGTGGGAGCAGCTAACAGCTCAGTCATACTGTTTGTACTGAATCATTGATTTCCCATCCCACATCATCTGAAGTATGACAATGTTACATCAGACAGGATTCTGTCCAACTCTGGCATATCTGACTTCTTGGTCTTGCTCAGGATGTTAAAGGTCCTAAATACGACATGAATGTAGCGACAAACCATACACACACATGCAGATATATATGTGTGTGTGTGTGTGTGTGTGTGTGTGTGTGTGTGTGTGTGTATACATATACACACACACATACATACATACATACATACATACATACATACATACACACACATCAGCACCTCTGCTGAAAGTTGAGAAGTGACCATTGGTCTGGTCTAGTTTTGCTCTAGTCTGACACTGACTCATTCTAAATGTAGTTTATATCACCTTTAATCTATCTATCTATCTATCTATCATATCTATCTATCTATCTATCTATCTATCTATCTATCTATCTATCTATCTATCTATCTATCTGCTATCTGAGATTGTTATTGTTATTGAGATTGTTATTGTAAAAATAGAAACAGTTTTTATTTTTAAACAGTTTTTATTTTTATAAAACATATTTTTATAAAACTGATGTTGTACATGTGACTTGTGATAATGATTTGGCTCACCAAACTAGATTGTGTGAATGTATGGTTTTGGATTTATATCAATCCAATAACCTAAACACTAGTAAAGGTCATTGAATTGAATGAAGAAGGCCCTCCACTTCAGGTCTAACAGTGATAAATACTGTGTTGAATGAATGGTTACAGATAAATCTGTTGTTTTCAGTTGTTTGACTCATCTCCTTTGTTTCCCTTTCAGACAGTTGCAGAAGTCTTACGAGATGAAGACTGCCCGTCTATGATCGTGCCAAGCAGACCTTGTAAGAGAATCTGAATAACTGTAAACACAGTGTCACCACAGTAGCTCATTCTTTGTTTGCCATGCCACTAAAGACCGTTTAAAAATGTGTTTCAGTCCTTCAGCGGTGCTTCCCTGATTTCATTACAAGAAATGGAATTTTAACTGTAGCCAATCAGACCATCTTCAAAGACGGTGACAATAACAAGAGAAGTGTCAGCGATCTCAAAGATGCTGCCAAGTAAGATGCGCTTCCCTTCAGCATGGATGTTCTTCTTTGTAGTTTAATGAGTGAAGTTGTGCTTATAGAATAAAATACAGAATCTGCATAAATAATCTGCCCTGTAAAATAAAGCGTTTTAAACTATTATGCTGTCAATAGGGCTGCCAAGTCTGCACCCAGAGAGTTCTGGACAGATATGACAGGGTAGGACTAGTGGGCATGTCACTGATGTCACTGATGCCCACGAATGTGTCCAGCCACATTCAAAGTCTTTTGCATGATTATTGCATGAAAATGCAGCATACCCGCAAGTTCAAGAGTAGAACTTCAGGGGTACCTACAAGCTTACAGCCAACAGCTGCTTTGTAAATCTACGCTATCAACATGTTACTGTGCTGAGACAGCAAACGATGGATGAGCAGAGAAATCATGTGTTTCAACCAGTGAGCTGATATTATAAGCATACATGATTCTGTGTTTGCTGTGATCAGCTAGCCCTGAATTACGTTAAAATGTAATGTGCTTTTAATGCTTTTCTTTTTGTAGCCAAGTAACCGCCATGCAGCAAGGAGTGGAAAGGTCTCAAAAATGATTTATTTCAGCTTCATACCTTCGCCCCCGCTGTAGCCAGTAGCTTTGTGTAGACTAACCCTCCCACTCTCGCCCTTCATCATGAAGAATCTGTTCCTGCGTCCCTCCACCTGCAACAGTGGCCAGAAATGAGACCAGACTAGTATGTTTTGTGGCATATATCAACCTCAAAACATCAAGCCTACTTCTTTGTGAGCCTTTGTGCACTGTGTTAGATAAAATAGAGTGATATATGGTGCCCCCTGGTGGTCATTAGAATTACTCCCTTCATCTAAATACACATTCAAGTTTGCATAACAGTTTTGGATACGATCCAAACTCTGGTCTAGGGATGGGGGTTTCAGTGACCTTTAGGGAGCTGAATTGGAGCTCTTCACCATAAGGTTGTTTTCAGAACTGCTTCCATTGTTCTGTTTGCCTCATGGCAATGTTAGCTTGTCCTCTTTCCGTCCCTTGCCTGTACTTTAGAGATTTATCTGAGTCACAGGGCAGTGTGTCTGCAGTCAAACTTTGCTGCGTCTGTGTTCTGACATTGCTACGAGTTTCATTCTCCCTTCTATTGTGTACTTTTACCGAAGTCAGTGGCTGAACTTAAGCTACTCTGTGCCATTTAATTGAACATTACATTCATATTCAGTTTCTCTCATGCAAGTATAGTATATAAGATGAATCGAGGTGACAAATAAAACACATAAAATCCCACACATATTATACAGAGTTCTTTATGTTTAGTATTTGAAGCACTTTTTTTGTTTTCATTAGTTGTCGGAAACTTACCTAAACTGTAAACAGAAGTAAATAGGTTCTTTAGCTGACACATCCATTAATATGTGCTATCCCACCAGGTGCTTCTCTGTATCTCATTCAGTAACACGCTGCTAAACCATTTACCACCGTACTGAAGAAACTCTTCCTCAGTAGCGCTTCAGTAACACTAATGCTGTTTTATGGCTTTTTGATATGAAACTTGCAATATTTCTTTCCAGACCTTCATAACCTGATAAGTAGGTCTTAAAGCTTGAGAATATCAAAAGCATTTTGAAACTCTATTCATCTTTGTTTCACAGTGAGAGCATTAAAGATAAATAAAGTGTCAAAATGTTTTGAGAAGCCCTAGTAAGTAAACTACTAGAAGCAGCAGCAAACCTGCCAGAGCCCCTCTCTGTACCCTAATTAAATCCTTTTTTTGTCATCACTTCTCTTTTTCCCATCTCTCCTTGTTACTCTGTCACAGAGGTATCGCCAGTCTGCTGAATGCCAAAGAAGTTGGCATGAAGATCTTTGAGGATTATGCAAATTCCTGGGACTGGATCCTCATGTAAGAGTGGCTGTGGCTTTTGGTTATTTTCATGTTTTCACTTCTATTTATGGATTACGGTGCTTCTCTTTGGGGAGAGAAAATCATCTGAGATTTTATGATGAAATTGATTTTCACAATATAACTTTACATGCAAATGATTCCTTCTACCCTACCTGCTTAAAGCCCCAATTTGTCCTTATTATTTGTATAATATCTTTCTGACAAATTTATTTGTCTAATTTCATGCGGATCAGTTCCCAACATGTGTGTGTTTGTGTTTTTGCAGTGGTCTGGTGATAACCATGCTGGTCAGTTTGCTCTTTATCCTGCTGCTACGCTACACTGCTGGTGTGCTCCTCTGGCTTATCATCTTTGGTGTCATCACCGTGGTTGGCTACGGTGAGTATGCACCATAGACAGTAACCCACACTGCAAGCGGCTACTGTATACTTAGTACACCTGTCAGAGATGTTGCCCTTGACGTGAGCACCTCTGTTGTCATGGTGAACTGCAGCAGATTTATATTTGTCTTAACTCGTTGCATCTTTTCCTGGCTTTCATTCTGTCCCTCTGTCTCTCTGTGTCTCTCAGGTATCTGGCACTGCTACTGGGAGTATAGTACTCTGAGCGGGAAGCCAGGTACCAATGTCACCATCTCTGATATCGGCTTCCATACAGATTTCAGCATTTACCTTCAGCTCAGCCAAACATGGCTCATCTTCAGTATGTTGTCACCAACTGCCTTACCTTTACTCACGCTTAAATGCTAACACTAATACAATGCTAATTAATGCTAACATTAAAACATATTTGTTGTATGTTGACTGATAATAAAAAACTTTTTTTGCAGTGATCACACTTTGTGTGATTGAGGTCACCATTGTGATAATACTGATATTTCTGAGGATGAGGCTGCGCATCGCTATTGCTTTACTGAAGGAGGGAAGCAGGTAAGTGTAGATGAAAGCTGTAATGTTTGACTCTGTTTTTCATACATACAGCATCATCTAAAAAGATGTTCTGTCCTGTTTCTAGGGCTATCAGCTACATCATGTCAACTCTCTTCTACCCTATCATTACCTTCTTCCTCCTGGCCATCTGCATTGCTTATTGGGCTGTCACAGCTGTGTATCCTTTGTAATGATGAGCCGTCTTATCTGGAGAAGTACAGGAACTTTGCTACTTTTGTGAAATCTGTTAAAGTTGTACTGTAGAAACACTACATTAATTGATATTATTCACGAAATTATATATAAAAAGCAGTCAACAGATCATACGCTACTGTTGTTGATACAGTTCTAAAAAATGGATAATGCTTTGTTCACTTGGTGTTTTTGTGTTTTTAAAATTTAAGCAAAATGGAAACAAGCTGGTGTTGTTGTGTCATATGTCTTGATGAATAGTTTTCCAGAGACCTAGCTTTGCAATGCCAGAATGAATGAGATGACTCTGTATCATGTAACTTAAGTAAAACAAAAAAATGGAGTGTATTTTATCAAAGTCATTGATTGATGTGTGGAGGAAATGTGCTTTTGTCCTTAACCAGGTTGCCCTCAGCTTCTTAGCATCATCTGGTAATGCAGTCTACAAGGTCACATCTACAGATGATAAATGCATGTACGCTAACCTCACATGCAATCCAAAGGTCAGTCCTCCAATCTCTTAAGAAATGAAGATCACTTAACAGAGAAATATCTGTTTGGAGTTTGTGTTTCTTTAACAATGTTTTGTTTTCAGAAAATTCCTAGTGTCATAGATTCTGTGGAATATTTCTTTGTCTTTCATCATACTCCCAAATGTAATCAATCAAAAGCAAATGTAATAGTTGCTTGTTATTGCCCACAAGTAAAATCTGGTAGCTGGCAGTGAGTTCTATGTAAGAACCGTTTGAATCAATCTCTAAAGCTGTCATGTAAACAGAGTTCACATTAATATCTGACAGCTAGGAAAGCTTATTTGACAGATGTTATTTATAAGCCTGAATGGCCTCCCTGGTTTGTGATGGCAACTCAAGGGTAATTTGGTCCGCACAACTGTTATAATAATAATAAATGTTATAATAAATACAGGATAACTTGAATGTAGTACAAGGGATTCATTAACATGCAAAACAGAGGTAAAGTGTTGGAAAAAGCCAAGAAGAGAAAAGGGACACTAGTAAAAGAAATATTACATGTCCGACTAAACATCAAGGTTAAATCTGTTGCTTTCTTTCAGACGTTCAGTCAGACCAACATTACCAAAGTGTGCCCTGGGTCACAATGCATGTTTGCCTTCTACGGTGGGGAGAGCATTTACCACCGCTACATCTTAGTCCTTCATCTGTGTAACCTGTTCGTGTTTCTGTGGCTGGTCAACTTCACCATCGCGCTCGGCCAGTGCACCCTGGCCGGAGCATTCGCATCCTACTACTGGGCCCTGAAGAAGCCAAACGACATCCCCGCCTGCCCCCTCTACTCAGCTTTTAGTAGAGCCATACGGTAGGGGACTGCAGCAGGCCACTTTTGTACACGTCACGGTTAAGATAACCAGTCTGTACAAATATGTCTTTTACCGTTTAAAAGTCAAATTTAAGACTTGCCTGCTTCAGTCAGAATAAGGGATTTCCCATTATGAGCATCTAAATGTCCTTTGTTCCATTTTGTTCTCTCGTTTCACAGTTACCACACAGGTTCTCTTGCCTTTGGTTCTCTGATCCTTTCTGTGGTGCAGATGGCCCGAATTATTCTTGAGTACCTGGATCACAAACTGAAAGGTATGCTGTTACTCTTAAGAATACAAACCTCCCTGCTCTTCCCACAATTTAATGATGATTTCAAATGGGATGCTGATGATGGATGATGATTTCTCAGGTTCTCAAAATGCATGCGCTCGATATCTGCTTTGCTGCCTCAAGTGCTGCTTCTGGTGCCTGGAGCATTTCATCAAGTTTATAAACAGAAACGCATACATTATGGTGAGTTGAGAAATGTTTGCTTTGCCAATAGTTTAGATTTATTTATTGTATATGTTAGCAGCTCAGCTGTCAGTTGGCCTGGATTAATTCTTAGTTACTCTCTACCAAGCACTGTGTACTCTTTTTCCCACCAACAGATAGCAATATATGGGAAGAGCTTCTGCACCTCCTCCAAGGATGCTTTCTTCCTCTTGATGAGGAACATTATTCGGTAAGAAAGTTTTATAGGTCTGTGTCAGATCCATCCAAAGAGTTTCAGATACTAGGGTACTTGCTGCTGAGCCTGCATAAACCAGCCTGACACATTAAAAGATGTGTAGATGTAGGCTCAAAAACAATTAAAGGGTTTTTGAATTTACTGTATGTAAGTCAGTGAAATAATCAAGTGTGTTTCGAGCCATTGCATATTTTTCCTTATTAGCCTGCGCACTATCTCCTATTTAAAGGTGTCTGTGCTTTCATAGATCTTTCTTGAGTCTGTGGCAGAGAAATTGCCTTCTCTGCTTTTCCTCCACTCTGGCTTTTCTCTGCCTCCCTCATAGGGTGGCTGTCCTGGACAAGGTCACAGACTTTCTGCTCTTCTTGGGAAAACTGCTTATTTCAGGAAGTGTCGGTGAGTTTTTATGTTTCTCACAGTCTGTGAAGTGACATAAACAGCAGCATAGAGCAGTGGACCCCGGTTCGATTCCCACCTGGGGCCCGTTTGCTGCATGTCTTCCCCTCTCTCTCCCACCTTTCCTGTCACTCTTCAGCTGTCCTGTGTACAATAAATAAAGGCTAGAAAAGCCCCCAAAAATAATAATAATATTTGCCTTTTCAACCAATTAAGCCTTTCTGGAGCCCCCTAGTTTAAAATTTTTTTTTTTTTTTTTTTAAATTGTGCTGCCTGTTGGCTGAAACAATCCTGGTTGATTTGCCCAAAAATCACTGAAACGGTTTTAAAGGAAACTTTTAATGGTTTGATGAGAACTGGTTTGTTGTCATTATTTTCTTTTCTTGGTTAGGTGATGTGTTGCTGTTTATGACACAAAGAAATAGTTCCTACTCTTTATGGTACTTCTTAACATATAATATTACATGTTTTAAGGTAATCCATGTCTTTTCTCTTCCGACAGTGCTTTCTAAACATGCTGTCATGTACACACGTGTATAGCATTTTCTAATGACATGAGGCTAAGTGATGTTGCATTTCTGTACCTACCACAGTAACTACCACAGTATGTTATAGTGATTTTACAACTGTGATGGATCGCACGTCTTTCTTACCTCTGCTTGTCATTTCATTCACTTTTTTGTGTTTTTCAGGTGTTCTTGCATTTTTTGTCTTCACACGTAAAATACCAGTACTTCAAGAGCAGGTGCCATCCCTAAACTACTACTGGATCCCTCTTCTGGTAAGGAATTAAAATGTGGGCAATGTAAAGAGTAATTTTACCAGCAATAACAGCGGAGACTGACTGAAGTTTCTTGGGGGGTCGAGTTATATTTGTCCTTTGTCACCGTGCACATAGACAGTGTTTAATTTTATTCCAGAACTTTGCTGTTAGTATAGTGAAAAGTGGAATTCATCTCCATTTTATGTCAGTGGCTCAGTCAGTACCTTTAAGTAGAGTGATCCTGTAATTGCATTTTGTTAAAAAAACAGTAGAAGAAGATTAAAAGACAGCAGGAGCATTAGTTTGACAAATATATGGAAATGAAAATTCACTTCACTTCTTCTCTCATGGACTGTACTTCTAAAACATTTTATATAGCTCATTTTATGCCTTTTACATTTGTCACATTATTGCAGAGGGTGGCACTGATGAAATGTAATCCTTTAGAAGTCATTTAGAATGTAGCCACCACGTTTCTCGACGCTGGCGCTCATTTGCATGAAGACCTGCAGGCCTCAGGCAATGTGATCTGATTTATTTCCTCATCCTTCATAGCACCATGTTTAGCACTTTGCCTGTCTCAGAACAGTGAGAACGCACATTTTCTGGTGTAAAGTGTGAGGGATGCAGTTCATCTCTTGTCTTGTGTTGTCTTGTGCTTAATTACATTTACTGCATATTGCTGTTGCACAATATAATTAGTTTTGTTGAGGGATTTACAAGTCAGTGTTTCATATTATTGTTGATGTTGGAATGAAGATTTGTGTAGTTGCAGAATTAAACATGCAGGGTAAAACCTGACTTTCCTGATGTGTTGATTCTTCCAGACCGTGATATTTGGATCCTACATGATTGCACATGGCTTTTTTAACGTCTATGCCATGTGTGTGGACACGTTGTTCCTGTGCTTTTGTAAGTATGCTGTTTTTTTTCAGTACTATTACCTGACACAGTGTGAGAATATGACTGCTTGTACTAAGTGGGGCTATGATGGTTAAAGATTAAAAATCAAGCAGCCTGTCAGCAGTTGATTATAACTCTGTTCCTCTTTAAAACGGGCTCTGAGTGATAACAGTTTTCTGCTCCTTCAGCTGTCTTTAATTCCTGCATGACCTTTTTGATCATTTATCTCCACTAAGTCTTTGCTTTCCTTTCTCTTTCTGGCTGTCACTATGCTGCGCTTTGTCTGATTTTCCTGCTCCTCCTCTCCTGTGCTGGGATCCGGCGATCTCAGGCGAAGACCTGGAGAGGAACGATGGTTCTTCCTCCAGGCCCTACTACATGTCTCCTGGTCTGCACAAGATCCTGCGCAAGGGAGAGGAGGGTGCCAAACTATGCGCTGCCTCCTGAGCGATGTGCGGCCATTTTACTTAACTGTTGACTCTCTCACTCACTTTCTCCATATCTGCTGTATGCGTGGGGGTCGGTATGTTTGAGAGCAAGTACTGTAGGGCTAAACTTCAAAACTGGATGCATCCCCAACCTGGTCAGGAATGGCGTGGACATGAAAGGACATGCTTTTACTAAAGTTCCTTGCAGAAAAAAGGCATGGGGGACTAGAAAAAGACCTCTGTTTACCTTCCTCTCTTGAGCCAACTCAGATACTTGCCTTTTTTTTCTGCCACGCTTCTGTTCTTTTTTTTTTTCCCTTTTCCTTCTCTGCATTCTCTGCTGACCTCTGCCTTACCTTGAGGGTACGTGTCAACTCGCAGGACTGACGCACAGGCTGAGATGAATATGATTCGAGCATTTTTACCTAAACAAACATGAGGACCTTAAAATGTACAGATACCACTGATGGACTATGGCATAAGGCATCACCATGAAAAAGTGGTGGACTTATGGGAGCACCCTCTTGTCGCACTTTGGTCTTCTAGTGTAAAAGTGTATGCACTTTCACATATGGGAAAAGAACCGTGTGATTTATTTCCTCTGTCTAGCATGATTATTTTGCTGGCTGTTGATGTTTACCATTGGTTTCATAGGTTGCTTTGATCCACCATATATACACTAACATAAACACACAAATCCAAAAATGGTGTGTATTTCTGCACTTAGAAAAACAGGTTTCTCTTATTTTACATCATTTAAAAAAAAAAGAAAGAGTCGCAATCATTTCAAAGTTTCCATTATGGCCACAGATGTACTGTAAAACCAGACAGAGACTTTGTGGGAGGTCAAGACTTCAAAAGACATTTTATGTTTTTTTTGCTTAAGATTTGAACAGAACCTGACCGTTTTCAGGAAACTTCTGAATGCAGCCACTAGTTTATGTGCCTAGTTGTGTAAAAAAAAATTGTTCCTCTTACTTTGTGGTTTTAGACCTAACACCAGGAACCTTTTGCGATACAGTTTATAAAAGGATGTCAAAGCCATTTTTGGTACATTTTTTATTGGATGGTTCAGATGTAGTGCTGTTTTAATACTAAGTATAATACACACATCTGTCTGGAGGTTATTCAGTGTTCTTTTTGTATAGGAGAATTTTTTTTATCAATGAAATCCAATGAAAATGTGAATCATTTTTTTGAATAAACATAAATGGTTTAAGTATTGTCTGGTGCATTTCAAAGTACCCTGCTTCTGGTTTTAAATACAAATGCAAAATTATCAGAAACATCAGGGTCTGACTTTGATGTGCTAAGTAATTCTCTCAGTTTTTAACACATTGCCACTGCTGCCTCCTAGTGTGGGATCTGGAGGCGCACGATGGCTCTCCGGGCCGGCCCTACTATATGAACACAAAGTTGCGGCGCATCCTCAACAAGAAGAACAGCAAGACAACAAACATGGGATAGACAAAAAACGGAAGGTGGGAGAAGGAGAAAGACTGAAGATCATTACCAAAGCCTGGTACAAGCCCATGTGGCAATAAGCAGCAAAAATAATTGAATTGTACGCAAGTTGCAGCTGTACACTGTAATGAACTGCTCTCTAATGAAATAGTCTTTAGATAACACCAAAAATTTGATTCATCTAAACACTCAATTTCTGAACTTCATAGTTCTTTGGTATTTATAACTTGCTGCAAAAGTCAGTTTGCCAAAAAAGTCTTTTTATATTGATTGGTGTACAAAGTCACACCAAGTTCTTGAATATTTTTCTAAATTTTACTGAAATATTGTGTTACAGCCACAGTCACACTACACAGTAAGTTCCTATTGGAACAAGTGATTTCTTTCTTTATTGCGATTGTGGTAACGTCAGCTGTTTTTGCTCTTAATCTCTTGTAGTTGCCAGTTTTCACCACTTGGTGGTGCCAGTCATTACCAGACATTTTTATGTAGGTCTGAATACACTGCTGATTGAACTAGTTTGTCCATGAAATGGTCAAACATTAGCTCACGTTGTATTATGTTATCACAATTTTTGACCTCAAATTGTCTCACATTGAGAAACATATTCGCCACTTTGTGTCAACTATAAACTGTTAAGGACATAATGGCACACCAGTTCCTAGTGTTTCACTCCTTAAGTACCCTTTTCCTAGAATTGCCACATTGACTGTTTAATTCAGTTTGCAGCTACATAATTTACATTTCAAGATGCTCTTCTGGGATTTTTAAAAGAACTTGTTTAAGGGAAAGTCAGCTGCCAGTGATGTAGGTTCTTTTCCACATGTTAAAGGTTGTAATGAAAGATGAGGCACAGGGATGTTATGTGTTTGGAAGAACGTCACATAAAAATGAAGTCAGAGGTTCATCCTCCGCAGTAACCTACGTGTGCAACCACCAAAAACCTAGAACCTCTACATTACATTACACATATGCTGCTTCTTTGCTTTTTAACTTGCTGCTGATATGGACACATCCATGTGTGACTCAGAGGGCAATGCAATGAAACCAGTTCAATTTATTATCACCATTACAATATGTGGCTGCTTTTACTGTGGATCCTCTCGTTGATCCAAAGACGGGCTGGTCCCACACAGTGTTACTCGGTTATTAAGGTATTAGTCAGTATATCTATTTTTGGTAATCAGATCGAAATTATTATAATTTTATTGTAATTTACCACATATTTTACATCGGTCTCTCCCAGAAGTATAAGCATATCCCCGGCATCAGACAAAAGAAGTATGAGGTAATTGATATCAGTATAGTTTGCCACATTGTTTGTATTACTGGTGAGCCAGGATGTGGAGGATGCGGTAGTTTAAATTTGTCTGTTTAATGGTTCAAGTATCACCAGCTTGTCTGCACTGGTGACTGATAAAGTAAATGGGTGGCACAGCTGTTGGCAGCTCCACACACTGTGTCCTTGTATTTTACGGACATCAAACATCCGGTGAGGTCGTTTATTCCCTGACTTTGTGTTTATGCATCATTTGAAGTGACGCTCAGCTTGAGATCTCTGAGATGTGACTCATGCTTGCACCATCTTTGTGCCGTGCTTGACAATCCTGAGAACCTGCCCTCATGGTGCCTCAGAGTGACAGCACTGCCAGACTTTACACACGTTCTGCCCCCGTTTGAGCCGAACACGCCAGGACATGCGCAACGTAAGCATCAAATGCAGGCAAAACAACTCGACTTGTGGATCTGAAAGGGGAGAAATGATGCATGTAGTGCAGTGTGGCACATAACACATTTTTTTAAATACTAACTACTATGCTCCCAGTATTTTGTATTTTGCATCTTTATGTGCATGCAGCTCAGGTTCCCATGAGGGTGAATACCTAAGATCTGATAAGTGAAGTCAAAACTGTTTTTTATATGCCTCCCCCTCCGTTCCATGTCTGGAAATTAGATTCTTTTGGTCAACCACAGTCAACAAGTACACACAAGTAAAACTTCTCTCTTGGTTAGAACGTGCGTCAGTTTTCTCACCACAGACTCTTAAAAGTCAAACTCTGAAGATGGAGTGCTCCAATCTGTCGATACTCCAAACTGTTTTACTTGTTGCAGAGAGCTGGCAATATAAAAGCCTCTGTCATATCTTTATTTATACTGTAAAAAGTGCATGTTTTTAACAGAATATATTGTGTGTATGTTCATTTTAAAATATAGAGCTGTTATTTTTATCAATAAATTGTTTTTCTACTATGCACTCACATTCTTCCTAAATCCTAAATATGCACACTGAGGTCTAAATTCTGTATCTGTGTTCATTCATTCATCTCCTGGGTTTGTGAAATTAGACATTTATTTTCAAAACAGACTTCACATACAATAAATAAATTAAATAGCAATATTCAAACACTGCTGTACAAACAATTTCAAGTTCACCTTCATAATGAGTTGACATTGGGGGTCCGGTGGCGTTCACTTAGAGTAGCACGGTCAAACTGCGTCACCAACTACACAAACAAATATAAATCTATAATGTAAGATGTCACAATCCTATGAGGTACACTGAAACCTTTCCATTTCTACGTAACAGTACATTTAGGACTGTAAATTATAGTAATCCGTAATATGCTCAACAGTGAATTAAGTGTTTTCAAAGAATATCAACATGTCATGAATTACTGGCAGTTCAAGAAAAGGAAAAAGGTTTAATGGTTCACTTAAGATGAAATTATATTTACCATGGAGATCTGAATACTGTGGCTGCTAATGATGGACCATCGCTGGTGAGGAGGTCTGAGGGTGTGTGTGTGTGTGTGGAGTGCTGGCGTGTGTGTGTGTGAGCAAGCAGGTGTGTGTGAGCAGCTCAGGCGTGAGACACAGGCAGGGAGGTCATGGCGTGGGCAGGCAGCAGCGGTTGAAACATGGATGGAGGGGAGTGTACTGCAAACACACACACACACACACACACAGAGAGCATTACAGTGGGGTCATTACACTCACCATAAATGATATTAAAGTCTATAAAAATGTATATATAGAATTTTTAATTAAGACATCTGTAAGAGCTTTAGTATCATATTTTTCCTTCCTTTGTCTCAGTTAAATTGTTTAATAGAGATTGTTATAGATTATTTAGAGAAATATACAAATCCTGATCAAAATCCTGAGTGTTGGCTGATTAAAATCATTTGTATTTCCTCAAAAATAAATGTAAATTTTTCTAGAAATGGACACAAAGCAGTTATCTTGTTCACTTTGTGAAAGCTTTTATATTTACTCCTCTAATCCTCATAACACTGGTAGAAACATGTAAATACAGAAAGTGACAAACATTATATTTATAGAAGCAGTGACACTGGTATGTTTGAAATAAATAAATAAGATAAAGCTGGGTACATGTCATGAGAAGTGATGGACTGAGTTAAGAGACAACAGTAAAAGAGTGTGGATAACCATCATCTTGAATATGTGTATCTCCAGTTCATAGGCAAGTCTGACTATTATATTTTTAAGTCCATTTATCAAAGAGAAAAGGTTACAATATATATTTTAGATAAAATTCCATTTAAAGCCACAAATGATTAATTTATTAGTAAGAATTACATTTATTCATTAAAGTAATTTATTTGATACATAATTTTGAATAAACCAAATTAAACACATTTCACATGTAAATTTGGTTTTCAAATAATTCACATGTGAAATGAAAAGATGTTATATGTGAAAACCAAAAATGAACCTGTGCTTCTTTTGTTAATTTCCCTTGTTTTACATGTACATTAAGTTAAAAGATATTTAAAGTCCCAAAATATACTTTCGGTATTATTATTATAAATATTATAATATTAAAACTTTACTGTTTTTATAGTAAATATGGAAATTAACTACACATTTTCAACATAAAACATGATGAAAAGGCTGGTGCTCACTGTCTATGAAGGAGTGTAGCGCAGAGAGCATTGATCCCTCCGGGCCTCCATAAGCTGTGTACTGCAGCTCCTCGGGAGTCGGAGTGGGCTGGGACAGGCGGCTGGGCTGCAGTGAGGTCATGGGGGTGCTGGAGGTGTGGTTGGGGCTCACGTGCTTCTTGTGGCGTGCTCGGCAGTTCTGGAACCAGACCTGAGTTAACAGGACAAACACCGTTTGTAGGGCTGCATTTGAAAGTAACAAACGAAAGGACGAACAATGTGGGTAATTATGTTTGCTTGTAAACTGTACAAGGCGTTGTCTTTGTGCTAGAAAATCTGATGGAGTGACGGTGAAGGAATGTTTTTGGCCCCTTGTGAATAAAACCAAATTAAACAAATTAAAAATATGCACATAATTCAGTTTATTCCTTTTGAGAATCACAAACTTGAATTTTCCATACATCCTTGGCAAAGACAGTACCAAAAAAACCAATCGAGTTGTGTTCTCCCAAAAGTGACATTCTTTATCGAGTGCTAAGGTCTGTTGGAAGAACAACTGTCAGCACTGGACATTGGACACTGACATTAATGTATAGTGAAACCATCAATTCAAAGTTGAGTGACTTAAACCACAGCTATTGAAACAGCTAAATAACTCTGTCATTAGTCATATGAGTGCAACACACCGGCATCTGAGATACTGTCTGGCTAAATACCAACTGTGTGACAAAGCAGACAGACCCAAAGTTTCATTTAATACAACAAATACAGTACTCAACCCTGCAATGTCATGTAGATACCCTGGATACCTGTGAATATTTTTTAAAGATTCTTTATTGGCAAAATTGACACTATATGATCTCAGATCTTACCACACACACGTCTGTCTTATGAACTTTGAACTGATTTCTCTCCCCTCTTTGACACACATTATCTAACCTATGAACACTAGTACATGTCTTTTAGACATTATTACGTCACAACTACTTAAGGAAGTGCTGGACACAGTTGGGCCTAGCATTTTATAAATAATGAATATCTTTCTGGTCAATGTAGCAGATTGCTCGAAGCTTGCTGCCATTCAGCCTCTGATCAACAAACCTACCAACCAATCTCAAAGCTCCTGTTATCATCCAAAATTCTTGAAAAGGTTGTTTTCTTTCTTTTTATCTCCTTGAAAAAAAAAATCAGAAATCTGGACAAATTTTTAGGTTTTAGGACACTTCATAGCACAGTCTGCTCTCTTGAGGGTGAAAGTCTGTTCTGTGCTTTAGATTCGGTAAAATAATACTATTTCAGTTCTTTTAGATTTCTCCGCTGCCTTCAACACAGTTGATCACTCTATCTTCTTTGACCGCCTTAAGCATGTTGGCATTCATGGACAGGCCCTTCAGTGGTTTGCTCCTACCGCCAAGACCAATCAGTCAGACTCTCTGCACCCTCTTCTTGTGGAGTGCCACAAGGCTCCATATTAGGCCCTATTTTATTTTCCCTATATGTGATTCCTTTGGGGCCTTTTTTCATAAAATATAATATCTTGTACCATTGTTATGCTGATGGCAGCCAGCTGTATCTCCTACTGAAATCTTGTGATCCATACAGTGTTAACTCTGTTCTAAACTGTACTGAGATGTTAGATGGCAAAAAGCTTCCTTCAGCTTCCACCAGAACAAAATCTTGGGCCCTGTCGTCAACTCCGCAACCAAAAACAGTGCCCTCGGGTCTCTGTCGTTGAATGTAAAGTCCCACACGAGAAATCTCACTTTCTCTGATTCTTGTTTAAAATTTGACCATCTTAGATCACTTGCAAACTTAAAATCATCCCTGTCCGTTGTAAGTTCAGGCATTTATTTGTCACACCTCGACTAGTGAAATTCTCTTTATGTAGGAATTAGTCAGCCCCATCTTGCCTGCAGCTGGTTCAAAATGCAGCAGTGAGACTCCTCACTGCTAAGAAGATGCAACATTAAATCTCCCCTGTAATGACCCCTCTTCAGTGGTTATGAATGAAGTACAGCATTGATTTTGATGGATTCTTATATTTGTTTTTAAAGCACTGCATAACTGGTGCCAGGTTACTTCTCTCTGCTGCTCACCCTCCATTCCACGTCCTGACCCCTTTAGAACAGATGACCAATCATTGCTCTTCATTCCCTGCACCCAGTTTAAAACCAAAGGAGCATTTTCAGTTGTTGGATCTAAGTTGTGGAACAGTCTGCTAAACAATTAGATCTCCCCTCTCCAATAACACCTTTAAAACCCATCTAAAGACACATTTATTTTCTTTAGCCTCTGAACTTTCATACAAAAGCATGTTCAGCTACACATCTTATCAGTTGTTTTTGCAGTGCTGCTTGTGTTATTATTTTATCAAGATATTCTATGCATATATGTTTTTATTTCTGTCTGTGTTTATTTGATCACTCCTATTTTTTCGTTTGATTGTGATCATCAATCGAATAATCCCATAATTTAATCTCTCTGTAAAGCACTTTGTTTTTAAATATGCTCTATGGAGAAACTTACAGTAAATCTTTACAGAAAAGACAGATATGCTTAGATGGTTTCAAAAAGTGTTTTTCTATGCAAAAATGTTTCTCTGTAAATTATATGACAAAAAATAACCTTAACATTATTAATATGCACATTTTGCACTGTTATGGATTAACACAGAGTATTAAGTATCTAACTAAACCAGCTCAATTAACATAAGCAATATTGCATCAGTGGCTTGTGAGGTTTCTTTTCTTTTCTCTACCATTCAGTGTGCAATTAATTCAAATTTTACACATAAATATGTAATTTAAAAGCATATAAAAGTGCATTTAATGGTGAAATGTATTCATTAGATGTTTTTTCTTTTGGTTTTGTACATGTGTTACCAGCAGATGCACATTATGCAAATATACCTCATTGGTGGTTACGTTTTCCTCTTCGCGTCTCTCTTAGTAAAGCAGTAAGATCATTCTGTATATTTTATCATCTATTTTCTATTCATGCATCACTGACCTGTATGACTCTTCGACTGAGGCCCGTCTGCTCCGCCAGTTTCTGCAGCGTTTGAGCATCCGGATTGTTGTCCTGAGCAAACTGGGCCTGCATCACCTGCACGTTCAGATTAAAGAAAATCAGATAAATCACAGGCAAGTTGACTTGGTTGTTTTGTGAGGAAATGCATACCTACCTGTATCAGAAGTATTTCTGCTAACAAACTCGATGTGATATTGTAACAGGAAAGATAAACATTTTGGGTAACCCTGCTCTATCTTGCTCTGCATGCCTTAATCCTGCTCATACATTAGCTATTGTTTTAACTAAATAGTTCACAAAATGAACATTCTAGTACCCTGAACAATGCATATAATTATAATTATTAATATTATGAAGAAAGGAAAAACCGTACTTAAGTATAAATTAATAACCAGCAACCCTGTTTGTTTCTAACTGCATAACATGTTAAAATAAAATAAATGTTTTATATATTGTTTTTTTCCACACATATTTTAATATTGTTAGATTATTGTTAACACATATTCCATGTTACAATTTAACAATTACCTCATCATCTGAACTTATTTTATTGAACATATGTTAAATCTTTATGTCACAAATGCAAATAAATACAGCATTTTAAACATTTTAAAGGACAATGTCAGTGTTCCTAGGCTCAGGTTTAAAATAAAAGGGTAAAATAAATAGTGTTCAGTGTTTTACCAACAGAATCTGTTATCTAACTGTGTGCTGTGTGTGAAGATGGAGGTTAACCTGCAGCTGGTCGGCGGTGAAGCTGGTCCGCGCTCTCTTGGAGGGTTTCGGCTGATTAATCTCCTGTTCAGTGGGCACGGCTCCCTCCATGTTAACACTGTTTCCTGCAACGAGAGCAGATTCTCACATTAACACATGTTGAAATATTTAGAATAGATTTAGAGTACAGTATTTTAAACTTTTTTTTTTTTTTTAAAAAGAGAAGCATGCAAAAAAACATAAACCAACACAACTTCACTTTTAATTTCAGGTAGATTTTTACTGTCAAGAAATAGTCTGTAAATTCAGTTTAGGCCTTTTAGTCATTTCAGTATTGACATAATGATCTATTATCAATAAATAGAAGGGGAAACTGCACATTCAGCCTTTCGTTTATTAGCTTGACCTGAAAAGAATTATTGATTCTGTTTAAAAATCACACGTTTATGATAAATATTTGATTTTTTTTCTCCTTTTTATACACAATAAGAGCAATATTGTGTCTTTTTATGACATCTGTAGGAGAATTTTGGAAGTGATTTAATTATCTATTCCAGCCTCTAGGAAGTGCTACATTGGATTAAAGTAAAACCAACATCCCAGGTGTTTTTTTTGTTTGTTTGTTTTTTTTGTTTTTGTTTTTTGTTTTGTTTTGTTTTTTTTTTGGAGAGAGGACCTCACACACCTTTCTCCACGGCCCGCTTGAGGTTGTCCAGCATGCAGTCGTAGTGGACCCTGCAGAGCACCTTCTCCTCCACCAGGGCGAACTCCTCCCCGGTGGACAGCTGCCTCTTGCAGGAGAAGCAGGCGAAGCAGGCCAGGTGATAGACGTTGCCCTTGGCCCGGCGCACCCAGTCCGTGGAGTGGATGTTCCGGCCGCAGCACGCACACCAGGTGCCGTATCTTCTGCAGGGGGAGGGCACGGTGAGCACAGGAGACACCCACAGAGCTGCCTCAGGACACTTTAAAGGCGTCAGCACTGAGGACTTGTGTCACTTCACAATATATAAATCTGGTGCATCTTTAAAAAACTTTTACTTTAATTCGGGCAGTTTTTAAAAAGTCACGAATTAAAAAAACTGAGCAGGATTGGCGCAGAATTGATCTTTGATCACTGCAGCTGCTGATCAAATAAGCTCTGAATTAAATCATAAAGAAGTAAAAGAAGTCACACCTTTTATCAAATTATCCAACATAACGAAAATCTATCTATCTATCTATCTATCTATCTTAAAGTGTGCCGAGTCACTTTTAATCAAAACCAAAACTTCTTTCGTTTGAAATTACTCTTCGCTGATAATTAACTGAATCAAAATTATTTAGAAATGAAATTTAATTAAATGTTCAGACAGGGCAGGGAGAAATGTATTACTACTATTTTTTTATTATCATTACTATTATTATTATTGTTATCATTATAATTATTATTAATTCCTCAATTTGCAGTACACTGTCATTAGCGGCTCATATCTCGGTGGCTTTAATTTTCCTTCAACAATCTTCGTTTGTGCAGCTTCGATCTGTCATTGGAGCGGCACTTCATAAATAATAATAATAATATAATAATAAAAATAAATCGACCCACGCACCGAAAGTAGTCCAGTTTGCAGAAGACCTCCTTCTCTTTGATGTAGCAGCTCGTGTGGCTGCCCAGCGAGGTTTGGCACACGCTGCAGGACAGACAGCGCACATGCCAGCACAGGTCGTTCACCTGGAGCACAGACGGGAGAAATTAGCAGGAGTCAAACGGTGTGTGAGTGCGGGCCTGTTGTTGTGAAAAAGAACCGCACATGTCCCACAGGCAAAAAAAAAACAACAACAACAACAACAACAACAAAAAAACATCCTGAATCTAAAGTGAGTGACATGAAGTCCTCGCAAATACAAAAAAAAACAATACAATAAAAACAAAAGGTTGCACATAAAAAAGACCTGTTACCTTTAATAAATATTTATCCACTATTTCCTCGTTGCAGTTGGCGCACACAGCTCTGCCCAACAGAGGCGCAGACGCCATGGCCTGCAGCGACGACGCGTCCTCATCCAGAACCTCCACCGGCGCGCCCTGCGGGGATCAGAGCTGCGGTTAGAAAGTGACGCACGGGAACGCGCCCTGCGTGGGTGGGACCGGCCACGCACCGTCAGAGTGCGACTCAGCCCGGGTCACCTGCCACCGACAACACGGTGAGCTGCAAAATAAAGATATTTAAAAAGAAAAAAAAAACATCTCCAGAGAAAGTCATTGTCAGCTTGTATGTTTTTAAAATGGACTTATTTGTGTCAGTGTCTTAAAACATGACAGTGAGGTCAGTTTGCAGCCAACAGGGGGGGGGAAGTCATTTTAAAATGTTGCCATTTTTGGTAAGAAGTTATTTTCTAACCCTTTCTGACTGATACTACAAAAAAAAGAGGATTTTAAAAGCTACCTCCATCATGAAGGTCATTTTAGATGCTTAATTGAAGTAAATCAAGCAGGAACTTTTGTGATTTTTTTTTTTTTTTACCCCCAAAATGTTTGTCCTGATTTTGCCCACGCTCCTAAATATTTCAACCCGCGGCCTCTGGTTCACTGTCCGTTTTGTTTTCGAGCGTAAAGTTTGCTTTCCGCCGCGGCTCGGCCCTACCATCACGTCCCTCCCGTCCTCAGCGCACTTGCCCAGCAGCTCCGCGTCTCCCTTGCAGTCCTCGCACATGTCGAGAAGAGGCCGAGAGGATGTGTGTCCGTCAGACCGCGGCAGCTGCCTTAAATGCCCCCCCCCCCCCACACCTCCCTCCCCACCTTCCCATAAATATCATGCCTTTCACTTTTCACCATGACAACGCCGGCGATTACCAAAATGACATTTAAAAGAGAGGTGGGACAGTCATTACTTCCACAAACAGACAACACTTGAACTAATACTCACCCTCACGTGCATTATGCTCTTCACATCTGCATTTGGGATTCACCTCGGGGGCGCGCGCGCACACTCGCACGCACGCGGCTAAAACCCCAACACGGCCAATTTCGCGCGTCAATCAAAAAAAAAAAAAAAAAAAAAAAAATAAAAAAGCGCGAGCTCTCGTGGGGTGGGAAAGGGAGGAGTGTGTGTGTGTGTGTGTGTGTGAGAGAGTGTGGAGAGGTGGGGATTGATTTTTTTAATAACAGCAATTAAAAAAGGCTAAGTAAGTTCGCGCCGCAAACGTCTAACCGGGGCGACCCAAAGGTGAAGAGGTCTCATTAACTACTTGAGTTTTAATTGCAGAATTCAGGGAGGGGTAATTTTCCCCGACATTTCTTCAAATTGTGAAAATACCGAGCTGTCAGCGTGAGGCCGGCTCTAATGACAGGCTGGGGCCCACTCTGATTTAATTGGGCGAGGCAATTTCGACCAATATTGAGCCTCCGATCCGGGTCACACCTCGACCCGCCGCCCGGAGATCCGCGTCCGCCTCTAATTGGCCTGACTCACCTCGTCGTTGGACAGCAGAGACCCGGTCTCGTCCTCGCTGACGAAGCAGCACTCCACTTTGACTTCACTTTTCCAGCGCATGTCTGCACTCAGGAGTTGGTCTTTCTTTCTTTCTTTCTTTCTTTCTTTCTTTCTTTCTTTCTTGCCGCAGGATTCCTCTGCGTGTGTCACTTAGTCCTCCCTGAGCTCTTTCTGGAGGGCGGATCGCAATTCATTTTGTTTCCTGCGCTCTTTGGCCGCGCCTCCCTCTGGAAATAAGTGCGTTGTGTGGTTTTATGCTTTGAGAGAGAGAGAGAGAGAGAGAGAGAGAGAGGAAGCATAGTCAGTCACACTTTTCTTTTCTTAGAAATACTTTTAAGATTCAATTCACCTTCATGAAACACCTAAAAAGACACACAGGCAGCATAGTGCATTGTGATGGCTGATAACCGGTGAAAGTCCAAGCACATTCACTCAAGTATAATTTTGAGGTATTTGTACTTAACTTGAACATTTTAATTATGTCACAGCAATATATATATATATATCAACCTTAATTATCCAGTAAATACTAAACTTATAAGAATATAACAAGCACTGTAAAAGGGGCCCTCACGCATAACAAGTACTTTTACTTTTGAGACTTTAAGTGCATTTTGCTGCTATTACTTTGGTATTGTTTCAGTAAAATATGGAATGCATGACTTTTATGTGCAAATTAAGTCTTTTTAATATGGGGCGTTGCTGCTTAAGTAGAAGATTAGTATACCTCTTCCACCACTGGCTCTTACCCCATGAATATGATGAGCATAGTATATACACTCAGTTGCCAGTTTATTAGGTAGACCCAGCTAAAACTGTTACAGTCTGATACAACAGTCCTGCCTTCATGAAGGTGATGATGCTCAGATTTAGTTTAATTTGTTATAAATGTTCTTTTCTTTCCATTACTTTTCTCTCGATCATGTTGGCTTTCAAATGAGGAGAATGTAACTGTGGCCAGAAAATGAAAGACTCAATCATCAAACATTCATTTCTCTTATTCTGAGAAAGAAAACAAAAGCTGCACACCCATTGGCCAATCACACTGTGAAAGGTCGACTGATGCAAACAGAGTCATATTAACAAGACTTAACAGAACAGTACAGCTGTAAAAATTTAGGGGTATTGTAATTTGAAAGTCTCAAAATTAGAAGTACTAATGACCACAGAATGATCAACAGAGTCTTTTGTGTTTTTTGTTCCTAATTCTAGGAGAATTATCTTTAAACATGACATTTTTGGCTTCTTTTACATTCAGAGGAAGAGATGAAAGAAGTATTCAGTATGAGCATAAAAGTAAAAAAAAAAAGTAAAAGCACTCATAATACAGGATGGCCCATTTCAGAATAATGTGTGTGTGTGTGTTCTATCAATGGATTATAATTACTGATGCATTAATGTATGTGTTTATCACTTTAATCTTGTAGCTGTGAGGTGGAGCGTTTTTTAATTTATTCCATATACTGCTGTGAATTTCTCCTGGGGGATCAATAATTACAAACCTTATTCTAAGCAATAATAATACATCATTTATTTGTTGATTGTGGCTTGCATTATTAATCTACAAAGTAACTAGTAACCAGAGTTACCAGATAAATGGTGGAGTAAAAGGTGCATTACTTGCCTGTTAAATGTTATGGAGGAGAAGAAGACAATAACAGAAAAAAATGGAAATAGTAAAGTAAAGTACAGGGACCTCAAAATTGTGCTGTGCAGCTCTTGAGTTAATATACTTAATTACTTTACACCACTGTAAGGAAGTAATATATATGTGTTGTTATAACCAACATAACCTATAAAACAATCAATATTTCCTTATTTGGTGTAATAGCAAGCAAAGGGAGGGATTACTAATACTATTAATATTTTTCTACATGTGGGGTTTTAAGGTCTGAAGAAAATACATTTTAAAAAAGGAAAAATCTTGGTTGATCTTGCAGACATTGTTGTTTTTACAAATACAGCAGTGTGGTCTGTGTGTCCCAAACAACGAGGAGGTAAAGCCAGTTTCAGCTAAATGCAAGGTTAAATCTCCTTGAGTAAATGTACTTAATTACTTTCTACCACTTCTCTTTGGTCCCTTAAGTATTTCTTTGCATCTGCTCAAGATAGGAAATCAGGCAGCCCACCTGCTTTAACTCTGTATGCAAATCAGTTTTCAGTCTTTATGCGAGCAATGAGAAGGGACACCACACGCGCTCTCTGAGAGGTAAAGGAGATACTTCACAGGGATTAGGAGGACGGGAGTCTCATAAACAAACTCTTTGGGTAACATGAAAGAAAACACAGTTGCTCACTTGCTTCTTTTTTATCTTTTTTCACTCACTCGTTCAACCCAGTCGCTCACGCAATCCCACCCATCATCACACTGCCACACACACACACACATACCCTGCAACCCCAGCCACCATACACACACACACACACACACACACACACCAAAAGGCTATTTTCTGTCCTGATGGGATAACAGTCCGACCTGCACCGGCATGAGTCTGCGTCTGTATCGCACCATCGCAGAGGGATAAAGGAGTTAGCGTGCCTCCATCGAGATGTGTCCTGTTCCACCTGGTGGACATGAATGCTCTTTATCAGATAACACATCTCAAGCGTTGCATGCTGCCGGAGCAGCACACTGGAGCAGCTTGTGAGACAGCCTCTCCTCCACCCTGAATCCTTATGACTGCAAAACTCCCTGTGCACTTCCTGTCCTGCACTTCAAGTCCTGAAAAGCTTTAGTTTGGCCTCGGCGATGAGTTCAGGTGGAGAGGTCAAAGGTGAGAGGAGAAGTGCGACGCCAGCCGGACGGTGTCACTGTGAAGTATAATATCTAAACAAATAATGCCTACCTGTCGAGCATTTTGTCATGAAAAGACTAATCCTTTCTCAGACATGAGAGTCTTTATCACTCCCACGCACCATCTGGAGAATCCCTGATGTGACCGCCGATGTTGGGAAAGATGCAAATCTGAGTGTTTTAGCAGTTGCATGTTTTCATTTTCCACATTGCATGGCTGACTTCATAAATGTTGTGCGTGATGTGGACCAGACAAAAACAATGTCTCATCTGTCAACAATGTTACAAACTTGTTCTGCCGCTTTGCAGCTTTATATGTGTCTGCCGCGGTATGTGCAGTATGATCTTTAAATACTCTATAAATAGGTAGCACAGATAGAAACAGATCAGTGATCATGAGGATACGTATGACAACCAACTGTTAATTGTATTAGCATTGTTGTTAGAAATATATACTCAGCCTTCTGGAGAAATATTGAATATAATAACGATATGATAATAATAAACACATTTCTTAACCGTAATGTTCAGTCTAGGGCCCTGAAGATCCTCAGCCCCCTTTAACAGCTCAAAAAAATTACTTAATGTTGTTTTATAAGCTCAATAGTTTACACTTTTCCCTCACAAAAAATTATCCTGTCTTCTGTTTGGGGTCTCAGGGTCCCCAGCTATAAAACACGATTAAATACAATGGATTTCTATATCTGTAATTGATTCTGACAGCACTTTTTCTGCAGCACTCATCCTCCCAAATCAAATCTATTTGGACATCTATTATTGGAGTATTATAAGTTTCTTTGTTAAATGAACCCCAAACTTCAGTAATATCTAGGTGGGATGTAATTCTGTAAAATTATTTGCAGCACAAATAGCATGTATGTCTGATTGTGCATATAAATCAGAAAATGTGTAATATTTATTTGGCGTATTATGCTCATTTCTGTATTTTGTCACTTTCATCAAATGTGAAATGTCCTGTTAGTGGCAAAGAGAAGAAAAACCATTTCAGTAGGTTTCAACATTTTAGATATTAAAAAAAGTCAGAAGGTGAGATACATTTAAAAGAAAAAAAATTATTTAATTATGCGCATTGTATTTTTGAACAGCAGTGGAGTCCATGAGACCCCAAACAAAGAGGAAGTAATATTAAAAATGAAGGCGTAGAGGCCAGTATTGTTACAGGTCAGAATCGCTCTCTCCATGCCACAAAGCCTCTAAAAGATATTATCTCCAAACAATAAATTTAGTGTAGTACTATTATTCCTGAAAATATAATATTAATAATAATAACAATAACTTTTTTTTTGTTTGCTATATCAGCAAATATTCATCCTTACATGATTCGAAATTGACACCATTCAGCTTGTTTTTGCATCCAAAACAATAATTTCTTTTACTCTGTAAAAGTTTAATTTAGGAGGTTAAACAGGACAGTTAAGAACAAGGAATGTGGGCGACTCCCTCCAAGAGAAGCGGCAAGCGTTTGGCCCCGGCGAGCCTCTGAGAAAATCTCCTAATTTGCTACTTCCACATGGACCTTTGCTTTCTTTGGGGCCTGCAACTACTCATTTATTTCATTGAAATCAGTCCGAATTGGGGTGGTTTACAATTGACACAACGAGTTTGGCATGACCTTTTCTCCTTGCTGTAAATGGGTACTCATTGAATCTGAAGGGGGAGGTGGGGTGCTGGAGGAGGGATGGAGGTGAGGAGGGAGAGGGGGTGTTGGGGGGGTGGGAGTTGCGTTGGCTGGGGGCAAATGGGGGATTGGGTGGAAATCACAGCAGTGAAAATGGCAGTGCAGTGAAAGAGAGGCCTGATTGCATTGGGACAGCATGCGAGAGGGAGCAGCATGTTCATCCCAATCAGAGCGACATAAGGAAAAAGTGCTCTTATCCATCAGTAATGGCCCACTTGACAATCACACAGGCACAAAAGTGCTCTATTTAACGCTGATTGCAAAAACTGCTGCCCCCCCCATCTCGTAGCCGCATGACTCCCCGACATCTCCCTGCCACCTCCCAGCTTACAGCCAAGACCCTTTCCTGAATGGAATTTATAATCACCCCTCCTCTATTTCTACACTAATTGTTATTTTAAGACTTGCGTTGTGTATCAGGCAGTTAGTGCTGGTGAAACGTCTGCCTTGATTACTGTGTTTATTGCGAGCATTGAAGGCGCAGCCATCTCAATTTCACCAGCTTGACAGGTACCGAATGTTTGAACAGGTGTCGCTCTCTGTGTCATCTACCTGGCTGTTCACCTTAGTTCATGTCCACTGTTTAGTGTGAGAGACACCTGCTGCAGCGCACATCTGTACACGCAAAGGTTAGAAGTGATTAAGCTCGGCAAAAACTTGTTCTCCTCTGTGGCTCTGATTATTAATGAACTACTCCAAAAATCAATAGCTGTTTTATTTTTAAGCCTCTACCTCAATGTGTGAAAAATAGATAATATAAATAAAAAAAAAATTAGGATCTCCATGGATTTCATATCATTCACAAAGGTCCACATGTGCATCTTGATTTGGCAGCACACACTGTTTTTTTTTTTATTAATACTTACTATTAATAACAGTAGCATCTGTTGTAGTAATATGGATGTTTCTCAATTTATATACATGTGTTCAGTCCTTGCATAAACCTTTTTGTATTCTATTATATTACCATTTTTGCATCTATTTTACTTTACAAGAATAACATCAATGACTCTGGCAGTTATTTAGCTCAAGTTTAAAGACTTGATGTCTTTAAACTTAAGTAATGTCTTATAACCTACACAGACCAATAGGCACACTGATTTATTTTCTGCTATACACACAGATAGCCATGTTATCACTTTTATTTTTTACATATATGTTTCTCTATTTTTCCTGTTTTATCCCACCTCTCGCTTCCCTGCCAGTCTCTTCTATTCTTTTCTTCCGAGTTGTGCAACCCGTTCGCATCAAACATCCACAGGTGTGTGTTGGCGCCCCGGTGTGAAACAAGAGGGAAAGAGAGCAAAGCAGAGTCGCCGGTGAGTAAAAATAGGTGTTAACCGCACAGAGAGGGCACCTCTGGTGTGGGTTCTGTCCATCTCGAGTCCACTGTGCAAAACTCAGCCATTCAAAAGAGAACAAAGAAATACACAAAAAAGATAGATTCAATTAATCTCTCTTATATCAGTTATATTTCTTTTTACAGTATATTTGTATAGAAGATTATTGTAACCTTAAGGTGGGGTTAATTATTATTGTTATAATTATTATTATTATACTACTACTATGACTACTACTACTGATAATAATAATAATAATGACAACAACAACAACAACAACAACAATAATAATAATAATAATAACAATAATAATATTGTTGTTGTTGCTATCATGACAGTCAACTGTATTGCTGTTTACATGTATCACATTTTGATTATTCACTCTCTGGCACTGCAACAGAGTTTTATGTTCTCTTTATAGCCTCAATGACTTTCATGAAAAAACACAATCTTTGGATTTGTACGAGAAGGTAGTTAGCTGGTTATTGTATTTGTGTCGTTATAGTCAAACTTTTGCAAAATGTCTAAAGTTCAGAATAATGAATTTGCTTCTTTGTGGCAGGGCATCTTATTCAGTAGATAATCTGGGTTCCACCTCGGGTATACTGATCAAGAGAAAGACTGTGAACCCCTACCAGCTATAAAAGGAGACTGTTCCTGCTGTTCTGTCAGGTCTGACGTCTCACTCTCCTGTAAGTTTTATATCATATGTAATCCACATAATGTTACATGTTTATTTCAAAATTATCAGCAGTTTTCCTGCTGTGTATCTGTGCCTCCGGTTGCACGCTGAAACAGGACAGTCGTCGACCAAAAGACAAAAGCAGAGACCAGTCTTCCTCTCTCTTCTCTCCAAATGTGTTTATTAATGATCCTCAAGTACCAAGACCCCCAAGATTTGTCACATCTCGAGACAGAAACATGGCTCCTCTCATTGGTCAACTCTGGTACTGACAAAACACTTCAATGCATTATGAATATTAGCACTTGACACCATAAAGGCTGTGGTTAATATTGTGTGTGATACTTCAGCAGCATGTGAAGCCTATGAGATAGACAGCAATGAGCAAAACCACCACACACTGTATCAAAACCACAGAAGATTAACATTTGATGAAATATATCATTCATGACTATTCATTATTGTTGCTCCAATTAGCGTCACATAATAGATATCTTGTGTATTTTCTGTACATAAATAGAAAATGTGGAAATGACGCTGTGTACTGTGAAAAGTAATTTCCCACTTTCCCACAAGAGGGCCACAGAGCTCCTGCAGCCGAAGCTCGTCCTCTTAAACCGAGAATGTGTTTTCTGAGGTGAAAAACTGTGGGTTTTTGTTACTTGTTCTCATTGTGCTGGGCGGTTCACATGTTTTATAACCTTAAAGATCAGCAGCTAGAGCAGTGATTTGATGTGATTTTAACCTGTATGTCTGTGAAAGCAAACAAATAGTGTACACCTTTTAAAATATTTGAAAAATCATTTGTTAGCAGACTGATTGTGTCAAGACCCACAGTTTTATAATTATACTGGATACTACATAGTGGCAATATACAGCACCAACAACTCTATGAGCATTCCCACAAAACAAACACTCTCTCACACACACACACACACACAAGTGATTGCATTAATCAGCAGTACTGTGCAAGTCACTTTCCATTACAGGTCTCGAGGGATATTACAGTAATCACTATTCTGCCTGCATTCATTTTGCTTTTTTGACAATAAAAGCTTTGTTTTAACTGTTTTTAAAGTTTGTTGGAGTGTCACTGGATTACATTGAAGCCATTTATAATTTATCTGAGAGTTGTAAGTAATAGTTACATTACAGGTTATCAATTTTTTCTTTTAATTTTCTTTTTTTCTTTTACAAAGGCAAAGGTTAGACTAAGGACCAAAATATGAATACAAATTAGTGGGAGAATTTTGTTTTGTTTCTTGTTTCGCTCTCCCATTGATCACCTCATGAGCCCTCCAATTTTTCCTGTGACTCTTTGGAAGGGGCCTGACTCCTACAGTAGGTTGGGAACCACTGGACTAAATTACGTGACTGTATATGAAGTTAAAACAAGCTCTACCTCAACCAGCTGTGAGAGGATGCTTACATAAAGTCTGTGTTATCAATATTAATATCATATGTAATAATAAATATCACCATCTGGGACCCTTTTTATGCAAAACAAGGACTTTTACCTTGATTCTATGAGTACATTTAGCTGATAATACTTCTGTATTTTTACTGAAGTAGGATTTTGAATGCAGGGCTTTTTCTTGTAATGAAGTAGTTTGACAGTGTACTGGTACTTTACTGTTACTTTAATTAAGAATGTGAGTGTAAAGCTTTAATCAGTGGTGGAATATAACTACATTTAGTAGTTATATATAGTACATTTACTTATGTACTGTACTTAAGTACAAATTTGAGGTACTTGTACTTTACTTGAGTATTTTCTTTTTATGCCGCTTTCTACTTGAACCTCATTACATTTCACAGGGGAAATATTTGACTTTTTACTTCACTACAATTACTTCACAGCTGTAGTTACTTTCCAAATTAAGATAGTTGCAGTCCTCAACAAAATGGTTCAAATGAGCTGCTACAGAATAGTAAAATCCTGCTTTTACATTAATGCAAGAGTAGTAATAATTTAATGATATAGTAGGATGATAAAACAACAGTACTTCTCCGCATAATGAGTACTTTTAATTTAAATATTTTAAGTACATTTTTTTAAAATTAAATGTACATACATTTATTTCCATAACATTTGAACGCAGGACTTTTACTTGTTAAAGAGTACTTGTACTTTGTGCTGTTAGTACTCTTTACTTAAATAAAGGGTCACATTAAACATATAAACATATATTTTCTTCCAGCTCTACATTTAATGACTTACCAGTGAATATGAAAAAAGTCAACATGCCAACAGGCTATTGTGAGATAATCGGAAATAAAATTAACTGAGAGAGGTCGACTTTAAACATCACTCTATGCATGCAGATCAGAGTGTGTGTGTGTGTGTTGTCCTGCTCTGGATGTTAGTTTGGATTCTGTAAATGGAAACCAGCCTCTTTGGCAGCATCGTCACGTGATCTTCCATGGCAACCGCTGAGTGTCATCAGTTCCGCTGTGAGAGAAGTGCAGCCTCAGTCCGAGCAACCATTTACTGCCACACTTTAAAACAACTCTGCTGCTCACTTTTCAATCCACACCGGCCCCAGGCGTCTTCCCGCAGAGCCCACTGCCCTCCTCACCTGAAATACTAAGAGGAGGAGGGAGGGAGGAGGATCTTTTTTTAAAGAGAGCCTGAGCTGGAAACCATGAGTCACCTCAACCCGGGGTAAGTGCACTTTAATTTACTGCATCCAAGAGGGAAATGTGTTTAATGATGTGATACTGATCAGTTTGTAGACCTGCAGTTACATGCTCTCCTTGTTTGTTTTACTTGACCTTGGCTTTCTTCTTTATAGTTGATTTAATACAAACATTTTAATACATATTTTTTAACATGTAAGTATCACCACTGTTAAACATAAATATATGCTTGCTGTATACTCTATATACTACACTGTCATTCCTATCTGTCCTTGTATAGAAGCTAGCAGTTGAGATTATTAGATTTATCCCCACACATCCTTTGCACTCTCACCATTGCACTGTTTTTACACTTATACATAGTAGGATATGTTAATGTTTATTTTTACTTTTTTAACTCCTGTTTTTTGTATTCTGTGTATGTATGGAGAGAGTGTTGTAAGCCCAGAGTCAAATTCCTTGAATGTGTACATATACCTGGACAGTAAAGCTTCTGATCACATGGGATTAAAGTGTCAAACAGTTTAGTGACTACAGGAGCAGACTTAACTTCTTTTAATTGACTTCCAGCCAACTGTAATGCTACTGATAGGCTGATCTACCAACAGGTCCTAATAACTAATGAAGAAAGCTTTACATACAACAAGTTTATGAAACAAAGTGCGTCACAAAATGACACGACTATTGTACAGTAACATGGAGAACAATGTTGAGTAACACTGAGGCACAGTTAACTACTTATATTGGATTATAACAAAGCTGCTTTTAGACAACTGTATTGTAAAACCTTTTAAAACTTTACTTTTAAGTGCTTTGCTGTGAACAATACATGACTTTCAACAGGACCTGGAAAGAAAAGAAGAAAAAAAGACGGACAGTGATGAAATATCTCTTTTTGTAAAAGAGATATGCAGATTTTACTTCACGTAAAAATATCAATAACTTAATGCAAAAGTACTCTGTTACCAGTGGAGGAGTGTAGTGCATTTACTCAAGCTCTGTACTACAAACTTGAAGTTCTTGTTCTATAGTATTTCAATTTAATGCTACTTTTAGTGCAGTGGAGCTACATGCGCCTGACAGCAGTAGTTACTTAACAGACAAAGATTTTACATTCAAACAGTTAAAATAAAAAATATATAATATAAACAAATAAATATAAAATATGATGCATTATTCTAGACCAAACAAAACAAATTCAATTTTGTTCTTCCTTGAACTGCAAGAATCAAGTACTGCTGTCATATTAAAATATCAATAAAAATCATCCTTTGATGTAACAATACAGCACAGATCATTCACTCTGATAATGAGTACTTTTACTTCTTCACTTGTACTAAGTAAATTTTTAATGCAGGACTTTTACTTTGTACAATGGAGTATTTTCCTAAAGTAGTATGTAACTTTAACTCAGTTATTTGAACATTTCTTCCAAGTGTTATCCAGGCTTAGTCTTTAAAACTGCTGCTGTAAATAACTTAAGAAACCCTATTAACATAGTAATAAAGTTTATTGTAGAAGTACAATGTACAGCATTATAGTCACTACAGAGACATAATCAACTACTTTTAGTTTACTCTTAATGTATGCCAATACCACTGTTAGTCTAGTGTACAAGTAGGATAATAAAAATCTTTACACACAGCAGTTTTAAAAAACAAAATGCTTAACTCTAAAATACAAACAACTCTGAACATAGTCTGACAAGAAAGAAGGTAAAGAAATTAAAACGGTAATATATTCACTTTTTTGTCTTTACTGGTTTGACACATAACATATTTCTGCGCCACGTGTCAACTCAGAGTGTCACTGGGTTAGAGAAAGTCAAGTATAAAATGACAACAGTGATAGTTAAACATGCATGTTGTGGTTCAAAGAGAAATCTGCAGCCAGAGCCGAGGAGCACCAGAGAAAAAGACGTCAGGTGCACAAAGAGGAGGCAGACAGGGTTAAGTGTGCCATCCCCTCTAATTCCTGTGTGTAATCAGACACCGGTAACAGACCCTATAGTTGTAAGATCCTGTTGTCCTGTACACAAACGATGGAGGAAATCAAATCTGTGTCGGAAAAAAAAAGAGGCGCTTTCAGACGGGCCAGGCTGCGGACAACCTGATGTCTTGTTAATGAGGACAACAAACAAACATGGTGTTGTGCCCCATTAAACCATTTGATTGAGATTCTGGTTTTCTGTGAACTGTAATCAAGAACAAGACAAAATTGAAAGTCTGGATGTACGTCATAAAATAAGGCCTTTTTTTATTTGAGAAAATAAGTTTCTTGACAGAGATTGATTGAGTGTCTCTTGTCTTTAATTGCTCTTGTTTCTGCAGACTTATTTCAGCCTACAACAGTCTCACAGACAAACATCTCGCTGGATACTTCAGCAACACTCGGATCAGGAGACACCTGCAGAGAGCAGGACTGGTACGTCAGCGGGAGGATGATGTTGATGATGATGATATTGATATTGATCATGATGATGATATAATGAAAACTACAAACTTGGTCTATCCCTGCTACAAATGAAAGATATCTGTACTGTCTAAATTACCACCAACAGTTTTACTCATTTTACGTCCTGTAATCTCTCACAGTGAGGGAAGTTTTGTTCACTTGCTTGTACTGCAATCTAATAATCATCTTTGAATAAATATTGGCCATCAGATACTGTGTCTGTCAACATGAATCATGAACTAACATGAAAGTTCCTGAGATAATCATCTTCATCAGGACTGTGTGGGTGTGGTTTCGTCAGATTTGATTGGCAGTGACCAAACTGCTAAATCCTGATTGGTGCATGGAAGTACCTGACATTAACCTATTCTATCCAAACTCTGAAGAAGATCACAAATACAGAAATATGCCTTGTTAAATATATTAAAAAACGGTGTAGTAAGAAGCTGATTGAGAAAAGGCAGCCTTTAATTATGTTGTATTTCTGCACTTCATATCAGTCACAATGTGTATCTGCTGCTGGTGACACGAGTGTGAAAATACTGTTAATAATCTGTATAGACTGAACCCCTCTGAGACTATTGTTGTCATCAGATCACCAGGAGTGGGCGTATTGTTCCAGACAAGGAGTACAGACACAAGCTGATCCAGAGAGCTCACCAGAGACACGTCCGAGAATGCCTGGCCCAGGCCATTTTCCACAAGGTGCTGGAGATGGAGGTGGGAGGAACACCCTGTGGTGGAGAGGAAAAAAACACTCAAAACACTGTAAGCTAATCTGTGCCTCTCTATGCACAACAAATGATGCTAATTTGCTCTGTGCCCCTCCCGTGCAGCGTGTCCATCAAATAGAGATCAAAAGGAGACTGGAGGAGTTTGCAAGGAGGGAAAGGGTGCATAAGATCAAGGTACACCATTTACATTTAAACACTGCTTTGCTGCCCTGTTTTGTCAACTAATGACTCATGAATCGTGTGAAACAAAAAATAGCTCAGCCTACATTCAAAAGAGTTCATTTCCAAATGAACTGTTTGTACTTTCAAAAAACACGTCTTGAGTGTCCATCTTCTATTATTTGCATTTAGCATTACTCACAGTGCCTTTATTTCAAAATATTTTTGGACAAATGTATCCATGTTGTATTAATAAATTATGTGGTTTGGAAGGTGGAGCGCTCTAAAAGATATGAGGAAGACATCATCCGTATCTTGTCTCCACGCCCACCCACGGGTGCCAGAGGCATCTGGAAACAGCACTCTGGGCCAGAGGGGGAGCACTCTGAATCCTCTGAGTCTGTGAGTCAACACATCTGTCTGTAATGAGTGGATTATATAGTGGCTTTAATATCACATTTAACATGTTGTCACCTGTGAGTGTTACAGGCGTCACTTTGGCCAATCAGGAACACCACTGATCTTAATCAAGTGTCTTTAATTTGACCTTTAATTATGGAGTCTCCATCATGCAAAGAAGGTTTTTTTAAATGCCACGATCACAGTAAGAAATGGTCTCCAAGATTCAAGACTGAGCTAAAAACCCTGACCTTTAGTTAAAGAGAATTAATTAGGAAAAAGAGAGAAAGATGGATAGGTCAATCAGAGCTGTGTTTTGCTCGATAAAAATATGAAGTAATAATTTCTATAATTGTAGTAAGATTTTTGTGCCTGAAAAACTCAAAACCCATCACCTCTCCAGCTCTGGTTAAAATCCGACACTAACATGTGAGATAGTGGGTGTATTTATAAAACACTGTTAAAAGGAATAGTTTAAGAAATATTTTCTCTCTTGACGAGAATGATGTGAGTGTATGAGTGTATTGATATCTGTACAATATATCAGCATATCTGTACAATAAATATGAAGCTACAGCCAGTGAGCCTAGCTCGGCATAAAGATAAAATTGTGGTTTTTAAGGGGGATTAATGTGATGCAGAGTCTCCGATGGTTGCCTGGCAACTGCTTACCTTCCTTCAGACAGAGACTTTATGCTAAGCTAAGCTAAACACCTGCTGACTCCAGGACAGATTTATCCACTACACTTCTCATCTGAACAAATCATTTACCAAAAATCTTGAACCACTCCTTTACTTGCAGAACCAACATTCAGCCAGTCTGCGTAGATTTTACGTTGTAGTGTTTTAATCACTCAAACATCACGGCTGAGTGGTGTGTAATGGTGCTTTCTAATGAAAATCATCTGTGCATGCTGCTAGTTTGCATGTTTACACTGACACTTATGCTGTTTGCTCTGTGTGCAAACAGGAGTGCTTTAAGTGAAGTAGCGGGATCAGCAGTGTGTTATCTTTGAAATATAGAAAGTCATAGAACCTAATGCCAGAATAAATAGAGCTGCTAATCCAGGCCTTGATCTTTGTGTTTACCCTGTGAAATCTCTCGTCTTAAGTCTGCAAACATCTCACACTTAAGCAGGTAGAGGCTTGTTAGAGTACAGTGATAAATGTCGAGGCTCCTCTAGGTGATGACTGATGTACATTTGCGTAAACCTACTATGTAATTTATCATGATTTGCAACAAAAAAAGAGAAAAGAAAAGACTAACGATATAGGTGACAAATAGGAGTAGATTATATTAAATTTAAATATTTATTATAACTTTATATTGCAGCATGCTTGCAGTTGCAAAAAACGGTGGCTGACCAAAACGCACCTTGAGAATGCTGAATTGTATGCTGTATGAGAAAATAATGAAAATATATACGATGGGAAACATCAAACTGTACGATAATATAGAGCCACTTCCTCCAGTTATGTGCGCATCAAACATGTCAATACATTTTATCATTCTGTGTATCAATCAACGATGAAATGAAGGCTGCATTAAACATGTCACAACCTAAAATTAACAACATTCATTTTAGAATTAAATTATAATACAACCTGCTTATGTGTTGTGCAAAAAAACAGCAGTAGACGACAGTGATACACAGAGAAATGTTGGATTATACACAATATGACAAAACATGACAATGCAACATATGATAACCAAGAAAAATACAATTAAATGATACAATGACAATTAAATGATGATATAATTCCTTAAATTTCTCAAGAAAAGAATCTTCCACCACGGTTATTGAATGCCACATGAAATGTTAATCTGAATGGTTGATGGAGATTTCTACAGCTGTACCTACACAGTGTTTGCAGTTAGCAGAACGGTGACTCTATGTGTGTTATCTGAGCTGCAGCCGGGCTCGTCTCGACCCAACACGGCTCCGGGGAAGATGCAGAGGCCGGTGCGCCTGAAGCCGATCCACAGCAACAGCACCACGGCCTCGCTCAGACGCAGCTCCCCTTACAGACTCCTCGAGTCCTCCCACCTCCCACGAGAACGACCAGCTGTTCAACTGCACTGTGAGGCCGAGACCCATGAGACGCACACTCACTCACTCATTCAGATTCAGAGATTCAGATTCCTTTATTAGTCCCACAGTGGCAGGGGAAATTTACAGGCATGCTAACAGCAGTGAAAACACACAGTGGAAAATAGACAGTAAGAAATGTAAGACATACAATAAATAAAAATAATAATAAAAAATATATATATATAAAAATAAAATAAAATAGAATAATCCAAAGATAAATAATTATAACTGTAACTGTAAGTATACCTGTACATAGTACAGAGGGAGTGTGCCTGAGAACATACATATAAGAATATATAGTATCTCATTCACCCATTCATGTGTTCACTCGTATGGAGGGTGTGTAGGTCAGACAAAATTATATGTTTGGTTTGGTTCTAGAGTGAGATCAGTATTATCTACCTTTGGTCATATTGTTTGGAAACTATTCTTTAGAGGTGTAGAAATGTGCAGTTTTACAGAAATAGACAACAGGACAGTACATCAGTGTTTACGTTTAACCCTCAACTCTGTGAGTGGACAAAGACCTCTCTAATAAACCTTTTACAAGCACATGAGACTGTGATTATCTGGACACAACTCGCAACGTGACTTTGTTAACCTCTCTCCCAGCTGGACAAAGAGACATCCCGGAGGCGTTTGACCACAAAGGAGGCCTCCTGTGGCATCTCACCCTACTGCCTCCCGGTCATCAACAACTTTGTCACCCCAATGCCTCCGACCACAAAGAGGAAAGAGGGGGGGATAAAGGTCACTCCCAGTGGCACGCTCAGAGGCCGCAGACTGCGTCCCACCACGGCCTCCAGCGGAGCTGACGTCAATGAGGTCTTTATCTCCCTTCATGTTCTCCCCGGCAACAAAAACTTTCCACAACAAACTTACAAGCTGCAGCACCTTTGGATTAATTAGGAAAAACTATAATAGATCAAACAGGAGATGTACAGAATACAGATCCTGATCATTTTCATACAGATCAGGCTTCATCTGTAGTCACAGATTAATGTTAAATGCAGTATTTTTGCACAATGAACAAAATACAATGAAGACAAATCAAATGAACTATCAATTTAACAACATGATTAATCTCTTACTGGCCTAAATTTACTTTCAAATGAACTTTATTTAGTCCCTTTGAACTTGTCACACTGTAATTAATCAGGACAGCTTATCAGAGTTGAGAACATAGAAAAGAAAATATAATTCAGTAATATATTAAATGAATAATTTGCATCATATTTATCATTATAGAGTCAATTTCGTCCAACCTGTGTAGATGAGTCACATCAAATTTGGGAATAATAAATAATCATTCTCTAAACTTGATTAAACTGATATCAAACTGACCCCAACCTGCCTGGGTTTTCCATCCAGGACCCCCCAATGCTGAGGAGCTCTGTGCACCAGAGCAGAGTGTGTGTGAACATGGTTTACTTTGGCAAATCAGTGCATCTTTCCCACGACCTGACTGACATGGGGGATGAGGTCAAAGTGTTTCAGCAGCACTGCGGAGGAGAGAACCTGTGTGTTTACAAGGGCAAGCTCCGCGAGGGAGGTCAGTGTGAGGGTCCTGTGATTTTAGCCTGTGTACACAATGCAGGGAGGGAGGTCATTTAGATAACGCTAAGTTTGTATAACAGCCTTTGAGCAAACAAACTAACCATTAAGGGGTCAACTAGTCTATAGGATGACTTTAAATCAAGTCATTTCTGTATCTTTCATTTGGTTGATGAACTGCTCTCATCTACACTTTCAATCTCTCCCTTAGACACCTTCCAGTTCATTTCGAGACGACACAGAGGTTTCCCCTTCAGCCTGACCTTCTTCCTGAACGGGCTGCAGGTGGAGCGGCTGAGCTCCTGTTGCGAGTTCAAACACAGGAAGGGCTCCAGACTTGGTGGCAGGCACGGACACTTTGGCTTCTCCAGCGTAGAGGGGGCCTCTCCCTGCTACAAGTAAGGTTGTCTTTTAAAGGCTTTGTCTTGAAAGGGGATCTCCACTCATTTGAATCAAAGTTGGTTGACAAGTCTTGAAGGTAGCTACTGTAAAATGTGAAAAAAATGCTACATATAGCCTTTTGTGTCTCCAGAAGATGCACTAATATAGCACACCTGAATCTCAGATTGAAGTGTTGATTTTCTTCTGCAAAAATCGAACTACTCTAAGAGAGCAAATAAGCGTACTTTGCAAAATATCAAAGTACCCTTCGACACAGAGTTCTTACAGTATATTACACTGATTTTGTTCAGGTGCATCATAGCAATGGGGCTGGACAAAAAGCCCACTCCTCCACCAAAGAGGGTCAAAGAGGATGGAAGAAGAGTGGAGTCAGTCATCAGCCCAAAGACCGCTCCTGAGATGGAGACAGAGAGGACCAGAGAGGATGCTGCATCTCATTCGGAGTGTGAAACCAGCCGACCACGGGACATGGAGACTCAAGTCAAAGAAGAAACAGCAGCTCAGGAGGACAAAGTCAGAGATGGTATAATGTCTGAAGTATTAAAAAAACATGTTTGCATCAGTAAGAAACAAATATAAGTAACAGAAATTACAAATCTTTTTCATGTAGTGCATCTTAATTTGCCCTCCTTCTCAGATTACGAAGAAGACTTTGAAGCAGACGATGAGGGCCCTGCAGAAGATGTCGAGGCAAAAGGAAAGAAATCTCCATCTCCATTTGGTGAAACTGAAACGCAGGTTAAAGAGAGAGAAGCATCTGAGAGTGAAGATGATGAGAGAGACGGTGGGTGAAATGTCTCGTTTGAACACATCTGTCAAATACTACATGAGAAGAAAATAACTGTGAATAAAGAAGCATTTCATCCCGCACAACTTAGACACTTTTCAACTGCTTTTAATACAGTAAAACAGAATCACTCAGCTTCTTTTTGAAGGGATTCAAGCACAATTTTCTGCTGATCTGTGGAACCTAGATTTCAATAAGATGCTTACCTTTCTATATGTAAATTACAGTGTGTCATCTAAAAAGCTGCAAATCATTGATTCATCATGATCATTAATTATGTATTTCCTCACTTGGAGAGGAGCTGCTACTTTTATAGTTGAGCAGTGTGAAGTTGTTTAATCAGAAGTTTTGGAGTTGCCCTGCTGAAGAATCTAAAATGCTCCATCTGTTTTGTGCAGAAGACATAAAGTCTCATTCAGGCTCCAGCTCCTCAGGCAGCGACCGGGAGGAGAGTGATGCTGAAGCCACCGTAGACTCCAGAGGGGAAGAGAAGGCAGACAAGCCTAAAGAGGCAGATCAAGAGGAAACCGAGGTTTTGCCGGACGAAAAAGACGAACCAAATCCAGCAAATCCAGAAGAGGCTGCCGGCACTGAGTCTGAGTCTGCTGTGGCCAAAGACTCTGATGCACAGAACAGTGCGGGGGACAGCACAGAGATAGACGTCTCTGAGAACAGCGTCCCCTCGGGGATCGAGAATAAACAGAGTGATGACACCGCAGGAGACAAAGAGGTTGAGCAAACGGTAGATGAGAGCAAACAGGAGGAGGAACAGGAGAGAGGTGAGTATGAACCAACAAGTACAGAACTGGAGCTTTCACCTGAGTGAGACAATGGATCCATCTTGTGTGCACGTTTTTCCACTATTATCACAACCAGGGCCGTAGTCAAGTCCAAGTCAGAGCCAGAGCAGGTGTTACAACCCTGACAACAATCTAAGTAATTGTAAACAGAACCACCAGTACTGTATTATAACTTGTTTTATATTTAAAGTAATAATATGACATTATTGTACATTTTAATAGTGGAAAAATTACTGTGTGCGTTTTTGGAGTTTTATTTTTTCTTTCTTTCGTTTGTGTGTGACTATGTTCTGCCTGATTCACTTTTTAATGCTATTTTTTTTTATGAGTTTGGAGATATTTTGATATTTATAAGAAATTCTCCCCATTATAAATATTTTCATTGTATTTCTGTCTCTCCTGACAATGATTTAGGCTTAAAGAAAAAGCATTTCCAAACTTATGTTTGTTTTTATTAACACTGCACTGGGTAGGTCTGGTCGAGGGAAAAATTACGTGAACTAAATAAACATTTCAAAATATAGCCTGGAAAACAAAAGGACAAGCCTGTGGGGGGTGAGAATGTAATCAGAAGCGGTGGAAGCTGCCACTGATGTAAAAACAATACATTTTCATACAGTACAAAAGTCCCTCTTTTTCAAAAGGCAAAAAATATGCAACTGTGAGGAGCCGCTGCAGCTGACTGTGTTCCAAAACAAATCTACATTACTACAATTTGCATTACTACAGTGGCAGCATCCTTGAAGCCTTTCTAAGAAAAGCATTCTTCCTTTTCTTATTATCTGTAAATATTTAAGTCATACCTTTAAAAAATATCATCATATCATCATATTGAACTGTGCTCCCGAGATCTCATATTTCTTGTCATTTGTTAGCATCTAGAGTTTCAAATTCACATCCTAAAACTACATAAAGTAGGTTTAACATTGGAAGTAGTTTAATTGTGTTTCCATTTTTGTTGTGTACCGAATGATGCTTGTTTTTGTGTTTTTTTTTTCTTCATGTGCATGTTAATTATCATTTTGCATGTTGCGTTGCTATGTTGGCACCTGGAAAAATTAAAGACATCATTTTTGTTTATGGTTGTGTGTTCCTTCCTTGGCTCAGTCATTGCATTTGTGATATTCACATACTGCCTTGTTCACGTTAACATTTGACACCACACTTGGCTCACATTAGTTTACCCTTTGTTTATCAAAGCAAAGTTATATCGCTTTGTGTGCCGTGTCTCTTTATGTTTCCCAAGCCAAATCTGTGCAGGAGAAGCTGGCAGAAGCCATACTGAAGGAGTCCCACTGCAGCTCTGAACCTGAACTGAGCGACACCAGTACTGAGGAGGAGGAGGAGTCCACAGAGAACGCCCCTGAACAGGCCAACAAGGGTACCAGATTTTCATTAAAATGAATAAGCAAGCTACACGAGACAACTTTTGTCCCAAAATAGACATTTTCCTGAACATCCCTCAATTTCATTTGCAGATGCAGTTCCAGAGAAATCAGTGACGATTGCAGAACAGCAGCAGACCCCAGTAGAAGAGACAAAATGTGAGGAAGGAGATGTTGGTGAAGCTGAAGTGGCGGTGGAGGATCGTGAGGAGACATCTGAACCGAAAGAACAAGAGCACAAAACTGTGCAAGAGCTTTGCGAGGACAGCGATAGTACTGAGGATCAGAAGGTCAAAACAGAGGAGGAACATGAAAAGGCTGCATCGGAAGAAGACATAGCAGAGAATAATAAATCTGATGACACAGAGGATACGCGTCCTGCACCCACAGAGGAAACGGCTGAGGACGACAAGACGTCAGCGCCTCGAGAAGATGCGGCGGCTAAATCGACTGATGCTGCAGAGAAAGACGAGGAAAACAAAGAGAGAACTGCTGTGGAGGCTGACGTGCAGCCCGACGAGACGGGGCAAGGGGCAAAAAGCAGCGAGGAGGATGAGTCATCAGTATCAGAGCCGAATAAAAAGACTGATGAGACAGCAGTGCCGGATAATGCGGAGGCGATGACAGCGAGCGAGACAATGGAGATGAAAGCAGAGCCCTCAGAGGAGCGAGAGGCCCTCAAGTGTGAAGAGGCACCTGTAACCGACACAGAGAAGAGGCCACGGGGAGAGGGCGAAGGCAGAGACGTCGAATCAGAGACGGGAGTCACAGCAGAGAACTCAAGCAGCTCGTTTGACGAGAGCGGAGACACCGCAGTTGAAAAAACAACAGATCTAAGTGAGGGCAAAGAAAACGATGAGAGCACAAAAGATGATGCTAAAGAGGGGGAAGCAGATGAAGCGTCAGCAGCAGAGGCGAGCAAAGATGACAGTCAACGAGAGACGTGTGATGTGGGAGGAGAGCAGACAGAAAAATCTGCGGAAACGGATGATAAGGTGGAAGAGAAACCCGAAGAGGAAAGTGAGAAAGAAGAAAAGCAAACAGCTCCAGATGGGATAACAGAAGGTGAAAATAGTGAGGACAGGGAAACAGGTGATAAAGATAAGACAAGAGTAGAGGAAAAAAGTGATGATAAGACGGATGAAAGGACAAAAAACGAGGAAACCATTTCAGACAGGCCTAAAAGTGACTCAGAAGAAAAGGCAAATGAAGAACAAGCTGAGGAAATCCACAGTGAAGAGGATAAACTGGCAAATGAAGAGAAGGCAGATGAATCAGAAAAGCCAGAGAACGATGAGGCTAGTCAGCGTGTTGAGAATGAAATTGACGAGGGAGAATCTGAGGAAACGGGAGCCACAGCTGATAAAACTAATGAGGGTGAAAAGACAAATGAGACAAGCACAGCTGCTGTTGGAGAAAATGACGGTGAAGCAGAAAGAGAAAAGAAAGATCAGAATGAGAACATAGCTGAGCAATGTGAAGTTGCTAAAGACGACGGAGAATCCGAGGAGAAAAAAGTTGGAAGCGTAGAGGGAGAAGAAACATCTGAGATCACAGAAGAACCGGAGAAAAGTGCAGATGCAGACTTGGATAGAGATAACGTGAAAATATCTGATGAAAATATTTTTGAGTCAGAGGACATCAGTGACAGCGAAGCAGCAAATGTAGCACATGAGGCTGAAACGACTGAGGAGGTGCTAAATAGCCTGATCGGGGCTGAAGCTGCGGCGAAAGAAATTGAAGAAGGGAGCGAGAAAAGTGAAAAGGGAGAAATTGATGCTGAAAATGGAGAGATATCTTCCGGAGCAAAGAACAAAACCCATGAGGGTGAGGCTCAAGCCGAGGGCGAAAATGACATGCAGACAGAGCAAACAGCAGAGCACACAGAAGACAAGATAAAAGCTGAGGGACCTGCGAAAGATGAGAGCACAGAGGTGAGAGAAGTAGCTTCGGAGTCTGGAGATGGTGCTGGAAAACATGAAGAGGGCAAGGTTGATCACACTGACACTGACACAGTAGTAAGCGAGGCTAAAGAAAGAGATGACGGCGTGGAAAAGCAAGATGAGTCTATTAAAAATGACCCAGAGCCAGAGACATCCGGTACAGAAATAAAAGCCGAATCTAAATCAGACGACAGAAAGGATGGTGAGGAGGCAAAACAAGATGAAAACGGCAACATATCTGAACCTGATCATGAAAACAAAGATTCAGATCTGACCAAAAACAATGACGTCAATGCGGCAATGGTGGCTTCTTCGTCAACACTCCTAGCTGCAGATTCAGACGATGCAGCTCACAAGGTAGAAGGATCCACCGCACCATCGGTGTCTGAAACTGACAAACACCCACAAGCCGATGAAAATGCTGCCTCTGCCGCCACTGACCTTTCTGCTGCAGACGGAGAAAACGGAGACACAGAGGAAGCCAGCAAGGCCTCAGAGGAAGGAGCAAGTGTGCTGCTCAAACCTCAAGCACAGTCGTCCCCGCTGACACAAAACAATGAGGCTGAAAACACAGAAGAGAGCGCCGCAGTAGAAAAAGAAACCCCAGAGGCCCTAGTGATTGAAGACAACACGGATATGGTCATAAACTGGGTGACCGCGCATCAAGCATCAAAGTTTTTCGAGACATTTGTCGAACCTTTGGAGGACTTGAGGCCTTCAGACACTCAAGTGTCCAAGTCCGGTAAGGAAGCGACACAATCTACAGAGCCGCCGAGATCAGAGAGCCCACTTAAGATGGTGAAGAGGTCTGAGAATGCAGAACAAGAGCACATGCTCGAAGATGTGAATGAGTCAAAGGACGAAACCAAAGAGGAAGCTATAGAGTCCGGCCTTGAAAGCAAACACTCTGAAGGCAGTGAACCACATGAGAATAACCCTGCTGAAGACATGCTTCTTGTGGAGGAGGAGACTGAGGTGAAAGACTTCATACCAAATGCAGAAATTGAACAAAATGATAAAGACGAGCACAAGGGAAGCCAAGAGTTTCTAGACAAGGTTCAAGAGGGTTTAATGCAGGATAACACTGAACAAACTGAGATTTCCAAAACTGAAGTGGAAAGCATTGCCAGTACTCATCATTCAGTAACCAGTGGCAAGTCTGAGAGCACCTCTGAGAACCAAACTGATGAGAAAACTACTGATAACGGTCCAGACTTGACCGGGAAGGAAACAGCAGTCGAAGAGATTAAAGATCTTTTGCGTTCATCCGAAACACAAGAGCACCGTGAGTATTCAGCGAGTCCAGAGGGGCTCTCCGAAGTGACAGCGAACAAACTGGAAAACAGCGACGAAACATGGGAGAAAAGTCGAGAAGTTACAGAAATAACTGATTTCACAGAGTCCAAATCCAACGACGGCAGCCAGGAGGAGTCCCACCCTGAAGCGACCCGACCCAAAGCTTCAGACGAGAGCATCAACGGAGACAGAAGAGACGTGCAGCTGATCCAAGACATTAAACACACTCTCAGTAAAGACCGGCTGAGCACCTTCTCAGTGGACGAAACGCTGTTTGGGCAAAGTTCATACCCTTTGCTGGCCGCTGCGAGGACAGAGAGCGGACATTAGATCTGTGGCACCAAGGTACAGTGATGCTACGCTTGCTTTTTTTTTGCATTTTGAATTCTTACATGAATTCTTACATAAAAGCAGTTCAATCATAGAGACACCCAAGAAAAAGCACTTCTGCACAGCGATTAGACAATCAGGTGGCTAGATTATGCGCAGCCATCAGGAAATGTGATCTGATTTTAGTTTTGACAGAGGCCCTCAAGTGTCTTGTGGTTTCTGTGTTTACATTACAATGACTTCTTAGATGATCTTCATCCTTCAGTCACCGGAAAGAAGAAGCTTCATAATGAGTTTTGACTGCTGCATAAAATGTTTACAATAGATCATCTCTTCATATTGTCACTAACAAAGAGGCATAATTTGTGTGAGGTATCAAGTACGGCTGCTATCACCTATTACCTGTAAACAGATACTCGTCCACTCACGCTCACAAATGATTGAATAATTCATAGTTGTTGGACTCCCGCAGTTCGGTTAGTACACTTTACATTTCCACTGGGCTGGGCACCAGTTGTTACAGTACTTGAGTTGAGATCTGTAGCTGCACCGTGTCTCTGTTATTGGCAGTTTTAGTCAGTGCTCTAATTTAATTATTTGTTTAGAAGACTTCTAGACAAAAATTGAACCCTAACCTAAGCTAACGTGGGTAATAAATTCATCATTAGGCTAAATTAGTTAAATACAACAGTGGTAACATTGTGAAACGTCAAATTTAGGCACTGATTTCTGTCATTGTTGCTGCTAACACTACCTCTATAATAATCATTTGTACTGCCTTTTCACCTGGGTTTTACGGCTAGCGTGGGTTTGCTCATTTGATATCTGTCAATGAGTGAACGCTTCTGTGATCTGGCCGCTCAGAAAATAAAAACTGTGAGATGGACTGTGACATTTTTTTTGCTATTTTGTGTATGCATTGAATGTCAGAATCAAGGCACACGTCAGCAGGGATTCCCAAAGCTTGTATTTTAGATTTTAACAAAAGCATGTAGACAAAAACAAATTTAGCTTGTCACGCATACGTTATTTACAAAATCTAAAAGCATCAACAAAATATTTCAAAACTGTTTATATAATGTACGCAACAAATAAACCCCATACCATACATATTCAGTACATTACGATTAAATAGTTAAGTTAGTTAATAGTTAAGCAAGTTAGTTAGTAATATCTACCACTTCTACCAGCTATTTATACAGTCTTACTGAATGAAAAAGAGGCACTAATGTCTGGATTAATAAAAAAAAATAAAGTACTAAAGGTAATATTAAGGAGGACTAGGGGCTCCAAGCAGGTTTAGTTGCTGTCCTCGAAGCTGCCACTGCTGCTGAAAGACGAGCAGAATCTCATGGTGCTCATGGGATCAGACACGTACCCTGAAAAAGAGACAAATCAATGACAACAGCAACAACATTATTAATGTTGACACTCAACAGAAAAGGCAGCTGAAATTCTATATTATTATCCAGTTTATTCTGCGTCAATCCCAAAGACACTGTCCTGCTGCCAGAAACACCCACCAGGGAACCAAATGTATATTCATGCGCCACTGAAAATAGGCCCTGACTTGATCTCCTTTCACGCCTCTTTGATTAATGTTTACTAAAAACTACAGTGCCCAGTTATTTTAGAAAATAAAAGAGTTTTTTTTTAATCAACCTGTACATTTATGAATGTATATTTGAGGCTGAGAGCCACAGAGGGCGAAAAGAAAGCGAAAAATACTGAAGGATGGATTAACTCTTCCTCTGGTGGATTTTATTTACAGTAAGACTAGAACAGAGCCAACAATATTTTTTAAATCACTATGTATTGCCTAACAGCAGAATGTATGGTTTGTTTTGCAAAAAGGTTTAAAAAAAATTAGATGAACAAAAAACAAGTAGATAAAAAAAAAAAAAATTCCCACCACTAGCATTGTATCAAACTGCGCTGATTTTACTTTCAAACACAATTAATGTCACTACACAGCATCGGTGCACGTGTTCTGCAGACAAACCATTTCGATCAATAGGAGAAAACTGCATGTTCCGCCTGATTTCCTCCAGTGACAGGCCCCCGGATGCACGACGCTGCTCGCTGAAAATAAAATAAATAAGTTAGGTCAACACTAGTCCAGAAATATATACTGCCTCGTTTACATGGAGAGAGACAGATAAGATGGAGCCAGATAGAAGCCGAAGAAATTCAATATGTAATGTCTCACTCTCTCACTTTCTTTGCAGGGGTGTAGTATACAAAATTGATGACAGGTTTGATAGGATCACACAACGTGCATGCTGCTTCATTAAAATGATCATTGTTTTGTGCTAATATTTATTTATAAGGAATCTGACTATTTTGGTCTGCATTTATTATTTGAATATTTTTCTTATTCATGATTTGTGAACACAGTTTTTGGACATCTTGTCTAACTTTTGATGGAGTCAGCAGGGAAGTACTGCAAAGTCATTGCAACGCCACAACTCCACCTCCTGTTTCTGGGTTCATAGTGACTGTTACCAGGCTCCGACTCCTCTAACAAACACACACAGCACAAAGCCAGGCATCTAACAGAGACCTTCCTCTTCGGTCAGCGTGCCATGCATGTTTTATTGCATTTGCTTTTCTTTTGTTTCCTGTTTGGTATCCAAGCAACTTCACTGCTCACTGTTGCAGTAAGTATCTTAACTGGTCTACATGTTACTGGCATAACAACTGTTCCGATGGAGACGTTCCACAAATTAAGACAAGCCCAGACATGATGTTTGTGGAATTCCTGTGAGCAGGGTTTTAAAGGCAAAAATGTAATTGAACCTCCGTTAGTTAAAAAAAAAAAAAAAAAAAAAAAGCTTTTAACTACTTTTTGAGGTCATTTTGAAAGCTTATCTACATGGTAGCTATAGAAATCATTTTAAGACATGTTTTTGGATAAAGGAATATACATATGATGAACTGAAATATCCTAGTATGATTCGAAGACACGGTCAAGATGACATTTTATTTCACTATAAACTGGCTCATAGTGTCTTACAGCTATCAAGTTAAATGGCAAACTTCAAACCTTCACATCTCTACGTGCACACTTGCATGCCAACAAGAGACACAGCAGCTGTTCTGACTGCTCAATTTATCCACTGTTCTGGGAACATTGTCAAATTTCTCCCAAACTATCCACCTAAATTAGTTTTGAAGAAAGTAAGCCTGTAATCATGCAGGGTGATGGATCTTTTGGTCTTTGGTCTGGTCTTTTTTAACAAAATGAACAAAAGTGCCCTGATTAGCCTAAGTGAGAGGCCGCAGCTGTTTACTTGTGTGCCAATCAAGAAGCATAAGGTCATTTGTTGCTAAGTCACCTACAATGACTCAGTGGTAGGGTTATCAAAGCCCCATGCAAAAAACTTAAGCTGATTAAAACCTCACCCAGACTCGGCCACGACTATTAGCTGGGTTATTGGGCGAGAGCGAGTGTGGCCGTGGTGCAATTATTCCCACCCTCTCGACCTCCACCTGTCTGCAGGAGTGCTTGAGTTCTCTCACCTCTGAGTCCAGAAGGCGTATGCGCGAGTGTTGAGAGCGTACTCAAGCTCAAAACGGGAGCGCAGGGCCGCCACGTGGCTCCGGCCGGGACCTCCTCGTCCGAGCAGGCAGTCTGAGGAGGAGGAGGGTGACAGGGAGCCGCTGCTGTTGCTGGAAGCTGGAGACATCAGCTGCCAAAAGTCAAAATTGAGAGTGATCACAACATGCATGTCAGGCATTGCAGCATTTAAAATAGGATGATGTTCAAGAAGATGTTTTTTTTTAATACCTCAACATTGCACAGACATTCCTCCAGGCTGGAAACCACTTCAGAGAACTCGGGCCTGTCCTGAAGTGGAAAATAAGCAAACTATAACTCTTCCCACTCCGATGCCAGATAATTAAACGTATCAGGCAAATCTGGCAACAGGCAGACACACATGGGTGCTCTCAAACACTGCCCTGTATGTTGTGCTCCTTTCAGTCCACCCACACACGAGGCAAAGGTGAACTCTGCATCAAAAGCAGTCCTCAGATCTCTTGCCTCATTGTAAAAGAACAAACACTGCCACGCTGGAGCTGTTCAATTATACATCACATCCTCAGACAGTGGCCAAGGTCTGTCAGCGGCCTATTTTCAATACAGGAATATTAAGGAAAATGAAGACAGCTGCTTAAGTCTGTTTTTCATAAGTTGTTGCATTCACAGTCGCTCTAAAAAAATAGTTCATCTAAGAGCGGTGTTATAAAAATCTGCTTACCCTGCAGCATTAATCCTCTCAGGCTTTGGCAAATACAGTTTTCAGCACAGTAAACACAGTGCAGCGTGTCCCACTCTTAAACTTTACAGGCTGGTGTACTGTACAGTGGAGGTACCATAAGAGATAAGTGCTCATGAAACTTTATGACGTCCTATTACGATCACAGCCTTGTTAAGAAAAAAAAGTTCCTTGATGAAGTTGCACTGGGATGAGGCAGTCTCAGAGGGAGAAAGCAACCAGTTGGCAGCTTAAACTGGCAAACAGGAAGGAGATGTACTGCTGAGGGAGAAATGTGCCCACATGCTTGGCCTTGTTATAATGGGTCCTAATGAGGCAGAGAAAAAAAAAAACAAAACATGCAGGGCTAATTATGAACGTCACAGCGCCAAGGGAGGATCATCGAGGTCGTGTGTGCTCCTAAATGTGAACAGCCATGTAATAATGTATCATCTGGGGACCCATTCATTGCTGCTGCACATGTTTGCAGGAGCAGCTGACTCAGCATCACTTGCTTCAGTGTGACATGGAAACTACAGAGCAATCACAGGGTGAGTATACACTGGACAGCGCAGCACATACTGGATATAAAATGTACTGTAAATGAATTTGAGTGAACATTTCTCATAATCATAATAATAATTTCTCAAATGAAAAATTCAATTCAGGTGAAATTGGGTCCATTACCTCAGGGCAGGCGTACCAGCCCCTCATCAGAAGTGCAGAGATGGGTTTGGGGATGGAGTACCCAATAGGAGGCCGGACGTGATGATACGCCATGTCTGCTGCTGCAGCAGCTGCGAACAGAAGGAACATCCTAAATTTAGTTGTTGTCTGACTGCCTTTTTGTTCTGTGTTTGCATACTATTTTTTTTTCTTTGCATGTGTTTTCAATATAGTAAGAGTAAAATATTTGTAGGCAGTCTCAGGACAGAAATGTCAGTGTGTCAGTCTTTTGGTCCACCACTTTGGTCCAAACTGAAGTATCTGTACAACTCTGACACTAATGACCATGATGAGACTTTGTGCAGAGGACTTCATTCGACAGATGATGTATCCTAATGACTTTGGGGATTCCCTGACTTTGCCACCATGAGGCTGGCACTTGTGGTTTGGAGTGAAATTTTTCATCAACTACTGGATTACCATGACATTTGGTACAAACATGAATTTATTTCATTTTACAACATAGGGTCACAGTAAAATAAAAATTGTGGCCCCTTCCATGATACACACAAAAGGACATTTATACAAATATTTAACCGTAACCCTTTCAATAGAATATAGTGTCCCATGTTGGAATAACTGATGTAACTTTGGTGATCCATGAACTTCTTCTAGTGCCACCAACAGGGCAAAATTTGAATTCGTTTATGATCAAATATACACTAACATAATGACATTCCTATCACCTTTATATAAATATTCAGGTGATCTACTCATCCTCAACCCTGCTGTAATTTCTGGCTTCTCAGAGTCCTTGGTGTCAGTGTGTTTCTGCAGGTCAGTGCAGATGCCAAGTTTAAAAATCCCTCAATAAATGATTCAACAACATTTGGACACTGAAACACTGTTAAAAATGAGGCCAATGAAATTTAACAGTCCGCTTTCTTATTTTATGCAGTCGGCCTTTTTCTCACTTGTCAGTGACGGAAAGACGCAGTGTTACCAATTAACAATGGCAGAACATCTTCAAATGTCTCAGTAAGTCATGACAGTGTGACAGTGCACTCAACCATAAATAATTTATTTGTTTTCCATACTGTAACATCTCAAAATGTCTAGGTGCACTGTGTCAAAGAGATCTTGTGGGGTTCCCCTTCCTCCTCAGTTTGAACTCTAATATGCACATTTGCTTTCACCATTTAAGTTCATGACTGGTGTGAAGAAAAATACCAGGTTTCAAGTGAGCGAAGGGAATCTCTCCAGTGAGCAGCTCCCACAGACAGAGGGCATAGCTGAACATGTCGGCCTTCACGGAGTAACGGGTACACTGAGTGAACACCTCAGGAGCCATCCAGCGCAGGTTCTGCACAAACGCACAGATACGCACATGCAAAATTATACATACTTGGAAAAAATATAAGATTGTGGTATTCCAAGACATATATCTCTGTCTCACACTCACACACTCACATTCACACACACAAAGCTGAGGCCCAATTACTGACATAAACACTCCCAGTGTCCCAGCAAGGGCAAGTAGTTCCTCACAACAAGATATGTAACACACACAAACTGCAGGCCAAGCACTCTGGATAGTGATGAGTCAGCACATTGAGACAAAATCTGCATGAAGGCAGTTTTTGTTTTTGTTTTTTTTTTTGCTGCTGGGTAATTGATGGCAGGTGCCAGCAGAAGCTCTGGCTTGAGCTCCGGCAACACAATAGCATCCTCTCTAATACAAAGTGCCTTCTCCTTCCATGGGTGCTGCAGATGGCGTGCAAGTATTTGGCCAAAGTGAAGGGGGGGGGGAATCATCTCAAAAGATTTTTCGTGTGTGTCACCAAGCAAATCAGAAAGAGGATACAGCACTGACCCCCGGCTGCTTAGTCATGTTATCCTCATCCACGGATTGTAGAAATCTAGATTCTGCAGGGGAAGGGAAGGACATGCAATACATCAAACAGTCGGTCAAACAGTAGTAAAAAAGTAGCAAAAAAAAACTACCTGGAAAGGAGAAGTATGTTTTCCTATTTTCTCCTTTATTTTTTAGCAAAATAAAGACTTTGAAGCTGCATTAAAAGAAGGGTCTAAAATCTCTGGCTGAACACCATGCACTCCAGTCACAGGTGGCTAATACAGTATTTATAAATCTACTATACTGACTCTATGGAGTTAGCATTAACCACCATATGCTACTGGTGGTCATACCAGACCAATTAAAGCTATAGCAGCTGATGAAATCAACAAATTTGTACAAATGTAAAGTTGTTTCTCCCTTCATTTCATTTCAAGTCTATAGTTATCATTAGTGATCTTTTACCACTATTGAACAGAAAGATGCTTTTCAAGTTGTTATATCATTAATGCATTAACCAATAGATCCAAAGATGGCCATTCATTCATTCAAATTAATGCTGGACTCATTTGTACAGCGGCCCTGAGAGTGTGCTGCAAAGTGAGAAAACAGTCCCCTATTTGTTTAGGTGACTTTTTATATATACGTTCTTCTATAGGAATAAACTTTACTTGTATTTTTAGTGTTTTTTTCTCACTTTGCACCACTTTTATTCTAAATGCTACCCCACATTTAATTCACTGTTATCATAAATGGTTAATTCTGCTGCTGCTAATTTTCTTGTTCAGCATATAAACACACTGCAAAATGTTTCTTACCTCCAAAATCGGCTACCACCGCATGTCCATCCTCATACAGCAAAATATTGTGGCTGAGGGGAACACGCAAATGATAGATTAGATTAGATTAGACAGACTTTATTGTCATTCAGGTATACAATGTATACAGAACGAAATTTCGTTGCATTTTACTCGCAGCAGTATAAAAAATATAGCATGTAGACAGTGAAATGAGGAAATAGGCAATAGAAATGAACAAAATAAAGACTATAAACAGTAATAGAATATAAAATATAAACAGTGAACAGTGAATGTAGACAGTGCAAACAAAATGTAAAAAACAGTGCAAAATGCAATACGGTGGTTGAAAGTGACAGTAGTGCAGTCTATGGATTTAAGAATTTAAGAGTCTGATGGCCAGGGGAAGAAGCTGTTCCTGAACCTGGTGGTTCTGCACCGGATACTGCAGAATCTTCTTCCGGAGGGTAGAAGTGAAAAAAGTCTATGGTGGGGCTGCTGAGGCGTCCTTGATGATGTTACTGGCCCGGGACACACAGCGCTGAGAGGCAATGTCCTGCACAGAAGGAAGGGAGCTCCCGATGATTTTCTCAGCTGTCCTCACCACTCTCCTCACATTCTTCCAGTCAGCAGCAGTGCATCCTCCACACCACACAGAGATGCAGCTGGTGAGGATGCTCTCTACAGTACTCCTGTAGAACGTAGTGAGGATGGGCGGGGGCAGGTGGGCTCTCTTCATCCGTCTCAGGAAATGCAGGCGCTGCTGCAGCCTGCCCTCTTAACCAGGGACGCAGAGTTCACCGACCACGGTGAGGTCGTCTGTGATGTGCACCCCCAAAAACTTAGTGCTGCTGACCACCTCCACGGCCGAGTTGTTGATGAGGAGAGGAGCGTGACTGGGCTGGATCTTCCTGAAGTCCACGATGATCTCTTTGGTCTTGTCAACGTTCAGGATCAGGTTGTTGCCTTCACACCATCTCACCAGCTGCTCCACCTCCTCTCTGTAGGCCAGGTCGTTGTCATCTCTGATGAGGCCCACCACTGTTGTGTCGTCTGGCAAACTTCACAATATGGTTAGTGGCAGACCTTGGGACACAGTCGTGTGTCATCAGAGTGAACAGCAGAGGGCTCAGGACACAGCCCTGGGGAGAGCCCGTGCTGAGGGTGATGACGCTGGAGGTGTTCTTGCCGACCCGCACTGACTGTGGTCTTTCAGTGAGGAAGTCTAACAGCCAGTTGCACAGGGGAGTGCTGAAGCCCAGGAGTCCCAGTTTGCCTACCAGATGCTGTGGGATGATTGTATTGAATGCTGAACTAAAGTCCAGGAACAACATCCGCACATGTGCGTGTTCTTCTCCTCCAGGTGTGTCAGGCTCAGGTGAAGAGCGGAGCAGATGGCATCCTCTGTGGAGCGGTTTTGCCGGTAGGCAAACTGGAGCGGGTCGAATGTGGGGGGGAGTTTGGAGATGATGTGGTCCTTCACCAGTCTCTCGAAGCACTTCATCATGATGGGGGTGAGTGCAACAGGCCGGTAGTCATTTAGTGAGGTGATGTGTGTCTTTTTGGGCACTGGAATGATGGTTGCAGCCTTGAAGCACGTTGGGACTTTGGCTTGGCTCAGTGAGGTGTTGAAGATGTCCGTTAGGACACAAGCCAGCTGATCAGCACATTCCCTGAGCACTCGTCCAGGAATGTTGTCAGGGCCCGGGGCCTTGCTGGGTCTTGACTCTTTTCAGGGTTCTCCAGCACATCAGCTGAGGCAAGACACAGTGCTGTTTCTTCCTGCAGAGGGACTTCTTTCTCCGCAGGGGTGCTATTTAGTGCCTCAAACCTTCCAAAGAAGTTGTTCAGGTCATTGAGGAAGTCAGTGTCATTTCCACACGCAGGAGAGGGCTGTCTTGTAGCTAGTGATGGTCCGTAAGCCATGCCACATTCTCCTGGTGTTCGTAGGGTCATTGAAGAAGTCCTGTACTTTCTGGCTGTAAGTACGTTTAGCAAGTCTGATGGTATGGTTTAAGTTGGCTCTGGCAGTCTTCAGAGCCTCCTTATCGCCAGACTTAAAGGCTAAGTTCCGAGCCTTCAGCAGCATTCTGCGTACTTCCTCAGACATCCAGGGTTTTTGGTTGGCCCTGGTGGTGATGCTGTTTATGACACTGACGTCCTCCATGCATTTGTTGATGTAGGCTGACACAGACATGGCATACTCATCAATGTCAGTTTGGTTGTTGTATGTTGCAGCCTCTTTGAACATGTCTCCAGTCTGTGCACTCAAAACAGTCCTGTTTAGTAATGACAACAGTTATTTCAGACAGCCAATACCATCCCACCACATATGCCTCCACTGTGGCACCCACCTGTTGAGGTCCCTGTGGATGATAGGCTGGGTGAGGTTGTGCAGGTACTCCATGCCCTTGGCCACATCGATGGCAATGATGAGCTTGGACTGCAGGTCGATAAGCCTGTCCATTGACACATCATTAAAGCAGCAGCCACTTAGTGCCAGATCAATGGTCCCTGCCAATCACACACAGCACTTTACACAGATCAATAGGGCAGTCTATAAAGACAGCACCTGGCCACATAGTTAGCGGAACACTTCATCTGGATCAATAGTGATCCCGACCGAGGGGGGAGAGATCGGTGAGGGGATGCCTCCAAGGAGATAATGAGACCTGAAACAGTCGTCTGTGCTGTGCAAACATGTCCTTGTTAGACAGCGAGTAACTCCTTAAGGTAGTCTGAACCCAGCATCAGGAATTAGCCAGTGTCAAAATGTGTGAGGAATCAAACGTGACCTAAAACAAACTACATTCATGCCCTTAAGTTATCACACCTCGATTTTTAAGCTTCCTTTGCTTGATTCATTAGTGTTTAATACAAACATCTTTAAGATGCTGCAATAAATAACAACTTACTTAAATTGTTAATAATTTTTGACTTACCTTTGAGGAGCTGAGAATGTCGTTTGATGTGCTGGACTTCACTCAAATACAAGTACAAGTACAACAAAACCAAACTAGAATGCAGGAAATTGTCATATTGCTGAATTAACATCTCTCTGACAGTGTTTGTGAGTAAGAATTAAAAATCTGAAGTCTATCAGGTTTTTCTTTTTGTTCAAAAACAGAGAAAAATGTCTATCACCATTTTCAGGATCCCAGCATGTCATGTCTTTAAATTGCTTGTTTTTTTTCTAGTCAACTTTAAGATATTCATTTTTATGGAAGCCCAATTCTGCCAAAGTGATAGTAAATAAAGATTCTTTAAGTTATTATAATGTCAAAGTTTACTAGTAACTCATTATTTTGAGAAAAGTAAGTCTTTCTTTTGAGATACTGTTTTTTTCTTTTTTCAATAAAGCTTCTCATTTAATTACTTTTTTTCCCATCACACTGTCTAAAATGGGCTTCCATATATTTTAATAATTTTTTTATGACATAAAACAGAGAAAAGCCGCACATACTCACATTTGAGAACAGATAATATTTGACATTTATGTCTGATAAATGACTTAAACTGAATTGTTTTAAGCGCCTGTCCATTGATGAATTGTTTCAGCACTAATTAAAAACTCAAACCATTTTGTTGGATTGCATGACTATGCTATACTGCTGTGGCTGTATGTGTGCACAGTTGTTTTAAGTGATAACTCAGTGGAAACATCACAGGGAAGTTCTGTGCAGTATACAGTACATCATAATCTACCATAAACTCTGATGTGAATTCACACTTCCTCACCTCTTCTGCTCATGCAGCAGAGAGAACAGAGAGCCTCCAGAAACATATTGGGTTACGATGGCAAACTGGCTGGGGTCATCCAGACATGCCCCCACAAACTGGATGATACAGGGATGGTTGAGGCGACACAGGATGGAGACTTCTCTGCAGAACATGTCCACGTCTGACTTTGAGCAGTATGTGTTGGCTCGATAGCTACAGAAAACAGTGGACATTGAAGAACTCATCCGTTTCAATCTCTTCAAATACAGAATGTAAAATATCTTCAGAGGTATGTTACATGGACAAATACCGTTTTATGGCAACAATTTTGTTTCGGCATTTGCCTCTGTAGACTCTTCCGAAAGAGCCTGAGAGTGAAACAGATTAAAAACTCAATAACATTACCCGACTGTCTGAAGCGCATTCATTGAGAAGAAAACAGAAAATGCATGAGCAGAGTTACCTGATCCAATAATTTCATTAAATTCCAGCTCGGACAGCTGAAGTTGGAAATGAGACGGGAGGCTGGCCCTGAGCAGGAGAACTTCTGCTTTCTCTAAAAATAGAGACCAACATAGAGAGCTTCACCACATCAACAAAGAGCTTTACAGGATTTTCCTTTCTTTTATGATGCATCAAACGCTTTCTGTGTCAGTGCATGCGTAAGTGTATTTTCACATTAATCTGCACAAGGCACATTTGTGAAACACTCACAAACATAATAGTCAGGGTATAATGTATAAAACTGGATATAACATGGATAAAATACATATTGGCCAAGGGAAAAAAAATGTTTGAAGCAGCCAATAGTTGCCCCATAATGCAGTATGTTTGTCAAAATCAGCTACAGGTGTTGTAAGTATTTTGTTGCTACAGAGCCATCAGAGCCTTCAATGCAGGTTATTAAATAAAAATAATGAATGTGCTACAGCTGTAGGTAGAACCTGCATTTTCCTTTAGTCTGGTTATAGGCCACTGATCCCCTGTATATTCCCCTTCTGAGAGGCTTTTAATTTGTATGATATAATATCAAATATGAGCATCACATAAAACAGAGAAAGATCTGCCTCCCCGCAGTTTCACAGACAGTGTATGTACTGTCACATCAGCTGACAGCAATGTGGACTGTGGGGAAATCTGCTGCGCTTCACTCCATCTCACTACCTTTAGTCATGCTTTTGATCTTCCCCAGAGGAGATGGGACAGAAACGTAGGACCCATCTGGAAGAGAGCCGACATGTTCAGACAGAGTAACGGAGGAGGACCTGTGTGATTTCTTAGCTCACGTAATCATTTCTTGAGAGGTGACTCACCCCCTCCTGGCTGGGAGTACTCATTGCAGGGGGAGTCATCTGGACGTTTGTAGTGTTTCAGCAAGGTGACGATGGCGTCATGACCTGAGGTACAAAAAACCCCCAACAATATTAGCTTTCAGTGGATCTCTCCTGACAGACAAGCTCACCATTACACAATCAGACCTTTTTCATAAGCCCACATCAGGCAGGTCTGCTCATCCTTCTCCCCACTCGACCTGCTGGGGTCGCATGCAACCAGGTTCATGTCTGCCCCGCTGTCCAGCAAGAACTGCACCAGGCGGATGTGGCCGTGATAACAGGCACTGTGTAGAGCTAAACAGAGTAGTCAGGGGTATTTATTGAGCACCATTATAATTAAAAACACAACTGCTCCTGCACTTAATTTAACATAAAGGCAGCATGGAATTCTGGGACCTGTACGTAAGAGGTTTCTCAGGCCATCCCGTGAATTTAAAGTTACTATAACAAACTATTTTTGTGGGCCCCTCCAAACCTTTGTCCCCCCTTCTTCTTACAGGAGTGGTAAGAGTCACCTGTGTGTCCGTCTCTACCCTGCTGGTTGATGCTCATGGAATTCTGGCTCAACAAGAACTTCACCATCTCCAGGTCTTTACCGTAAGTGCAAGCACTGCAACACAAGACATGTCCTCGTTATCACCTCAGAGCAACATGAATCGCAGGTTAGAGGTGCCGCTCATGAGTTAAACGGCCGACACAGCATGTGTATGTATCTCAGTTTAGCAGCCTATAAATAAATACTGCGTGTGAAGGAATACCTGTGAAGTGCTGTCTCGCTGAATATGTTCTCCTTTGACAGACTCTCTGTGCCGGAAAGTTGTATGATCTCCTTCACCGCCTCAAATTTCCCATTATAGCAGGCCCTGATGAAACACAACATTCAATAGGGCAGTTTGTGTCATCCTACCAAAAACCTCTACAGGTGTTTTGGACCATTTACAGGTGCAATGGCGTGTCTCCATAGATGTTGACAGAGTGAGGCTGGACGTCAGAGTTGCTCTGCAGGAGGAAGCGCACAATCTCATGGTGACCGAAGCGGGCGCAGAAGTGGAGGGGAACATGGTCTTCATTATCCTGGGCGTTTACTGAGGGAGACGATCAGAAGAAAGTGAAACGATCAAACTATCACCTCAACAACAAAATTTAATTCCCTTCCCCTCTGGTTTTCAAAAAGGGAATCAGCCAGTGGATGTATTCGAGTAACTTCGTGGCTGTTGTAGGGAAGCACTTGTGGAGTCTTGGGTCTCACCATTAGTCTTGCTTCCCTCCCCCATCAGCAGTTTGACAATGCCGAGGAAGCCTTTGGCTGCAGCCAGGTGCAGAGGCCGGTCGCCTACCTCCCCACTCGCATTCACATCTGCCCCAAACTTCAGCAGCAGCTTTGCCACCTGAAAGGCAGCAGGAGAAAGAAGAGGAAGCATGTCAGTTCAGATTACAAAAGTGAACAAATATGAACAAAGTAAAAAAAGTTTTATTTACATTAGTTAGCAATGCAGAGGTGATATGTTACCTGCTCGTGGCCGTTATATGCAGCAATATGCAGTGGGGTGAAAAACACAGCATCCTGAACATTCACATAAGCTCCGTGCTGCAGGAGTATATCTGCTGCCTGGTGTGGGGGGCAAAAAAAGGAAAAAGTTTGATTGTGCAAAAGCAATGAAAAGTCCATCGCTGTTGATCATTTAAAAGACAATAAACAAAAGCCCAGCTCTCACCTCATGGTGCCCAGCCAAGGTGGCGACATGCAGGGCGGTGAGAGCGCCGTAGCCCACCTGCTGCACGTCTGACCCTCCGTGTAGAAGTGCGGTCACCAGCTCAGCATTATCCTGTGGTACAAAAACAAACGACCTCACGATCTCACCCTATGAACTGTGTTATCACACTGGCTTTGAGTGTACTTGCACTCCACCATGTGGCAAAACTCAGACAGCTCTTCACCATCACATCACATCACCTTGTATGCAGCCAGGTGGAGCGCAGTGAAGCCATTCCTCGACAGCCTGGAAGGACGAAGGCCCTTGAGCATCAGGGTGCGGATATGGGCCTTGCTACCTGGCCACATACAGTATATATAGATTATGAGCTAGTAAAATATTTCACTTGTTTAATTTCAGTGACATAATAAGGTGGAATAATAAACTAAAATCTAAGAACTGGCAAACTATTCTCTGTTTGCTTTTATGTGAGCAACACCAGAGAGGTCATCTTCAGACAATAAAGTCAGTCCGTCCAGACTAATCCTTCCTTCCACTGTCCCATTTTGTTGAGGAGTTATTAATAGACTCTAGTGGTCATGCATACCTCCACACACGCAGCAGAGATGCAGCAGCGACAGCCCCTTCTCTGTCCGGTAGCTCACGTTCACCTTCTTAAAAGCTTCATCGGAGCTGAGCCACAGAAAACCAACATCACCTGCTTGTGACACATGAAACCGAAACTGACACAGAAAAGTAAGCAGAGCGAGGAGAGCGCAGGCATAAAAAAAAAAAACATTTAAAAAAAAAAGGCACAAAATATTAACTGAGACGTGGTTCACACTATGACTCACAGTGGCTCAACACCAATTCAAAAAAAATTACCTGAAAGCAAGCTTGAGATCCACAAGCTCGCTGTCTTTGAGCTGGAGGTCGTCGTACAGCTTCTCCACGATCACAGAGTACGACTCGCCCACCTTCTTCTTCCACTCATCTTCACAGCCCCATCATAACATAACAACAATTCAATATCATTCCCATTGCTTTTAATCCCCTGATCATCTGCAGAAATACACATATTACGCATTTCACACTTCAGTCTGCAATGGTTTTAAAAAGGCTTGAGCAACTTTTCAGTGAGAGATGGCAGCTAACAGTAAAACCCAACCCCCCCTTATAGGCCTTCCTTCTTCCCATTTAAGTCTCATTCTCAGTCCTACCGATACACCTGAATTTTAAACATTCTCACACAATCACACCAAGCCATTACCTGTACACGTCTGAGATGGTCTTGATTTGTAATTTCCCATTGATGAGGCCCTTTTCTTGTGATATGTTCTGTGTAGTTTGGTTTACTAGAGTAAAGCAGTAATACAATCTCTCACTCTGCCACAATTGCTCAGGTCCAGATAAAGGAGGGGGGATCATGACTGTGGGCTAAAAATAAACACCTTTGAGTGGAATGCCTAACAACTACGACAACTGATCTCTGCAGGCGAGTATCAGTGCGACTCTGTGTGTGTGTACAGTGTAAAAACAAAGCAGGTGATCAGCGCTCTGCACCGTGCTAGGTAGCCCACCACTGCAATCAGTCAAATACAGTGATGTAGGAGAGTCTGGTTGAAATTAAAGTGGTTTACATTTATGTATGGTTTTACTTGCCTAATAAATAAGGCTTGTTCAGTGGTTCCCAAACCTTTTTCTGTTATACACTTTTCACAGTTGACAAGTGGAGCTAATATTATGAACAATGACTATGTTCCAGTAATAAGGTTGATAAATAATTAACTAATTAACAATTAAGAAAAGTCTGCTGTGAAAAAGGCCTATTAAGAAAGATATGATGAAAGTGCCCTTTGCAAATCCAAATCCCCACCATAATCCAAACTAATTTCTTGTGCTGACATACATTCATATCTTTGATGCTGTCATATAAACAGTTTTTCTTCTTGTCAAGAGGTAAAATTAAGAAAGAACAAAGTCAAATGCTTCCAAAAGATTAAAAAAAAACCCATATATTTTCAATTTGAAAAACTTACAAAACTTTACAAAATTAAAGGTTAGACTGCATCAGATGACAAAGTCCTTGTGTTGCTGACAAAAACTCCAAGTCTTGACATCTGGAAAATGATGGAATGATCGTGCAATATATCAGTGACTTATAGCACCATCAATGTGACCTCGTACTTGAACTGAAAATATATAACTTGTAATCTTATTTAAAACTACTAGCTTCAATTGTTCCATTTTCCCTGTGTGATGTCTTCATATAGTCCCGTCCTGAACTTCAACATCTCCTCCAGGTTCTTACACTGTAGGGACTCCTGCATGGACATCAGCATTGTGTCTTTGGGTAAGGTGAAGGTGGAGCCACTCAGGGCGGCCTGCAGCATTACCAGAGACATTGAAAATGAGCTTCGTGGATCAGAGCAAACAGGAAACAGACACGCATTCCACAAACTACAGCTGGATGCTTCTGCAGAGAACTTCAGGACTTCATCTTTCAGCCCCCAGTGAGAGAGGCACTCTGCCAGACTGACACCAAAAAGCTTCAACTCCTCCATATACACTGAGGCTTCCACAGTACGTTTCAAGTTGTCATTAATACCAAAGACAACGGTTACAAACATGGCTTGGTTCTTGTGATTCACACACAGTGAATGCATGAAGACTTCATCGGGCACCGAGAGGCCCGCACGGATGTGGCAGCTGCTGACGATAGAGCCCCTTCCAACTGAGACTTCTTCCTCGAGCCTGGAGTACTCCACCACTGATCCAACTCCCACAGAGCAACTGGGATCGAGGACAGAGTACATGACGCAGCATCCCGAAGAGCCCTCAGTGTTTTCACTCGTATGTACGCTGAAGGCAGATGACTGGAGGCCCAGCTCCCTCCTCAGCGCCCCATCCTCAGTGAGGTGAAAGAGGTACTCTGATGTGGATCCAATGTGATAAAACTTGGAGTTGTTTAATAGAATGACATTCAAGGGTGTTCCTTTAAGAAGATGGAAGATCTTTTGGCGGACTTCCACCAGACTGCTCTCCTCTTTGGTGACATTGGCCGTGTTGGTGGTGTAATCTATCGTGGCTTTAGAGCCCAGTGCTTGGAGGAAGTCCCCGTATGCGTCTACCTCACAGTCTAAAGGGCCCAGCTCCTTCAACAGATTCAGAAGAGACTTTGCAGTATCAGAGTCAACATAATAGGTGCTGTCAGTGTAGACAAACTCAGTATCAGAAAGTGACCCATTCTGCCTTTTACAAACAGCTCCGCTCTCTCGCATTGTGGCAATACTCGGCTTGTGCAGAAAGCGCAGGCAAGAACTGCTCTCCACTTCCGAGTAAGTCGACTTTTCATATGAATCCAAAACAAACACTCCGTGGGTCGTCCCAATAGACAGCGGGGAGGGGTGGGCCAGAGCTGTAAAGCCAGGTTTGTCAAATCTAATGCTCTCGTCCTCTGGGATACTGTAAAGCTCGATGTCATCTGCACAGGTAACCAGTACACCAGGCTTCATCTGGGATGGGAAATCCACATAAATTGCCAGTTTTAGTTCCAGCATCTGGTAGAGGGGTTCACCCAGCGGCATGGCGGCAAAGATCTTCCCCAGGGCACTGGCACTAGGCAAACGCTGACTCAACCCTCCTGGAAGGACGAAAAGAAAAATAATTTGCAATCAACAATTTAACTTTTGAAGAACAAAAAGTATTTAGTTAACTTTCACCCTCTCTTAAGACCTAATGATGTCAGCTTTAGAAACTTTCTTTCTTTTGAAGCCCCAAATGTACAACATCAGAATAATTTGGAAAACACTACAATCACATTCAAATCAAACACATTTGAACTCATCACATGTCTTGGTCCCATCATGAGCAAACTATTCATTTTTTAAAACTTTGAATAAATAAAGATCATGATGATGCACTGCCATAGGAGGATGCGGAGAGGCAGGGTTTACCTGAGTAAGCATTAAATTTGTAGGGACAGGGCGCAGTTTTTAACCTCATGTTAGACTCTGCAGTGCTGCCATGTTTTATTTTTTTATGCTTAAAAGTGAAATAAATTATCCACCGTGGATACAACAGTGCCGTGATTTGGACTGTGTAGCGGAACCCTTTGCAGCAATGACGTTTAAAAAAAAGCCTTAACATCATCTTAAAGTACAGTTACTTATTTTATTAGGGCAGTAATACTGTCTGGTGTCTGACTTTAGAAAGTGGCTTTAACAATTCATGGGTTGTTAATGGATTTTAAATGACTTTTCTAGTATATAAGCATGCAAGCTATCCATCTTTGTTTTTTTCTGAAGTCCCTTTTTGTATTCAGGGTCATAATGGAGGTCATCATGATAAATACCTGTAGTGCCAAAATGTTTAGTCATTTAATAAAATTATTTAATTGTTTTCATTTTTTAAAAATCAATTCATCATTTAAGTTATTTTTCAAGCAAAAGTACCAAAGCTTCTCTGTCTCCAGCCTCCAGTCCAAAAGATGTAAAGTTACGTCTACATTTTTCATTTTCAAATTTTAACTTATCTACCTATCTATCTATATGTTAGAACTACTTTATGCTTCTGACTTGCAGTACTTGCTCTCACCTTTTCCTATATCTTCTATCTATCTTCTTTGTATGTCTATTGTTTTTCACCAACATACTAAGACAAATTCTTTGTATGTGAAAACCTAAAAACCTGATTCTGATTAAATGTTAAAACATCCCAATTAATTTAGGCCGACACGATATTAAATTGAATCTCTTTGGTTTTGTTTTGATCAACAAGTAGCCTGCTAACAAAACCAGCCAGATCCAGCTCTGAAAAATTGTAACTAACAATTATTTTATGATACCTTAGAGGCCAAATAATTAATCAATTAATCAACAAAGTATTCAGCAGATCAATAATGACCCCTACCAGCATGCACTGGAAGAAATAATCTATTTAAATGTGTAAGAACAACAAAAGGCCCCCGGAAATCTGAAACCTGCGTGGATGAGGAGGACTCTCAGTCTTTCCAGAGTCTTCCCATAGCAGTCATTCAGCTGCTGCAGTGCATACAGAGTGGAGCCCCCATTCCCTAGAAAACACAATGTCATATTAGTAACAACAAAAACTGGAATAATAATAATAATACAAATAATAATAATAAAAAGAAGAAGAAAAAGAAGAACAAGAAGACTGAGAGTACTAATAATAATGCAGTGCTTTGTTGGTCCCTTCCCAGCTGCAAACACAGGACAGTGAAATGAAAGCATGCTGTCTGACTCACTCACCTATTTTAGGTCCAGGCGGATCTGAGAAGACCTTGTAGTGAATTCCGAGGGGAAGCTCTTTCCTGCCCACCTTCTCTCTGATCTGCAGCTCATAAGCCTCCCTCTGGTTCCGGTCCACAGCAGTCACAACCACCACGTCCCACAGCTCACCGGGATGCACCTCTCGGCCTTCAGGCAAACACAGTGACAGTCAAATAAAGGCAGGTCTTTTTTTTTTTTCAGTGAAGCACAGGATAGTCATGTCGATGCATTTAAATATAAAACTCACCTCGCAGGGCGTTAAACTTTCGCAGTTTCTCTCTCGTTGCGGTTTGTAGCTTTGCGACAGATTCCTGACTCATAATGTGGCTTGCATACACTCGCTGTGGTGTCAGGAAAGTGTCAAAGTGTGATTTAAAGCGTGGCAGACCCTCTCTGTTTCAGGCTGTCCGTTACTTCCGGGTGTCGTCACGTGGTTGGTTATGTTTACAAAGTAGGCGGGGCGTGAGCCGAGCACGTGGGGAGGTGAAAATAAAGTGTTAAAACTTTGAGAAAAACCTTTAAAAATGCCACATTCTCCAAAAGAGAAGGAAAAAAAGAAAAAAAAAGTCATTCTTGATATATTGAAGTTGACTTTCATACAAAAGTGAATCAGTGAAGTTTCTAATTTACAGAAAGTGTCTGTTTTTCGAGAATGCATAGTGCATATATGAAAAGTTCATTTAAAAAAAGAGAAGAAACAGACAGACAGATCTCTAGTGCAAATTCTTTAGGCAGTATTGAACATCCATTACTTACAATTAAAGTATTTTATTTTTAATATTTACTGAGGTTGTCTTTGCTTGAATGCTTTTCTGTAAGACGTCGTAAAAGAGGGAGAGAAAAGAACACATTATCCCTCTATTATCTCTCTATTGCTAAGATGAGGCTGAGCAGTTTGTACCAAAGCTCTCAGAGCTTAGTCAACAAGGCCGGACGCCAACAGATTTAAGGCTGAACGTGAGCAGGAGGTTGGTAAACCAGTCTCAGATGGCGGGAAGCTGCTCTGAGAGTCAGCAGGCACAGGTAGGTGCAGGACGCAGAGGCATGCTGCATTACTAAAACAGGGGAAGAGGAGGATGACTGTGGCCTTTCATGGAAAAAGCACACATCGGATGCTGTTCACAGTGATCTGTGGTGAGTGGTGTGAACTGGCAGCAGGCCTCAAGGCATACTCATCCAGGGACGCTCTGGACAGATTTTCTTCACCTTATTACTGACTAGCTTTGGTATTTCATTGTTTAACTTGAATCTCCACACTATACTGACCATTACATACAGCACATTTTCCATAATAGGTGCATTCGCTTGTGCTTTTGTTCTCCCTGTTTTGCTGTCCAGGAAGCATAACAAGCGTAACAGGATGATCATGGAGCAAACAATACCTGGAAAGCAAGCAGAGCGACCAAACCTCAGTCAGAGGCAGCCAGCAGGGGCTTGTGTTTCACTCGGACTCCATCGTACTCCTCTGCCGGCCTCTGCACCTATCACAACACTACAATCACAAGTTACAGTGGGATACAACTGCAAGCTGTGTTTTCTGCAAGCTGTTTTTTTTTCTTTTTTCCTCATGAAAAAATGGTTAAGGAATTAAAGGAATGCAGGGTGAGGGAGGTGAACACAGCAGCTAAAAATGAGCATAATCCACTGGTCTATTGTGTTTATTGTTTCAGTTCAATCAAGAAAACAGCTCGTCATGTGAGACGCTTGGCCATTGAAAGTCAAAGTATTATACAAATCGGTGCAAGAGTTGTTGTCCAATACTATACATCGTTGTCGCAAAAAATAAAACAGAATCATCACACACTAAATGTACATCTTGGCATGTTTTATTTTTAGTCATAATCAAAAGAGTTTAAAAACTTTATTCAGGAGGTAGAAAATAAACTATGACAAAAGAGGCTGATTTAAAAATCTCGGTTTAAACTAGTTTTATCCTTATGTTAGTTTCTGTGAAGACTCGCAATACCATTAAAAACATGCCAAGATAATAAGTAGCTAAGACTGTATTAAATACTTAAACCTACGTACCAAAATATAATTCATCTATAAATTATCTGCAGCCTGTGATGTTTTGGCATAATATTGTGCTCTAATAAAACTTAAGAGGCTTAAGATATGAGAGAGACTCAGAGACATTGTGCACTCTTGCTTCATACCTATTAATCCTGCTAAAAACATGGAGCAAGTCCTATACAGTGTATTTCTTTATCCTTTTTAAAAGAGAATTTCTCTCAATTTCAGGGAGAATAAAGTCAGAGCGAGATTTGAAGCTTGAAAAAAATACTACAAATCCATTGCGAACACATCTGTAATCTCAGAGTGCAACACTATGAACTCTCCAAGGGCGCAACACCTCCACAACAGAGGTGAAATAATTATAATCCTAATCCCTCCTGCTGTTGCCGCTACTACTGCTCCTCTTGTGGAGAGACTTTGACAGCGGTTTTGTGTCACAGTACGGACGGCGGCAGAGCAGCCAGGCTATCCTTGTTGGCCTCCAGGAAGTTGCTACAGGCGGAGAAAGCGTTGTAGAAGCTGGAGGAGAGGCCAGCGATGTCTGTGGAGATGTAGGGAAGGACACCTGGAGTTGCCTGGTTGTAGTAGGTGATCTGAAACACAACACATCAGTTCAGTGGGGTGCATTAAACTGCTGCGTCTTGTAACTTGCTTTAGTTTTGCAGTTGTGAGCTGTTAGTGTGCAGAAATGTTCTCATGGCAAGCGTGCAAGCTGAACGTGACCCTCTCATTTGGCCAACCTTGGTGACAGTGCTGGACTCTTCCCAGATTGTGAAGCCAGCACAGAGCACCTCTCCCCTGGTGTATTCCTCAGTGGGAGGGTGTGTGGGTAAAGTGACAGAACGCAGAGCGATCAGATATGGGTCCCTGAGAGGGACAAAGGAGGATAGCATCATGAGACTTTATGAGAGAGTAAGCGCGAGGCAGCAATGCAATATAATATAATATAATATGAGGTGGAATAGGAAATCAGGAAGCAAAATGTGAAATGACATGAGAACTGTCATTTCTAGGTGTTTATTATGCAGAATGTTACACCACCTGGCATCACATGGCTTCCTCCTAGATGCCAACAAGATAAAGTCCTGGCCTTTGCCCCCTTTACTGACAGACGGCGTGGCTACACGATAAAGGGTGTCATCCTCATCCGCTTGGTTGATCACCTCACACTCCCTGCAGTGGCCACAAAGCAATGAGCATACGACATAATGCAGTGGTTAGAGACTTAAGATTAAACATCTAATGCAGCTGTCACTGTTGATTAAGAGAAATAAGTACTTCCTTAATTATTTGAGGATATTTTGCATTTTGCCCTGTCAACATACCAATGAAAGGTTCAAAACCAACAGTTAATTTATCTATATTCCTCTGTGCTATAAAAAGTATTATTACAAACACTATTGTGTCGGGTGACGTGTTTCTTCGTTACCATGAATACAGGCACTGTGTCCTGCTGCTGTAAATAATGGCTAAAGCATCGAATGTATATTAATCCAAGACTGAAAATCCTATCAACTCCTCATGCAGTAACATGCTAAAAACAACAGTGCCCTTTTGTTTTAGGAAATTACTGATCCCTTTTTAAAAAATAAAACAGTGAAATTGTGACCTATTTTTAAAGATTTCCATCGTATATAGAAACAAACAGGTCGCACTCAGACCTTTGACTGAGCGCCACAAACAGGGTAGAAAAAGAGAATCTAAAGAAAGAACAAAAAAAAAAACTTATTCTGCTGATGGTAAGTTGCTGTGTACCAGATGACACACTAAATGCCAAAAATGGACATGTTACTGACTCATAGTGTCGGTCCCACTCCTTTCTTCGCCTCAGGTCTGATAGTAGGCGGAACGTCTGCTCTGCCGGTACGCTGACGTGCATCTCCACCTTGAAACACAGCATGTGGTTTTCCTCCAGCGTGTACAGTCTAACCTAAGAAAGGAGCAAAGAGGAGGTGGGCTCCATGTGTATAAAAAGGATTAGCTCCAGTTATTTTCATGTTCGCACATCAAGTTTGCCTGCCACATCACTGGTGGGTGCAGGACAGATTATGGGGTAATTATACATATTCGGAGGATGACAGATATTCAGGTCTCGTTCTCTAAATATCTGAAAATTCACTTTTGGAGAGGGGTGGTACAGAGGTGCAGAAGTTTCAGCATTAGACAACACTTTCAGACTTATTCTACATTATTCCACAATTTAATTAAAGCGGCCTACTTCCAGGAGGGCCACTGTGACTGTGCAGCTTGTCCAGAATAATACAGATCAGAATGTGTGGTGGAATAACAACAGCTGTACCTAGTTAACAAAGCCACATCGTGTAAGAATACTGACCTTATTTTTCTCAGAAGTTAATACCCAGTTGTTCCTGGTATCCATTAGTTTCAGTGCCGATACGTTATTGTAGCTCAGGTACATCTGAAACAACAAAGGTCCGTCTGAACTCTTGAATACAATATCTAATAAGCTTTACTAAACACATGTCTCTGTTTGCCAGAAATTGCAATACCTGGTTACTTGGATCCCAGGGCACAGACAGGGGTACTTCAGTTTGCTTGCAGGAGATAATGTATTTCCTGTAAAGCATGTCGTAGGGCACGGTGATTTACATTAAGGGACAAAAGAAAGAGGGAAGCTGAACAATATGAACCTTTTCACTCTAGCAATGATCCAACACATTTGGTTATCAAATAGTGGGCTGAAGATTAGACCGGAGGCCGGATATTTTACAGTTGAACAATGAACTTATTATGCTTGACAGACTCTGCACCAAAGTCTGCTCAGCTGTGATAGGCTGCTCTGCCAAGTCATGTGCTGCCACAGAGTATTGTAAACAATGGATTCTGTAGAGAGACCCTGCACAAGAAAGGCAATGATGACACCGCTTCTGCACTACTTCCATTTGTACTGCATCATGTACTATCACTGTTTTGTTTTCAGTGTATTTGTTGGATTTGTATGGATTATGATAACTCATCTTGCATGTAATATGGTTTTGTGGCGTACTACTATGTCATCTGCACTCATTGATACTATTTCTTCAAGGACATAAACCTGAGTCTTTTTGATTCCTCTGTACCTGATGAAGAGACACCTAGGGCTGAAAACATAATTATAAGAGCTTTTTAAAAGGGAGCAGATGACAGTGTATGTGCCTTTTGCATTAAGACCAACTTTCATAATATATAAATGTCTGCTATAAACCATGTCAGCCCTCTGATATATCTGTAGGCTGTACAAACAAGAGATACTAACCTATCTAGGCGAATCTTCTTTCTGGCAATCGCTTCCTGATAACGTCTTTTTCCATCCTGTAAAACATGGGAAAACCTCAGGCTGAAATCCTCATAAAAGGATGCTCATTCTGTGACCTCCCTAATGCTTTTTTTGGCTCTATGCTGTCTTTTACATTATAGGCTGTCGGGCAGCGATAGCACACTTAGAAAACTCACCACAGGCTCGGGTCGTATCCGTGGCAGCGTGCTTGGTTTCCTGTCACTGTCCAGCACCTCAAAGGTCATAAAAGCACTATTTATATGGCGCAAAGGTTCTCCACCCTGGTAGGCCTCAGCACACACTCCCACCTCCATGCTAGAGCACACCATATATGCAGGCATGTGGATTCACAAGAGATATGCACAAACACACGGAGGCGTAGAGCAAAAACACACTTACACTATCTGTGTTAAAATTATGTATAAGAGATATATTGCAAACACCACTGGATGAGAATTGCGTGCTATTATGTGTTTACTCACCTGTGTTTGAAGGCATTGTTAACAATGGCTTTCAGCACCAGTCGGTCACCAATATGAGATGGGCCACGAAAATGGAACATGTCTATGGTCCTCAGGGTTGGGTGAGCATTACACAAGCGACTAAATCAAAATATGGAAACAAAAGAGGATGGTGTTTGTGGTTTGTTGCTCTTGTAAACCTTGGTCTCATTACAAACAGCCTCTTGGCAAACTTGTTAAGAATTATTAGGAATATTTGTTTTCTTGCTTACAAGACTTACGAGAAGATCAGTTCCACTCCACTTCCATATTAGCTAGTTAAGGCAAGAAAAGCTACCTTCCAGCATCTCTAAAGCTCATTAATTATCATGTTTTATCTCATTTGTTTAATCCATACAAATACTGACGTGTAAAAAAAAATATTAGTGGTTTTATAGGAGGTTTTATGTGGGACTATTTCTTGGCTCAGTGACTTCCTAAAGTCTCTGGTGGTATACCTGAAACCTCATAGAGGCCAAGACTCCACAAAATCCCTATACCCAATCACAAAACAGTCCCGCACATAACTCCACATAAAACCACAACTTGTCGTTATCAGATATGTGTTAATTATTGATCTTTAGAAATACTGCTAGGTGGATTTTGTTGCCAGGCTAGCCATTTCCCCCTGTTTCCAGTGATTATGCTAAGCTAAACTACCTCACTACAAGAAAGTGAATATTACTCATATTTCTTAAAATGTCAAACTATTTAATTAAAGATACTCTTATTCAACTCTAATTCAAATTAAACACTTAAAAGAAAAACCTTGCTGCAATTGTAGCCACATTCTCCATCCAGGCCATGATCTGACCCCCAAAGGTGCTGACTTGATGGTTGGCATGTGGTGGCAGCACCAGCTCCACGCTCTCCACTCGCGTCCGCTCGGCTGGCACGGCGTCTTGATACTCTTGGCATTCTCCTAGTGAGAGTGCAAAAACAAGGAGCTTTAATCCATCAGATTTTAAACGGTATGGACGCCCAGGCCAGATGCTGTGTTTTAAAAGCTCCTAGTCGACAGCCCATACTCAGTTGAGCTGTGCTGCTGCTCAGTAGGTCTGTAATGATCTCAGCATGGATGAGTCTCATCCTTCTCCGCTCCGCTGCCAGGCTGTACTCCATCTGCTCCATCTGTGTGCGAGGAATCACCTGCTTCAGCTGTACCTGGGTGCGCAAAACACACAAACCCAAAGGATGCCTAACCAGCTTTAGCAAAATGTCTTTTGTGTCCATGTCGTTGTCTTTGTCTCTTACCTTCCCAGCTTCAGTTCGTCTGGCAACAAAGGTAGCGAAAGCGTGGCAGACCTTCCACTGCCTGTTAGTGTAAAGGTCCTCACAAGTCACCAAGATACCCACCTTAAATTAAAAGAATCGCCACATTCATTTAATTTTTTCACTGCAATAAAACAAATGTTTACTGTGCTGAAATCAAAAACCACCAACCTCCATACTGGACGTGAAGGCCCTGTTGACTTTTGCTAAGATGTTGACTACCTTTCCCACCCTGGAGCAGAAAGACACAGATGCTTCTCTTTACTATCAACACGAGGCAGTGATTATAGTCTCAACACAATCTGAACATCTTGACTGTAAGAATTTAAGTTCATTTTGTGTCCGTTTGGCCACCAATTGTCTGCCTGTAGAGTATCAACTATGAGATCAACTTATTAATTATTGTTTGCTATTAGTAGTAAGTTTTCTGATATTGTTGCCAATGTTTTGTTACAGAAAACAGGCTTTTTAGTAGAATGCCTCTGCTAGCTTTGGTGGAAGTTGACTGCAAGTCTTGACTTTATGTCTGACAGACCCTTTTCGCTTTCCTACAGTCAATGCATGCCATATGTCCTGCCTCTGCTACTCAGTTGGAGAAACACCTGGGTTTGAGCAGCATTAAGGTTAATACCTTACCCTATGGTGTGTTCAAAATGGATGTCATCCACAGATGCAGTGATACAGGAACAACCTGCATGTCTCTCAGCTGGGAGAGGAGAGATTACACACATATTTAAGCAGTGCTGCACAAAGTCACAAAGCCGCGAAAGCTTATGAGCTGTGAATATGTGTGTCTATAAAGGCACAAAGAAATGATCTAACACACAGAAAGATCTCAGACCTGTTTCAAATGTGAATATATTTAATTTGTTTATACAGTGCAAACAATATGTGCTATCAATTGCTTCAATTATATAAATATATATACAATACAAATTAGTTAACCGTCACAGATTTTTCTATATCATTTCTTCTGTGGTAGCCATCAATCCAATATTTCTGGATTAATTATGCAATGAATGGGCAGGACTGCTTTATAGCAATATTTGAATACATATATTTTTTTTCACATTAATGTGATGAAGTGTCTCTCAGTTGAATTTCTATAAAATCCTACTATAGTGACATGTGTATGAATCCATAAATCATATAATTTCATTTAAAGTGACTGGAGAAATTACTGTTATTGCCCACTCAAAGTATGAAGCTTAATCTGATCATGTTAGAGCTTAAGATAGATAGATACTTTATTGATCTCCAAGAATATAGTTTCACCTATTGAAGGAGAACAATAATAATAATTACAGGTGTAATCTGTGATTTAAAATGTGATCGGAACCTGAAATACTTAATAAAGTTAAATCTATATAATTGATCTGTGCTGATATTGTCACAAATTTGGTTAAATTAGTTGCAAGATATTATTGCTTAAATGCTCATTCCTGACCTTAGAAATAAACAAAAAAAAAAGTCTTACCAAAATTTTGCCAAATTGTAGCAAAGTACTTTATAAATATTGGGGAATATACAGTAGACAAATAATCATAGTTGAGTGTAAGTCGCTTTGAAGAAACCTTTCCAAAGAGGTCAGGGATGAGACATATTATTGCTTAGTCCAACTCTAAAACAGGTAAGACATCATAACTTGACAAAATAATGCTGAGATACAAAGTTTTATGAATGTATTTTCGATGGGCATTTCAACTTTGCATATTAAGAACACACACGCTCATACACTTAATTAAACTTAGGATTATATATATATATATAAAAACTTAGTATAGAAATGTCATATCACTTTAGAGACCCGTCCACTACTTCCTGATAGAATCTATATAAGGATTTTTCATGAGTTACATGCTGTGAAACCAGGATGTAAGACAACTAGCGAGTTTAAAAGTAACTGTTTTTATTCATTTAGGTTGGGTTGTAAAAGTGAGAGTTTTTTGGGAGTATTTTCCTACCAGACAAGCAGGCTGTGGAGTCCATCCACTTCAGCAGCTGTCCGATGCTCAGCTCTTCACAGTGGTTTGCATGGCATGGCAGCACGATCTGACTCATCTTCACTTCAGTTGGGTTTCTGTACGCTTCCTCATTCTCCTGAATGAACAGAGGGTCCTGCGTGGTGTTGGCATGATTCCCCTCCGACATCATAACTCACAGCTACACAGACAGGAGTCACAGAAAGACAGAAGAACCAGGACACTGTCAATTTAATATAGTTTCACCTATTGAAGGAGAACAATAATAATAATTACAGGTGTAATCTGTGATTTAAAATGTGATCGGAACCTGAAATACTTAATAAAGTTAAATCTATATAATTGATCTGTGCTGATATTGTCACAAATTTGGTTAAATTAGTTGCACTAGTGAACTTTGGCTGTCCAAGGGCAGGGGTGAAAAACTAAAAGTGCACAAGTGCGAGAAAAGTTGTGATGCATTTATGGTGAAACAGTTCCAAATCCTTTTCGAGCATGTAGGGCAACACTATACAGCACTGCATTGTTTTTTCTCTGCTGAAAGGGAATTCAGGGGGCACTTTATCACATTTTCTTGTATACTGGGCCACCGTAGAGGGCGCTTTATCATGTTTGATCCATCATAGGAGCTTCTAAGAGGGTACCACTCCACCCCCGTGAGTAGATCACTGATTGGTTGTACACTAAGTAAAACAAGCACCTTTTCAGCATCAAAGACATCCTGGTGTACAAACATCAGTACCAAGTTTAATTTAGCAATCCAAAAAAAAGAGTGCATTTTAGTACAAGCCACAGGTCTCTATTTTAATCATAATGGCAAAGAAAAGCAAAGACATTTTGCTTGACATCCTAAAACACAATAAGGTCTTTTACCACCACAAAAAAATATGTATGAAATGAAAACTACTATTTATCCATCTATTGTGATAGTTGATGGATGTCAGATCTGTTTAGGATTCACTCAAGTACACTCACATGTGACACAAACTATCCATTAGAGTGGTTTACACTGTTTACACTCACATCTCACCTGCAGCAACTTAAATGTTTAGTCAGGAACAAAAGTACCATAACCCAACCACCTCTGACCTTAACATGCCTGGATTTTTTTCCACTCTTGAATCAGGAAAGTGTCCGGTCAGTTTGGACCAGAGCTGCAACATAAGACGCTTTGAATAATCTCATAACTCAGTTGCTCAACATTTCTCCCCTCATTCAAGGATCAAGACAAAGACTGAAACGCCTATTTATATGATGAAGCATTTGATGGTGCTGCTTCTCAAATATAAATGAATGCAATCTTGTTTTTTTTTGTTTGTTTTTTTTTGCACTACAGGCTGGGACTTCTCTTTTTAGGGCACTAGACATGACACAACACACACACACAGACACACAGACTATTTAAAGGACGCAGCTGAATGGGGGGTGGGTGGGGGTATTCATGGGTGAGTATTTGTTGGAAAACAAGTGTTTGCACATAACTTCTGCTCCAGTGGAGCGCAGTGGTCACCTGCCTTCCCTGTTCTCGATGACAGGTGCTGCAGTGACCTTTAAATGGACTTCAAGAGGAATGAGACGTTTACCATGAACTTCAGAATAAGAGCACACAAAGCAGACTCTGGATATGAAAGCCCGATGTTTATTCAGCAAAAAAAAAAAAAACGAGTCGTCACCAGCAAACAACACGCACGAAAGCCAATAAAAATTAAAAATGGCTTACCCACTTTTTAAAAAAAGTTACTGCTGGTGGCGGAGTCGAGGTAAGGAGTCCTCAGAGTGCCGAGCGAGACTACACACCGTGAACACCGGCTGACGAGCAGCAGCCTGCAGGTCCGCTACTTTCACCCATTCCTCCACAACTTACCAAACACACACATACCAAAAACACACAAACACACACGCCACCGCTTTACCGAGCAGTTTCACCACTGGAGAGAGAGAGAGAGAGACCATCCCCCTTACTGGTTCACACTCACCGTCCACATTTTTAAGGTGGAACTGAAGTGGCCTCATATTTTAAGGGGCTGCTCAAAGTCAGTATACAACCAGTTAGTTATACTTATTAAAAAACAAACAAACACAGACTCTAAACATTGTATGGATATGTTATGGATATGTAATAGGTTTCAATGTGTAGGATAATTCACCTCTTTCACAATCAAGCCAGCTTTGAAAAGTTAATCAAACCTTTAAAATCTTTTACTGAATCCTTTAGACTTTTTATTGATTTGCCTTACATTAAATGGCCTGTATAAATGCCTGTATATATTTGTTGATTGGCTTGCTAATTTCTTACATAAGAGGGGGAAAACATTGCATATTTTTTCCCAAATCATCACCATTTTTCAGGTTCTGATGAAGCAAAACCTAATTGTTCTTCCCTTAAACAGCTTGAGGTGAATACACTTAAAAGCCCTTTTGAAATGGAGCCAGATGAGTAAAAAAAAAACACTGACTGAATGTGTCCAAATTGCACACTGTCAGTTAAATCATTAAAACGGAAGAACCACCAGTCAGCTGTAAAAAAAGAAAAAGGAAAAAGGTATTTTGAGGATAATATAAATGATTATAAATGAGTTTCACAAACTATCTGAATTGTACTATTTTTCTACTTGCCACATTTCTATATGTATTGTATCTCACTTGTTCAACCAGTGTTTAGACAGATGGAATAAATGTCTCTGGAAAATTCAATAGTTAGCCAGTTAGTAGTATAGTACATGCACTTCTCAATGTAGAAAATGTTTTAGTAGACAGATATTTGAATGCTACAATAACACAGAAAGTGAACAATTATTATTTTATATTTAAAAATATTTATTATAGACGCGTTCCTATGTATAATATTAATATATGTATAATATAATATGTATATTATTTTGTAAAAGAGAGAAAAAACACATTTCGTTCATCCTCCTCTGGTCAGAACAAAACAATCGCTGTAAATTTCTTCATTAAACGACGCTGTTTGATATCAACGTCAACATGGGGGAAACTGAAAGCACGGCGAGGCAGACCTTAAGGCGGACGGTGCGCTCCCATTCGCCGCGGGCAGCGTCAGTCAGGCCCCGGCCCCGCCTCTTCCCTCCCGGACCAGGCTCGGTTGAGTCGTCGGGGGTTTGAGGAGGAGGAGGAGGAGTGCGGTTGTGGAGTGCGAGAGAGGGTCGCGATGATCTGACAGATGAAATAAGGAGGAAAAAAAAAAAAAAAAGAAAGAGAGAGAGAGAGAGAGACGGCGGGCGTCCTCCCACACCAACAAGACAAACAATGTTCCCCAAAGGCAAAGGCACCCCGGTGCCGTCGGACGGCCAGGCGCGAGAAAAGTAAGCTCGGAAACGTTTATTATTGTGTGTGTGTTTTTCGCCTCGCAAGTTTTTTTTTGCTCTCTCTTTTCTCGCCCCCTCTCTCTCTCTCTCCCCTCTCTCTCGCTGTTGTTCGCTAGACAGGGCTGAGCAGGAGGCGATTTCCTCCCTTACAGCGAGGGTTGAATTGAATGAACCGCCTCGTCTGCTCCTCTCCTCGCCATTCCTCCCCCCTCCGAGCTGCGTTTCTGCTGCCTGCCGCCTCTCTGCACCTCCGCCCCGCAGATTCAGAGGGCAGCGTTTGGTCGCTACGTTGTTGCAGTTTTTTCCCTCCCTGTGCGAGGAGGAAACAATAACATCGGCCCGCAGAGGCAGTACATTGTTTCCTCTGTTGCGCTCTCCATTTTTTCTTTTTATTTATTCCCCTTAACCCCCACCATCAGTGCCACCGGGATACTGTCTAGCTAATGCACAGCAGGCTTGGGGAAGGAGGGAGGGGGGGGTCTGTGTGTGTTATTTATTTTTATTTTTACCTCTCATATCACGACGTTAAATTATATCGCTGCTTCCTACCTTGCTCGTTGTAGTGAATCAGAACCAGGTTGTTTTTTCCCTTCAGTCCCCATTTCATTTTTTTTTTTTTGTTGTTATTTTGGCAAAGGCTATTTGGCAGCCATTGTTCAGAGGGCCTGTACCCGACTCTAGTCACTCAGTGTGCCCGTGGTGGAGGAAGATTTTAACCTGCTGTTCGAGTCGTGTGTTTGTTATTTTTTTTGCTGCTAGTTGCTCCATGTTTGTTCAATTAAAAACTGAAATTGTGTGTTTTTGTCCCCCCCCCCCACAACCACCACCACTACCACCACACAGGTTGGCTCTGTATGTGTATGAGTATTTGTTACACATAGGAGCACAGAAGTCTGCACAGACCTTTTTATCAGAGGTATGTAGGATTTTTGGAGAGAAAGTTCACTTTAATGTCCATTTTTATTTATGCATATACACACTTATTTTTTGTTATGTAACTATACTGTGTGTACTCTTTTAGGAACATCATATCAAAATGTATTAATGGATAATATTTTGATTCCCCAGATCCGATGGGAGAAAAACATAACACTCGGAGAACCTCCTGGATTCCTACATTCCTGGTGGTGGTAAGAGCGAATGTTCTCGCCTCCCTGTAAACATGTCCAGAGGTTGTTTTCTTTCTCTCTTTTTTTTTTTTTTTTTTTCTCTGTGCGTGTTTTTGTTTGCTTCATGACTTGTCTTGTCCACAGTGTGTTCTGGGACTTGTACTGCGCCGCACCAGAGAGGAGAGAGACATGTGACCACTCCAGCGAAGCAAAAGCCTTCCATGATTACGTGAGTAGTGCTCAACGCGGGAACTGTTGCAACAAAATCGCTCTGTCCTCCGTGAAAGGAGACGGCAACTTTTGCTGTTGCGGTGAAGAAGCGGTGTAAGCGTTGCGCCTCCAGCTCGAATAGTTTCTTTTTGGCTGGAGCAATCGGAGAAAGGTCCTCATAATCTCTGTTTGTTGACACTTAAGTCCTGACAAAATCTCACAAATTCCCCTTCAAGAGTGATACAGACACCATGCTTCAGGCTGTTGTGGTTTCCTTTTAGCTTGAAGAGTTATAATCATTCACCCTAAAATGGTGTCTGACTGATTTGTGCTCTCTTGTGTGTATTGCACAGTATTATTTTAGAGATGCAAGTCTCTTTTTTGCAGCTGTACTTATCTACCTAATGCAAATTGGGGCAGTATTTTAACTTTTTTTTTTTTTCCTTCTCCTGAATTTACAATCGGTCATCTTGCCCTGTTGGTGGCCCAACAGTGAGCTTTATAGGCTTCTGGGAAAATGATGCTGATATCAGCATGTCCTGAGTCAGACCTGTCGAGCGCTCTCTCTTTATCCACGCTGCGCTCAAGCTCCCCGCCTCAGTTGTGAAGACAAAAAAGAAACCTTCTGTGTGTTCTGCACAACTTCTGAGGCTTTATGCACACACACAGCTTGACTTCTTTGACAAAGAGCTCCGGCTGACCTGATGTGTGGCAGCTCAAGAACATGTTGAAATATTTTACCTGCGCTGGAATCAAAGGACTGTAAAGGCAGGTCCTAAATGAAATGTGAAATTTGGCTCAGGACAAGTACATCATTTGGTAGCATATTGCTCCTCTTATGATAGCACTTCCACATTTGCATGGCATGGCTGTTTTGCATCTTGATAATTATGCCATTTTAGAGATAGTGAGGTGGATTTTTTTTTTTTTTTTCTCCTCGTGTGCAGCATTGTTTCTCGCTTTGAGTCAGCATTCAAAAAAAAAAACATCAAAAGGAGCCTCATGAGGATCAAAGAAAGTGTGAACTGCTTGTCAGTGGCTTCTGCCGTTCCCTTCCTTGCGTTTCTCTGGCCGTATCCCAAAAGATTAGACGAGCATCTCGTGGCTGATGTAAACAAAAATAAGATCCTATTCAGTTTATGCTGCATCAGCACAGTCGATGAAAGGCATTAGAGGTTAAGGGGCCCTCTCAGGGTGACTGATACACAGCCCAGTTTGTCGGTGGGTTGGTGATGTATTGGACAGGAAGGGGTTAAAACGGAGATGTTGGTCCTGCTTTTGGCAGATAGGGTTGTCAGGGTAACAGGCCTCCTGATCTGGCAGGTGACCTGGGAGCCAGGAGAGAGGCTACAGCGTGGCTCTGCACTTTTAGTAATCGCATTCCTTATTATTCTTACTCAGACAAAGGAGGAGTGTGTTTTGTTTGAACTCAGCCTTCTTTATAGTAATTGCAATACTTTTGATCGCTTTTAGTTGCTTATATAGGCCTGATATGTTTTTCTATTATGTGACGGTTGTCTGAGAGTGTCTAAAATTTCAGAAATCTTTTTCTGATTTTGAGAAATCGTCTTTCCAAACATTAATAATTACAAATTATTGTGTTCTTAACATTCCCTCAGTTTTAAGCAAGCATGTTGGAACAATTCAACACATTTTCTAAAATCATTTGCAGTTTGAGGAAATACCCTCGGACCAGATTCACCGACACAAAATAAGCTGTTAGGTTGCTGCCCATGGCTTGACTGGGAGCATTTTCATAACATGGAAAACATTAAGCAAATGAGGGAACAGTTAAACGTCAGTATGGGCAGTATGCTCATGTGGTGGGGAGCTCTGAGAGTTTCTCTGCGGTTGGCTCTCCTCGACATCTTGTGGTTGCCCTTCGCTCTGATGTTACTTCTCCTTGTGTTCATTTGAGGATGTTGAGGGTCAGGCAAGTGTGTGTTATATATATGTGCGTGTGTGTGGACAGTACTAGTCCTTGGACCCTAGCCTTTGTCTAGGTGTGGGGGAGGTGAGTGCCGGCAGCACTCGTAAAGCCCCGGCATATTCACGCCAGGCCTGATGAACGCTCCCCGAGGGGCCCCGTCGCCATGGCGTCAGCAGCTGATTGATGGCTGTCATGGAGCTGAGGGGCAGATTGGAAAAAAGGAAAGGGGAGTGGCACTGTGGCATATGCCCAGCATCCACCACCGCGGAGGAGCTGAGGGAATAAAAAGAGGAGGGGGTTGGGGAGGAAGAGAGGACGGAGATGAGAAGTGGAAGAGACCTGCTAGAAGTAACTGGAGAGGGAGAGGGAGAGCGAGCATCCAGTCAGGATCCAGAGTGGGTTTTATGATGTTGATTGATGGTTAAACATTTACAAGCTAAACATAAGGGCTGGTTTCTTTTGAACAGTGGTTCCAGTGGAAGAAGTGAGGCTGTTAAGAGTACGCTAGGTCAAGAACCGGCGGTTGGGTGGTCTGTGCTGCAGCCCAACCCCCCCACATCATTTCCCCTTTTAAATCTTACATTTTGTCTTCTATCTGTTTGTGCGTGTCTCTCTCTGTTGCCTCTTGGCCATCTTCACCCTTCCTTACTTCTACCCCCCTCTCTTCCCATGTATTCCCCTTCCCCCCCCCCTCTCTTTGTTTTTGTAAAGAGAGCGCAAGCACATCTGCCGCCACTCTGGCCTTTTGTAACCTCCTTCAGTGATTCAAGAATTCAGGGAAAATTTGTTTGGCTGGGATTGCTTGCTCCTGTGCTCTTAAGTACACACGTACGCTTGCTGAATCATGGTGGTAGGGGGGGTTGTCTGTCTTAACGGAGGTCCCCTGGGGAGTTGTGAGGAAGGCCATAGACAAGAGCCTGATAGCCCGGGGCAGGGCTGAGACAGCTGCTTTCCTTTCCTGCACCATAGAGTCTGTGGAGAGACGTGGTTCGTTTAGACCGAAGCAGCATCAGGCATCTAACATAACATGCCATGGAACTTGTCATGCATGTTGCTGCTATGTTTCGCAAAGACTTTCTGACTTCTGCAGAACTGCATATATTGTTGACATTGTTTTATGACTTTGTGGCCAATACGTTTTTAAATACAGCTTTGTTTTACTTCTTCATTTCTTTGCAGGCCTCATTCCAGGAATAAGCTACTTAAGGGTAGACGAACAAAACAAACTGCAGTTGTTGTTTCACTGCAAAGGGGCCAGACGATGTGGTCGTATTAGATGAAACTAGGCATAAACTGTACGTCAGTCTGTATCTATAATAAAAAGAGTAAGTTCTTCCTCCAGTTGCACCAGGAATGTTTTCTTTAGGTTACAAATACAACACGTTTTCCTGGAAGTTGAAGAACTTACCACAGAGGAGCATCAATTTATATGGTGTTCAAATGTTTAATTCATTTAATCAATACATTCACTGAGAGTGATTACACAACTTGTCTTCGTCACTGGGAACTTGAATATATCTAAACGTAAAAATGAAGCTGGGACACAGCTTCATGGCTGTGTCTGTGCCTGACACATCTGACACGCTTTTGTGGTTTACATGGAACTCTGTTAAAGGCAGGCAGCTACAGATCACCTTTGTTGCTCTGACTGTAAAATATACATTTTTACCGGTTACAATATAAACGACTTAAATCCTCTATTCTTAGGAGAAATGTAATTGTAAAATGCCCCAGGCAAATTGATTAGCATACAATTCCATACAAATGCTACCTTTTTTTTGTATGATGTGTGTTAAGTTTAAAATTTCAAATAATGTCCAACAAAGGATGAATGTTGTGTCTGTGACATATCCTATGAAGGAAAGTGAAGACTTTTATAAATGTTTAAAAAACAAGGTGAACGTGGCTGGAATAAACACGTGGCTTTGTCAGAGGGTGTAATTTGAAGCTGGTAGAGTTACGCAGAGGTCCCCATTTGAGCATTAAAATAAAACAAAATTTAAGTGAATGATCTGCTGCATCAAAAGAAATGAGATCACTTCGGGTGCTGGGTTGCTTGCCAGGAAGTTGCAAGGCACTAGTTTCTACGAATTTTGAAAAGAGGTCAGAACTATGAATAACTGTAACCTCTTTACCATATAATACAAACGGCGCAAGTGACTCATTACATTCTTGGGCTGTGGCAGAAGCTTTATGTTGTCTTCAACAGGGTGCAAAGCAAAAAACAAAAAAAGCACCGTACCGTCGACGATGTTGACATCACCGAGTGCATAATAAGGAACGCCTGGCAAAGCATCTGCAGCCCTAAAAATGCTAATAAGGCCGCAGGGAACTGATCATAATACTTGCATCTAAATATCAAAAACTTCCTCTTCTTTCAACTTCTTTTTCTGGCTTCCGAGTTCATGGTATCTTCCCTAACTCTATGAGCTCATTGCTTTTAGTTCCTGTCACAAACCATAAAGCAGCAATAGTAATGTTTATGTGCTTCTGAGATACTTGACATGCTTTTGGTTGATTCAATCAGGGAGAAACTATTTGATAAATGCTTTTGAAGATCTTGGTCAGATGATTTAGAAAATTTAGAAATTTAGAGAATTTAGAGACACTCTGTCAATGTACCTGTATTGACAGTAATGTAGACATAACTTATAATCTCAGGGGAATAAGCCTGTATGTAGACTTCATGTGTTTGTTTCATGTCGTAGTCTCACTGTTCAGGGCTCTTACTGTGTGCCTCTGTAAACTGCTCACCCATGTTGTACGTAAAAAAATAAAATAAAATGGTAGTAGTCAGACAGTCGGTCGTTTACAATGATGCCATGAGGACATTATTGTGTGGATCCAGTTATAGGTCGCTTGTCATGTGATCGTCAGCATGAACGTTCCCTCATGTCAGGCAGAGATAACAAACCAAGTGAATAAATGTATGTGCAGATTAGATAAGGTAGAAAACAGCATAACTGATGCATTGTGAATTCCCACCACAGCTGCAGATTATACTTGAGAGACAGCTCTGGTGTAGAGTCTGAGAATAAGAGATGCAGACGTATCTAGAAGTATGTGTTTTGTGACATTTGCCTTTCTGGGAGTGAAAATTAAGTTAACACTGAGTCTTAGTAGATACGTGGTTTTACAAAATCCTGAGAGCGACTACTTGAATGGGCTGAATGATGGTAAATGACTCCTACACAGTTTGTGGCTGTATATTTAAAAGAAAAATACAACTCTTTTGTCAGTCATGTTTGAAGATTTCTCACTCTTGAAACTCACTGATTTTTCTACAACATCCTATGACGTCACCTAGTAAAGAAATAAGATTTAGAGGCTCTCTGTGTCTTTTGGCGCTTTTACATTACACAGTTCTAGCACTACTCGACTCGACTCGACTCAGTTTGGGTTGTTTTCCATTACAATAGAGTACCACCTCAGTGTGGGTGGGGTCGCCATCATAGCAACACGGCCGAAACTCCAGCAACGTCATTTGTTATGCGACACAAACACGAAACAACTATGGAGGCCACCAGACAAAGAAATGTCTGCACCTTGTTGTTGCTCCACAGGGTTGATTTCTGTGCAGCCATCTCTGTTTGTTGTTGTTACTGCGTTTTAAAAATGGCGGGTTGACTCTTATGAACGAGTTGCTCTCCTGACTCATCTAGTGACGTCCAGGCCCTGGCCAATCAGTGGCCTGCCGTCTGCCAACGTCACATTTTCAGCTCGACTCAGCTCGCTTGGAACCCCGGCCGAGTAGGTACTTTAGAAAAGTACCTGGTACCAGGTACTAACGCATAATGGAAAAGGCTAAAAACCGAGTCGAGTCGGGCCGAGTTGAGCCGAGTAGGTGCTAGTGAAAAAGGGCCATTTGTGTCTGCGTCCCGGTATCAGTGGTGGGGCCTGATGAGACGTGACTTTTCCCTGCGGCCTCACTTCTCTTCTTGCTGAGGTATTTCACAGTGGCTCTGTAGTGGCAGCCTGAGCAGATATAATTAGGGGAGGTGCAGTCGATACCAGGGAGTGTGTTGGCTATTGACCAGTCACGTCTGTAGAACTGTAGAGCTCTGGAAAGAGACGAGGCGTGTGTGTGTGTGTCTGGGTGTGGGTGCTGCTACATCCATCCTTGAAGTAATCATTGCTTGTTTGTGTACATCTACACTATAACGTGAGCGAGCTCAGCATTAACAAATGGGACCAAAGGAGCTTCTCTCGTTCTGTAGCTGTTCTCTGGAAGCTCAAGCCCACCGCTCTTAAGACATTAGCCCATCTCAGATTGCTTCAGCTACAGAGAAGAAAAACTCCAGTCAATTAGGAGCGTGTGACCGAAGCAAATGGCACATTAGTGAATTAGGGCTGCGGTTTGAGCAGGAAATCGGCCCAGCGAGCCCCTGCTGTGTAACAGCACTTTGGAGCCACTGACTCAGTGAATCCCACTGACACTTATCTGATCGACTGGATCCTGGATCAGCAGGGCTCAGAAGCCTCAGCGAGGACCCCATTAACACCCCTTTTACACTAGAAACCCACAAATGATGCTGGTCTACCGAATGCATGTGGACGCTCTCCGTTTGTTTCTCTTTTTAAGATGAGTTGAAGGTTAAAAGATCTTTAGAAGGCAATTACATGGAATCCACTTCACAAGGCTGGACAAGTGTCATATAATGGTCATATAATACACATTAACTCATTCAGATAGACAACCAACGCAGGTATAGGCCAGCTGGTAATGCTTCTGTTTTGTCTCTTTATTTTCTCAGAGTGCAGCAGCAGCTCCCAGTCCTGTGATGGGAGGGATGCCTCCTGGTGAGGGCATGCCCGGAGGACCCATGCCACCCGGCTTTTTCCAGGTCAGCCAATCACCACACCAATGCTGTCTCTTAGGAATACTGCTATGTACTTCATTCTCACATTTACTATGAAATCACTTCATCATCAATTACCCAAGTTGTCATAAATAAGCTTCCTGTGGGTGGACAAATTAATGAATTAATGGACTGATCAGTTTCCCAGCTGCACTTCTCCAGCTCTGTAAAATGCTATGAGGGTTTTGTTCTTTTTGTGAAGCTGTAGGTCTCCACATTGATGTCTATATACAGCTTTTGTCTTTTGTTTTGCTCCACTCTGCTCACCGAACTTGTAGTAAACGTCATAGACGTTCTGTCTGCCTGGGCCCCTACTGTGCTGTAAACAGGCAGGCGTGGTCTGGCCATTTTCCCTAATGGAGAAATCGAAAGGTGCAGCACCTACTGTAAATCAATATCTCATGAGGATAAACTCTTGGCAGGCAACTGTGTGGGACTGGCTCTGAGAAGTGACATAAAATTGCAGTGTTGTTCTGCCTCCACTAGACCAAACTACACTTTTTACTTTTAATCCACCAGCTTATTATGTGCTAGAAGGCACAATGACATGACTCATGTAATCATGTTAATATCAGGAAATACATTCTGACATTGATACACGAACGCACACACACACACTCATATTTTCCATACCAGAATCCATTGGAGGAGGCTCAATTAGACCCCTCACTCTCTGTCAGATCAGCAACATTAGTGACACAGTGCCGGTGTTTAGTGTTGTTATACAGCTAATTGCATAGAGCTTAATTGACGCTGTTAATTCAGGGAAATTAGCACTGATAACATGCTGCATGCAGCAGGCTTCTTAATGTCTTGACTGACAGGCAAAAGAGCACACATCCTCTCCATCTCTCTGTCTCTTCTCTCTCATTCAAGGCCAAGTCATTTGCTTGCTCTTCTCTGCTCAGTCTCTCTCTTTTACTGTGTTCGGTACATGAAAACAAACATCTTATTTTTGTACATTTTTACATTTTTTTGCGCCACAGTTTGGTTCTTGCACTCCAACTGTCCTCTGCCCTGCAGTAACCCTGCTTCTCTCTCTGCCCCTGTTTTGTCACCTCTTTTTCTTACTCCTTCTTTTTCTCTCCGTCTCATCCTCTGCTCTCTCTCCTTCCTCTGTCTTCCTCCTCGCCTCTTTATTTTGTGCGATGCCACAGGGTCCTCCTGGTCCCCAGGGCTCTCCTCACCCTCAGCCTCCTCCCCCTAACAGTATGATGGGACCCCACAGTCAGGTAACACTCCCTCTCCCTCTTTCTCTTTTTTTTCCTCTGTTTTTGCTATCTGTGGTCATTTGGGAACGCTGGTTCTCAGTGCTGACGCATCATGCTTTGGCATTCGTCTCAGCTTAATGCTTAATGCTGCTTTCGGTAGCCACACAAACATGCTATTGTCAAGTTCAAGATGTTTTTATTGTCATTATTACAGGATTGTTGTACAGGAGAGTTGTTCACCCTCTATGTTACACACACAGATATCCAAATATGTAGATTGAAATAGAATTTAAACATTCAAATAGTGCTACATTTGGAGAGATCTTGAGATACTTCACTTTTTATTGAAATCTCACAGAGCAATATTGTTTCTGTTGTAGTCCTTCATGTCTCCTCGCTTCGCTGGAGGTCCAAGAGGTCCCCCCATCAGGATGGCCAACCAGGTAGCACTTTAACACACACACACACACACACACATACACACACACACACACACAGGATGGATGCAGAATACAAGGCATGTACTTAAAACTGCAGTTTCACTGTGTCTTTGTGTCTTATCCCTGGTAGCCACCAGGCGGAGGACCTGGTCCTCATCCCATGCTGCCCAACATGGACCCAACACGACCACAAGGTGTGACTCAATACTGTATTCACTTAAACTACATACATTAGCAGTAGGGGAACTGTTTCCTGACTTTTCTCCTTATGTAAATTTTCTTGTTCCCTCCAGGCCATCCTAACTTGGGGCCAATGCAGAGAATGAGCGGCCCTCGAGGCATGGGACCCATGGGGCCCGGCCCTCAGGTAGGTTGTGCTACTTACAGAGAATATCACCACCGGCTTCATCATCCAAGACCCAGTAGTCATGGGTCTTTACTAGACAGGTGGTGGTAATTAAAGGATGTCGTTTGGAAACAGTTCTGTAAATTATATTCTAATCAATTCCAAACCTAAGCTTTTTTGATGTATTTCTCTTTTTTCTACTGTGTCCTGTGGTGTAAATCCTTTTAATGAAGTTTCACTGATAATTTTATGATATTTGTCTTCTCAGAACTTCGGTGGTGGGATGAGACCTCCACACAACACCATGGGTCCCGGTATGCCAGGAGTGAACATGTGAGCCCATCTTTTAAATTCCTAAATATATTCTTTCAACCTCAATGCATTATCTAAATAAAATTTCCATCGGTCTTACCATCCAGGGGCCCAGGGACCGGTCGGCCATGGCCCAATCCCAACAATGCCAACTCTGTGAGTACTAATGCAGACGCGCAAACACGCATACACCCAGAAAAACGCTGGTTCAGATTGCAGTCAGATCTCCTCTCAGAGCTGCCAAGGTCTAATGTGTTCCAAGGTTCAAGTCTGGGATGTAATTGTAGTATTATGTGTCACGGTTTCCACAGACAGCTGGACAGACGGCCATAATAGTATTAGGATGATCAAATGATGAATGATGACATTTTGAGGTATAGAAAGGGTTTGCACTCACCCATTTCTGGTCTGTAATGTTTGTGTTTTTGGTTTCAGATGCCTTACTCATCACCCTCTCCTGGTGCATACGGGGTGAGAACACATCTTAACTTAAACATACTTTATAACTTTCAGCTTAGGAAAATGATATTATAAAGACAGCTTTTACATGTAAATTTCTTTTTTCTTTCTTTCTTTTTTTTTTTTTACTTATCCTCCGTAGAAGGCGCTTCTGGAGGTGGGGGACCACCAGGAACTCCCATCATGCCCAGCCCTGCAGGTTAGTGCTTCCCTGACACAGCTCTTAATCATGACCTTTTTCATGCACTATCCTTTACCAATTACATGTATGATGGCATCTTTTCCAGACTCAAACAACTCCGGTGACAATTTGTACACCATGATCAACACTGGACCCGGTAACCGAAATAATGTAAGTTTTCTTCAGTCTTTTAAGTGTGAATATTTTTTTCTTCAAGTTAAATAAAAGCTGAGAAAATAAATTAGTATGATTAGTATAGATTTGAGGACAGAGGGCTTTCCAAGGCTTTTATTTTGGAATCCCACTAACTACCTAATTACTTTGCCACAAACCCACAACCTAAATTAGTGTTGTCTTGTGTCAAGCAAATTCTTTTTGTTTTAGTCACACACCCAAACATCAGGGTCTACCCAGTGATTATAATGGGGTCACTTAAAGCTAAGTGAAAGGACAACAATAAAGTGGTTGAGGTGTATAGTGTGTTGTGGTCATTATGAGAAGCTCGAACCATTAACAAAACAACGGACCTCCCTATCAACCCAACACACTCCTTTTGTCTGATGACAGCTGGTGGGATAGTGATGATTTCCATTTACCGGTTTACACATTCATGCTGCAGGGCAAATTTATCTCATTACTGTTAAAAAGAGGGTTAAAAATGTCATCACCGTAAAGAAGAAAATAAATCATTTTGTTTTGTCAAACTAAATGAGTAAACTTCATCCTGTGGTATCAGCCACATGATGAAGTGACTTAATGTTGTTTGTATCGTAATTTTACTGAATAATATCCCACATCACAAACCTTCCTACATTAGATAGATGGATAGATGGATGACTTGATTGATCCCCAGAGGAAAATTCAGTTGTCATAGTGCCAGATACATATAACTACAAGAAAATACAAAAGAACTTGATAAAGTCTTTCTCACAGGTTTAAGATCTAGCAGTTTTTAGTTGGGTCAGTATGCACATCAAACTGCTGTTATAGGAAAGAAACTATACTAATCATAATATTTAAAAAAAATTTCACTCAACAATGCTATCCTGGCCTTACTGAAGCAAATTTGCACCTTTCCGAGCTTCACTACTCACCCAGGAATGCACACAAAAGATTTTTATAGAAACAAAACAAATGCACTTATTATCCTGGTACCGCTTGTGTGTTATTTGATGGTGTAGGCTACTGTTTCTGAAATGATCAGAATGAGGATTTTGATGTTGAACCAGCAGCGGAAAAATGTAATAGTACTGTGTAGTAACAGAGGTCCTGGTTATTTGTACTCACTTTTACTTTGACTCTGGTAGTTCTTGGTACGCTAGACTTCCAGTTGGAACTGTGAAGATCTGGTTAGTAAGTCCATGCTGTCTTGTTTCCCCTCCAGTTCCCTATGGGCCCCGGCTCTGACGGACCCCTGGGAGCCATGGCTGGGATGGAACCACACCACATGAATGGGTCACTAGGTAACACCACCCACTACACTTTACAAGCACAACATACTTCAGTAGAGGACAACAGACTGTATTTCATTGTATTTCAGGTAGAGCCACTGCATAAAAAATGTCTTTCTTGTGGTCAGAGAATTCAAACATTGTGTAATTGTTTCTCATATTGTTTGGTTCCTAGGCTCTGGTGATATGGATGGCATGAACAAGGTAAAGATTATAACCACACAGGTTGTCTTTGCTTTAAGAGCTTAATCTTAAATAATGAGAGTTGATCCACTTTTGTTTTTTTTAAATCGTGCAATCTTTTGTTTCCAGAATTCCCCAAACAATTTAAGTGGCATTAGCAATCCTCCTGGGACCCCGAGGGATGACGGCGAGCTGAGTGGAAACTTCCTCCACTCCTTTCAGAGCGAGAACGTAAGTCTCCCTTCTCGTCAGGTCCTCTCTTCAGCTGACATCACTAGTCCATTGGCAGCTGTAGTCGTGCTTTGATGAAGCCAGTAGGTAGAGTGCACAGTAAAGCCACAGTCGCAGCACATTAACATCACGAGCAAGCTGGCTGGGCGTTCAACTGAAGTGGACTCGGCAGGGAAGGTGTGTTTTTAATCCTCTCTCCTCTGTGCCTCCGCAGTACTCTCCAACCATGACGATGAGTGTGTAACGCCCCCCACCCTCCAACCCACCCGACATTATTTGCCATCATTCCGAGGATTTGAACTCACTATAAGACACGGCCAAACACATCAGCACCGAATCAGGGACAGGCGCCATTTTGGTTCCACACTAACGCCAGAATGCTGATCGGAGAAAAATCGAAATGGCTGGCGACTACTGCTCCTTGCTCAAAATGAAGGACAATTTCTCCCATTTATCACGACTCCAAGTGTGACAAAACCAGCTACTGAAAATGCATACATGACACGTTTTTATGTTCTTTGCAGAGCCCCCATGACCCTCTGAGTCCCCTCAAACCTCGAGTGAAGAGAGAAAAAAAATGGTTGAAGTTTACCTCTTGTACTTTTTAATTATTGCTTTGTGGTGCAAGATGTGCGGGAAATGTCTCCGCTTTTGTCTCTTAAAACACTGGAGAGTGTGTATATGCATTGTGAGCTTGGAAAGTCTTTGTCTTGTCATTTTACTTATCGCCATGCATACTGTGTCACCAAAGCCAGTTGACATAGGACTCAGAATTTGCCTTCTACTCTGTGGCCACCTTTCTGAAACATGTACTATTCTTCCCAATGCCCACCCTTCTATTTAAAGAGGTTTGTAAGGGGGAAAGACTTGAAAGAATATGGCTTTTATTGTGATGACCTTTCACAGTAAGCGCCCAGATGGTTCTTACAACGTCAAATTGATCCCATTTGATCAATTTCAGTCTCTTATTGTTGACGGCAATGCGATTCTGTGCTCTGTGCTGTTTTTAATTTTAAACAGCTCGATCGCCGTTGCGTCCTGTCAAGGGAAACCAGACTTCGGCATGAGAAGTGAGTGCATGAATGCTGAGAATCTGTGTACAACATACTACCTAGTGCTGCTCTTCTCTATGTGGACACCTGCTTTAAGATGTGGTGTATATCTCTTTACCTGTCTGTGCTTAACACTCTGTGCTCTTCATCGTCGTAGCCTTCTGTGTTATTTACACTTTGGTTGATTTTATTTTTATGATGAAATGGCTATGAATGAGCTGCCCATTTTAATCTCTTACTTATTGGTTGCTCATACCTCCCTCCTGTATCATTGGTCGTCCCCTTGGCTGCCCTGCACCCCCTGCCCCACCACCCCACACACACACACACACACACACACACACACACACACACCCCCACCCACACATTTTTTTTATATTTTGATACGATCTTTGACTACATATATTGCCCCAGTTATTCAGAGTTAGTCAAAGCTTTCTAAACCGATTCTAGTAGGCCTCATTATAAACTTAGCGGCAGTCTTGTAAATGTGATGAGATTTTTTTTTTTTCCTGTGAACATTACGCATTATACACATCTGTCCTATGTTGCCTTTATTTGCTGATATTTTTTTATTTCAAATTGAGGAAAGATTGCTTGTTAATATAATTTTACAATAACTTAACTACCTGTGTGGGTTGTTTTTATTTTGCCTAAATGCAGTTGCACTCATATTCCACAGCAAACACACTACCAGCACAGGAAAGCTCGTTGTTGCAGCAGGTGTAGGGGAAAATACAGGTGTAAAAGTATAATCGTCTAGCCAGCACCTAATGTTGGACTGGCACATCCTCTCCTGTGACGGTTACTTCTTCAGTACACACCGCAGACCTCAGCTGGCAGCAGGCAGGATGCACCAGCATCACCAGATCACTGATCTCTTCAGTTATTTGTGCCTGCAGTGGAGCCTGTGCAGGGCGAGAGGAAATCCTGGAGCACGATGGAGACTGCGTTGCAGGGAAAGACTGCAGGGAAAGACTCTGCAGGCTGTGACGTGAGGAGGGACACAGTGTTTATGTTGTGCACTCCAGTGGCTCTCAAGCAGCGGGTCCAGTAAGTTACCAAATAAATCTGAGTGGTCGCAGGATGATTAATAAAAACACCACTTAGTAGTTTTACTTTTGGAGACAATCTGAGATCGTTATAGGGGAAAACTAATCTTTGGTGGAACTCTCAACAAATCATAGACATATAATGCCTGTGATGAAGTCTGAAGTAGACACTATTTAACATGGTCAAAAGCCAAGACGTTGGAGCCTCTGGCCTTTGGGACCCTGTGAGTTGTTGTCAGATTTTCCCTTACCTCTCTATTTACCATCATGGTGGGACCTTCCTGGCTTTACATTGATTAGATGACAACAAATCTCTGCTTAGTGGGCGGTACGGTGACAGTCCAATAGGTCCTGCAGGATTAGGAAGGATAGCTTGTGGCTATTTGGCAGTTTCCCAAGCTCGCACCTGAAAACATCAGTACATAACCTCAGGCCTTTATTTCCACACAAGAAACGTGTAGAACATGAGCAGTACGAGACATTTTCAACCCTCTGAATAAGACGGTGTTTGGATGCATGCATGGTGTCCAGGGGGTGAGACTCGGGTGGGGTGGAGTCCGGGTCCCTCGAGGTACTGGACCGAGTTTACAACCTTTCTTACCTTGTTGCTCTGCCCCCTGGCTGTCTATCTCTTTTAAGACAGGAGTTTGTTGTCTGGATTCATTTATGGGTGAGGCAGTGTAAACCAACAGAGGCTATTAGGCTACAGGAAGTTCACACATTTTATTTATTGTAGGTCAACTCATTTTGAAGATTCTGAGAAGCTGAAAGAAAACGGCCTTTTGTTTTTCCATGTCTGTTGTTCTCCAGTTGGAGTAAAAATGGCTTCACATTGCCCTCTGGTGGGCTATAGTGGAGCCCTGCTTTGTAGGGACCTCTGGCCTAGACACAATAGTTATCCTCCCTAAAAGCAATTGAACGTGCTATATAAGCTGGCTTCAGTTTTACTTTCAAGATTCAAACATGAATCTTAACAAAAGTCCACTGTTGGGAGGATCTGAGTGTTCTGGTTCCTGTCAAACAATAGGAAACGAGTCAGAGCTGCTGCTGGCTGGTCTCCACAGGATGTGGCCTGGCTGGGCAGCAGCCAAACCTTCTCTTCAACTTCACAGCCACACAGCTAATGTTATGAAAGCTGTAGCAACACAAAACTGCCTTGTTCACTACCATATACTAGTAGTGTACTTGTTACCTTGAGTTATGATACTGTTACTTATTTGATCTGTGTCTCAGAGTCATTTTGTGTTTCATATATTAAGATATTGTTTACTTTTTTCAAAATCGGACTTTTACAATCACTAATAGGAGACTACTCTTTACCACGGATGCTGCTCACTTATTGCATGGATCATGAAAAATATATTATGTACCCAAATGTATGAGCAGGTAATTAATTTAGCGTTAGTGTGGACAAAAAGAGGCTATAGAGGTTTTAACACCAAATGGAATCCAGTTAAACTCATTTAAAATGAGCATCAGGAGACTAATTTTTCTTACTTTGAAGGATATAAAAATATCTGAGTGTTGCATCTGCACTATTTTTCATTATCAAAATAGTTATAAGCCATTTTGTGCTCAGAGTCTTACATAGACCACAAAACACACAGTTTGATGAAACAGTTATGTAACACTGCATAAGAAGAAAAAAGAACGGTGAGGCTGTAGTGAGATCTCTCCAAACATATTATGTCATTATAGAGATCCTAAAGCTAAAATCAATCGATGTGCAAATATAGCACAGTTAGATATTAACTCACATCAGGGCCTGAATGCAACACTGAATCTGCAACTCACATGTATGCACGTGTCCATGCTGGATTCAGTGAACTTGCATAACCCACATACAGTACAGTACGTTTAATATTTATCACTTCCAGACAAGACCGCAAACAACAGCCAGATTATCATGTGGCGGGAGACCACGATGTGCGTCAACATTAAAGCCCCGCAGCCATTTTTTTCCTCCATAGAAACATGGTGTAGGAATGAAAAACTGGTGTTTTTCGCAGTCAAACAGATTATTTTGTCTTAACAGATCAGGGGAGAGAGAGGTGAAGTCACGGCTACTCGGAGAGGCAACAGTGAAGAAAGAAGATATTTATCTGGAGCTTTTTTTTTTGTCATCTCTATCAAGCTATATTGGCTTATAGTAGAAGACGGAGTACAGAAACTCACAAACTGATCATTCGGTAACCACTTTCATAAATGGGACATTCACATCATATGTTGCATATAAATTAAGGACTTGATGCAGGAGTCTTCCCAGGTTATTTTTATTTTATTGTACTATAAAACAAACATTGAGATGATTCTTTTTTTTCAGTTATTGTGACATTCAAACGCAATGCAGACTGTTTAACAAGATGCTTATTGAACATTAAATGTGTAAATAATTCAGAGCAGGCTTACTTTTAAGTCAACCTTCATCAGATTACAGTTACCAGAGGTTTGCACTGTAATCATCATGTAAAAAAGCAGCCTCCGGTGAAATTACCTTGGCGCATTCATGAACAATAAAACACCTTAACGATCGATACGGATTAAAACGCTGATGGTACACTTAACAATAACTGGACCTGTTAGGACAATGAGAAAATGAATGCTTTCACTTGTATCAAAGATCTTAAGACAGCTTGGGTGACATCTCCCGTACTCGTCGTGCGATACATCAACACACAGGCTCTTGGCCGGACTGTCTCCCTGTGCTTCGCGTCATCAGGCTACAGAGGTCAGTGGTTTCATCTGTAGGCGTCACTAACAAACACAGCGAGGTGAGTTTGAGCTCAAGAGACTGACAGTTGAGACGCACTTTCGGAGCAGAGGAGAAAGCCCGAAGGCAACTTTAGAGCGAGTCTGGAGAACTCGCAATGCTTCTACGCACGCTAAGGTTGATGTAAGAGATGCCAGAGAGCAGCTACAGGACTACATGTAGACATGGCAGTGTATCAATTTGAGTCTGATTTAAAAAAAAAAAACAAAGACTTTAAAAGAGGATGGCATTGTGTTATTAAACAGAGAGAACCCCCCCCCCCAAAGTAAAGACTGGTCAGATAGCAAATGAATGGCTTGACTTGAATGAACAACCTCCTTATTTTATCTTCTCCAGGAACGAACGCACCTCCTGCGGGTTGTAGCCCCAAGGCCCCACCGCCCCCTGAGGAACACAAAGAGCGAGAAAAGTTAATAACACATACAACAGAGAGAACATACTCTAAACACAGGACACCAGAGATACGTCCTCGCCGTGTAATTCTACATTTCTGGCATGGCTAATGTTACCCTGGCTGCACGTCAAGAATTTGAATGTTGTGTCTGTTGCGCCTTCTCACGCGATAACATGAGGAGAGATAGCACAGCGACCTTTGTATGCACACTGCTGGCATTGCACGGTCTCACGTGATTGCATGAGAGGAGCAATGAGTGTGGAGTGGAAAACATTTAATTCCCTGAAAACCCTGCAGTCAGCGATCACATGCGGATCTCACCCTGTAGACGATCTTCCCGGCCTGTAGCACGTACAGCCTCTCGGGCAGAGCGCCGTACTTGATCGCGGCCACGTTGTCCATCTCATCCACGACCACGGGACACAGGGGCTCCTTCTTGACCAGGATCCGTGCCGCACACAGTCTCTCCTCCAGGCTGCGGTGCTCGCTGATGTCAAAGTTGTTGGTGAAGGCCCATCCGTCTGGGGGCGGAGACAAAGAATACCAATTCACCACGGCGACACCGAACAGCACATCAAAGTGACATGACAATAAATACTGTTTTATGATGACTGCTGCAATACAGCATTACAGGTTAAAATAATCATATTAAAAGGTGGCAATTAGACTGTGCAGGTACAATTTAATGTCAAAATCTGACTTTATGAGCACTTTTACAGTGTCATCTCATTATTGTAGATCTTGTGTAATTGTGCAAAAGTTTAAATAGCTGCATTTAAAACTCCTCCACAACAAGGACTTAAAAATAAATGTAAAATGGTGAAAACCAATGATAAATATAGATTATTCTGTACATTTGAGGATTCAGGAAAAACAAACGTTCAAGGTACTCACCCATGTTCCAAACTTTTTAAAGAGTTTATTTGTATCCAGTGTGCACTTTTATAGTAGCATTTCAGTATTTCAGAAAAAAAAAAAAAGATTCATTTTGCTTAGGCCCTTGCAGATTTTAGGTGAGTATCCCCACCTCCTCTCACGCTCACACGCATCTGGCACAACTCTGGCTCACCTGTCGAGTGTGCCTCGGCGATGTAGACCACCAGAAAGTCGGCCACGTCGCGGAAGTCCTTGACGAGTTGCTTGAACTCCTCAAGTTTGAAGATGAACGGGGGTCAGGTGCAGCTGCCAAAGCTCAGCACCAGCGGCCTGTTGCCTGCAGAGAGAAACAAAGATCAACACTGAAGCATCGAAGAGAGAGAGAGAGAGAGAGAGAGACGGCTGCACCAAGTCCACCAGTCATAACGCACCTTTCAGGTACTTGCAGATACTCGTCTTCTCTCCCTCCATGCTCACCACGGGAGAGTCCGGAGCTTTTCGTCCCTCAAACGCCTCCTGTCCGAGAGACATCCACATGTGCCGGGAGGCGGTTTTGATGAACTCCATGGAGCCAAATGTCAGACCCCAGTCTTCATACTTAAAGTTGGGATTCTGGGTCATGGTGATCTTTTCACCCATTCTGAGGATCAGCTTCTTGGTGAGGCTCGGCGAGATGAAATGCATGACCCGGGTGAAGATAGTCATCCCGACCATGAAGCAAAACATGTGCAGGGTCGACAAGTAGACCCACAGCCTTTGCAGAAACATGCTTGCTCCTTGGTGGTCGGCTCCCGTTCTCACGGAGTCTCCTGCAGGCCTGCCATCTGATTGTTAAACATGTCAGTGAACGCCCACTCGGCTCAAGTTTGATAATAGCCGCCTTCAGGGCCCCGCTGCGAGCTCGTACATGTCAAACACGTCGGTGGAAGGCTGAAGTTTCCTGTCAAATTGAGGGTTTAAGTCTCGTTAAACTTCATACCTCTCTCTGTTTATCCTCCACGCAACCTTTTCTCTTTTGATCTGTAAATTGGTGTGAACGTTTCCATCTTACCAGACTTCTCAGAGATGGTGTTACCTCAAAGTGTCCCTTTTGCAAACTTGGATAGGAAGTTAACAGTACCAATGCAAACTTATGAGGATCCTGCAAGTCAGTATGATGAGTAACTTTTTCAGAACAGTGAGAGGGTAAGCCTATCTAAAAAATAATCATAAAGTCTCTTAAGGTAATATCATTATTTCAGCATTCAAATCTTACACACTCAGTATATCAAAATAATGAGTTAGAATGTCAAAAATAATGATTTAAGTCTCAAAATAATGGCTTAGAATCCAAAAATAATGACTGGGTATCTTAAAATTGTGGTTAGTATCTCAAAGCAAAGTATCACAAGCGAATGAGACCTTTCTCAAAATAATGAGTTAGTATCTATAAATAATGAGAAGACATTACACACTTTGAGAAGGTGTCTCATTATTACTTTACCCCACCACAGTGCCAGAAATGGGCTTAAAGACAAACTAAAGAGGGGAAAAGTAAAAAGGTCACTGGTTTTACTGCAGCAGGTTGCACCTTCAGAGAGGCTGATATGATCAAATGTTAGCCTGGGCCAAAACCAACATTTTATCATTTTATAGTAATCGGTATCACAGTATGTGATACAGAGTTTGTTTAACTAATTAACATGAACCACTTTTTGGCCTCTGCCTTGGTCAGGTGTTAGAGGGAATAGCTCCGGGCCTATTTATTAGGCAAAAGACTGGTTATTTCCACCACTGAATCAACTGTTGTAATACTTCTAGGCTACAAGAAATTTAATACCAGTGGTAGGCAGAGAGACTACAAAACAAACTCACAATGAACAGCTGACTTAGCTTTTATCCACTCCACACTAAGGCTAGAGGATTGTGAGGGAGTCAACCTTTGCTGTGTTAGTTATTAGGCATAAAGAACAACTATTAGAAACTAAAAGAAATACGCAGTCTTCTTGCTGTTGGCCCTGTCTGCTCATATAGGTCACACAGAGGCATTTGTTTAATTGAGACTGTTTCATGACCAGTTAAAAACTCAACAGATTGTGTCCAAGCACTATGGCTTGGTCTACCACCACCTGTAGAAATTTCAGATATCTTCTGCATCAAGTCTGGCACACCTGCTTCACCATCCTCACCCTCAGAGATGGACGTTTTTCAGATGAATTAATTTTATTCTCAACATCATGTCATAGAGATCATGAAACTAGTACTTTTGTGTATCTCTTTGTACACTTAGTTCCCACATTCATGGTGAATTTAGTTGCTATTTTACACAATTTCAAATTCAGAAATGGACAAGAGTGAATTTGGCAAACATTTTCCCCATGTTTTACCTCAAAGCTACTTAATCTGTAATGGACACAGACAATAGCGATGATGATGATGAGCTAGCAGCTGTTCTAGATGATTCAGTCTGTGTACTGTGTATTTGCATGTATGCATTGTACTTGATGGACACTTGAACTCTGATGCACAGAGAAGTGGGCAGATCAATGGGGATCCCAGGTCCCATTTCACCTAATTTGACCATTTTTCTTTACCTTGTCCAGTTTACTTTTTAGCAGATAGGTGACGAGCAGAGGCGGGAAAACAAGCAGGAAAAGAAGATAATTGGGATACGGATTCAATGCGTCTTTTAAGTTTTGCTTTCATGTGAATAGTAGACTAAATAAAAGTCCTTTTAACATAACCCTGTTGCAGCAGCAGTGTATGCACTGTGGCTGATGGCTGCAGTCACTAAAGCAGCAGGGCCTAATAAAATAAAAGAGCCGAATAAAAGCCACTCCTTAAACCACCAGTAGAAGAAAGTTCACTACCTGCCTCTTCTGTCCTGCTTAACCCTTGTATGGTATTCGGGTCTAAATTGACCCATTTCAAATTTTTACAAGAAGAAAAATGGTAGAATTATATATTTTTTCTATCTGAAACTCAATGACCTTCACTTATTTTCTGTTACAAACATGTACAAACAAAAAAAGACAAACAAACAATTTGAACACACATGCTACTATACCCCACACATTTACATCCTTCATATGGTCTTCAAGTCAGTTTGACTCGCATACACAGAGACACACAGAAACATGCCCACACACACACATACACAGACACAAACACACACAGGCGTACGTGTGCACACACACAGATAACATTACACTATTATAATCTAAGCACAGAGAAGCGGTTTGCTTTCACTTTCCTGAAGTCTTTACCCTCAAGCCAGTCAAGCCAGTCCATTCCTCCAGATGTATGTTCATGGCCAATATTGCCCTGGTATCTTACATACCAAAAAAAAAGGGGAAAGTGCTCATGAGCACTGACTACACAGCAATTGAGCAATAAGTAGCCAGGGGGACCATAAGCCAAAGGTCATACTTGACTTCAGCACCATCCAAAGGAGGGGTAGACAACTTAGACAAGCTGCTGGTCTGCCACAGCTGTCAAAGAAGAACACTTTCAGTCACCACTCGTGATCTTTTACAACAAGCCGGATGACTCAGCCCAGACTAGAACCAAAGGAAGCTTTAAAGAAGACGACTTTTTTCCCTGAGGAGCTAGGCAAGGCACTAGTGACACTGCACATCTAAAGGAGATAACATGTGCCCAGGACCCCAGCTTCTCTAGCCACAGTGAGGGAAGACACAAAAACGAGTCACACTTCCATTGTTAATTGTCTTCTAGTAGAGACTGAATTCAATCATTAAACATATATGTTATCCTTATTATTTGAAATTGAGAGCAAAGACAATATATGTTAATGGTTTATGAAGTAAAAGTTTAGTTTTTAAAACCCCAAATGTGTCCCGGGTCAAAGTTGACAACTTGACCCGAGGGATACCAGAGGGTCCCAAAAGTGAAGACAATACAAGGGTTAAGGACTAGTGAGCTCATTTTTCCAACAGCACGCGAAGGCAGCGTGAGATCCAGTTATTCCAGTCGCGCCACAGATTGAGTTGACCGGACAAAAGAAACACACCACAAACACACACAACTCTGCCCCAGCACTTTAAAGCCACCACTCACACGTAAGTCTCACCAGCTTTGGATTTGCGTAACCGAGCGTGTTATTACTGACAGTCAACTCTGACCTGATTTAGGATCGCCCCCTCCCACAAAGAGGCCACCAGATGGCGCTACAGAACAGTGTTTCCCATCAAACATACAGATCCGGATGAACTCCAGCTCTCCCAGCGCCGGGTTTATCATAGGAAAGAGCCATTTAACGCATTGAACTAATTCACTAACATATATTCTTTATGAACACTGGGAATGCTTGGAAAATAATTATTTTATTTTTTAAAAACATAATCTTGTTTTCACTCAGTAAATCCAATTCTACACCCACTGTTCAACAGATACCCAGGTGAGAGTAATCAGTAATCAGTCTTTTTTCTTCTTAAAATAGAAATAATTAAAGGCATAAATAATGTAGACAGCTCAAACAAACAAACAAAAAAACAACAACAAACAAAACAACACCACATGCTGATGTCTGTGTTCATTTTAATAAACTATTAGTTCTTTTGTTAATTGTATGATAATATCCATTTATTAGTATAATTATGCTGCATTACGTCTCTTTTTTTTCTTGAGCGTGCCTTTGGACTGAAACCAAATAAAACAGAATAAGATCATGGGAGCTGCGATCTTACTGATTACATTGCTTAATAAAAAAATCGCAAGAGTCTTTATTTATAAGAAAGTCCACAGCAAAACTGAGGTGCACTTTATACAATGATTCCTTACATCCTTTCCCAAATAGGTCCTGCGTTATAAACATTGAATGTGACTGATCACAAAACCCGGCTGACGTGCTTTGATCAGTTTGATCACTTTCACATTAGTTTTTTTTTGTCTTTCCATCGAGCTTCGAAAGCGGGTGTACGCGCCAAGTTCTGGTGGCATGCGACCCCCCCATCCCCACACACACACACACACACACACACCATCCCAGCTCCGAGTCTGCACACACAGCACGTCTCGATCCGGATCTTATCCTCCCACAGACACACGGACGCGGTCTTCATTGGTGCTCCTGAATCCGGAGCGATCGGGTGTCAATCAGAGAGAGAGAGAGAGAGAGAGAGAGAGAGAGGAGGATGCTGATGACTGATCCTCACTGAGAGGATGCTATCGATCCGGCCTGCGGATGCGTCTTTCCCCTCCGTTTTGATAAACACGCTGATGTGATCACATTTTCCTGCTCCTCATCGGCTCATTGGATGAGGTGAGTTTCATCTTCTTGACTTTTTGCCTGTTGAGATAAATAAATGGACGTCGTTGTCTCTCGTGTGTGTGTGTGTGTGTGTGTGTGTGTGCAAACCGGGTGCGTGTCCGATAGTTTTGACTCATTTCTTCTCCCTCGCAGGTAATGTGAGCGGCGGCACACTTGGACAGGCGAGCCGACTCACCCATGCAGAACTCGTCGGCGCTCTTCGGGATGGTGAGCCGCTGTCAGACGCCGGCGTTCACGGACTTCGCCGGCGGCCTGTCGCTCGCGGTGTACGGGGGCAAGGCGGACCTCTGCGCGCGGAGAGCCGGCGGAGGAGGCGGCGGCGGCGGCTTCGGACCTCAGATCTGCCGGAGCCCCCACGACGCCCCGAGCCACATGAGCTGCGGCAGCCCGAAGAGACCCGCCGAGGAAAAAGCGCACCCGTCAGCCAAAACCCCGCGCTCGTGCCTCACGCTCCCACACGCGCAAGGTAAGCTCCAACAGCACGACCCCCCCCCCCCACCACCACACACACACGCACACACACACAATCTACAATCGATGCTGCTGATTGGTGAGTGAGGCTAAAAAAAAAGTTCTCCGTAGTTGAGTGGTTTCTGAGCATCGTGGGTGAACTGCAATAACATTTAATCCGCTAATCCTCCCATTGAAACAAACACTGAAGGCAGCAGACAGCAGCTCCGTCCGTCAGCGGCTCCAGGTTGTGTGCGGCTGAAAGAAGCGACGCTGCCTCCATCCGGCCTCCGCGTCAGCATCCTTTGATGCAGCTGCGCTCCGCGTTTTGCGCTCAGAGGCCCCTCCGTGTTTGCAGCTGCGGATTAGGCCCGTTAATTAAACCCAGAGCTCTCTTTGGAATCGGCGGCCAATTCATAAATAACACCAGAGTCAAAGTCTCTGCTGCGCACAAAAAGGAGGAGAGGAGGGAGATGCGCAGCGAGCGGAGGAGCCGCCAAGCAAGTGCGCGTTTCCTTTAGATGTTAACAAGGCATGGAGGCGTTTGGTTTGGAGCAAGGGAGTTTTAGTGTGGCGCTGGCTCATTTGGTTAAATTTAAAAAAAGTTGGCAAAAACAACATTTTAGAGAATAATAAATAATTTTGTTTTTTTTCCCTCCCAAACAATATTCATCTTAAAAATATTTACATCAACATGCTCAAAGTACCCAAAATTCACATTTGAATCTCCCCTGGGGCCTCAGAAAATAAAGTTTAAATCAATTCCGACACGGGCTCATCAGTGACAGCGAAAACTTTAAAAACAATTACACAGATGAAATGAGCACTGTCACACGGATCAGCATCCACAGTGGAAACTGGGCTTTGGGTGCCTGTGGAAGCCTGCTCCATCCTGTTTAGACAGCGTTGTTGTGAGAGGGCGGAGGTAATTACAGCCCCATCCTAAATTATGATTAGACGGAACAGATTTTTATATTAGCAATCATCCTTGCAGCAAGAAGAGGATCAACGGATTTGATTATTGTTTCTTCTCGCTAAACACAAACCATATGTCTGCTGAATGTGTCTCGGCATTTATGAGCTGGGTTGGAGCACAGTTGTGCCCTCAGCCCTCCATCCCCAGCATCCCCGACCAGAATGAATCGTCTCATTGTCTCTGCGACGCTTTTGAACTCGCTTCCCGTAAAATTGTGGGAATGCAAAATGTGTTATGTGTTTTGCGGATTATGTTGTGCAGATTAACACTGAGGCAGACACATACGTATCTGTTTGTTTGGTCTTGGACTCTGCCAGGCAATTGAGCAGCATCTTAATAATTTCAATATTTTGTGGGCTCATGATGTTAAAATAGTTTTCAGACTCATTTTGGGGGTGCAAATATAACATCTTCTTCCTTAAGCTCAGACTGATTCAACTGCACACCAAAACATATTGCAAGTTCATGATTAGCTGTTCTTTTTTTGACATTTCATATTTCAAAAATGTAAAGTTTGATTCACCTGTGTCTTGCTGTATCTGTCCCATAAGAATACGCGCTCTATTACATTTATCTGCGGGTTTATAGTCTCTCATGGTGAGCACAGAGCATGGAAGTGATCTCAGTACTCATCAGTCTTTTGTATCATGCCTCATTTCAGACTGATCGTATTACATGCTCCCATTTGGGGACAGAGCTGGAGTTTAAGCTGCATTCTGCACCATTACTTTAGATTTATACGGAAAGGAATCTCTGAGCAAACACAGACTGTAAAATCTGTCCTGGTGGAAGTGAGACGGTGGAGGAAGAATTTACCTCAGACGGGAGATTTCTGTCCCTGGGATTGCAAAATGTGCACGATTACTCAGTGATAAATGTGATAAAATAAAGTGCGTTACTGATGTTTCATCAATGTAGGAATTTTTTTTAGGGGGGTGAGGGAAGCTGTAATGTACCAGGATCTACTCATTCATTTCTTAATTACTCCCAAAAATACAAATCTACGCTGTGTATAATTTTTTTATCATGTCAATGTGTGTGCGTCTATGTGTGTAAATAAGTGTGTGAGAGAGAGAAGAGAGAGAGAGAGATAGCCTGCGTGTAGATGAAGGAGTGAGTTACAGAGCTGAGGTGCCAGTGCAATCTCTGCACAGACTTGGATTTGAATTTTACGGGCCGGGTATCCTGAATGAAACTAGAATTCAACACTTATTCTAAACCCTTTGCTATTTCTGTGTGGCCTCACTATTGCTGTGCCATTGCATTTTGAAAAAAGCTCCCAGCGTAAATCCAGGGAAAATTATTCTATATTTTTCCTCCACATGAATTTGACACAGTGGCTTATGTCACACCTGGTGTGTTGGTTTGGCGTACTGCTGTTTCGCTAGTGGAACGGCGGCCGGTCATCCTAACACTGTGAGTCCACTGTGCTATAAATATTGATGCCCACCAGCAAAGAAAATATTTTGCTTGCAAAGAAAAACACCTGACCCTATAATATCAGGTTTGAATGAAGTGTGTACTCTAGCATCATTTGATACCTTACTAAAGTTTCTCCTGGCCGGGACGAAGCTGCTGAGTCTGTGAGCTTATTTGAGAGGAAATGTTTGAGTGTGCCGCACTCTCAGATAAATGTAGAGGTTTGTCTGTTGATTCAGCCTGTGAAAAGATGAGTAATGGGCTCTAGGATTTAACCATTATTGGAACTTTTTAAAAAATTTCTATGACTACCTCTTGTTGTCTTTTGCCAACTCACATCATGTTTTCTATACACCTGTTCATACAATATTAATATATGCACACCTGCACACTAACCCACCAGCATCCACTGCTAATACACACAAACACTGTGCCAGCGTATGCTAACCCACACTATGCACGCATGCAACACACTGACACAGACTTCACACACATATGCATTAAACACACACACTGTTTTGTGGTCAAGTGGCATTGGCACCAATGTTAAATTTCCTCAAAGTGACTTAGTTTCCTGTGTTTTCCCCAACAGCATTTGTAGACGTCAGACTTCGGGGCGATAATCTGACTGTTATGAGAAACAACCAACCATTTTAGCTCCGCTTTGAGCCTCTGCTGTGTCAGGCGCTTAATGACAGCTTCCCAGTGGCTTGTGAATAGCTCTGGTTGTGTGTGCACAGAGAAACACATTAAGTGCGTTTGGTTACGTCATTTGTCTAATCAAACTATGCGGTTTATTCGTTATTATTCCTTGTAGACAGAAGAGCAGGCAGTTGGTATGCTTTTTTAGAAATACTGCATGGGATGGGTTTCATCATTCCTCTGGAAGCCTGTGTTCCAAATATATATATAGCACTCATCATCAGTGTAATATGAAATATGTTGCACGGCCAAACCTATAAGGGCACTGGTGTTCACATTTAAAATACCAGTGCCTTCTTTGGGTAGTTTTCTGGATACCTTCATCTGAGTAAATCTTCAGATTTGTGTCACATAAAATGTTTATACAGCTATAATTCTGGGAAAATGTTTGCTTCAGCTGCTTCAAGGGGTTTCGAATTTCTGAAATTGCCCTTGGACTTCAGGCTTATAATTGCTTTAAGTTTGGCTTTGATTTACACACAGATCATATTATTTATTCATCTTGGATCTCAGTATTTTGGGAGAGTTTTGATTTATGAGCCAATTGTCATTTGTGACACTGTTATACCATTTTGCTGAATCTGGGATGTGACTGTAGTCTCGTATGTCGGCAACTCAAGAGTTTGTTCAGTGGTGGTTTGTTAACTCATAGTTTAATTTAGAAAAAAACAAAGGGCTGGTACTTTATCCTAAATCTTTAGAAATGTATCCCTAATGCATGGATTGATCACCGAGGGGAAATGATTAAGCAAGTGACGCAGTGCAAATATTTATGTGTGAATTGGGACCACAGTTTACATAAGGAGAACCATGTTCATTTTTTATGATGTTAAATCAGTCCTTGTTTGATGTCCTATGGCCCTGTGGAGAGCCTAAGAGCACTATAATGATGTTCTCCCATGTGGCAACTAATGAATCAGAAACTCATTATAGAGTCTTTATTCTTTAGTTTGGCAATCGAGCTGTGAAAAGAACATTTCCAGAGAAGCCTCAAATGTCTTTTGCCTCCAACACCTTTACAGGAGATATTTGAAGAAGAAACAGCAAAGCAAACAATGGGCCGGGTAGATATTATGGGGGAGAGGGGTGTACGACCCTTTTCTTCCACTTTTTTCTGCAACATGTCATTGTAAACATAACCATCTGCCAGACTGCACACGTTAGCCCGTGACACACTGCTACGACCCTGAAGTTACCCAGTCTAGTTTTTCTGCAGTTAACGCTCTGTTGTGGCAGGCTGCCGAAATCACAAAAGAAAACAAAACAGTCTGCGATCAGTCACCTGATCCACCTTCCAATACATACGCTGCTGTTGTTTCCTCATAATGCATTTTTTACTCTATCTTCCCACACGCACACATTCATCCAGTCAGTTTGTTTTCCAAGTTATCGGCACAACTTTAAAAAGAATTCACTCACTGCACTTATCCAAGGAAAAGAAAAGCATTTTGGGCAGTAGAATGATGTACACAGTCAGTCAACATGTTTTATTGAACAACAGACCCCTCACTCTGTTGTTTTTTTTGAAAACCTAAGAGCTGTAGCCCCCAAAAGTAAGGGTATCAAAACGGCACAGAGGGGGGTTTTCCTCACTAATAAATCATCTTTGACCAAGGTTATAGACGTTCCACAGGAAACACTGCAGTAATAATTACAGTTTTCATTTAGTACATTATTGCAATTTATTATCAACTGTTACAGCAGTATTTTTGGCCACCTTTAGTGTCCCCTTCAGAAGTTGCTCTTAGAACATTTTTATGTTTACTGTCCCCCCAAAAATTGAAAGGAAATATCCGCCCTTGCCAGAGTCATGTTTGGGTTTAGGCTTAGGCTAATATTAAGAGGGTTTAGGCTTATGTTAAGCATAAACGTTCTTGAGTGCAGCAGTAAAGAGGAGGTTAGCGATCTTTTATACGATATTTAATTTAGATATTAAATTGTTTTTTTAAGTTTTTATTCTATCTACTGAAATGTTGCAGGTTGCATTTTTTAAAAGATTAAAATACTTTGTGTAATATCATTTTTCCATGTTTATTTGCTCCATAAAGAATTACGTTGCTTTGTTCTTTTTTATATTGTGGACATATAGATTTAACATACACTATGGCGCGTGTGTGTGTGTGCGGAACAGCAACCTTCATACCCAAACCAAATCCTTTAAAAACTTGAAAAAGTATATTTTTATTTATAATGTAGTTAAGTGGGACATTGTGCAACTTTAACATTTACATTTGTCTGTTTATTTGGATTATAACAATATAATCAATCCCCGTTTATCCTGAAGCAAATTTTTTTCCTTGCTGAATCAGAGGTAAGACACTGAATCCCTGCCACCTATGCAGATCTCTTCTCTGTTTAAAAGGGAATCCATCAACTTGAGCACCAAATATGTGTATTTATTTATCACAGTTCTCAGATGATCTCAAAATCAGATGTCTCTCGTCTCCAGTTAATACACCAAAAGGTTTGTAGCAGCGAGGCACGGTTGTAGAGGCTCCTCCCCCCAGATGTTGAGAAAGACTGATCAACCCTCAGAGGAAACATTTTGCTGTCACTGCTGCTAAAAGAGATTTGACCTTTTATTGAACTTGTGGTTCACTTAGTTCCACGGCCGAGGTTAACCGAGAACATTTTTGTTTCAGATTGTGAAAAGGTTATACAGCACATTTTTTGGCATCACTTGTAATTTTGCACCCGGCCGTATTTTATCTGTCAACAGGAACCGACTAGCAAACAACCACACGTCCTCTCTGTTTTTTGCATTTGTGCCTCTTAATCATGTGGAGCTATACTTTCGGGCCTGTTTGTGTATATCAGAGCAGTCCAGTGATAGTAACATTCTTTTTGCGAGTTTTCTCACCAGTGAGTACATTCCCAGAGAGCGCTTCAGCCCACCGTCTTTGCATCTCGCATGAGCTCAGCAGTGAGTTATGGGTAAATGCGAGGGTGCTGCCTGGGAAGGGTGTTTCAGAGTGTAATGTTTGCAGCATGTTCCACTGATTCATAAAGCTGAAGCCCGGTGATGATTCTGCAGCGGTATTCCCGTAAAACCTCTGTCTGGCCGAGGAGCTGACGGGGGAATGCTGGGTAATGGAATGAGAGCGCTTCCTGAGTCAGAGCCACTAGAGAGGGAGAGTGAGAGAACACCCCTGGTCTGGCATCTGTTTGGCTGAATCACCTCAATCAAAGTTGGCCAGGAGTGCACATGACGTGTGTGGAAACAGGAGATAAGTGGCAAAGGAGGAGGAGATGATTGTTGCATCAGCTCGACCGAGGCTGGATTCAAAGAGGAAGACAGAGATTTATGGGAGGTTGTGACTGTTTTGTGCTCGGGTATCTTCTGATGAGTCCTCAGAAGTAGCAAAATGAACACGAACCCCCAAACAAACAAAATGACACAGAACTTTAGGATTTTTACCCCTGCTGCCTCTCCGCTGTCCTTTTCCTTCTCTGGATCCAGTGTCAGTCAGGTCAAACGTTCTCATTCTTATGTGACCAGTGTGGTATGACTATGGCATCTCACTGTAACCAAAGGCATTCTGACTTTCATTCTGCCAATGAATCCAACCAGTCACACAGCAAAAATATGATCTGCTTTGAGTAAGTGTCGAAATATCACTGGAATACCAGAAGAAATGTGCTCTCGGCCTCAGCTTAATCAAGAAAAAGCTGCAGAGTTGGCTCAGATGTGTCATCATAAAAATGGATTTTAAGCCTAAACCTTGCCTTGAGAAGCACTCACAAACTGCTCTTTCACTGATGAGGGGAACAAGCTGCCAGGTTTTGTGAATTTGACCCGATTTGTTTTACCTTTCTAACTCTAAAGATAAAGATATGTCTCTGCTTCTCCCTGATTATATTCGCCTGAACAGACATGCCACAGCTGACCACATGTCTATAGAGTCTGTATTACTCATGCATTTTCAGACAGCAGCGACTCCTCTCGCAGACCTCTCTGTGTATGACTTAGCACACGGGTGGGTTTTTGATTTACATCTCGGCTGTGCCACTTGCTGTTCTTGGCTCGACGCTGCTGTGTTTCATCAAAGAAAAATCCGCTCCACTCTGACTGTGGCAGTTAAGACGGCCGTCCGCCGCTGCGCTGCCTCTGCCAGAGCGGGGCCGAGAGCTGACTGGGCCCTTGCAGCTGTCAGCTGGAGAGAGAGAGACAGAAGGAGAGAAAGAGAGAGAGAGATGGCAGGAGAGAGATGTAGCTATTGGGATCAGGGCTTCACTGACCTCCCTTAACAAGCTGCAAGAACACAGTGTGTTTGAGTGCGAAAGGGCAGTTTTGGACATCTGAGTCTATCGTGAGGAAGCTCCCATATAATCTTTTCCATCCGAGCCACTACTGTATCAGCAATTTATCTAATCTTAACTGTGATTAAGATGTGAGTAACATCAGTGTGCGTCAGTGCTTTGTAAACAGATCACCATGTAATACTGCTACAGCAACAGTTTCAAATGCTCGAATGCTCAGGCTCCACTTGTTTACAGTAAATGGTGTCTGAAATGGTCCTTTTTTTTTTTTTCTTTTACAAGGCTGGGCATGCTGGTGATTAATCAGCCAGCCAATCAAACATTGGCTTCAACTGAGTGGTCAAAAACAAATGGGCAAACATGATGCGAACCGAGGCTGTTTTAATGCCTTCATTAGAGTGGAGGAGAACGCAGCCAAAAATCTTGAGTTTTATCCTCTCTCTTGTTCTCTCCCCGTCTCTGCCAGGAAGCTGCCATGGGGCAGTGCCCAGTCAGCTCACAGCATCATTGGCTGGCTCTGCCCCAGAGGACTATGAAAGACATTATAAAGTCTAATAGTGCAGTTTATATACTTTATTAGTGCTTGTTAATAGAAGCCCAGCATTCTGGAGGAATTACTTATTCTCTAGTCATGTGCAATGCAATCCAGCCCCTGTGCTGTATTAACTTGCTCACCAGGACTAATAAGTGCACAAAGGAACGACAGAATAAAGGTGGCTCAGAGAAAAAGTGCTCTTGCTCATCTGTGAATGATGTGGGCGGACATCAATCACAAATCCCCAGCATGACAACTTGCACTTCTGTACTCCGATGATTTGGACTCGAGATATTCATATGTGCATTATGTCTTGGCAGATACAGATCTGCACACGTTATTGTCCTAGATAGAGAGCCAAGTTTCATCACACAGGGTCAATATCTATTGAATTATTCTTGCAGTGATATATTTTAAAGCACTGGCAGGCAGAGCTTTGAGACAAAATGAATTAAAGCTTATGTATTGCTGGAAATCAAGACCTCGAATGTTCCATCAGTGCAGAGAGTGATATCATCCCCTTCATTCAGTGTCAGCACACAGGCACTATTGTGGCACAGGTGGACAGGGTGTTTTGTCACAGCGTTTCTGTTTTAGTAGCAAATCTGGACAGCGTAATGCTACATGATGAGAGGAAGTGGAGGATTTTGGGAAAGTGAGGCTGGTGCCCTGTTAATTAAGGTTAATGCTTGTAAGTCCAAGTTGCAGGGAGCTAAGAGCCTGGCCAGGCCGACTCTGGATGTTAATAAAGTTTAGAGGCTCTACGCCAGCACTGTGATCTGTAATGCTTTGGGTTATTTTTACAGACTTTTTACAGACAATTATATTTGAAAGGGAAGGCTGTTTTTCAGTGGGCTAATATCAGAGCAAGGAGATAAAGTATGTGATAAGAAGATGCAGTTTCCCATGATGTGATGCTGTGGAGCGTGGAGTGGGGTTTTTTCATTGTGTGGGAATATCTTGTGTATGAGAATTCCCCATGTAGCGCGGGAACAGCAAACAAGACAATCGTACTTTTGACTTGTGTTATTTTACCAAAGGTTTGTTAAAAGTGAACGTTTTCCCCCAAGAATGCTCTGCTTCATCGTATTCACACACCCTAACGCCTGGTAGCTGTCCAACTCCATCCATAGACAGATGGAGGTTGAGTGCCTAAAGGGCGCTTTGACAACATTTTTAAAGGCGGGAGTGAGCGTTGTTGATTCACATTCCCTGTCCATTTTCTCAGCTAATCCAAGATCTGTCTGTTGAATTTGTCTGTCACATGTCAGTGTCTTTGTTTAATCATCTTTGACGGGCTGGTTGTCGAACAGGGAGTTGAAGGAATCTGAGATCACATTGGCTTTGTAGCTGTTGTGTTGATGTTGTTGCCTACCAAAGATGTTGGCTTGATTTCGCCCTCTGGAACTAAAAACAAACACATCTTGCGTAGATGAGATGGTTGCTCCGTCCAGGAGTTTCCACTGGAAACGGTAGAGACATCTGCTATCTGCTGGCTCCTGTAGGATAAGTCTGCTTTACATTCTCCTCATCAAATTGCATTTGAAAGAAAGCTGCACAGTTTTCATTTGGCAGCGTGAGCCTAAATGAGGAAACCATTCCACTGTGAGATGTTTTGTTGAAGACAATCACCTCTGTTCCTCTTTGATTTACCGTTGCCAGGACTTAACGTAGGACCCCTTTTGTCCATTTTAACTGGGGCTCATATGAGCTGTGGAGTAAGTGTGTTAAATGGATCCATATTACACTGAGTAATAGCCTCAGTATGCACTCTTCATTAACATGCTTAACATTCCCCTCAAGACCCAGAAGTCGGCTTCTATAATACACTGCTTAACACAAACATCATGTTGGACACTTAAGATCTCTTATGGGGCTCGTTGTTGGCAATTTTAGCAGTGAGCAGATCTGGCGAATGTTTGGGTCAAAGTGGAGGACAGGACGGACTTGTTCATGAACTCTGAACATAAAAACCTTGAAAAGTTAATAAAAGAAACACACATGTTCCATTGCCAGCTAATTAGAGCAGAGATCCAACAGAAGAGGTTAATCCGTCGCAGTGCAAAATGTTATTGTGTTTAGCTTTTTTTTTTTTTTTTTTTTGGCTTGAGGATGAAATCTGTTGCAACACTGGTCAGCCACTTGTTGCATGTTTCCAAAACGGGACACGCAACTTTGTTTTTGAAAGTAAGAAATGCTCAAAACTTGGCAAAGTAAATGCTGAGCCACTGATATTTTTCAACGACTGAATCAATCATCAAAAGAGATATTATGGTCATTTAATGTGTTTGGACGCTTGGAGACATATTTAATATCTGTGTGTTTGTACATCAGTGCATGTATGCAGGCACATCTGTTTTTTTTATCAGTATATGAAATGTCTGGATTGCTACCTGTTGGACCTTCCAAACCTGGATTCCTTTATAGTATTTAATAAAGACAGTGGTGGCAGTGAGTGGGTTATGTTAAGAATGGAAGTTAAATGATTTCAGCCTAATGGGAACCAGCGTGTAGCCGTCCTAGCTGGCTTGACATTTACAGCTCTTTCCCCCGGCTCAGCGCTCAACCTTTACGACCAAGCCAAAACCCATCAAGAGGAGCTTCACTCACCTTAAAACTGATACGCTGAGATTCTTGGATCCTCACGGACAAGACACATGGGTTCACACGGCTTCAGTAACCAATGAAACCTTCCCATGGCAGGAAATGTCTCTTATATATCACCAGGAGTTTTTGACAAGAATATTTAGGATGAGTACCTGGCTGTCTCCCTAGTATGTCCTCACTGGAGCTGAGTCACAGATTTAGAGGACGGATAGAGGGAGTGAAGGAAGGAGAGGAAAGCAAGATTTCTCTCTTCTCTCCTTTCTGTTTATCTAACTTTTGCCCTTAAAAAGTCAGCTCGCAGCACATGTTGACTAATACCGATAAAAAGCCTAATCAGGCACTTTCAGCTCATATCGACAGTGATCTAATAGGCATGTGTTTGAAAGTTGAAAAGAATTAGGCAGCGTAAGGGCCGTGACAGCCAGGTGCTGAGCACTTGGCCCAGCAAACTGAAGCCTCAGCCAATTGGAAAATGCTTTGCAGAATTTATCTGCACCCTTCTCCCCTGACAAATTATTTTATTGTTCCCACACAGTTGGTTTTCATTTAGTCTTTTGGCTAATGATCGGCGGAGAGCATGTGGGCCATTGTTATTCCTTTATTCAGCATAGATACTCTGACTGGAAGTGTTCACATCTGATAGTACACTCCCATGCAATAGTAACCGACCAAAACACAACACACAGAAGGCACACAAATGTACACAGATGGTACGCAGATTTGGAAGTTAGTATAGCACATAAGAAGAACAATCTTGAGACGCTGATTACTTTATATGTGCTTTAAGTACCTCTGTGGCATGACCTTAGTGACTGTCTGTCAAATGGGGTAATGCTGCTTCCTGAAGGAACAACTTCTGTATAATCTCCCATCAGAACTCTAACCGGCCCCCCATTCCAAAACCTTTAATCACATTATTCAGTGTGTCTAATGTACCCGGACTAGTAGATATGCTGTGTTAGAGCTGCAGATGGAAGAGATAAGGGGAAACTCGCCTCGCGTCCAAGCCCTGCACTCTGCCTGACCTGAGCTCGGTACAGCAGGACTAGGCTGCTAATCTTTAACAAATGCTGGGAGTCTCCATGACCGGGCCCTCGCTGAGATGGCTTAGTCAAAACAGCCATGCTGCTCCTGAACACAACCTCAGCCTCTAGCTTAATTCAAACGCTGATTAACTAACAAATACCTGCTGCTTGTTCCACAGCATTACACAGCCCGGTGCGTTCTGCAGCGCTCCATGGAGTTTGACAGTGAGTTTGCTGTCCTGAAGAGGAACACACACGCCTACTGTGTTGCAGGCTTTTTGGGATTTGTTGGCATAATGATGCAGGACATGTTAAGTGAGCAGGAGCACAGAAATACTGCACTGAATGAAGCGAGTGTTATTGTTCAATGTGTCATTAGATCTTTCAGCGACAGCGCGTTGCAGATTTAGCATTGTTCCTGTGCCACATTGTGAAAACCTGTGGTATTTTACATAATGGGACACAAACAAAGACAAAAAGAATATTGTTTACCAATCGACATGTTGTTTTGTTTTTTTATTATCCCTGTGAGGATTTGTTACTCTGAAAGTGAGATTTACATTTACTTACATTTTGACTGTCTGGATTGAATTGAATGGTTTTGCGATTAAGACACAGACACAGTTCTGCCTCATCTTCTTATCCACTGTCACTGTTGACTTGGGCCTCACCACATTTTTCTGATCATTTTGGACTTTGAAAAAAAACCCACCTTGCAATGCACAGAGTCGGACTTTGTATGTGGAAAAGTTGGCACACCTTACATGTCGAATTAAGCATCGCCACTTGTGCTGTAACTTGCCTTTGAGAAATATCTGAATGTTCCAAAAATGTTTAAAGTATTTAAAATGACCTTGAGGCAGAATATATTGAAACGTAAAAGTATGCGTGGTTTTGGCAGCTACTGTAAATGACGAATAATTCAAGTTTATTTCTGAGCCATTTGTATGCATCTGTGGTGCTTTGATTGTCTTGGTACTCATATCTGATTGGACACACTAAATGGCAGCATATTGCCAGTTCGTCTTTTTTTTTATTATTTGTAAATTTTTGAGAACAATTTGATACACTGGGAACAATAAATCTTCCACAGTTTTTGCAATAACAGTCATTATTATTCTTAAGAATTCTTCTTTGTATTCCAACCCGAAAAAAGTTGGAAGTTCAACAGTAACTATAAACTCAATAGAGTGAATTTTGAAAAGGAACGAAAGTTAGCAAGGATGTACTTTGATTTGATGGCTAGAAATGGCTGCAGTTAAAGAAATATTTAATTTATAACCGCTGAAACCGCAATTCAACAAAAGTCAACAGGACTTGTTAGCTATGTCCTTGATGGCTTTAGCTGTAAATGTAAATGCACAGTTTACCACAGCGCCTACTTTTACAGGGCCAGACCTGTCATTTGACACGCAAATATGGCCAATCTGGGCCACTGTAAAGATGCCAGTCTTCTACAAGCCTCGAGAGCTCTGAGCCATGAAGGAGTCCAGCGAGAGAGGCAAAGCATCAGTATATGTACACTGCAGCCTGCCAAAGTACACTCATTTAACAGCACAAAGAGACTTGCACTGAGAACCTGCATGTTTATGTTAGGGATGATGTAAAATGGCCAGAATTCATATTTCACATCAAATTTCTCTTTTAAGATTGCTTCTCTCAATTTTTACGTGCAAGGAAACAAACATTTGCATTTCAAAGTTCTTCAAATAAAAATAAATGAAAAGCAAACCCTTTTATGGGTTTGGAGACTATATTGGAAAACAGGTCAGGGGCGAAATGAATATTTTTTATGGTTCATAAAAGAGCTTCACAATGAATGCCAGGTTATGTGAAAGGCTTGACACATGGTACAGGCCAGAGCCCTTCGAGGTTCCCTCTTTATACAGCCTTTACACTCTCGGGCCAAGAGCAGCCAAACAACACACATGGCAGAGGCCAAGATGATGATGAAGAATGATTTCTTTATTTCTGCTCGTTATCGTCTGATTAGGCTCCTTCTCACCAAAGACCCATCCAAAAATCTATCAACTAACAACCTTTACTTTTCCTTTTGGGTTTATCACACTCTGGCTGATGTATAATCAACTATATACTCAGAGTCATTTTTGTTTGCAGAACTGAACCGGTGTCATTGCAATCAGAGTATTATGAGTATGTATTTATATATATATATATATATATATATATATATATATATATATATATATATATATATATATATATATATATATATATATATATATGCATTAATGTGCATACATGATAATTTAATGAAATGAAAAGATGTAGTTTTAACAAAGTAAGGTCATTTTATGTCTATGGGACATACTGTATAACCCTGTATGTTTAAATATATGCAAATTTGTTTAACTACATCAAATGTAAATGTCATGAGATTTGTATTTATATTTTTCCCCCATTTCTGTGGTCACTTTAATAGAGACTTCATGTAGTTTGGCTAGTTTTGAGTGATACTCCACATCTGTATATCACGGAACATATTTTGGGACCTAAATTAGTATATATAAAGCAATGTATGAGTTGGATGTGTTGGAATCCTCATTTATTCTCAATGCAAGCTCATCTTAGATGACATTCTTGGTGTAGACGCCATAGATGACGTGTCTTTTGTTTTGTCGACAGTTTCCAGCGCTTGCCTCTGTCCCGCATATATCAGGATACATTGTAAAATTATGAGTTCTCGTTAAGGCATCAGCTTCAATCATACTAATCCCTGTTCATGGGCTGTTTTTAGTTATTGTGATGTTGCTAAAGGTGCTGGAGCTGACCCACAGTCAAACACAACAGGTTGCGCCTTGTTTCACCACTGATGCATGTCTCACACTAGCACTAGCACACTAGCCTCACGTGGTGAGGGGATGCAGCGAGAGCAGAAATCAAAATAAAAGGACTCTTATTACATCCATTAAACAAGAGAAGGGAAAACACAGGAGGAGTTTCATGCCTGGACACCTAAAATGCTTATGCAGTGAGAATATATTTGCTCGTAAAGCTCTTTGATGGTGGCCCTGTCCGTTCCAACACATGGCGCTGCTGTCTGTGTAAATAGCTGTGTATTGACCTCCCACCGCACAAGATTGAATGTGTTTCCATAGGTGTCATTTGGTACCGTTTTGGGTTTTTTACGGGCCCCGCTGTGCCGTAGTCCCTGTAACCGCAGGGGCGCAGGAGTCATGCCACCACTGCTCAAACAGTGGGCTCTTCCTGAGGTGGAGAGATGAGAGGTTGACGATGAACTGCAGCCCCCTCCTCTCCGCCCTCCTCACAGCAGCGTTATGGAGCTCTGTTTGATGTGGAGTGATATATAATGTCTGGTGGACTGTCCGGCTCAAGTTACCTAGAAAGCATGTTCCTGTCTCTATGTGTGATCTGTGTTTGTGAGCGTGTGCGGTTGTGAGGGGGGGTTGTGGTCCTCGAGCCTTTGCTGAATGAGGACTCCCCACACAATAAAAGAATGGTATTGCTGACTTCCTTAGGTATGTGTGGTTTGAAACTCAACACAGGTTTGCTCAGTGGGGCCCTCTCTTATTTATTCTATATATCTATGAAAACCCCCCAATACTGTGCTGCCCTCTGTGTCAAAGAAGAGGTCCCGCTCCAAGCCAGGTTATGGTAATTCTTCAGCCAAATTATTGCCCTTTGGTGGCAGATGTTGACCGCTGTGCAGTAGCAAAACTTTTTTTTGTGTCTCACTGTTGGTTTGAATCAGTAACAGAATATGAACCATTTTGCTGTGTGTGTCTGCAGCAGTAGCGACATTTATTTTGAGGATACGCAGGAAGACTTAGTCCCTTTTGTGTGAGCAGATCAGCTTACTTTGTGTGCTGAAATTTAAGAGTTTAGAAACCAGCGACATGAAACAACACGAATAATCAAATCAAAATAAAAGCTTCCCCTCTGTGCCCCCACTGTCAAAGCAAATTGTGGGCTTTTGAAAATATATTCCTGAAAGAGCTCCATTTTGGGGCTGAGTTAACCCCTAATCATCCTGACGAGCTAATATTCATTGTGAACACTGTGGAGAGGGATTGGCCTCAACTTTAACCGGAAACTTCAAAAGCCAAAGCAATTACTATGCATGCTTTGACCATATCCTTTTCACAAAGTAACATTCCATTATTCTTCCTGCGCTAAAACAACAAAAAGCAACAAAGAAGTAGGAAGTGAAATTGGATTCCTCTTTGGGTTCCCAAAACATCTGGTTTGGCCCAAGTTTTAAACAACTAGCATCCCCTCTGAGAATAACAGAAGGTTATATGCACTGTGTGTAGGTAACAAAATAATCATTTTCAAATGTTGCCCCATTCAAATGTGATCTAATTACCGTCACTTAAATTCAGCCTCTCAGTTGGACCACCGACCATCAAGGGAATTTTCCTCCAGACGTTTTCCCAACTATTCATTTATTTCTCCCCCACAGCTGCCTCGAAACCATTAAAAATATACAATAATTGCTGCAAATTGATCACTTGTTTTACAGAAGTCATATAAATCTCCACTCTTGTCAAACTGTAATCGATGGCAGGAGGCGGCGCTGGGCGAGAAGAAGAGCAAGTATCTGCCTCGACGCGTCTGCTACACGGAGATACTCTCATGTTCTGTGGTTGAGCTTTGGCCACTGTCATTTCCGAGGAATTTCCTGCCATCTGTGTTCAATCGAATTCTCTCACAGATTTGGGATTGCTTGTAAATATTGGGTGCTGGCTGAAGAGGACTGAAGGAGTACTGTGAGTTTTGTACCAACAGCCTCTCAGACCAAAGCGAACAGGCCGCTCGCACAGGGTGAGCTCGGCTGACAAAGACCTTATTAGTTGTAGCTTCAGCAAGACAGGGTAGTACCTGGCTGCTGTGGGGAGAGACGTCTATTAATCTGAGGTTACGTATCAAGTGAATTCTTTTCACAGACCTTGCTGCTCAATGCCAAGTAGTCCTGTCTATTTTAGTAATACTAGCAGCATGGATTAAAAAATGGCAATGACTTTCTGTTGGTCGGTTGGTCGGTCCAACGCTTTGGTCCAAACTACAATGACTCAACAAGTATTAGATGGATTGCCATGAAATTTAGAGACATCCATGCTGCCCAGAGAACAAATGACTCTGGTGATTCCCCTGACTTTTCCTCTAGGGCCACCATGATGTTCACACATGAAAAGTCTCGATCACTACGGATGGATTGCTGTGAAATTTGGTACAGATGTTCATGTTCCCCTCGGGATGAATTGTAATCACTTTTGCGATCCTTTAACCTTTACTCTAGCGCACCCACCAGCAGGTCAGAATCTCAGTTTGTCTAGCACTTTGGCTCGTGATAAATGCTTACAAAACTCATGACACTCCCATTTGCCCCAGCTGTTCGTTATGTGTAGCGCCGAATGTTTTTTTACCTGCTAAACATGCTAAACATTAGCACGCCAGCAGTGTCATTAGGAGCGTGTTACCGTGCCAGCATTACCATTTACTCAAACCTCAAATACCTCTGCTTGGGAATATCTAACTTGTTTATTTTTCCTTTTTCTTACACAGTGTGCGGTATGTTATGTTATGTTATACCACCATAAACCCCTTTTTTATTCCGTTCTTGATACTACTACAACTACTTGATCACATTTTTCTGGTCCATCAAAAACCAGCTGGACACACGCAGTAACTGACACCAAATTAATTAAAGTAGTTGAGTCCTAAGATGTTTTAGAATATGAGTATAATATAATATTCAGAAATCCAAATATTCACATATACAACTCTTGCATATAAAAAAGAATCAGCACGATAATCTAAATCACAAACTTGCAAAAATATGAATCAGAATTTGAACTGAACTGAACTTTATATAAACACTTATTTTACCAATGGCATTTCTTTGTGCTATTTCAATTTTTTTTTTCGTGGAAAAATGAAAAGAGTAAAATTGAGCTTTCACAAGTCTCTGTATTGTTGGTATGTCTTATAAAATAAAATTCAACATGAGAATAAAACCCTCATTACAAATGACCTTTGTTTGACAAAAGTCATTTTCCAAACCAGCCCTTCTCAGCAGCACAGATTTATTGTGCTATTATAGTCATTTTGACAAATGGAGGGCCATGCAGATGTTTGACAAATGGATCTGATTTCACTACAGTTTCAGAGGGACGTCTGCTGTGTTTTGATACGACTTTTTGATACACTGACAAACTGAGGCCTATTGTTCAGAGAGGGAAAAGGCAGCTTCTGCACTAAATCGGCATGTTTATTTTGTACAGCAGGTTTATATACACTGGTTATTCTCATGAGTGAACACACACAAGCACACACGCAGACAAAAACACAGGCACTCAAAGTAACGTATCTAAAACCTTTCAAATAAACACTGAATTAAAGTGTTTTAAAGTACTTTGTAGCACTATTTATGTTTAGCTGTTGCAGGAAATAACTTGGTTCTGCTGAGAAGTGCGCCAGTCTCACCTTTAACACATTCTCTGAGGGTGTGGTGCGTGGAGTGCTCGACAGTCCTCTGGACCAGCTGCACACTCTGCCAGTATTTACTGCCGCCTCTCCAAACAGAGCAGCCTCTTGTCTGGCTTTGAAGCGCTTCCTGATCCCATGCTGAGGTTTCGGCACTGCTGGCCTGGCTCCGGAGCCGCGCTGTTCACCAGCCCCATAAAGGTGTCTGTCACTAAGCCAGACGTCCCTGTCACGTCTGCCGGCCAAGTGCATCACGTCTTGTCAGTCCGCCGGCCTATCAAGTCAGTCTGCGGGCCTGACTGATCCTTTGTGCGCTGTTTGGTCTTTACAATTATGTGGCTTTTCAGTCAAATTATAGGATGTGGTTTGGCTGTGCACTCCTTGTAAAACTTTGTGATTGTCTGTGATTAATCCTGGCAGTGTACAGATTTGTGGGAGACATCTTGTTATGATAGTGATTGTCAGGATAGTGTTGTGGCTACCAGTGGCTTTAAAGTGGTTTCTTGATGATGCGTATTTCTATTATATTAACAAATGTTGTAAGTTTGACTTAAAGATAGCGGATATGCTTATTTTTGTGATAATCAATCATTGCTGTGGTGGGGTTTTTTTTGTTTGTTTCTTGTCCTTCCCAGAGGTCAGTGTGCAAACTGTGTCTTCTGAGTACTATGAGGACTTTTCCTTGGATTTCCTGGTGATTAAGCCTGGCTTACTGCATGCTGACTTCTGTTCTTTTTCTGTTCAGCTATCATCATGTGGTTATTACTGCTTATACCAATCATTCAAGAGTTCTGTTGATTCTGATCAACTTACTTATAGCTGTTGGAAACATAAACACATCCCTTCATGGTCGGTTAATTTTATTAAGATCTTCATGGAGAGTTTAGAAGAGCAAATGGCGAAAAAATCTACTATGACTCAGTTTTCATTAGTCCGTAAGGGAGAGAGGGGCACAATGGGCAATTGTTTATGTGAACATTTTCAAATTATACATTGACCACTTAGAATATACACTCAGTGGACAGCTCATTTTGTTTACCCTGCTAACACTACTAAACAAAGATGATTTAATATTAGGGAGACTTCTTAGTTCAGCAGCACCAAAAGTCACAGTCTCCAAAATAACCAGTTACTGAAAATTGTAGTTGCAGTTGCAGTTGTTACTTGCAGTCTGGAACAACAGGTTCAGCCTACTTACTATCTGCAAGTCTTTATATAAGGCTGTTATTTTTTAATCTTTCTCAAAGTGATGTGTGTCACCTGTTGATCAATTTGTTCTTGTAAGCCTGGAGGGCACCACCAGTGACAAAGTGCTACCACCAGGTGGTGATATGCACAAGTGTAAAGTTTTAATTATGTTAATCAGCGAGGGATGATTGGCCGTGACGGTTAGAATGAGGTTGTGGGACATGATCAGGAATGACCGCAGCCATTCAGTGCATCTTCCTCTGTAAGGCTGGAGTCTGAGTGTGCTCTTTTTAGAGTGTGTGTGTGAGAGAGAGAGAGAGAGAGAGAGAAAGAGAGAGAAGTTTGTGTGGTTTGTGTGTGTGTGTGTGTCTGTGTTTGTGTTTGTGTTCGTGCGTGGAGTCACATAATCCCACAGCATTTTGTCCCGTGTTTGGGTTTTGACTTACAGTGCCCTCTCTTTAAGCCATGTGGTAAAGTGGTTGGTCTTTGGGACTCCACGGGCACAAACCTGGCACTGGGATGGGGTGGGTGGGGTAGGTTGGTGAGGTTAAGGATGGGGCGGGAGGGGTTGCTGGCTGCCAGTGATTTGTTTGTATTCATGACTGTGGTTAGCGCTGCCCCATTTGAAAAGCCTGGTATTATGAGGACGTCTGCTTCCCACAACATGTGCCCTCCTCTCTAAAAGGCAGGAGGGCTAATCATTTACCGACCGCTGAATTCATCAGTACGACTTAAAACTTTGTAGCCACTTAGCGTGAACAACCAGACGTATGCACACAGAGGCACAGAGCTCACTAATGATTTCTTTAATGTTATAACCCTTTGGACCTGAAGTAAAATATTTATGTGCCGTGCCCAGAAATAGTCGAGGCTTGCAGCTGGATGCCTCTGGAGCCACATGCTTCCCCACTTTTTTACTCTTGTATTCAACTTTCTAGTGGCTAATCTGAGGTTATTGTGTAACCAAGCTGACCATGAGAAAACAGGGAGGAACAAAGATACCTGCTTGAGAGCGGCTAAAATCAGCTTGAACAAATTGATTTTATCCTCATGAAATTTCTCATGTCTGCTGGTACTGGTAATCCTGCTACGAAAACACTGACATTTCTGTGCTCCTGCAGTAATTTAATAGAGTTTTTCTCCCTGCCTTGCCCCGCACCTGCTTTAAGAGGAGCTTTCTCCCTAGACATTGTTATTTTTCATTTACTTGTGCCCCCAGGTTTTTCAATCATACATCCATTACTAAGCAAACAAATAAGTTCCGGGCCTATGCCGCAGACACAAATATAGACATGAGTTATGAGATTCAGAGAAGGGCTTTGGACCCTAATATACAACATCTGCACCGGACAAGACGCACAACCAGAGCATCCCTCTACAAAGTCCTGCAGCCCGCTGTCACACACTTGCATCTGTTGAACCCGTCCCGTGTTGAAAGTGAGGAAGGAGAGGGGGGAAGAAGGATGGCAGGTAGTGGTTATTGGGGCAGACGGGAATAAAATGATCATTATTAACTGTTTAAGTGCTGAATGTTATGATTTATGGAGCCAAAGTGGGGCCAGTTGAGGTGTCACGTCAGATTTCCAGAGGAATCCGTCTTGCGGTTTTGGCAGCTTGTTGTACCTTGGGTTCAGATGTTTGCATCACACTCCTGACATCCCATTTCCCCTCCAATACCCTCCAATCCACCTCCACACACACACACACACACACAGCCTCCTGCTTTAAGTACTGTACACCTCTGATCGCTCCCCTTTCCTCTCCTTAAACCATCTATCCATCCGCACATCTGCTTTTCATTGAGGCCTGCATGTCTCTGAAGACTTGAACGCATTAAACGCTGGCACAAGCACAGTCTCACTCTGGCACTTAACACAGCGCTTAGGTGACTTAAAAGGGAGAGGCGAGAATTATAGAAAATTAAGTGTCACCAAAATAAAAAATTGCCTCCAGATTACCACCAATTACACTTAATAATGCTCTCCAGGCCATCTGCTGATCAGATGGAGGACTGGTATTGTCTGTGGAGAAATAATGATACCAGTGAGTGTAAGAAGGAGGGAGATTCATTGGGGGAGACAGCATAGACATAGACTTTCAACTATGTGATGATGTGGTTTGATCTTTTCAGCACTGTATAGACTGGAATGCTTTGTATGGTAATGCAGTCATAACTGCATATCTTGGGATAATAGCTATGTTTTTTCAGAGGGGTTAAGTCCTGCTAGATTGGAGACATGTGTCTGCTTTGCTTTATTAGTCATTTATTAGTCACTGAGGTCAGGGGAGAGTTTTTAGCCAAGGCACAACACTGCTGAACTTGAACATGACTCTGATCATCAGCCCCTGAGGCAGCCTGAATAGGTGTACAATTACAGCGCACCCTAACTGGCCATGATCCCCAATGTGAAACCCATCCAGTATGTGAAGCGTGTTCAACAATCAATGTAATCACCGTCACAGTGATCACAACCTTCCACCGAGGAGTGAGTCGTGCTCTAATCATCAGAATTATCGAGTCTGCATTCGCTCATTGTTCCTGCCTATTGTCTTATTTTTCGGCCTCCATGGTCACAGTGGCTGCATTAATCAGCAGGAGAGGGATTAGAAAGCACTTTCCACTCACGATCATGATGCATCTGAGTTTTACGGCTTTGTGCGCTGCGTTCCCAAAGGATTTTGACAAGAAGGCAGCATGACAAATGGATGACATCAGGGCAGGCATATTGCGGGGTGATTGGAACCTCGTTTCCCTCCGCAACCTCAGCCAAAAAATAATCATACATGTCCCAAAACAAGTTCTCCAATAACCATGTTTATCCCTTTTATAATTACACTCCTGTAGGAAGCATTAATTTTTGTGTCCTTGTGTAATGGAGCATACGAACTGGCATGCCGGTCCTTTAGTCTTACGTCTCCTCTCGCACGTCTCAGTGAGCTCCTCGATTTACCGTCATCCTGCAGTCACTGAAAGGAACGTGTTGCTTTAATTATATGGGAGAGGAGAGGAGGCAGAGTGAGCAATAGATACCACGTGGTGACATTTATGGAGCGGAAGACAGCACTTTAGGTGTAACAGAGTATTATTATGAACAGGAATTGTTTCTCACCCACAGTCCTTGTTCCAAAAGAGTTGTTTTTGTGATGGTTGTGTTTTTAGAGGCGGATAACAATAGAGTCCTTATTTTGTGCCTGCGTCTTTGGTTGGCAATGTTGACATCAGTGGCTCTTTGTGAGGATGAGCCAGCACATCTGTACATCGTCTCTGTACTAAACACCACATTTGCCCCTGGTGCTTCTGGCACTACCTCTTTCTTTCTCTGTCTTTCTTTATGCCCTGGCATCCCAGATCTCACGCCCTAACAGCGTCTCCCCTAATTGGGCCTGAATGCTTGTAACTGTGTGTATCAGAGCAGCATCCCACCCTGTTTGCTCTAAGTCGCTCCCTAGAATTCGACACAATACCACAATACTGAACTCAAGTTTCATAGATAATCTGCAAGGATGTGTAAATTACTTTGCCTACAGATTGAGATCAACTTAATAGTGCCTCATAGAATTTGTGTATGAACAATAAAACATCTATTACAAGGGGATGAATGCATTTTCTTCCTCATACAACATCTGCAAATGTGATTTCAAAATATATCTATTTCGAAACGTGTCATTTACATCCATGTTTATGTGATAGCAGTCTTCTTTTCTGCTGCCTTTGCAGGCGAATTGCTGTGCTTTTATTTGCCTTACCGCCACCAACTGTTGATTAGTGGAAACGGGTGAAACTGGCATTAGGAATGTGTATCACGACGACTGTGAGCTCATGCATGTGCATGATACAAACAAAACAGGCACCCACTTGTAAAAACATTCCTTCAATAGCATTAGAAGTGGTCAAAAACCCACTCACAGTACCTTGGCATTTTTGTTTGTTAATTATATCAGTGGACTACAGAGAGGGGTATTTTTTAGCTACTCAACTTTTCCCAGAACATAACATGGAAAAAATTCTAATCCAGGGCCAAAGGAATGCAAAGTATGATGAGTACACAGCTGCCTTGCTCAACAGACCACCCATAAACTCTGAACATTTAAAAAAAGAATTGTCATCTCTCTCTTTTTTCCTCTCTCCCACACTCTTTCATTCACACATAAACACACACACACACACACACACACACACACACACACATACACACACACACACACACATGCACTCTCCTGTCACTGCTGCTGGACGTCTTACATTTCACCTCAGTCCCCGATGCTCTTTCTGGCCTTCACGTCCTGATCAAACTGAGCCCTAACACACAATGAAATGTTCAACGCTGAATTACCATGGCACATTCAATATAAACTGAATTTACTGTTGGGTCCCATCCAAGCCACCATATGTTGAGGAGCCTGTTTCCCCAACCAGAGCATGACTGATTCTGTTAATGTAGCAAAGCTCTAAATCACTGGAGCGCTAACTTTCCGTAGCTGGGGGATCAAGACCTTTAACACTCATTTAACACTCTGACTTTAATGTCCTGGAGACACTCAGAAGGTGTTTCTAACAGGATGGAGACACTTGAGCTTTCGCAACACGATGCAACTCATCACTATTGTTGGAGCGCAGACAAGAAAGTCTTTTTTTTAAGTCCTTTTTGGAAGTACTACTACCTGTTTGTATTTGAACAAGTAAATTAAATCAAGAAGGCTTTCAGTGACGCTCATTCATTGTTTCACTCCAGACCAGATGACGATTCTGCCACAGATCGTCTTGCAAACTCCTAGATGCAATTAAAACACATGTGAAAGTCAGATGCTGGCAGGAGGTAAAACATCCAGATGTATTTGTAACTTCCCCTGAAAGAACAAAACAAGAAACAACATATCTTACTAACAAACGGGACTTTAAAGCTGCAGCAGGTTGTTTTGCATGGTAGCTCCAAATGGCAGCAAGATCTATTTTTAAAATTCAGAAATTAATAATGTATTCATCATAGCTTTTCCTCGACTTTGCGGCCTGATGTAGATGTAATTTAACTACTATCCAGTAGTCCCAAACTTTCACTAAGACTCACCTTAGTATTGGTTCGGTCATGTTTGTACATTTTGGATTCTAGTGCAAATACGATACCTGGCTCTTATCGATCCCATATGAGAAATATAAATATGCTTTTCTACAAGCATATTTTTTCAATTTAACTAAAGAAACAGAAGTTCCCAAATATTTGTGTTTTCTATACACCAGAGTTGGGGATCACACACTTACACGCACACACACACACACAGTGACTTGAGACTTGTACTCAAAAGAAAGATTTTTTACTTGTGAACAATCTTAATAATTTTTTTTTTGGCCCATTAATAGTAAGGACATGTGTGATAAGCTGAAGGTCATTCATTGAGAAATACCATTCTAAGCAGTCTGGCAAGCATGCAGCAGATTATCATTTCTTGAGACTTGACTGGGACTGAAAATGACTTTTCAGTATCGCTGCTATACACAAGCAGCTGTACAAGAAATTGCCTGAATATAATAATCTACAACTATAATTTTTTTTATTTAACTCTTTAACTGTCTAATCATAGAGTGGGCAATAAAGATTATGGCAGCTTTTGGTTTTAGAATTGCTTCTACAGACAGATTCTGGGTGATGTTGCCAAAAGAGTGTTGATTGCCAAAAGAGTATCTGTTGCCAGCATTAATACCAGGTGCCAGTATTAATACCAGCAGTGTAGTATTTTGCAGAGCTCAGTGCAACCTCTGCTGACGAATGATTTCTGTAATTTCTGTAGTGAAGAAGACTCATACATCCAAGACCGACATTTCCAAAAGAAAAAAAGAAAAAAGAAAAAAATCACGCTGGAAAACAAGGGCTGTTTTATCTGTCTGTTTGAGTAAAAATAATTTGCAGACAGGTAATCAGTGCTGTGGGATCATCTCTGTCTTCTCTCTGTGTCTAACTCATTCACATGCTGGACTTTTCCTGACAAACATGCTTTTTTGTGTTGTGGAACAGACCAATAAGCTTTGAAAGAGCATTGTCTCATAAGTCGGGTTACATTTACCGGGCTGCCTGCTGTGGGTCTGCGTTTTATATGGCGGTGACTCTCATATGTGTGTGAGAGAGCATGTGCATTCAGTCAGGGCCTCGTTGACCGACTGCCAGTCCATCCAGTGCTTTATGATGACAGTGTTTTTATTTGGTTGTTTGTGTTTTCGTGTGCATGCATGTGGACAGTCAAGGCCCAATTAAGCGATCTCTGATGATGTTAATCATCTCTTCATACTGACTCATGTCACTTCTGGCCATCCTGATTAAATTACTCCTGACTTGAGGCAGGGAAACACTTGGTGTCACATCAGGCCTTGAAACTTTCATACAGACACACGCTTGTGTATGCTCAGCCAACAAGCAGTGAAAAAAAAAGAAGAAAAAAAGGCAGAACAATCCAGAATTTGGTAAACAGAACGATTTGTATTGCTTGAAAACAGACCAGAGCTGAAAGACATCTTGCCTTCTGTTAACGGCTTTGAGTGAAACCAGCGTTGTTCCCGTTCTCCCCCGGCGATACTGGACTGTTTGCGTTGCTCGCTTTGCCTTTTCTCCGCTTCTTTGTGTTTCCGTCATGACCCGTGACAAGACAAATGCAGAGGAGACTAATGATACATCAGCTGTAGGAGGGATATGTGAAAAGATGTTTCTTAAACTGAGGATAACATGGCTCACAAAGTTCCCTTGTTATCTCTTGTCTTTTGTTCGTCCTTGTAACCCTTTTCCCATATTCCAAAACACTTCCTCCCTTTCTCTCCTCTACTGTTTACTCTCCCTCTCCATCTGTTACTCATGTTGTAATATCTTTCTCCTTTGTTAGACATTTTCCCTTTTTCATCCATAGCCCAAATCTTTAGTTTTGCTTAATATTTCTCTGACTATTTTCACTTTTAGTTCATTTTTGTTCTTGATATCCTTTTCATTCGTTTCCAGTACCTTTTCATACTTTGTGTTTGAGTGACTTTATTAATAATAGCTCATGCTGTGTGATAACATTGTCAATAACATTGTTAGGGGAAAATTGAATTTGAGAAATTGAGTTAGGAAAGTTGGAACAGGGGACGCGTGGCCGCCTACACATGAGTGTGTGGGGATATCGGCTTACCCTTCACAAATATTTCCTCATACACCAAGGCCCTCCCTTTGTGCACTTTAATCTCTCTCTCTCCCCTATTTTTTTTATTTTATTTGTCTGATCACATTTGTAAAGTCTTTATTTCTTAACTTCTTATATGATGATAAAAATCAAAATCTTAAAGATATTCTAAGTTATATGGAGCTTGTGCTTGAGGAATAAAGCACACTCCAGTTGACTGAAAAAGCAATAGTAATAGTAATTAATAACACATTTATTTTTTCATGCTTTGTCCACACCAAACAGATCATTTGTTGATATTAAACATCCTTTTTCTTTTTCTTTTTTTTTTCTTTTTTACATTTTTGAAAATTATTTTTCCACCACAATTGTTTTTTATGCACTTGAGTGTATCTTCAATAATCTAAATTAAGTCCAGTTGGCCGTGACTTCTGGATTGAATCACTGAGTGCTTACACCACACTTTAATTGCAATGTTTTTTTTCTTCCCAAAATTAATAATTTACTAACTAAATAAATAAATGACGAAGACTGAGATCAAATAATGAGGTCACCATTTTCATAAAAGGATTGATTGCATATAATTAGAAACGACTGATGGTAAATTTAAAGCGACAGTATGTAATTTAAATTCATAAATGAACAGTTACACTTTTACTAGCTGGATCTTCCGGACACATTCATTTGAGTTAGTTTATTTTTCCAAAATGGACACACGGCACTTTTGGATCATAATTCCTCAATTAATCCAGCTGCAATATTTGGCAATAAATCTCTCTGGCGTTATTCTTATTGTCACTAGTTGGACTTTGCCAAAGAGCTCTCCATATATCACTAAATACTACAGTTGTGGCAGCCAACAATTATTCCTCAAGAGAACATTTATAATCTAATAGGATTTCAACATGTCACTGATGGCATGGATCCCACTGTAAACTGATTATTCTTCCAGGGCAGTGAGTAGATCACTGAGTCCAATCTACTTAGCCAGTGTTTAATCTGAGAGTGACACTGGGTCACCGTTCTGCCAGCTAAAACAACATCCTAATGTCTTCATTTCTTCTCATATCAAGGATTTTAGCCAGTTTAGTGATTTTTCTCCTGCTCCTCTTTCAGTGAATGGTGCCTACTGCTCAGAGAAGGACGTAGACGCTGAGCTGGGTGACGCTGAGGGCGCCCTGATGCGATGTGGGCAGAGCTTGCCACTGCTGGTGGGTGGTCATTTAGGTGGGCTTTATACCCAGAGTCTCCACTGCGACAGACTTACGCCTGACCTCCTTCTGCAGGACGGCCCTCACCAAGACACCAGGTAAACTGTCATTATCATTACCATTCTTAAATTGTTCCTGTCCCAGTTCTGGGTGTTTCCTGTTGGGTATAGTATTACTAACAATATGCAGGTACAATGTGTTTTTCATTATTTCTGCTATTGTGAATCAGATGCACACATATGTAGCTGGAAATCTTTACTCTGTCTCATAAAACACACCGGAGGGGTCCAAAGTATAACATTTATGTTGCACTAATGCAATTCTTCTGTTGTGCAATCTTCAACTACTGTTGAACCAGTCAGGAAGAATTTCCAGTGACCTTGTTTTGGGGTTTGCTCTCTTTCTTACCCTTCCTCCGTTCTTTCGCTCTGTCCTCAGTCATCCAACCAAAAAGTGCTTCTGGACAGACATTCACTCCTCTCATATTGTCTCTCAATATTTTCACTACAGCCAAACAGGAAATGGCGCTCCTGAATAGAAAGGGAGAGGCGGGGGGGGTTAGTCTTTATTAACAACAACGACGACAAAGTCTGCCAGTGGCTCTCTCCAATCATAGCTAGCCTTAGCTCTGTTTTTCCCCCAGCGTGCTCAGGGGAAGGGACAAAGACGATTCCTTCATGAGACAGCCCGGAGAAAAGAGAGCTCCTCTCACATCACTCAGGGGCTTTGGACAAAATCCATAATGAGCCAACTGACAGGAATGATTATGTAGGAGATCACAGCAACGCATGGAGAAATCTGACCTGGGTTGCCCATTCAGCAGGGCAAAGATTCCCACCATAATACACAGTATTGTAAACGGTGACCCTTCATAGGCTGCAATTATGCCACCAAAACAGGTGACTCCCTATTTATCCCCAATGTTGGGTTGGGTTTAACCCCTTTGTGTCATCAAAGCCTGTCAGATGGACACACTAGCCAGTGGCCTCTCGGTCTCAGTAGCTCTCCATCCCTCCCCCTCTCTCTATTCTTAGTCATAAATGCCCATTCATGTCCTCTCACTACCAGAAGATCCTGTTTCATTTATTCATAAAAAACACTCTGGATCATCAGCAGTGTTTACTACTACCTGGTGTCCAACATCACGATATGTGACTGAATCCTAAAAATCGTCTAGACAGTGTTAGCGCTTGTTCCCAAAGGTGGTTTACGATGAACGAGAGACTCAGTTAAAATATTTTAGGTTGTTGGGACTCATTTACATGATTTTTATGTAAACTGAGAGAATGATTGGAGGAGGAGGGGTTAGCAGGAGGCTGCTGTTGGGAAGGATCAACCAGCCGGTATCTGTCATCAGTCTGTGAGCTAATAGCGCTCATATTCCTCTCTGTGTCTTTTTCTCCTTACAGATCCTCTTCTGCCTTCCAAAGGTCCCTGTCGGGAGCCTCGCCAGGCCTGGGCTGTGGCAGTGCCAGCAGAGCTCACTCCTCTCTCCCTTACCCAATCAAACAGGAGAACTCAATGGGCTACAAGATCTCCAACACGGGATCCGGGGTCAATGGCACTCAGGCCGGTTTTCAGAACTGTAGGGTAGGCCAGGCTTTGGGGGTGACAAGGGACGAGATAGTTGGAGCGCCGCATGTTAGCAACAACGGTAGCGGCGTATGCACAGTGAGCGGAGTGGGCAGTGCTGTGTCAGGGGACGCAGTGCAACCGTTTAATAATGAAGATGGCTCCTCCCCGCTGGCTTTGTCGCCAACTGGCTCCCGTCATTCAGCGCGGCAGCTCAGTGCTAGCAGTCTGAAGAGACGCTGCCTGTCCCTGGCCTCACAGTCTACCACCGCTGCAGGCAGCATCGCTGCCACAAGTTCCCCATCAGCTACTGGTGCCGCTTCCGAGGAGATCAATATCACCGCCATCATCTGCTCCTCCTCCCAGATGTCGATGGTTGCCTGCGTCAACGGGTTCCGTACTAACCTCTCACCCAGCCACGCCAGCAGTGCCGGCTTCTCCTCCTCTTCCTCCTCCTCTTCTACATCCCCACCCTCTAACTCCTGCTTACGGGAAGCCCCCCAGAGGCTCCCACCTCACAGCAGCCCCCACCAGGCCACGCTACAGGAGAGCTGTCAGCTGTCCTCACCTGCCACCTGCCTGCTGTCCCTTTCCTCCTCCTCCTCCTCCTCGTCTTCCTCCTCAGTGTCATCAGTGGAGCCGGAGCAGGGCCAGGGGCTCTGTGAGGAGCAGGGCTCCATGCTGCAGGGGCGTGGGCCTGGAGGAACAGCTGGAGGAGGAGGGGGGGAAGGCTCGGATGGGTTGGGGCTACTGATGAGTGGGGCCATGATGTCTGGGATGCTGCATTCGGGGCCTGAAGCTGGGGCTCTCCTGGACGGGGGCCAAAGATCAGAGGCTGCCCTCAAGCAGGAGCCCCTGGATGATTTTTCTCCCAGTGAAGACGAACTCTTTCAGCACCACTATCACCATCACTTGAGTGGTCGTAGTGGGCACCTTCGTCACTCTCACCACCCCTCTCGCCCTGCTATGCCTCCACCCTACCACCTACATCAGTACGTGGGGCCCAGTCCTGGGGGCCTGCTGCATCACCAGAACCAGCAAACTGTACCAACTTCTTCCCTGGGACTCAAACCAACCTCTGGAGGCCCTCCTGGGTCTCACACAGCTGCAGAGCGGGAAGACGTCGGAGGCGGAGTGCTGGCCGATAAGCAGGTGTGTCGCTGGATTGATTGCAGTGCTGCGTACGAGCAGCAGGAGGAGCTTGTGAGGCACATCGAGAAGGTCCACATCGATCAGCGCAAAGGTGAGGACTTCACCTGTTTCTGGGCTGGCTGCATCCGCCGCTACAAGCCCTTCAACGCCCGCTACAAGCTGCTCATTCACATGAGAGTCCACTCCGGAGAGAAACCTAACAAGTGTATGGTGAGTCATAATCCTGTAAGACTATCCACCCAATGCTGGCCATAACAAAAAAACCCCCCAAAAAAACAGGCACCAGTGGTCATTTATATACACAACACTTAAATCCAATACTGTTGAAAATCCCCTCTTAGTCATCTTGCTTTCTTTTACTAATTTCTGCTTCTTTTTTAAAGTATTAAGTTGTATTTATTGGTTTAATATGAGTCTAGTTTGTCCCATAATTGCAACCATCTGTTAAAAATGTTTTTTTGTTTGAATTAAACATAAGCACATATTTCTCAAAGGAATATAGTCCCTCAAGATGATTTTTCCTCAACAAGATACACATTTACTGTGTCCAAAAACAAGACAGGACTTGCTTCACTGCTGATTACTTTTCAACAGAAACTTTTATTTTGTTTTGGTTGAGAAACTCTTATGATTGTAATGCCTGTATTTTTAGTGGAACATGTGGGGAAAAAAAAGTTATTTTTTCCACTGAAGATGTGAGCTGCTGTAAGAGCAGCACTACCTTGTCAGTATAAATAGATTTGTGGTTGTATTCTTTACAGGTAAGGCTCATATTCCACAAGTCAACACACTAATCATTGTCAAGCTGTCACTCCCCCACGTCCCTTAGCAAATGGAAAAAGCCCTCCAACCTTAAGAACCATTTAGTCCAAATACACAATTAGTCCACAATTTGTGTAGGGCGAAGCCATGTTTATTTTCACGAGCACTCTGTTTTTTGAGAGGGGATTCAGATCATGAAAAGCCAACACATATGGTTAACATAACCAAACAATGCCTACACTTGATCCTTTTAAATGGGAGCTTTAAATGTTTTGCTGTCCCACAAGTTTTAAGTGAACTGGCTTCATATCCAAGCCAAACATGAGGAGAAATGTAGTAGTCTGGAGAAGGGAGCCACAGAGGGATAGTCGGTAACATTTGCAAGTCTTGCTCAATTCACGGCGTCACCTAAAGCCCCTGTCAGAAGTGGTGCTCTTCAAGTTCGGGAACCCATCCAAATCCTAATTATTGAAATTCTGAATCCGCAATATTGCTACAGCACCTGTTTTATCTCAAGGCCCTTTTTTGCTTAAAAGAAAAAAGGTCTTTTTTATTTTTTTAAATAATAGTGGCTTGCACAATTAGCTGAGGTGAGGGTCTGTTAATAGAAAGTTGTGTTTTATGGCAGTTTTCTGTGGACTTGGATAGGAAATTCATGTTGATTCTGACTGATTCTGATACTTGTTAGTGCACATCTGAGCTGAACGCCGCCTGAAGCCAGAAAGACAAAAACTCAACTGTTGCTGCTGTTCTCCCTGCTTTGCGTCACTCCAGGGTGTTTCTGCCTCCTTGGCTCGGCGTGAACAAAAAATTTGGAAGTAATTTTCTGCTTTGTATGTTTCCCAACTGTTAATTCTGCATTAGGAGTGTGAGAGTTTTTGCACTCTTCTTGTCATTGCTGTTGTTTTATCTTCACATTTGTCACATTTGGGTGACACGCGGCAAATAAATATTGAGTCAATGTCTTTGTGTGTGTACTGGAAAGGTGCATGCGTGACTGCATCAGTGTGAAGGTGTGTGTGTGTGTGGGCGTTTTTTGTGTGTTTTTGGAGATGTTTACCATATGTGAGTGCTGGAACAATTTGGCTCAGTGTGGACAAGCCACTGGACTCTGTCTGCGGACGTGAGGCGCTGAGAAACACTGCTACACGCCTTCACCTCCCGACCACCCTTATTTCAAGCACACACGCATTCACAGCCGCGCAGTAATGTGAAAATGGGGATATTCTTTCCATTGATTCTCACAATAGGAAGTATTGATTCTGCGTACAGTATGTTGGGTTGTAACACTCCTGCGTTTCCGACAGAACATAAACAGAAATGTGAAATGTTTTCAAGCTTGAATCAACACGTCTAATCAGCAGGGACTCAATGTATGTTGATGTGGGACTTCAGCAGATAAACCTGGAGGGCCAGAGAAAATAAGCATGCTCTCTGTGTGTATTTGTAACTGTGTTTGTGTTTGTTTATAGTCTATATGGATGGAAGTAAGTGCTTTGCACTTATAGGAAACCTAGAGTCTCTGTGTGTGTTGGAAAGAGCGTACGGGCTCCTGTGTTTTAGTTGCGTCCATCCCGAATACTTTATTTTTTTTTGTCTGAGCTTGTGTGCTTTTTGGCCGCTAGCACTGATGCCCCTTGTGTTTGTTGTGCTCATGCAATAGACAAAGGCATTCAAGAATTTGGGCAATTCGTATAGAGGAAGCAGATGAGACATTCTTTTTCAGGACCAAATTCTCTAGAAAAACCAGAGCTAATCCCTTTATTATCTTTCCAGCGGCAGATTCCAGCGAGTGCTCATGAAACTGGGCTCTCCTCACATCCAACCATAACACATCTCTCTCCTCCTTCTCCTCTCTTTCTCTCTCTCTCTCTCTCTACACACACACACACATATATATATATATATATATATATATATATATATATATATATATACACTATATCTATTTTTTTTCTACAGCTGCATACAGCTGCATTTCAGCACAGCTGCATTTGCTTCATGCTGCGTCTTGGCAGGAAAAAGTCATTATCACAACACACAAGTTGTACCCTGACCCCTGCTTGGGCCTGTCACAGTCTGTACCTGGATAATATTTTTAAAAAATCCACATAAAACAAAAAAAAAAGTCAGCTCCTTCCATGTGTAGATGGCTGAGTTTGCGGCTCTTAAAAAGTTCTGCTACCTTTTTACAAAACATGTTTCGTTCCCTCTCCCCACCAATTAAAGCTGGCCCTGGGCTATTGTGTAAGGCAGGCGAGCACTAAAGGACACACGGGCGAAAAGGAAACAGCATAATCTCTCTGCAATATCCTGTTGTGTTTCATGCTTAATTCACTTGTTGTTTTAGTTTATTACATTTTTTTCCTGTGTCTGCATAAATATTAAAAATATATCCAGCAAGACTAGCCCTGACATGGTCCCAGACTTTGATATTGTTCTGCTTTGTCAGATGCCGGCCCAGTGGATTTGAAGCGTCTGAAGACTGGGCTGTGAGCTATGAGGGTCAGAAAATATCCTGCTAACCCATGGAAGTGCTCTGTGTGGAAAAGACAGCGTTTACATGGCAGTAGTGACTTCGGGCAGGAGTACAGCCCTGTGCACTTTTGGTTTCTTTGGCATTGCACTTTTGGTCATATTTTTTTATACTATTCAAAACAATAGTATGCTTTAAATTGTTGTTATGTTGTTGTGGGATAAAGGACTCAGTCAGTGGTTCAAGGCATGAAACCTGATTCAGTGGTTTTGTTACGCTACTGTACGTGCAGGATTTCAAAAAATCTTTTGGAGACATGCAGTGTTTTTAGAAATTCTAACAAAAGCATTTTGTTATTCAGGCAGTTTTGGCTGGGATACGTTTTTTTAAAATTTTTGCACCAGGCTGAAGAGACACACTTAGTAAGTTACGCTTATTAGGTTTTATGTGGGTAAAGTAAGACGATCTTAATGGTGATTTATATCTCATTAAAAAGGAGATGGATGTGTTTTCATTATGCAGCATTCCCATGACAACATTCAATACTTCTATTTTTTTCATTATTTGATTAAAGTTCCAATTTTTTTTCTCCCAGTCTTCATACCATTGTGGTGATCTATTTGACAAGTTATTTAAAAACAAAAAAGAATTCCTCCATAAAAGGGGAGATTTGCATACTTTAGTATTACTCATATATTAGGGCCAAAGGCGAGACAGAGAGCCACCCGTCCATTTCACAATGATAAAACACAGCCAGTGTTAGCTGCTCAATGGGACACTGTCCAAACACATACACAGGTGTGTGCACACAGACAAACACCAAAACACACACACTCACTGCCCCACTCAGTCAAACCACTTGTTGAAGGAAAGTTGGATGTTGAGGCCCGCTGGAAAAAAAGTGCAGATCATGGAATTTCCTCTTTTTTCACTGGTGTGAAACCAGCAAACATATATATTTAGATTTACTAGACTGATTTTTGGAGGAGAGTGGCAAAATCCCCGGGCTGCAGATGTCGAGACATCGAGCGCGGGCCGATGCCAAGATGGCGTGTGTTTTCAGGGGTAAATGGAGTCTTTTGTGAACAATCAGCTCAGACGCAGGAGATGAAACAGGGAGTGCCATTAGCTAATTAAAAGTGAGGTTCAGCTCATGACCCGACTTTTCCTCTGAATGCCGCCTGAAACTGGAGCTGTCTGGGCACTGGGTGCGGGCGGCGAGTGACGTTGATAGTAATGTGTTTGTACCCGTATGAGCCTCTGACACTCTGGCCTGTCAGTACAATTTAGAGGCCACAATCTCTGAGTCCAGCTTCTGAACCACTTAAAATACCTGTACTGAAGGTATATGGAGTTACCATTCAGGAGGCCCTAAATATTCACACATATAACTGTTATTTCTGCAAAAAGTTGTCTTTTCAGGAGTGAAGAAAACTCTTCTCATTCTTTAAAGTATAGAAGTCATTCCTTTGGTGATAAAAGTATTAAAAATCTCTGCAACAGCATGCAGACTTTCACACTCTCTCAGGGAGCTCATGGCATGCATGGAAGTCAAATTGCTAACACAAAATATCATGGATCACCAAGGCCAACTCGTTCCTCAGGCTATATACACATAAATTCATTCCAGTGGAGGAGAGGTCTGTATATGGCTCATTTAAAGTAATCAGGGTCAATGGGCGAGAAAGGGCATTGATTCAGCATGTCAGGAGTAACTGCATGTTCAGGAAATGCAGCTCCTAGTCTGTTAAATTGGCACAAATGCGAAGACCTAATCAGGCACAAATAAGGATGTGGGGAGATCAACTTCTAGCACATTATGTTAGGACATGTTAGCACATTAGGGTCCTGTGTGCCTGCTACCCATGAAATTATTTTCAGAATTAACCATTCTCTGGGCATTGAGTTCATCAGGTAGCTAGATAGTGTAATTTCTTTCTACAAACCCATAATCCCATCCAGTGGTTATCCTCAATCCTTCTGTCAGGTCTGCTGTGCCACTTGGCTTGGCAGCGTGGTCGTCATGCTAATAGTAACACAACACCATCCACATGTGATATTCGTATGATGAAACTGCTGGCTGAGGGCCTCTGGGACTGATGTTTTGGCATCCGAATGAAAGCCCTGGATGGATCGATCTTGCTTGTTTTCCTTGTTGAGTGGGGTGGGCCAACTTCTTGTCAGGCCGAAAAAAGTTTTCCAGTCAATCTTTTGCAGTAATGTGGCCCAGCATGCTCCAGCACCACCTCAAACCCCCTCTCTCTTTCTCTTCCACTATCTATCATCTAGATTTGGATTTAGCACTTCTTTTATGCACTCAACACTTACTGCACATACGCAACCACAACAGACGCCTCAGTGTCCCCTTGGGTACTTTTGTTCAGCCAGATACTGAAACACTTTCATGTAACAACTAAGGCTTATTTGTTTGTCAGAACATACAGATGGAGAATATATATTTTATAATAGTTATTTATTGACAAAAGCAACCTTACAAAATAAGGATTTTACCCATTTTCTTTTTTCTCTTTCATTTTCTTTAACCATTTTTTATACATAACAGTAAGTAAGGAAAATAAAATAAAACTGAAATAAAATAAAACTTTCTTTATTAGGTTAAATGATGATAAAGAGATGACATTTTAAGTGATACATTCTGTTATCTACATGAACAGTCATGCCAAGTCATGCTTAAAAAGAGTCACCTTTTTGGATTTCCTTGGTAGCCAAATGATTGCAATGCACGCCGCTAAGGTCACATGGTCGCAACCCCCTCTCTCTTCTCTCTCTCTCTCTCTTGCTCCCATTTCCAGTTTACCTCTTCACTGTCGCTGTCTGTCTAATAAAGGCAAGTAATCACCCCAAAAAATCTTAAATTCAAATTTTTAATTCAGTAAAGTGTGAAATACTGAAATAAAAGTTAAAAAGGAAAATAAACAGAACATTTATGCCATGGGCTCTGATAGGTAAACATTTATGTAATGCATATACATATATTTATATATATATGTATATTTATAGATATAACATCAACCGTATAATTTTCTTGAAAATATTGGGCACTGCTGCCATAAAGTCGAGCTACAAAGGGTCAAACAGCCACAGCTACCTTGCTCTCAACATCATCACCAGGTATCAAAGCATGCAGGATCTGCTACATGTGATCTACTCTAATTGCATTTGTCTGGAATGCAATATTTTGAGTTTCCCCATTTCCTCAGCATTTAATCGCGCTCTGGTATCGGAAACCTGAAGACCCTGGGCAGCGGCTGGTTACACATTGCACAGAGATTGTGTCATAATTGTGTCCCATCCAAGACCTTAATCAGTTTAACCTCTGTACTGAACCAGATCAGTTTACTAATACATCGGATAGATGAAGCTGGGGATGTGTGTTGAGGGTCTCCATCATGTTCGGGGGGCTGCTGCAGAGATGCAAAGCTAGTTTATGCAGCACAGAGACGGAGGATAGATGGAGAAGAGTCATGGGATCTCATTCTTAAGTTATGGGACTTTTTAGACGCCCTTCTAGGCTCTTAAAATGTTCCCTGGTTGTTAGTGCTCAGTAGTGGTGCTTTTTTTTTCTGTATGCCGTCATGGATCATGTGCATTGTGGAGGCGTACTTAACCGTTTCTTTGCTACAGTCAAACAGATAATTGCAGCCAAAGTATGTTTGTGGTATTTTACAGGGCCAAGACATAACAGGTCCTTTCTCCTCTGAGGCTACCATCCTCTCCCACTCCTCACATTCACACACTGGCCTCGTTTTGTGCCCAGGCACAATTTGTGCCACAGCAGCCGCTCCGCAAATATACCCACCAAAATGGTCAGTTGGCAGTGTGTGTGCTGTGTGTGTGTGTGTCTGTGATGAACGGAGGTACATCTCATAGTGCATCCAGATGTTTGTTTTTGTTTTTTCGCTGACTTGTCAGTGAGGATACTGCATGGAACTGCGTCCAGAGCAGCATCTACCTCCGACCGCCTTCACATCGCCCACTAAACAAGCAAACAAGAAGGGCATTTATAAACACTGGGACCACTTCTGCCTCAGGGCCATGCCACAACCCCAGGACGACAGTATCCCTCCACCCAGCCAGACCCACACTGCACCACACAGCAGACTAGGCTAGACCTGCTGCTTGCACATATGAGAAACTGAGTCGCTACCGTGCAAAATAAACACCAAGAGATGTATGGATAAATTATGTAGCGAAAGACGTGTTTACATTAAGGGTGTCAAGTTTAAATTATGCACTGTGGTGTTCTGTGGTTAGTATGCCGGGTTTAATTTGAATGTTTGAGAAAAGAAGTGAAGGCTGGAAGAAACGGAGCCAGACAGGCAGTTCAGCTCCACTGATGTCATCCCAGAAAAACGACATTTTTGCCCAGAATTCATCACAAGGCATTATGCATGACAGGTGATTTGGTATGCGCTGAATGCGGACTCGAGTGCATTTTTGAAGCATTAGCAGACCCGTCGCGCACACAACTTGAGTGTTTGTTGCAAGTCGACCGAGCTTTCCAAGCTTGGGCCCTGTGTGTGTGTTTACACTGTCAAGGCCTTCAGTGCACTTTCAAATGCCCACCAGAGAGTGAGAGTGAGTGTCAAGAGAAATCCAAATGGAAAGATCCGAGGAGAATATTGAGGCGTGGATTGCAGTGTTAAATGGCACATATATCAAAACAGTGAGCCTTAACCAAAACCACATCTACAATAATGATTGATAATGAGAGAGAAGGGGGAAATTAAGAGAGAGACAGAGAGACAGGGGCAAAAAATCGTTTGCAGTGGGACATATAAGGACACGATACACAGAGTGATCCAATTTGTTATTGCTCTTTTTTATGATTGTGTGACCCAGCAGAACTGGCACTGTAGAGACTGATGTTTAAGCTTGGATTTACCTCTCCCCCGTAGTGTTTTACACCCCAATGATCTCTAACTGTCTCCAGAAAGAAGCCTTCTCACTTTCTGTTCACTTCTGAAAACATCTGTTTCACATTGAGTCTGCTCAGCTTTGGAATTAGTTTAACATAGATGTAAAAAGGTTTATGTGGGGTTTAGAACCAGATTGGTTTAGTTATTTGGGCAGAATTACAGTAGAAGATAGAAGCCTTTAAGTCGGACCATATCCTTTTGTTTTTCCTCCGTTCTTCCAGCTTCTCATAACAGCAATCTTTCATACTGTGTCACGGAGCAGCTGTCATCTAGATCGCGTTGCATCCTCGTCATTGGCAAAACAAACAAAACATCAGCCTCACCAGTATGCCAGTTTAATTTCAAAAGGCATACGGCCAAGACATTTCCATCAGGTCATGCATGATTTCAAGTGCAGCCAGGAAATACATATTGTGTATGGGGAAAAATAGTGTATTGTAATGTGCCTGCACTCTAACTGGCAAGTTGTGTGAGGCCAGCGAGTACCAGGCTGGGACTCATATTACAGCTAACATAAACATATGTCTGATGAGAAATTTGAAGGAAATATTACATAAATATGAAAACAGCAAAGAGAATACCAGCGAATGGTGGAGCCTCTGGATTTTTGCCGCTGGCGGGTTGCTCGAGTCCATCGTAATTGCGCAGGAATGGGGAGTGGTTCTGTGTTTTCCTATAGGACAGTGTGCACAGATGTGTTTGTGGGGACTGAATTACTGAATACGAATTGAGAAGTATATGGTGAAATGTGGTGAATTGATTTATTGAAATGTGAGCAAACGGTGACGCGCTCGCTGAGGACGCCTGAGCTGTGATTTGACTTGACACACTGAATGTTGAGCTCAGGCTGATATATTGCAACCAGCCGTATCCACACAACTGGAAACTAGAGCCTGAAACCCGCAGAGAGCAGGAACGAACACAACCTTGGCACGCCGAGGAATGAACAAATCTGGGGGCACCGTGGCATCTCAGTTGCACCATATTTCTTGGGCAGCTGCTTTTTTACCCAGAAGGCTTTGTGGTCTGGTCCCCCTCCAGAGGGTTGCATAAATTCACTCTCTTCCCCTGCGCCCTGCTTGAGTCCTTGGGCTGGTGTTGATCACAATGCCAAGTTGACCTATTGTTTAATTTTGCTGGCATGTTTTCTGTCTGAATACTATAGCGCCTCTGGCATCAAGGTATTTGGCTTGGCAAGTGGCTGGACTTCTGCAGTGTTTATTTGTTGTCATGTCAGAGTTATAGAGTCGCCCAGTGTATGCTGCAGTAGGCGTGAGCCTTTAGACAGCTGTGTCAACTCTTGCCTTGTGTGGACAACGAAAGGTTTGCCAAAAAGGGAGAAGGGCTTTTATTTCTTTACCTAACAAGTCTCTAAGATACAGGAACGCTGTGACTTCAACTGTGGTATTCATGATGTCAGGTTGTCACACAAGAATTTAAAGCCAGTAGGAAAGTTTAAAAAACACATGCATCTCACTGTCTGGAATCACAAAGTGGGATTGCAACATGAAGAGTGTACCCATTTGATGAAATTGAAAATAAAACTGTGTTGCTGGATATGTACATTTGCATGAAATTTTCTCTGACCACAGCAAGAATCTATACTGTAAAAATTACACCCTAAAACACTGTTTCTGGTAGAAATCAGCTACTGGACATGTACTTTGGTTTTCTGGATTGATGCTGTGGTTTAGCGGTGGATTTTTTTTCCCTCTTTCTAAAGCATGAATGGTTAATGTCAGGAGTTGCGTTAGAGCAAGGGCATCTTTCCAGACCTGTGGCAATGTCCAAAGATGCCAATTTCTCCATTACCAGCGGCCTCAGTAGACCAAAATGAAATGCAGTCGTAAGACATGTTGCATTTTGAGCGAGTAATGTGACACCTTTTTCTTTTTATTTCAACAGCATTCGCTCTGGCAAATTAATTAAATCACTGTAGAAATAAACAAGGCAGGTTAAAGTAAAAAGAGACAAAAGGGAGTCATTTAGAGCTGACAGCATTTGAAGCTTTAAACATATTCTTATGTTCAGAGTGAAAGAGGAAGAAGCTGTGCGGCAGAAAGTTAGACTGAAAGGGCGAAGTCACACAGGAAGAAGAAAATGATGGATGATAGCGATGATCCAATAACACAGGCCAGTCAGCATGTTGGAGTGGGGCAGTATTTGTCTAATAGCCAAATTGCTAACAAAAGAGCAATAAAGTAGATCAATTAAACACAACATTACTGTCATTACTGGCTGTTGCTGAATTGGTGTCGCTCATCCAACAATAGCACCGATATGAAATGGAGTCATGGAGCACGCTGAGGTATATGACACTGCCATGGTAGGGCTGGGGCTGGCAAGAGGAGCTTATTGGCAAAAGGGCGTAAAAGAGAGAAGAGAGAGACAGAAAGAGAAAGCCAGAGTGAGAACGGAGGCAGGTGTGAGTGAAAGGTGCTGGACAGATTGAAGCCCGGTTGTCAGAGGACGCCGTAGCTCATGGGCCCGTCAAACAGGATCCTGCATTGACTGCCAGTAACATCAGTCCAGGCGCCGGCTCAGAACACAGATCATGTTTAGGATTTTCATTGCGTAACCCCCAGTCTGTCTTTTTCACGGCGGGTTCGGATTTCGTGAATGGGTTTATAATTAATGCCTTGATGGTTACTAATGGCTGTGGGACTGGGAGCTTTGTATTGCACTCTAATTAGCCATTATAAATGGTTAGGATTGGTAGTGAGAATAAACACACTGCCACGAGACAAAGTGGGATGAACGAGATGTCACAGGATCATGTGTCTCCTCACTGCAGTGAACACCCCGAATTCCTTTCATATCCAGTGGTTGTTAAACCAGTATTCATCTGTACAATGTCTTTTGGTCTTACTGTTTTAAGAACAATATTAAGTACTTGATCGGTTTTGCATAGAAACATAAAAAGGCCCTTTCCATAACTCTACCAACACAACTCAATTCTAAGTTTAATATTGTCGCATTAATGAAGAGGCTGCAACAGCACAAAGTTAAATTAAAAGAAAGATGTTGAGTGTGCGTCTTGTTTTCCACTCTTAACAACATGGTAGTAAATTTCTCACTTAATGGTCATTACCCATGCTCAGATAAATAAAGTCACTCAGTAGAAATTGATACGTACTTTTATTGGGCAGCTAGTAAAAATGAAAAGAGGCTTTTGCGCTCCTGTTGCATACCAGAGGCCACATATCATGCAAATGCTAGAGCTCTCCATATCAGCCCTGTCATGTTTGAGTACAGCAATTATGAACATTTATGTATGTAGATCTGCAGGATGTTCAAATGCAAAGAAAATGCTTTAACAGATAGATGAAGCCAGAAATGTGCCACATCCCTGAAAAGGTGACCCGAAAAGGTCTAAAGAGCGTCACTTTGTCCAATCCGCTGTTGTAGTTTTGGTTTGTTCTCTCTCACTATGAAGCATTGATATTGATGCGATCAGAAACAGGATCCAATGTTTGTTAGAAGTTGAGTCTGTTTCAAAGGGAGCTGTACAGCTGACCCGTGTTCATACATCTGAGTGTAAAGTATGTCTGTGTGAAAGCGATTTCTTGACACCCTGAGCCTTTGCCCAGAAAGAAAATTCAATATACAGAGGCAACAGAGGAGTCAAGCTGGAAGTCGGTTTGGTTCTGAAGATAACACAGCAGACATATCCTTTTCCCTGTCAGTCCGCTTCATCTCTTTGAGAATGTGACCCTGTTTTCCTTTTTCCCTCAAACTGGTGAACCGGTAAACCCCAGGCTGCCTGGTTGAAGAGGAAATCACATCTTAGCTCCCTAATCTGATACAGGGCTGCAGAGCTGGTAGACATTTGAATGAAGGCCTCTGAATCACAGCAGGTTAAGTGCTTCCATGAAGCCTCGCTGTGTTGTTGTGCAGCCAGGCTCGCACTGTGCCAGGCCTCCACCGCAGGAACAGGGTTTTAGATCCATCACTACACTTCCTCCTCAATCTGCAGCAAATAGTCTGCGAGAGGAACAAAACAGCTGGGCCCGCTCATTATGTGAGCAGCCTCATTTAGTCATCATAGGAATGCTTCCTGTTGTGCCATCCACATACTTTTTAATCTGCCTCCCAAACTATTCAGGCATGAGTGCAAAATGGCTGTTAAGAACAATTTCTTTAGTCATTTACATGAATACTTCCTCCCACCAATTTCTCGGCTGAGCTCTTGCTCTGCTCGCTTGTTCATTCGCATCTGGACAACACTCGCTCTCAGACGCGTCATTTGCTGTGTGTACTCATATCTCACCATTCATAAATCAAGGCTTCCTGAAAGTTAGGCGAAGTGTAGCAGAAAGACGCTTTGAAAAAAAACACAAAGCAAGTGTGTGAATTCATTTCTCTCCAGCTCAGAGAAAAAGAAAAAAGAAGAAAGTCCATGGCTATCTTCATTTCTAATTAAAGCCCTATTTGCAAAAGATGAGGCTGGCTGCTAAAAGGGTCTCGCTTTGCAGTAGAAATGATATGTGTAAACTATGTAATGCGAATGTTTTAGCCAAGCTGTGTTCAATTTTGTATCCTGACGAAGCGCATGAGAAACCTGCCTCTCCTTAGCTGTCTCGTTGAATCATATGGATATAATTTCATCCATTTACGTTTTTCTGCTCTTTGCTGTGGTTGCCACAGGGCATTTGGAAGCAGGCAGATTAAATGCACATGTTCCTCCCATCCGCAGCCGGGGCACTCTGCTCCACAGCCTCCCCTCCGAACAGATCCTGAAGTGTTGGTGGTTTTCCTCGTTGGTCAGGGCAGAGAAAGACACCTTGTGATAAATCAACTCATTCCCTCAAACCCTTTTTTTCATACTTATAAAGTTATACAGGCTGCTTTTGAGCATTGGCACTTAAAACATGTTTTATTTGGCAGTGTTTTCTTTTGCAACCAAAACTTTTTGCCCCTCATCCTGTCTGTCAGGGTTGGCTGTAAAAAAAAAAGTGGATATATTGGGTAAAACTAATCACAGCAGAAAACCGGTGGAGGCTCTCAGGCCCTGAGAACCTTTTTTCTTTTATGGGGGGGCCCTCTGAACATGAGTAATAGTGAATTTCATGCTAGTAAGCAGCCGAACAGTTGAATCCCATCTCCTCATCATTAGTCAGAGGCCTGATCTTCAATTACTGCCCTGGGCCAGAGAGATATATTAGTGCCGAAGGAGATTCCTTTGCATCTGTAGCAACCTCAAAAAAGCTCGACTGTCAGGAGTGAATATCCTGGAGCTTATTCTTGGGGAAAAAAATTACTCCTGTAGGTGATGACCTTGGGGGTAAGGACCATAGAAAGTTTTTTTCTTTTCCGAAAGAGGAGAACCTCTTACCTTACCTCTGATTCTCTTCTCTCTCTGCATTTCTCGTCCTGCGCCATTCATTAAAGCAGCTTAATCAGATTTCTGTCCTACATGTCAGCAGCCATATTTCCTCCCAACACCCCTCTATAACGGCTGGTTTGTTTCCACCATACACAGCTCCTGCGGGTTGCTAATGAGCCGCCGCATGTGAGGAGGGCCGTACACTGCTGCCTTTTAGCCCCGACACTGTTTGGCCTTTTCCCTGCCAGTCAGGAGTCATTTCCCATGAAGGCCTCAGGCGCGCCGCACCTCCACGAGCCTGCATGCTGGGCCCATAATCTGTCTGTTGTGATCAGCTGCCTGTCCACTCTTTCAACCTGCCCTTGCCTCCTTCAGCCATGTCAAGACCCCACTGTCATCCCGAATGTTTACCGAGCTACTGAACCCCCTCACCCCACCCCCTCCACTCAAGAGTGAGATGGTGTCAAACGGGGCTCAAATCCCTCCACGCTGCCAGTGCCGCTCCCCTCGTGCGGTTATCTGACAGTTTGGCTGAGACGGAGGTTTCAGAGAGGAAAACTAAACATGTTTAAAGCAATTAATGTGATTAGTGCTGTCTAAACTGTTTTCATAGATAATATCAAAGGTAAAAATCAATCCTGTGTCAGGAGCCACCACAACTCTCTGTTTACACCACTTTAACCTGTGTGTTCAGTACGTTCTAAACTGTTTATATTTTAGGCATGGACGCTATAGGGAACCTACTGACATGGCTGCTTATACATTATTTTTAGAGGCCTTCATCATTATTATGTTTATGATTTGTGTCAATCAATGGGAATAAAACCCATAATCTGTGGTGTATAATTGCAGTGGTCACTTTTTTTCTTTTTTTTTCTTCTTTTTTTTTTTACCAAAAGAAGACCACATACTGCCCACATCAATATTGTTAAAACACATTCATGTCCTTCATCCTTCAGGAGCAATACAGCATTTTAACTGCAGAACACTGCATGTCCCAAATATGCAAGCCTAAGTAGGTTTTTGACAATCCATGAACTCGCTGAAAGAAGTCATTTTAACCAGTAGATTGGCCAAGCTGAAACATCTTACTGTAGCATAAAATCTTTCATGCAGGGCTCTGGGTAACGTCCATGCCTGGAGGTGGCACTGCCTATTGGTTTCCCAGCAGGCAGGAAAACCTCATTCTCAGCCGTCTTCCTGCTAGTCCGGCTTCCAGAGTAATAATACGCTCTACACGATTAACACTGTTTCCTCCACGGGCCCGTAACTATAATTTAGCCTCAAATTTGTATTGCGGAAAAGAAAGCAATGAAAGAGTGATTATTCCCTTATACATAAATACACACATTTGGCACGTCAATAATAGCTGTGTTTGTTTTCCAAACTCAAACGCCCGGCGCCGTATTTCAGCAGTCAGCATGGACCGTGTTAGTCAGGACTGCCATGGCTGTGTGGATGTTCCTCTGCACTGAGATTTTTATTAAACTTTCCCACCCTCGCTGCGGCTCCCATTTCCATCCGAAACATTTGATTGGCATGACTTTAGAATAATATGTTTCCGCTGCACAACATTGTGAGATGTGTACTCTTAAAGACATTTTCCACAGTCGAATGCTGAAGCCGTGTGTGTGTGTGTGTTTTTTGATGAATCCAGGGCTTTTTATTCTTACTATATTCCAGTCTGTTTCCTCATTGTTACTACTAGTGTTGCTGTCTCGTCACAAAGTCATGTTGTCATACATTTCTCCTGATTATGTCTCAAACCACGTAGGGCAAAGGTCATAATATAACTAATTTTGTGGGGACTAATTATTCCAAGGTCTTTTACATACATGTAAGACTGTGAATTGAAGGAAATTTAATTACAGATTGAACTGTGTCTGAACCACGAAAACTGCGAAGAATCAAATGCTGCAATTAGTCTAGTTCAAGTTTACTTACTTTTGGATCTCATATTTCTAATATTGCTCATTTTAGATTGTATGTAATTTAGGTGATGTTCTCATTCAGCTTTGTAACTGCATGTTTTGGCATTAATGATACTCAGACCTCCTTGGTTTTGTTTTGAGTAAAATCAGCTTTACAAGCTCAGTTTATTGTTAGTTTGCAGCTTGTTGTAAAAAAAAAAAAAGACAATGAGGTCTGATCATGTTGAAAGGAGACTTTTGTTTCCAAATTCTTTCAAACATCATGCGGAGCTGTGCACTGTGTAGCCATAATCGGGCAGATTAAAACTCTCTTACTGAGCCGCACGGTCACATAGACCCACAGATCAGCCTCGTCACCCAACACGGCTCCACCATGGCTGGCTTAGGTTTCGCCTATATTAAATGGAGCCTCAGTGAATAGAAGGCCCTGCCTGTGCTGTGTGAGTGAATGAAGGAGACCAGGGATGAGTATTGAGCCCAGATGAAGCTGAAGGCCCATTAGAAGAATGGTGTCACTCTCTCCTTAGCCGTAACCCGACCTGTCGTCAGCAGGCTTCACTAAAGGTCAGGGTACAATGGACAGTAGAGGCCGCAACAGTTTGTCCATGAAGCTGTATTTGCACTGATGTGAGCTTCCCACTGTGCCAGAAAGTGGTTTTAGGCGAGATTTAAGAGTGGGGATGCTGTTTGTTTAGAAGATATTGTCCTTTTTGAGTTTAAAGTTGGAGTGGTTGCACCATGTTCTTATCAGACCTAATGCCTTCCTGGTTTCCTGCTATGTTGTCTTATCTTCCTTGATATCTATTTTTTAAAAATACCTTTACAAAGTATTATATTACATAAAGATAGTATATAAGAAAATATTTGTAGAATGTGATCGCAACGTGTTTCAGATTCTGCTGTGCTGTCCACCACACTGTCTTTTCTGACACTACACCCACAGGGGCATTATAGTCTAACTTCCCAAGAGTGACTGTTTTTAGGAACTGAACACTGTGTTTTGACCAGAGGAACCAGGGACTGAATTTAGTTCCTGTCTCATAGTTAAAAAAAAAAAAAGTTAAGGGTTTGACATTTCTTAGTCTCTTTATAGGTTAAAAAAAGAAATCAAAATTGAAATAAATAAATAATCATCAAACTCCCCACTGATCATCGACTGAGGAAATAGACTGGAGTTTTCAGTCTCCTTTCCCACCTCAGCATGCCGCACTTTCATTCATTCACTGTGTGAAACTCAAACCAGAATCATGCTACAGTAAATACAAAAAAGTAACAGCATGACTTTATTTCTTGTGTGTGAAAATAGTTTGAAAGATTGCTGTCGTGTTTTAATCCGTCATGAATCTAATTTGTGTAATCTTTGCAGTTAATCAGATGTGGCAGAAGTGAAAGTGAAAGTCCCTGACTTTAGTTCCTCTGATTCCATAGATTTTGGAAGGTTGTTGTCAAAATGTGTCCACCCGTCCTGTGCGCTTCTCTTTTTATGTACCAGTCATACAAGCCTTGCATCTGAAGTCCTAACAGGGTGACAGGTGAGGCCGTACAGAGGAGGATGCCAAGATGAGCTCCTCCCCTGCTCCCTATTGTACCCTGTGACGTTTAAGTCTCAGTGTATTCATGTGAATGAAGCATCTGGTGAATACCTAAATGAGATTAACTTTAGGTAGACATATATAACACCGAGCCATACTGCCGTGCACCCATAGACTTTGTGACTCTTTAAAAACAGCAGGCCCTGTAGGGGGTCTTAACATGGACTGCTCATCAACCAATCAGTCGTGTTTTCTGCTTAAGAGCAGGAGTGGACATGTGAGAAGCCTCATGAATCATTCACGTGTTAACAAATCTGTGGTGTTCATTGGCTGAGTGGTTTGGATCAAATGGGCCAAGCAGGGTCGGATATGAGCTTGTTTACAGTCACTGTCAGCTGTCAGTCCGATGCACTATACACAGAAGAACACTTATCTCATGCTATGCATTACAGCCCATTAACCGCTGCTATACGACACACTCCAGTTTCCCCTGCAATTTAGATGCGGCGGCAGCCTTGAGGCCGTTGTACTGTCACACATGCCGCTGTCTTTCAAGTGGACGTGGTTTTCAACAAAGGTCCTTGGATTGGCCGCGTAATTCAAGAGCCATGGAAAAAATGCCTGCGATTATACGACCCATGTTCTTAAGCATCTCTCACTTTTCCATAGTTGGTGAATACGCAGTGCAGAGTAAACTCCCCCACCTGTGTTAGTGATCAAGGGACTGAGGGAAAGAGTGGGACAGCTCCTTTCTGAGTCATTGACGTGCACGTATACAGAGCCCACATTGTACCAGAATATGCCAGCTTTACACTGATTGCTTTCTTTTTTTCTGTGTGTGTGTGTGTGTGCTTCTCCATGTATGTGTGTGTGTGCATGCATGTGGGTGCTTTGTTTATTTCCTCGTGCGTGTGGTCCTGTGCATACCTGCATGAATGTGGTTGTCTCTGTGCTTGTATCTGCGTGTGCGTGCATTCCTTTCTTTCTTGTGTGTGTGTGTGCTGTCCTCCACAGTTCGAGGGCTGTAACAAAGCATTTTCACGTCTGGAGAACCTGAAGATCCACCTGAGGAGCCACACAGGAGAAAAGCCGTACCTGTGCCAGCACCCTGGCTGCCAGAAAGCTTTCAGCAACTCCAGCGACCGCGCCAAGCATCAGCGCACTCACCTGGACACGGTCAGAAACTAAGTCTCTGCTCTGTCTCACCTCCTCCTGATGTTTCTTCAGAGGAGATTAATGTTTCACCTGTCCCGGGCCAACAGTTAAAATAGTCTGGGTGGTCGCTGTGTTGCAGAAAGGATGACTGCATGAAATTATGGACTATTAATTTAGTTTCCATTTAGATTATATGCAAAATTTGAATGTTAGTTGTCGAATAAATACACACAGTATACTGTAGATGTGTGCGTGTCTGGTGTGTGCTCACACTCTATTCCTCCATCATTTTTTACACCCACATTAAAAACTGCCCTGACGTCCAAGTCTTGATGCCTATTTCCACGTCTTGACAGTGTTAGACTTTAATTTGCTGTCAGTCAATGTGGCACTCTCTCTACACTGGCGGTGACAAGCCACAGATCATTAAATGATCAGTACCATTAGGCCAAGTCGCAGCCTGGGCCATAAAGGACTTGGACTGGAGCTGCGAGCTCAGACAGAGCTTCGCCTGTTTCTCTGACCTGTGGAAAGGGAAGGAAAGGTTGAGTCAGCCATCGCTGCCACTCGTCATGTCTCAGTAACCCCACCAATACCTCACTTTATCGCCAACCGCACGCCAGCACAGAGAGGGAGTAAATAAGATGTTTTGCTCAAATTATGTAGTTAAGCACAGTTGAGGTATTTGTTTTCTCCTCTACATTTGACAGTAGTTTCTAGTCTTATCAACTGCTTCAGTCCAAACAAAATAACCAGCCAAATAAGCAAAAATAGGAACCAGTCATAGCTCTAGAAGTCATCATTTTGTATAGGTCTTTGAGGGAGTCATTTAAAAATGATGTCCCAACTTTCCGTGCTTATATAAATCCAAAATTAAGTAGATGCTAATGGTGACTCCGAATGCTTTTCCAAGGAGCCTTATCCAGTCAAGTCAAGTCGATTCATCTTTATTTTCATACCCCCAATCACAATTTTTTCTCAGAGATCTTTACGATCTGAATAACCAACACCCTCCATTAAACCCTCAATTGGACATTTCTGCATCATAACAAAACTTTCCAAGTAACTCTGCAACTCAGTTAAGTTTATTTATGAGGTTATTAACAGCATGGAACTAAATTAGTTCCAAAATTTCCAAAATTAGTTCCTAAATTTGTCAACAGGTTAGTCTTAAGCTGTGCGGCAGCAGTCAATTTGTTGCAAAGGGTGTCTCTTTTTCTTTGACATGGTGGAATTTTTTTTTCCTTTACTCAGGTCAGAGAGTTGGATTCAGTTAATATGAGTAAGTTCTCTAAAAGAATAAAACATCAGCGATGCTGAGCAGGTAGAAAGAATCTTTTTCATCAGTGAATGCTCAAATTCACCACATTTTTGCAAAACATTAATTAAAATATGTTTTCATTTTAACTGTATTTTTATAATATTTATATTTCCAGAATATTTCCCCCCAGTGTACCTGTACTGGCCAGCCACCAATGTTTTTAGTACACGTAATAGTAAATCATTCAGAACTTTTACTTAAGTACGTGAATGCGGACATCAGTTAAGGATTTTCTTCCACCACCCACTCTTTCCACAGTAGGACAAATGATACAGCTAATCTGGGACCCCAATGCTTACGGCTTCACATTAACACCCGGGTAAGGCATTCACTGTGTCTGCCCAGCTGTCAGCCCTGCCAGAAACACTTTGGGGGAAAATCATTTTCCAGCTTTAATGATATTTATTTTACACAGAAGTTGTGCTTGAATTTTTTTTTTCTTTTTCTAAGTTCTGCGCTGTATTTGGTGCGTTGCTTGGCAAAACAAACATGGCGGAGATGAGTGTCACTGTAAGCGCCTTGCAATAACAATGGCTTATTTACAGAGAAGGTCGTTGTGTGGAGGCAAGGCTAATAAAGAGGCGTATCCACTTACACTTTAATGGGCAACTTATATTCCCGAGGATGAAAGAAAAATTGCAGCGAAGGGGGAAAAAAAAATCTCTCAATCAGCTAGCAACATGCCGTATTTGCTTGGTTAATGAGAGGAATGTGAAATGTTGAGGAAACTCTGCGGCAGTGCAGTCATTTTACAGATGTCATGTCTGTTACTTTAATCTCCCTCCTTACAATCAGTCTGCATGTCAGCGCACACACTGACATACAGACTGATGGTATGGAGCACCACTTTGCGGCTTTGACTATGTACTCTTAACTAATTTAACTCACTACTGGGCAGTGTGGAAAATTTCCCATTACAGTTATATTTTCTTAATCATGCAATAATCAACCACCCAGTATGCTTCTTAAATGTAAGCAGATTGTTTTAGATGCATCGTGTGAACATGACGTTGTATTGAGGTTATCGGAGAGGGTGATCTTTAATTCAGTGAGAAAAGAAAAGGAGAATAGATCTACATGCAACATAATAATTATTATAATGGATCTTTTCTTTTTCTTTTTCATGCCTTTTTTCCTCTTCTTCTTCCTTCACATTCTGTCATTCCCAGCTGAAAGGTAGGACTCTAACTTTGCCTTTACTTCATCAGATTTCAAACTTACTGCATTGATTTCTCTTTCTCAAAGACTAACTTCTTGTCTCTGCTGTCCTTACAAAAACATGAAAAGAAATGTATTCCACGCTTTAAACTGAGGCAGAGTACTTTCTCTCTGCCTGTAGAAACCGTACGCGTGTCAGATCCCCGGCTGCACCAAGCGCTACACAGATCCCAGCTCCCTTCGCAAACACGTCAAGATCCACACGGCCAAAGAGCAACAGGTGCGTAGAAAGGTAAGACACTCTATACATGGATAGATGAAGAGATTTAAAGACACGGAAAGCTAAAAGTGGTCTTGTGATCTATAAGACTTCTGTCATTTGTTTTTTTAAGCATCAAATGAAAGCAACTGGAAGATATATTATGTGTCACTAACTTTAAGGTAAAGGAATTTTATCTATCATTTTACAGTACCCATAAAAAATCCTAGTGGCCATATGTGTAGTATTACCTGCATATCATGTTAAGTCCACCACTGCTATGCCCTGCTTAAGACTACTGTGGATCTTTTCCCTTAATCATTTCCAGTATGACTTTACTTAAGTCAACACGGTAGGGCTCCACATTTTACAAACAGACCGCTTTGTGTAATCTCTCCTGTTCTGATGCGCATTATCCACAGATCCATCTACTTGGTTTAATTGAGGGGTTGGTAGGCCAGAGTTGGTGGAGGGGTGTCTCTGAGAATCGTTTCCCCTACAATAGATCAGGTTTGACCACATTTCATCATGTTCATGGTCAAAAGCCCATTCTTTCCCTGACTGGAAGCGGGTAAATAACAGAGAATGGGCTCATTGTTGTGGAAGGGGCTGGATAGTGGCAGGCTGGATGATGTGTTCCTTTGCTTAGCGTCGTAAAGGGAAACACATGTGTGCTTGTAGCATTGTTAATAAGCTGTGCTGCGGAATACCCCAGTGGCCAGATGTTATGGACAAATGTCAAACAAACGCTCTTACTCCACTCTTGGAGCGGCCCGGAGAAAAACTGTTAGGAGTGTCGCGGCGGGGAAAACAGAGCCCCAGTTACATGTGATGAATGTTTTGCAGGGCACTCATGAGGATCCCCAGGAGGACGTGCCCCTGCGTATTTACTGACATACAGTATCTAAGTGTGAAATCATAACATGGAGGGTGCCAGCTGTAAATCTGCTGAGTGAAACCACGCTGAAAAATCCAGTCATCCTTGATTTCACTGGCCACATAGGCAGAAGGTCTTAAAAGACGCGCAGATAAAGTTGCTATCTGTCCACTTGGCACGCTGGTGTCGATAAACTCCGTGGGAATAATCAGATGGTAGAGTAGATTGTTGTGATAATGCTGGAGAATGTTTTCCACCCACAGTCCAACCACAAAATCAAAATGTGGAATTGATTTTCATGGAAAAACAAAGGGTGGATTTGTGGATGGATGGACAGATACAGGGAGACATATGGTGAGACTGATAGGGTTGGAATGATGATGGAGGAAAAAAAAACCTCTGTAAACAAAATCGACCGTGTCATCTGTAACTAAAGCACTTTTCTTTAAAGGATACACTGGAATTGCACTGTTCCCAATGACTCACAGCAACGCCGGCAGGTTTTTATGGCTCTTGGCATCATAAAGCTATCACTTCTTACCATCATATATATTATACACACTGAAGAAAATGCATCATTCAGGATAGTTAACGTCACAGCATGATGACACAAATACAGGCGTGATTTATAATTAGTTTACATGTTAATTACTGATGAACTGAACTCTTATATTAGATTCTGCGGAATCTGGCATAATCTGCAGAATCTGGTCTATTCTGCGATAGACTCTGAGCCAGTTGCACCAGATGTTTTGAAGTTCAAACTTAAAAAAGTTATAATGGTGTGTACGAATTGGATATGTACACATCATTAAAACAGGATTCATGTACTTTGTGAATAATGGATGAAAAACAAATAGAATGATTCAAATGAAACTAATAAAATGAAAATGATAAATATATCTAACATTTAATTACCATTTGGATGTTTAATAATAATAACATTGTTTGTTAGGTTGGTCCAGTTGCATAATTGTGTATCACAATTATGGGGCTTGTCACTCAGTCCAACATTGTGGTATATTAATAAGTATTTATTTGCAAGTATCACAATAGCTATATCAGGCTTTTATGAATGAATAATAAATCTACTGTAGGAGATCATGTCCACTGCTATTATTTGTCCATAAAAACTCATCTGATATTAAGCCAGAGCAATTTAGACTTTTAGCGGCGTATTGATTACACTGTGCTGGATTACATGGATTTGGTTTAAAATGTCAGTCCTTCTACCTACTTCTGATAGTCAACCATAGTCCTGTCACAGTGTGCTTAATTCAGGTCTTTGAAGGTAAAATTTTCTGAATGAAGGACAGATGTATTGGTACAGTCCTGGTGTGTGCCTTGGCAACTGTAATGTTCTACTACAGTGAAATCCACTGATGTAGACAGCAGAGGTCAGCTGTTCTGCTGATCCATAAGGCAGATGTCCCATTTCTCCAACTGACATAACTTTCCTTAGGTTTAGGTTTCTTCTGCGTGGCGTGTGATCGACTCTCCAGCTGAAATGTGTCTTCAGTTGCTCCCATTGCTGTTGGCAGTGAGAGAAACAGAAGCAATCTCGTATTGGCTCTGAGCTGGTACTGTGATCACTCACCCACAGTGTCCAAGGCCAATGCGTGACTCAAAAAGGAGCGTATGATCTTCCCTCTGGTTCCCCCTGACTGAGAATCTATTCTCATTTTCTGAGTTACTGTTTCAAATTAACATTACAATTGCGTTATGGCAAAAAGAGAAAAGAAAACACACCCCACATAGGGTCCGAGCTACAAATAGACAAGACCGAAGCTGCGTTTTGTTCTTTGGTTGTGTAATGTTGCAAACCAGATGGAGTTCTCATGCAGTGATTCATCATCGTTTCTCGTAAACATTTTGTGTTTATTCTCATCTTTGTGATTGACAGCTTCGGCCCTGTCCTCACCTGGAGCAGGACGTCCTGAGCGACTGTCTGTCCATGCAGCACCACCAGATCTCCGTCTCCTCGCAGCACCTCTACAACGGCAAAGATGTCCGTTCTCCTGGACTGGGCCAAGACATCTTCACAGGTGCACACGGGAAGCTGCTCTGTCATCTAACACCCTGATAATGCAACCTCTTCCCCTCATGGAGGCATTAAGTAATCTAATACTTCTGTAAGAGGCAATGACAACTCAGGTGTCTTGTCTCTGTTGCAATATACCTTCCATATGTTTTTGGTGGTTTAGCAAATGCATTCATCATTCTTTTTCCCATATCTATCCCATGGTTTAACTAAATATCTGTTACATCCTATTATACTTTCTTCTGAGAAATTATAGACATAAAGAACCATACAAAGGGACCTTATGTATTAGTATTTGTTCTAACAGGTACCATTTCTCAATGATATAATCTCACAACAGACTCGCTTTTCAGCTCACCTGTGTGTGAAGTGGTGCGCTGTTCTTTGAATATATACAACGGTTACTATAGCCGAAGAAAACATCCAAGACAACAAAATGAAATTCTTCGGATCTTTAAAACAGTTTTTTTTCTGACTTTTTAAAGAACAAGTGAGTGATCCACATCAAACTCTCCAAAATATTGGACATCTATGTGTAATATTATTATAGTTTCAGTTATCTATAGAAGTCATGTGCCCCCAAATCATATTTTTTTCTGATCTCTCTTTTCCAAAGCCCACCAAGCTGTATCTTAAACATTTTTAATATTTTAAACCACAAACATACTGTTACTTCATCCATATTGGTTTAGAGTAAATAATTGCATATATTGTTAAAATAAACGTACTGTAATGAGCAATTCCTACTCATCCTTTGCTTTTTGGCTTGAATAAAACATGTCATGTGACACCAGTAGTAGCACCGTCCTCTGTGGTTGAGCAACTCAAAATGTGAGTGCAAGAGACTGGCTGTGTCTCAAAATATTGATGGCCAAGGAGTATTTGTTCCAAAACAGAAGAACAGGCCAGCAAGTGAGGTCTGACTGCCAGAAAATCCCCACACCTGGCAAAGCAATCACCGAGTCATTGGTGGTAATCAACAGCCATGTCGACATTCCTGCAGATGTATTATGGTAATTTTGTGCTTTCAGGCAGTAAAAATCATACTTACGGCGCCTTCGGTCAAACATAAACAAATTACACCACTATAATTTGTCTTTAATTGCTTATACACATTTTATATCAACATTTTAACTCTTGGACTGGGTTATTTAAGTTTAGAAGGAAGTGTTACGACCTCGCAGTTTTGTTTGTTTGGTTTGTGTTTCATAAGCATATCATGTTAACCTGTCATCTTGTCATGCAAAGGCTGCAAAAACCATTACGAACAGCTACAAACTTTTTATTCATCACATGTGGCCTTTAAACTTTAAACCATATTTCTAATTGATGAATTTGACCGTCACCAAATGTCAACACTGCTTTGGATTTGGAACGAGAGAGGGATAAATAGATTATTATAACAATCTTAAAGACAAGAGAGATGCCCCGCAGCTTCCTCAGTTTATGGACACATCTGTCCTTGTTTTCTGCCTGTAGCCCATCCAGGCTCCCCGTCGCTCTCTGTTATTGTTGCTGGAACTCCAGCGCACCGTTGACGACTGTGAACGCTCAACTTGTCTTTGAATGTCGAACCAGGCCTCTGAGTCTTGGCTTTTTCCCCTCGGCCTCCCTCTGCCTCTGAATGAATGTTGCCTGCTCTCTTGTTTTAAATGTTTGAGAGCCCGGAGGAGCTTGCTCAAGAGCCCATGCCAGAACGTTTCAGGGGTTATGTGTGGCCAGCAAAGATGTTTCAGGCTGGCATGCAGGATCCCCATTTACATGAGGTTCACTTTGTTCTTTGGCCAATAGGATGCATGGAAGAGGTGGGACAAAGTGGGCAGCTGTCCCATCATTAACACTTGTGGAGCAGAAAATGAGTCATGCTTCCAGTCAGAGCTGAACTTGTTTTCCTGTTCGCCGCTTGTAAGCCTGCTCTTATTCACATGGCTGCAGCGAGACTTACGAGAAGCCCCTCTCTGTTTTATAGAGCATAATTAGAGTGTTCTCTGATTAACCAGAGGAAGGACTCATCATAGTTTTAGTACGGAGGTTTATATGCTCCCGCTGTTGTGCTGAGAGGCTGACACACCTCTCCCCATCTCCCTCTCACACAGAGCTTTCTTCCTGAACTTGACCAGAATCCTTTTTCGGAGCCAATCCGCAACATCTCCGCAACATAATCCTCCACTAACCTTTAAAAAGTGCCACCAGATCCCTGTTCTCTCCCTCCTGAAGGAACGAACCAGTGATGAAATTGAGGCAATCACAGCCATTATTTGTCGACTGCCGGTCTGGTAGCAGATGTTGGGGCTAAAGGGGAAAACATTTAAGGTCTGTGATTGATGATTTGGGGGTAATGAATCAAGCTTGTAACCATTTCAGAGTGCTGTCAGATCAGGCCTCGGCATGCTTCCACTTGAGAACAGCTGGGCCTGGAAACGGCAAAACCAGGAGCACCGGTCTTTTCTCTTCCTTTCATCTCCTCCTGTCCTCTCCTCTCGTCGCTGGTTAACTGCCCCAGACCATCGGCGCGCCGCTCTCCTCGTGGATGCTGGGAAAGAAATCAGCCGATAACCGCAGCGGAAGACGGAGAGAGCAGATTTATTTTGCTGGGAGGCGATCAAGTGTGACCTCTCTTATCAAGACTTTGTGTCTACTGTGTCTACTTCTTGCCTGAATATTCACTATGATTTGTCACAAGTCTGTCTGGAGCAACATTTTCAGATTAGAAACCAGTGGAAAAGAACATCGAGGGAACAAATGGAAAGTTCAGATGTATTGCAGCAGATTCTTCGACTGCAAATGAGGTTCCAAACACTGGCAGACAGCGTGGTGACAAATTAACGGGGATTAAAGAAGCACCTACTCACCCAAATGTGGCTGAATGTTAGATAGTTAGTTAGGTCCCGGCCTCTCAATGAAAAGATACCAAAAGAGAGACCAAAATCAGACCCGTTAAGATATTTCATCACCGCGATGTTTGAGAACTTCACTAAAAATAACAAAAGAATGACATTAGTCTGTAATATAAATAATTATTAGTTGCAGACCTGGTTTTCTGTGCTTTCTAAATAGAAAAATATATCAGTTTTTAATTGGAGTCCACAGCTTGGAACAGTAGAAAAAGTTGGCAACATGTAGCTGGCTTCAGTAAAAAATAACGACCCCCCCGCAGACCACTGTGTCAACAAAATGTTAATCAAATATGATTTAGAAATAGTCAGTGATTGAATAGCGAAAGACATATTGGACATTTTGGAGCAGCTTCAGGAAACGATACAATTCTCTTCTTTTTTTTCTTTTTTTTAACTTCTTACACGCAGCTGGAAATGTTCAGGGGAAAAAAGATACACCGATACTGTAGACATGCACACGCAGAGGTACACCACACACACGCCCACATGTGCTCACATAACCGTGAACGTGAGCATGAACAAACACACACACACACAAAACAGAGGTTATCCAGTAAACTTATTCCCCCCTTTAAATGCCCTACTGTTTAAAGTCACTATTCAACACATGTAACATTTTAGTTTATTATTGTGTAATAAGAACAAACAGCTGAAAGGACAAACAAGACCAATCCCTGTGGCAGCACAAACAATGTACCCTAAATTACAAACAGCACAAACACAGAACATTTCATTTTGCAAAGCCCTCTGATTGGATGAAGGTTGTCAAAACAAAATCCTGTTGCCATGAAATGGTTTTTAATTCGCTCAAAGGAAATATGGAGCGCGGGGCCCTCGAGTTTATTTGGCACGTTTACTGAATTAGCTTTGTTTGTCTTTCAGGCCTCTACACTGGCTCCAGCACCCCCCATCACAGCGCCTCGGTGGAGCTCCTCTCCCCTACCCCCAACCCCACCTCCGCCACCGCCACCGACCTGCCCCCCTCCCGACAACACCGACTGGACCGCGACCTCGGCAGCCCTCATCACCTGTCCCCGCTGGCCGCCATGGACGGTGCGAGAGACGGGTGTGAGTCTGCCGGGGATGTGTAACGGGGATGTGTTCGGCTGTGGGGGTGTGTGTGTCATATTCATTCTGACACTCACTGTTAAGGGAGGCAAAATAATAAAACGCGTCAGAGGGGCGGGAAATATAAACATTAAATCTGGTAAATACATTTCCTGATTAACGAGCGGAAAATACCGTGCACGGTCATGCAAGGTCTCGTCACGGTCTCATCACATGACCAAAACTTCTTCCGGCTGGCCTCCACGGTAACCTCAAATATCGGAGGTAAAGTCATGTGACATTGCAGTCTGGTAAGGTCAAACTCTCCTAGCTGAAGTTACCAAAAACACTAAATGGATAAAGATGAATAAGAGCAACTTCTTCGTCACCCAAATGACATTACATTTCACATTTTCACACATTAACATGTAAGTATCCCCATAACTATACAAACACACACAGGTCGGTTGAACTTTCTTCCTCTATTAATCACGCTAGTATTATGATCCTCACAGACTTTGACCCACTGTGTTTCCATTGTTTTTCACCTATTTATCTTCCTGAATCGAGGCAGAACCGCAGGGCGAACCCGCTTAGATCATGTTGGGTTAAGCCTCTCGGTCCTGCTGACAAACCCATTTGGCTGTCTTACTGGAAACAAACTCAGCTCCACGACCCCTAAGACATCCCTCACGGGAAGAGGGGCTGAGCTGGTCACTGCAGGGTCACCGTGACACATCACCAGCTCTATTTCTGGCGCGGGAATCAGTGTTCATACGGTCCCCCATCTCTGCTGGACAAGACAGCGTCAGCGCAATGACCAAACCGCCTGACCGGACATGACTCATAGTTTAATGAGAGTAAAGTGTCAAAGCAGCTTGATAGGATCATCGCTCTGTGTTTATGTCGTGAGCTGTTTTATCCTCACGCAAATCAACAGTTTCTTTCTAAGAACAAATAAATTCTTTCACAGACCATCATATACTGCATCAGAAATTTGATTTGTTGAGCGATCGTACGACAAATACAAACAATGAACTGCATTAGATCATATCATATTAAAATATGATGCATCTTCCAGATAATTGTGAAAATAAGTACAACTGGGGATACTTTTAAAGCGAAAGCTGAAGACAGTTTAGTGTTATTTAGTAAGTGTGCCAGTATTGCTACATCCTTGGCGATGAAGGAGAAAATGAGCTTCTATTCAGTCCTGTTTTAAATTTCCTGTAAATTTCATGAAGAAATGGATTGACAGCAATAAGAATACATTAATTACTGTATTAAAACAAATTTTCTGAAAGCTGCCTCTTAACCCTTAACCCTAACCCTATACCAGAGAGTATCCAACAATGCAGGAAAAACCTGCAGATAAATACAACTGTCTTGCTCAAGGACACTTAAGCAGAAAAGGACAACTCTTTTCATGTATCTGCGTCGTTCTTTGACTGTGTGTGTGTGTGTGTGTGTGTGTGGGGGGATTGGGGGCGTGAGGGGGGCATAGCATGTTTCCTATTAGTGCCGATGATTTCCCCTGAGAGCCAGCAGAGCAGAGTAACACAGCCCGAGTGTCGTCAGGAGGCACAGTGTGTATTGTACCAAACAATGTGCTGAAAAACCAGGGAGGTAGAAAAGGAAAACAGTCTTTTACAGTTTAATAACATTGAGAAAGAGTGGATGGAATCAAGCATCATAAACCCTGAGTTACAAAAGTGATCGTGTTACGTAAACACACTTTCTTTTAACTCTGCGGTCTGCTCTTCGGGTGTCTGTGTGTGTATAAACGCTTTTACGGGAGTATATACAGCACGGGCGTATGACACAACGAGGTTTGATGGCTTTCTTGCTCTCAGAGCCATCCATGCATTCGTACTCGTGTGTGAGCGGGAGTGTGTGTGAGTGAGAGGAGTTTACATATAGTAATCCAGGAAACACACATGATTGCATGTGATTGGGGTGTGAGGCGCAGCAGACTTCCAGCACAAACAGTGCAGAGGGGTCGGCACGGCGAAACCACCTGGATGTAAACGTCCGAGCGCCGCTCAGAGACGTCGGGTCGGGCGGGCTGGAAGCATCTGGACAGCGATGTGTTGTTTCAAGCCTTGAGAGCAGGAGGAGAACCCTGTCAAAATTACCTTGCGGTTCCAGTGCCTCTTTCTCGGCAGCATGCACAATTACCAGAGCGAGGAGGGGAATGGAAAGTGAAAAGGACCTGAGCTGGGGATGCTGTAACAGCGGTTATACAGGGTGACATATTGGATGTGAGACATGGGTCTGTTCCTATTGGTGCTTTCGATAAGGAACATCTGAACGCTGTGTGTGTGTGTGTGTGTGTGTGTGTGTGTGAGAATCCCCTTTTTTGCTTTTATATGCAACTTCTGTACCCATTATGCTCGTATAAGCAATCTCCTGTGTTCATACACATCTTTGCTTCCCCACCTTAAGCTCGTACATTCTTGGGGCGTGATGACGATGTTGCATTAAAATTGCAGTAATTTCCACATTTACAGATTTCAGATCAAATCAAGATGTTTGACCTAAAAGCACTCATAAATGCACAGACACAAACACCCAAACACACACACTGCAGTGCTCTATCTGTTCATCACACAGTGTATAGGCGGAGGGTGGGGTGAGGAGTCAAAAGCGACTTGTGGCAGGGACCTACAGTGCAACAAGCCCGGCATGAAACGTCTACTCACATTTGCCTGAAGATGGAGCATTTGATTTACATGTTTAAAGCCTTGAGTATACAGCCCGCTGCCAAAGTCAATATCAGCGCTGCACTTGTTTTTCCCAAACGGTTTAGCAGGACATTAAACATTTTGACAAAATTATCAAACTAACCTGCCTCTAGTGTGGCAGCCTCTGACCTCATAGCTAAATGTGTTTACTCTGGCTCAAATGGGCCATTTAGACTCTTTTTACTTTGTAAATACCAGTGTCATTTTTCTGAAGCTAATATTAAAATATGCCAGTTAAAATACATTTGCCGATTGGCATGGCACAAGTGCGTGTGCAGAGCCTCTCATTGAGATGGCTGTTCCACCATGGCGGCCTGTGCTCACAGAGAGATGGGTGGTAAATGTTGTCATTCACTGCTTCAGCCGTATGTGGTTATATAATTGCGGAGGGGAGAGTAGACCTACTGCCTTTACCTGTGTATTGATATTAGAGCCCCTCTGCAAATATTAGTCAGAGGTGGTTTGATACCTCGGCAGTGATTGACATGGGCTAATTCAATTAGAGTAGAGTAGAGACGGCACAGAGCTACATTAAGAATCCCCGCTCTGAAAGGGGGAAGTTCACTTCTCGTAACTCCACACCGTCTGTCTTTCAGCCATTATCATTCTACAATGATCCAAAAAAATGAGTGTCAATCTCATAGCTCAAACAAAAACATTTTTGAGGTAGTCACTCATGGCGGCATGTGGTCCGTCACTCATTTTGCGGTGCTCAGTAATGAATGAAAGTCTTTAATTAACCCGTCTACACAAACTGTTAACTCAGAGAAAAGATTCACATGATTTACTGTCAGTGAAGGATGGCGATTAAGGATGGATCCTTTGTGTTTAGGGCAGCTATCTTTCTGGGACTAACAGGGCCCCAAATATACCCCGAACCCTGGCTTGCGCTCTTCACACTGGGGCCTGCGGGGCCAGCTTAACTTTAGCTTAGGTTTAGCCGGGATGCTGTAGTCTCTCTCTCTTTCGCTCTCTCATGCTCAGCTTTAGCTTGCTAACCAGAACCAGAAGTGTTCCCACCAGTCTGCGCCAAAGAAGCCCCTGTCATCCATCAGAGGGGCTTAATGATCGGCAACAAAGGCGGGGGAAGATGAGAGGGGAGGCTGAGGGTGTTTGTGGAGAACATAGGGTCTGTGGAGGACAGCGCCTGATCCCCCACTCCCTAGTGGGACAGTTAGCTGCAGGTGAAGGAAGACGAACGAGGAGCAAAACAGCACTGCTCATGAATCTTCAGCCTTCTTTCCATCCCATCATGCCTCAGTGCAAAGAGCCAAGACTCCAAGGGCAGCTCTCGCTTTAACACAACACGAGAGCATCAACTTGTAGTAATGTTTCTGGGCGACGGTTGCAGTGTGGGCTGCAGGGCGGCATCAAACAGTCTGTTTCATCTTGTTGTTATAGCATTTCTAAGACTGGAGGTTAGTCATGAACTTTAGTGCTGGAACAAATGTCTTTCCCAGAGTGATGTCAGCTTTCCCATATTACTCACAGAAAAATTCACCCAGTCGAAGTCACTGAGCTTTGTTCTCTGTGAGCAAAGAGTGAGGTCTCATACCATACCATACTCACCACCTAGCTCATCACTTTGAAAATGTTCACATTTACTGTCTTCAGCGAATTATACGTATCTGTGCACGCTCTCTGTATAACCTCTCAACCTTCCTAATATTCATGAAAATGTAGCCCATCCACCCTTAAAATCCAAGTCCACTCTCAGAAATCAACAGATCAACAGTCAATTCACTCCCTCATTGCAGTGGGACAGGAGTGGGTGGGCTGGCTGGAAAAAGCAGAGTAGTGCAGGATGGCTGGTGAAGATGAATATCAGGCGGGAGATTAATGCGGCGTATGAAAGATTCCCCTCATACCTGGAGCCTGAGTAGCTCGCAAGCTAGAGCCCAGCGAGAGCAGGGCCGGGGGCAGCTGGCAGTGATTAGCTTATGATTCACTTTAGCTGCACATAGAGGCAGCTTGTAAAAATATGAACAGTATAACTGTTTCCTGAGTTTGTGCTGACAGCAGCTCCTGGGGGAATGCTGCTCCCTGTAGGAACACATGGTCACGCACTGGGCCTGTGCCAACCCATGGATTAGCCATGCTCGCAAACAGCTAGCCTCTCCTGAGCTGGACTAACACAAGGTGCCACACAAGCTTCCTCAATTTTGTACAGACGGACACGAAGGTCAAGTGCAGTCCAGATGTATGGTTAAGCACTTGAACTTGATACCCAGATGAACATGTTGATGAGTTAAGGCACTCCAAAGTGAAACAACGCTACTCACAAAGGAATTCGATTTGCAAATCCTGCAAAACGTGAGACTTGAAAAGACCCTTTTTTTCCCGTTTGGTTCCAAGTTATCAGCGGTGGTGCAGAAGGTATTTTATTCTTTCACTTACCAACAATTCCACACCATAAACATACCCCATTACAAGTAAGAGTGTTCTTATTTTTACTACTTTACTGGGCTGCTGGTCCATTAGTGATGTAGCTGGTTCGGGTGGAGGTAATTTCACTATTTCATATAATGTTGGGTGGTTTTATGTTTAAAGTGCATTACAATTTATAAGCTGTCAAATAATTTAATAGAGCTATAAAGGCAATGTCTTTCTCTGAGATGTAGTGGACTAGAAACATACACTTGTACTCAAGGAAAGTACCTCAAAATTGTATTTAAGTACAGCACTTGAGTAAATGTATGTGTTCATTTCCGCCATCGGTCCCTGGTATAATGGAGTATTTTTGGGGTGTTTCTTACAACCTGTTTCTATCTCTATTGATAAAGACAGAAACACTGGGAGCCTGGAGCTACGCCCTACAGCTAAGCAAATTGTAAGAGTGAATTCCAGCATTGGCAGCCTCTTTCGTTTGACATCGTTTACCACCTCCCTTCATCAGCCACTCTCGGCCAAATGCCCTGCACGAAGCCCCTGCCAGCTACTGAGTGCTGGGTGGGACGCCCCCTCATGCATGGAGCAGTAGGTCATATAGCACCAGGCTCCAGCCAGGCCAGCAGTGAGCAGTCATCTGAGGGCTCGGCTGCCTCCAGCAACACTCTGTCATCACATTCATATAGCGCTTAGAGCAAACCATATGCTTCCACGGCACTGCGGCACATAGTAACACAGCAGCAGTTTATGTGTTGGCATTCCTGATATGCAGTCATGAGAGGGTACTAAGTAGCTGTTGAATATGTAGCGGGGTGGGGGGGGGGATTGGCCAGCTCCGTTTTTAAAGGCAGGTCTGTTGGCTATCAGTCTGGATTTGGACCAGATTGCTGTTCCATTAAGTTAATGTCAAGTGTACAACATTAAGTCGTTAAATCGGTGGTCATTTTGAGTTTCTTGTTAACTTTCACATTTAACATTTAAGTGTCTGAATAAATACCAGACGTGGCTCTCGCTGCTCCTGGGGTATATTTATTAAAGTCTTACAAAGGTGGAACACATTAAATATCTCAGCTACCCTGGCTCTTAGAAAATCCACACACCAGCACCTCTACAGCTCGCTAATTCACACGTCGTATCTCATTTAATAAACGCAACTTGTTTTTTGAATGGATAAAGTAACCAATGTATAACATATTGATCCATGAGGATTAGAGGTGCCGGGGGAAAGATTTTTGCCACATTCACAGTGGTATCAATATTCTCATTTAACTCTAATCTCATGTAACTACTACTTTATGGCGATTCAGTTCAGACATGTGTGTTAGCAGAAATATTATTCAATCCAGGAGGTCTGCAAATGTGGCTTTTATGTAAAAAGTCACATGGGGACTTATTTAGACCTGAGACAGACATGTAAACTTGTCACCACATTTGAAGCATGTGTGAAGGTTTTACATTTCTGCTAATGTTTCTACAGCTTTGATGATTTTGAAGTGAAATTTGCCTTCAAGGGCATGATGCAGTTCTCCAGCTCATTAGAAATCCCCTGATGTGCGCAATGTAGAGCAAAGACAAAATGAAAAATAAATAACAACCATCGTGATCGTAGCATACTTTTCACATTAGACGATATGACGTTGTTCAGGACTTTGTCTCCGATGCTGCTGACAGCTTCTGCACAAACTCACTGAAGCACCACTGCACAGTGTTAATTTCATTCAGCAGTTTTTGAGGATCAACCAGTTTAACAGCAACGTTAAATGTGGAAAATAGCATCAGCTGGTATGATTGTTATTTTTTTTATTTTTGTTAGTTTTCCCATTGCACCGTGTGACTCTTGGATGCTGAGACTGAAGAAAAACTTTAAATAGTAGTTTGGACAAAGCTTGAATGATCAATATCCACAAAAATAAGATGATGTGGAAACCTCTGTCGTTCTCCAGGCTGTTAGAGCCCACAGTCACAAACATGTCATCTTAATATTTCTCTTTCTCAAAAGTCATGAATGTAAACACTATTGTGCTTTCTTCTCTCTGGGCCACAAAGCCTGGGGTTACTGCAATGGTGGGCAGCGTGTGTGTGTGTGTGTGTGTGTGCAGATGGGTTGTGGGGGGCGGGGGGCTGGTTTCACTTGAATGCACACTCTGCTGTTTGTTGACTTAAGATCATAATATGTGGTAGGAGGACGATTACGTGTGGGGAGCCCAAGTTTCCACACGCCTGGAATGTTTCTTCTTCTGTGTGTTTAGGATCACTAGCTGCTCCGCTGGGTTTGTCGGATCATGCGGTTAGCAGGCCGGCATGTGGCTCCGACTTTGATTGGGGATGTCACAATGCATGTAGCGTTTTATTGAGAAATTACTGACACTGTCTAGAAAGGGATGGATAATATACGTAGAGGTGTAAATGTATATTTTACCTGCGCTCTCATGGTCTCCTCCAGGGTGTCGGGTCCCCTCCTGTCTCCAGGGATGAAGGGAACCGGGACGCCTCCTCCTTCTCTGGAAAAACAGCATGTCCACCCTCACCACAAGCCCTACTCTCACTATCACCACCATCAGCCTGCCAACGACGGTGAGACATGTGGCTGAATATAACTTAACTTGTTACAGGAAATCTATTTTGACTCAAATTTGAAAATGTTCATTGGCGTTTCAATTCAATATCCTGAAATTCTCCCTGTTGCAGGTGATTCAGTAACATGTAGTACTACTTTTATACGACCTTCTCCAGAGTCAGATCATCTTACTATACTTAAGAGCACCCTTGTGTCCTTCTTCAAACTCTCACTATAGCAGGAGACCCACATGAAAGGTCTCACAGAGAGGAAGTCCTCTCTTAGAGCAGCGATACTGCCCTGTGGCTCTGTCAGAGCATTTTTAGGACAGAAAGAGATTAGAGTCATACAGACAGAGCTGGGGAAACCACATGCCGGAAGCCTTTTCCCTGCGCTGAATTAGCCAACAAAATGCTGGCTCATGTATTCAGCTGTCTCTCAGCGCCCTAACATGGCAGGCCCAGCTGTCACTCCCGAGCGTTTTTCCTAATGCCTTAAACACTGTTTTCCCTGTAAAGATCTACACATGGACATCTCTCTAACCGCACTGTGGTCGGGGAGTTGCGTAAAAGCGCTCCAGGAAAGGCTGCTCTCCCATTATCGTGACTCCTGCGGTGGATTCTGCGTAGAAACTGAGACGAAGGGGACAAATGTTACACACTATGGGGCTGGCAGAATTAGCATGAGCACAAATATAGCATTGTCATAATTTGAGATCCACATCGAGTTTCAGCCGGATGGAGCAAGCGCTCACTGACCTTGGAAACAATCAACCATAGACACTGGTGGCAGTCGATCAAGTCTGGCTTCTATTTTTCCCCTCTCTTCCTCCTCCCTGCTCCTCTGCATTCTCGCTTATTTCCTAGAATACCAAGGCAGCTTTCAGAGCTGCTTCCATTTCGGAGACTCCTACAGGATGGAGCAGACGGTCACTGGTGTCCACGTCCCAGGAGATTCCCACGCCTACGCTTCCCATCAGCACAATGGCTTCCACATGTCGACAAGCAACACTGGCACCATAGGTGAGGACAATTTACCGAGGGCAGATATGCCAAAATTGTAAAAGATGACCTGAATGATTTGAAAGTGTTAAACAAAACTGCACTTAATCTGGTCTGCTCCAGGCTTCGGCTTGACCCAGGAGCTGCAAGGCGGCGCAGGGTGCCAGTTCTCTTCCAGCCCAGAGGAGAGCATTTTCTTCCAGGTGGGCAGCTTCGACCGCAGCCTGAGCCACATGTCGTCCGTCTACACAGAGACATAAAGCAGCACTGCAGCAGGGCACCCTTCATCACACCCACTCTGCGGCTCTGCTGTCCAACGCAATGGTCCACACCCATCTTATCACACTTGGATCACCACTTCTCTAATCCCTGTTTCCTTCCTTTTTTTCATACAAGTTCTGGGTCACATTAAATCAGTATAATTTAGGGCTTGTTTTGACTTACTTAGCTGCCAGATGGATGATATATCAGCAAGATGAAACAGACAGACACTGCAATGTGATTAACTACTTACCTGACACTACCTGATTGGTCAAGATGCAAAATACACTAACCTAATACTCTGAGTTCGTAAGAGCAGTGGTTTCCAAACTTTCTGGCTTGTGACAACTTAAAACAGGGTTGTCTGGTCACCTGTTGCACATGTCAAAAAATGTTTGATTGATCAGATTGATTGTGTGACTGTGTGACAGTTGAAGTGATGAAATGTGTCTAATAACCCCAGTGATGTCACCAGGGTTATCTGAAATTGGACTTTCTGACAGCATGCGTTACAAAATGGAAAAATATTTGGATATTTACCAGGCAGGAAGGGTCTAATGAAATAGACCGAGTTGTATTAAGGGAATTGTAGTACAGTAACTGATTGATTTAGGAGCTTGACCCACACTAGGACTAAAAGTCAGGATATCTCAACCTCGGCTGCATCAATTTTGACTCTCCTGTTTTTAATCTGGCTCTAATCTGCCAGTCCTCCAATTTAATGAGAAAGAGCACTGGAAATAAATCACTTGGAGGCCCCTTTGATCATCTTGCAAGCCTTCAGATTTGTCTTGTGATTTTGTATAGGTGCACCGAACCCCAGATTGGGGACCATTGAGTTAGAGGGTCTTAAAATACTTAAGAGAAAAAATTAAAAGACAGTATTACTGTTTTTGCTCCGCTGACTCTAAATGATGGATTAACATACGTCAAAGAAATCACACAACAGTCTCTGTTTCGTTCTACAGTACATTAAAGAGTTATGATTTTTGAAAACATGCCCTTCAGTCATTCAAACGTCCATACGTTTTATTTCTTTAATGTCCAAAAGTAGACAGAATGTGACTTGACAGCGGCATCGGTCCAAGTTTACACATGTAGTTTTTCAGTTTTTCACATATAAACTTCAAATACTTAAAACACTACAAAACTCCTGAATGGAAAATAAATGCCCTCCTCCCTTATCTTTCTGTTTTTTTCTCTCTAATCTACATCTTTCAATCTATTTTAGACTGAAGTGTAGAAAAGAATATATCACTTTGCCGTGTTGTTTTAACAATGGAAAAAATGTGTTTGCATTTCCATATTTTATTGTTAAGTGTTTTTTTTCCTTTTGGCTTTTTGGATTTATCTTTGGAGGAATGTTTGAACTCATTCATTCTGCAGTAATGCAGAATGAACCAACCTACTTTATTATAATATGTATAAAATGTACAGTTTGTTTACAGCAATAATTTGAATGTTTGTCATTTCTCAATTCAGGAAATAAATAATTGAATGATCACATGATGTCTTTTTTTTGCGACATGTGTCTGACACTAAAAAATACAGAGCTGATTAACTCATGTGAAAAACCTTCCAGACTGTGGGCATGTTGCTTCCTCTAGTGGACTCCTGCAAGCACTGCAGACACAGGGACACTTTAGCACCTTATTTCTGCTTCTTCCTGTTGAGGTAGGTCTGGTAATAGAAGTTACTGAAGAGGATGATGAGGGTGATGCAGTAACCGAACACAAACATGTTCATGGAGTCTGGGAAGTTGCACTCTGCGAATAGGTTGTAGCCCGTGTGCAGGAGGAACAGCAGGAACTGCAGCTGGAGAGGCAGAAAGGGAAAGTTCATCTCAGCTGACATAACAAACACGTTGTACACATTCACAGTTCTCTTCACGCAGAGCAGGAGCCGCTCACCAGCTGGAGGGACGTGATGTATCGCTTCCACCACAGATACTTCTGCATGTGAGGGCCAAAGGCAGCCAGGCCATAGTAAGAATACATCACGACGTGAACGAAGGTGTTGACCAGGCCGATGAAGAACGCTGCAGGATGTTGCAAAAAGTCACTGACAGTGTTTAGAGGATAAAGGATAATTCAAGGACTGATCGTGAGAGAATTAAAAAGTAGTACGACTTTCAACTTTAAGAGAGGCAGCTTTACAGAGTGTGAGGCAGCACGTGAACAGTGGATTTATTCAGTTTTTTAGACATAATTTAATTTCAGAGCATTTCACTCTTATTACACAGTGTCATTAAGCTCTTGTTATTTGCATTTATGAAACATCATTCGATGAACCAAATAGCACCTGATCACTAAGATGATGGAGAATATAAGTTAATTGACAGAGACAGAGAAGTTACCTCCTGGAATTAAATGATTTCTGATCATTTATTGCCTCTCTTGTTTTATTAAATTAGTGCGTGTGCTTCATTATACCATCACATCGTAGTCATAATCTATAGTGTTAATGATGTGTTAGCCTGTCTCTGAATAATTTCCAATTTTCTTAACCTGAATGTTACACTTAATGCCAAACCCATTTTTTCCCACTGTATATGCAAATATTTAAAGACAGATATACACTTTCATAGAATAAAAAAGAACAAATTTAAGTGATACATTAAACATCTGGCACTATATGTACAAGACAATGTTACTTAAACAGGAGTGAAGTTTAAGTAGGAAGTGTAATCCAGTAAATTACTAAAATAGTCGACTTACACTGTCCGCCGGCCACATACTTGATTCCCAACCACCAGTTGAAGATCATGGTGGCATGGTGGTAAACATGGAGGAATGTCACCTGGTTGTTCTTCTTCCTCAGGATGAAGAAGAACTGCTCAGAGAGGAGCAGAGGGGACGTTACAGTTTCTTACATCTCTGAGTTTCCCTGTAACTGCAAACGTTTTGGCAAATATGTACCGTGTCACTGAGCTCTATGACTTTGGAGAAATAAAACCACCAGCAGACTTTCGCCATCTGGAGGAAGGAAACAATGGAGAAATGGGACTTTTGCAATTTATTCATTAAATAACTATGTTCTGTCTTTCAGATTGTACTGCAACTGTCTGGGATAATTCATTTAATGTGAATTATGTTAAAAATGTATCTCGCTCACCCTCATTGCAAGCGGGCTGGTGCTGTAGTCTACAGGTTGACAGAGGTAGCTGTAGTTTGAGAGCCAGGATGTGACCAGGAACTGGTAAGAGTTGATACAATTAGTTAATGAATTGTTACACCAGAAGAAAAAAAGCCACAGGCAGCAATGAATGGGATCCAAGCAGATGGCAATTATTTGATGTAACTATAATGTGAACTTTAGCATACACATAATTTATATCCTGTGGAACTGAAATCAAACCTTGGACCTTTGTATCCCCAGAGATGGTGAATTACTCACTGTGCCACCAGAAGGACAAATGTTTCATAAACCTTCACACAACTCGAGGCAATGATATCACATGTGCAAAACTGGGGTGTTTGTTTTTTTAAACTTAAAATGGTTACAACAATCAAAATATTGATGAGAACATTCTGAAAAAAAACACATCATGCTGCTTTTTAAGTGTATTGTGCTAATTTAAGTGTATTGTGAAATATTTTGGTGAAAAGTTTGACCGATCTGAACACCACTTGAAACATTTAATATCTAGTATCCAAAGTATATCTGCTTCGGTTTTGGTAGCATGTGAATGAAGACTTGTGGAGATACAGATGTTAACTGATGTTGCCTATTTTTAAAATATAAAGTGACAGACTTCAGAATTGACCACAAGTTGCAGTAAGGCCAACTTAAGTCACAAATGAGTGGACGTACTTAAAACAATTACAGCTCTGTCAGATGTGATGGGGATTTTGCTTCATTTTTTGAAGTTTCTAATGTAAACTGTGAATTTTTCTTTCAAATCGGATATTCAGAAAATTATGACACCCTGCAAAAGATTACATTTTTAGAGCAGGAGGCCACTGGATGCGCATGAATTAAAAAATTAAAAATGCGAGGAAAAAAATTGACACTGGGCCAAGCCCTTTGAGATAGAAGTAAATTTTGTTACTACAAAAGCAGCAGAAAGTAAACATAAAACTTGAAGCTCTCAAAGCTGTCAAGTAAAACTGAACGCTTCCATCATGGCCGTGCGCACGGTTGATGTGGTTTGCCTGCTGAGACTGAACAGAAAGCAGCACAAACGCACCTCGTAGCACATGTAGGCGGACAGGCCGACCATGGCGAAGTTGTAAACAATGAGAACGACTCTGAGGTCAACTGGCTGTCTGTGTTTCATCAGACGAGGGCCAGCCCAGACCACACAGAGGTACGCCAGGAAGATGAATGACACCGGTATGGGGGAGTAGACCAGCGGCCACGGGTCCGTCCTCTTGTCTGGAACACAATGGAGCTGAGGGTGACTTTCCAGGCATTATTGACACATTGCAACATAAATCACATTTAAGGAACTGCCTTGATTTCCCCTCAAAGTTTCAGCCCTGCAGTTTTGTTAATGAAAACAAAACCTCATTCAAAAAGCATGAAGTATGTATAGATGTACTCTGATAGTGGAAGGCTCCTCCCATTGTTATATGTCCCCAACTATGGTGAGATAATATCACTTAGGAATGGTGTCAAACCATGTGACAGGCCACAAAGAAGTCATTGTGAAAGCGAACAGGGGAGCACATCTGCAGCTCCAAACCCCCCCTCCCACACACACACACACATACACACAGTACAGGCTTGTTGTTCAGATTGGTGCAAGAACGTGACATGAGATTGCTGCTAAACTAAAGCAAAATCAGCGTGTAGGAAGAACAATCCCCATCATCATACCTCCATTTTCAACAATCCTCTGGTGCGCAGAAAGGATACTTTCCCATGCAGAAGCCATCTGTAAGCAACATAAAGAAAGTAAATCACCACAACAGGACACACACTCAACTCTGTGGCATTTAAAAGATATATTTCTACTCACTGATGCTCACCTTGTTTCAACTGCAAACTCCGCGCCGGGGGAACCTTTGGACGCTGATCTGGCAAATCAAATATTAACTAAGTTGGAGTTGCAGCACGCCCTGCAGCCACATGCGGAGCCTCGTCCTGAGACAAACGGAGGGAGGGAGAAACAGCTCAAGAGACCTCACCACAGCTCAGCGAACTAAAAAACTGCTCCGGACCCAGCTTGGAGTTGAGTAACTCTGCATGACACTGGAGATACTGATAATAGTGAGATGACTTCCTGGTATTTCTTCGCTTCTGGTTTGCGCTGTTTTTTTCCTGATCGGATCAACGGGTTGTTCCCCGTTTAGCACCACAGGAGGCACTGTTTCCTGCCAAAGTATGACCCACTGATTTGACCCATTGTCAGTATTATGATTTCTCTTTTCATGTGTTGCTTGTGTTTGGTGTAATTTCGTGTATTGTATTACACTGTATACATTTTTAATGAAATAAAAGAGCCATGAATGTAGATGTTTTTCAATCTATAAATGCTGTTGTGCAGTACATGAGATTAGTAGTGTAATGCTGTATTAGTTTTATCAGGTGTACTGGGCTCTGTTAGAGTAAGTGCTGAACATAAAAGGTGTAACAAGTGGGATTTTCCTAAAAATAAAACAAGACAAAAAACAACGTGTGAACAAAATAGTCCCCCTCAGTCACTACTTCAAAAAAAAAATCTGCCCTTTGCCTATATTTCCTTATTTTGCAGTTTTAGAGGCATTTCTCGGCATCAACCGTTGGCTGTACTTAAAAAAGCAACCAACAAATCCTACTAGTTATGAGGTACTTTGAGTATTTCCACTTTATGTGACTTCCACTGCACTACATTTACATTATTACAGATTTATTCATCTATTTATTTATTTTAGTTAGAATCAACGAACACACCTATAACAGTGATTTCATGTCCCATAGACCTATTTTTCCTTCTTTAAATTTTATTTATTTAATCTTCAATCACATCAGTTCATATTAGCAATTTATCAACTGATTGAAGTGATAAATAAACAATGTAACTGCCTCTCTCTAATTTAGGTCAAATGTGTTTTTCATAGGCATATACAGTGGGGCAAAAAAGTATTTAGTCAGCCACCAATTGTGCAAGTTCTCCCACTTAAAAAGATGAGGTCTCCAATTTTCATCATAGGTATACCTCAACTATGAGAGACAAAATGAGAAAAAAAAAATCCAGAAAATCACATTGTCTGATTTGTAAAGAATTTATTTGCAAATTATGGTGGAAAATAAGTATTTGGTCAATAACAAAAGTTCATCTCAATACTTTGTTATATACCCTTTGTTGGCAATGACAGAGGTCAAACGTTTTCTTCTGTAAGTCTTCACAAGGTTTTCACACACTGTTGCTGGTATTTTGGCCCATTCCTCCATGCAGATCTCCTCTAGAGCAGTGATGTTTTGGGGCTGTCTCTGGGCAACACAGACTTTCAACTCCCTCCAAAGATTTTCTATGGGGTTGAGATCTGGAGACTGGCTAGGCCACTCCAGGACCTTGAAATGCTTCTTACAAAGACCACTCCTTCGTTGCCCGGGCGGTGTGTTTGGGATCATTGTCATGCTGAAAGACCAAGCCACGTTTCATCTTCAATGCCCTTGCTGATGGAAGGAGGTTTTCACTCAAAATCTCACGATACATGGCCCCATTCATTCTTTCCTTTACACAGGATCAGTCGTCCTGGTCCCTTTGCAGAAAAACAGCCCCAAAGCATGATGTTTCCACCCCCATGCTTCACAGTAGGTATGGTGTTCTTTGGATGCAACTCAGCATTCTTTCTCCTCCAAACACAACAACTTGAGTTTTTAACAAAAAGTTCTATTTTGGTTTCATCTGACCATATGACATTCTCCCAATCCTCTTCTGGATCATCCAAATGCTCTCTAGCAAACTTCAGACGGGCCTGGACATGTACTGGCTTAAGCAGGGGGACACGTCTGGCACTGCAGGATTTGAGTCCCTGGCGGCGTAGTGTGTTACTGTACTGATGGTAGCCTTTGTTACTTTGGTCCCAGCTCTCTGCAGGTCATTCACTAGGTCCCCCCGTGTGGTTCTGGGATTTTTGCTCACCGTTCTCGTGATCATTTTGACCCCACGGGGTGAGATCTTGCGTGGAGCCCCAGATTGAGGGAGATTATCAGTGGTCTTGTATGTCTTCCATTTTCTAATAATTGCTCCCACAGTTGATTTCTTCACACCAAGCTGCTTACCTATTGCAGATTCAGTCTTCCCAGCCTGGTGCAGGTCTACAATTTTGTTTCTGGTGTCCTTTGACAGCTCTTTGGTCTTGGCCATAATGGAGTTTGGAGTCTGACTGTTTGAGGTTGTGGACAGGTGTCTTTTATACTGATAACGAGTTCAAACAGGTGCCATTAATACAGGTAATGGGTGGAGGTGGAGGACAGAGGAGCCTCTTGAAGAAGAAGTTACAGGTCTGTGAGAGCCAGAAATCTTGCTTGTTTGTAGGTGACCAAATACTTATTTTACAGAGGAATTTACCAATTAATTCATTAAAAATCCTACAATGTGATTTCCTGGATTCTTTCCCCCCATTCTGTCTCTCATAGTTGAAGTGTACCTATGATGAAAATTACAGGCCTCTCTCTCATCTTTTTAAGTGGGAGAACTTGCACAATTGGTGGCAATGGTGGCTGACTAAATACTTTTTTGCCCCACTGTATGCAGGTCCCTGTAAGCCTGAATTGGTAAATGACCACATGCGTGATTTTATAGAAGATTTAAGAGCTATTACAACAACTTTCCTGTGAACTAACAAGTGCTGTGACCAATGATGACGCTTGTTAGACATATGCTCATTTGCCAGTACATCTAATCTGACGCACTTGGAGATCATATGATCATACTATGTCTGGATAAACTTTTACTTGTCATTACTGAGTGAATATGTTCCCAGTATGAATGTCGCAGAATTGAACAAACAATTACACAATTACACAAGTCATAATTGGGAAAAACTATCCTATTGAAGTGTGACAAACTAAATGAATAAGTAAGGAACCATCACCAATGTGGACCCGTAGGTTCCTCCAATCCCACTTTCATAATAAAAGGGATCAAACTTAACCCTTTCATGTGTGCGATCTAAGTTGTGATAGACCTTTGAAAACTGAACACATAAACAGACATTACAGAACAATTCGTGCCCCCATTGACTTCGACTAGAAGACTAGAAGTTTCTTCTAACAGAAACCAGCAATTCCTCTTAACTCTTAACTTCTTTTCTACCTATTGATGTAGAGGTTAATAGTCCACATTCACATGTAGACCTGATTCTCACAATATCTTTCAAGACCCTTTTTTGTTATGTGTAAGTGGTCAAACTCTATCACACTTAGTGCATACTAAATAACAACCAGAAACCATCACTGGTGGTGAATTGTAAAACTGAATCACTATCAGTTGTGGAAAAACATGTTTCTCACTCACAAATCTGCTTGGATCCTGACTTAAAAGCCACACTGAAATTAAATTCCTAATTCCAATCACATTTATTGCCAAGTAGGTTTTCACATACAGGGAATATGTCTTAGTATGTTGGTGCAGAATATTAAACATATTATACAGAAAAATATAAGAAAGCAAGTACTGCAAGTCAGAATCATATATATAAATATAAAATATATAATAAAATATCCAAAAATACTGTAAAATAAACATAAAGTAAATATGTACATTATGTTAATGGTCAGTGTCAGTGGCGGTCCACGGCCTTGCTAATGGGGTCAGCTGAAGTCAAGAAGAAAGTGTTGTGGCAAGAGGTTTTTGTCCTGACTCTTCTCAGGCTCCTGTAGGCACAAGTGAACAACAAATTAATGTCTTTACTTAAGATTACTGTATAAAGAAACTGTAGACACACATAATTTTAATAGAAATATGTTTTATTTGTGTACAATTAAGGCATCTCAAAGTCCCCCCACCCAAAAAAAAAGATAAAATAAAAGTGGGCTGGGAGGAGTTGAAGGGCCTGAAATTCCACCTAAACATTGAGCCATATGTGCTTAGACCGTCCTCAATACCCCCATGTAAATGTCTTTGCAGAAATGAAATTCATTAAGACTTCCCAGTGATGAAACTCCTTTGGTCTGAAATTTGGGGGTGGGGAGCGCCTTGTGTTACAGCAATCTGCAATGTCTTTTCATTACCTGGATAATAACTGGAAAATTACATAGATGCTTTAGCAGTCCTTTTTAATGTTCACAACAATGTTCTGTAATGTGTCCTGGGGAAGAGAAAGTACAGAAATGTCCCTTTCTTTTTAACCTACAGGGCACACTGAGGGCCAAGTCACAGAGGGAACTTTCATATTCTGTAGTACTTCTAGCAAACCACAAGAAGGCATCCTCGCTCACTAACATATCAAAATGAACTTGGGGTTCAAGGCCAATATTTCAGTTTTAATGTGACTATTCGACTTTAATAGAAGAAATCTCTTTCTGTTAATGCTTTGAATTGTCAGGGTCATTCCCTATACTGAATATTCATTTAGAAACCATGATATTTGCAGACATAGTATAGTGCAGTATATGAATGAAACAGAGAATTAACAGAGAATATACGTGTGTTAATTTAACTTACTTACTTAGTAGTAGTGTAGTGGTAGTAGTAGTTGGTTTTATCGAAGTGACAATGAACAGAAGCGAAGAAATAGCAGGAGATCTACCTGTGACTGATCCCATGGATACCAGAGGTGAGCCATCAGAAACCAAGAAAATGGTCACTGCCAAAGACATTCCCAAGATTGCAAGATAGATAGATAGATAGATAGATAGATAGATAGATAGATAGATAGATAGATAGATAGATAGATAGATAGATAGATAGATAGATAGATAGATAGATAGATAGATATCTATTTTTAGATAGATAGGACTGGGATTGTTCTGGGAGTAAAAAGTGGCATCGGATTTCAACTTTTTTCAGGGAAACGCCTCTTTTATGGGTGTGGTAATTCCTGGAAATTAACAGCATACAGTGAATTTAACTGAGTACAGACAATTTAATTCTCAAATGAGGTGCCTTTCTGCATTTCGCTGAGTTCACTTCTAGTAAGTTGATCACTTTTTTACATTATTTGTGCAGATAAAAACATGAGAACACATAAATGCTCATCAAAATTGTATTGCATGATTTTGTATATTTGGAAATGTGTGCAAGAAAATACATACAATATGACAGTGAATGTATATGTCTCTCCAAAATCAACCAGCACTGCTATGTAAACATTGTTATTTGTTGACCTCTTCTTGGCTTCCCGAAATTTATTTTAATCCTAACATGAGGTAAAAAAAAATCAAAGTGGCAATAAAGAAGAGGTTGCACACACGTAGCTCAGCTAAGTTTGGGTGTGAAGATATAGGAGTGAATGGGCACCGGCTGACAAATGTCCTGAAAATGTTTGTGAATACATACCTAATGACTGTTTTCCTTCTTTTCCCCAGTGTACTGTGATCAGAAATGACAGAAAAAACTATATTTTTGTGCATCCTTTTGCTGTCGTCCTTGAGTGTTCATGCGTCTTCTCGTGAGTAAATCAAGTCCCATACCTTGTACTATTAATTACACATCAACTTTATTTATAAAATAAACCCTTTATATTGAGCTTCATTGAATGAAAAATAAGGCAAAATCTGATCACTGAATACATACATAGTTTACTTGTGTAAATACAGAATTCTTTTACATTTTATTTTTCTGGTAGAAATTGATAGGCACAGATGACTAATTTTGGTTATTATTTAACATTTTTCTTTAGGAGGTGATTTTATCAGGCTGGCTAATGGTGAAGATCCCTCTGAGGGCCGTGTGGAGATCTTTTATGATGGAGCTTGGGGGACCGTGTGCGATGATGACTGGGACATAAACGACGCTCATGTGGTGTGTCGCCAGCTCCATTTCGCTGGGGCAACAGAAGCTTTGGGATCAGCTAAATTTGGCAGTGGTAATAAAGTTAAATTTGAGTGTGACTCTCTGAAACTCTGGGCAGGACAGTACAAGCATATATGTACCAAATACTAAAGATGAAAGCAAGTCATTTTGAACAATATCTGGCACAACTGACTAAATTTCCACCATCTGTTTATACTCTGTTGATCTGTTTTTCTGTAGGTGATGGTAACATCTGGATGGATGATGTCAGTTGTACTGGAACAGAGATAAATCTGATCCAATGTACATTTCCTGGCTGGGGGGTCAATAACTGTGGTCACAGTGAAGATGCTGGTGTTAGATGCGAGAAAGGTAAGGTAACCAATGTCTGGACAAGAATCATGAAAACGTCCATGGAGAAATAAAGGATAATAAGCCAGATGCCAATTCTCCAAAAAAATCACTCACTGTGGCATAATCTCTTTCTCTATTGATCTCCAGGAACTATCAACTGGCATGAAAGCCATGAGTATGATTTGGACCACAGTGCAAGTCTCTCTCATCATCTGGGGGAGCTGTTTGACAGTGGACGTGACTGTGACTTGAACATTAAGGTGGTGGTGGACAAGACCACCGTTGAGACTATCTGTGGTCACAGCCTCATCTTTTCCCTTAACCCAGACCTCGGAGCTTCACAGCCAGACTTCGGCAACCTCAGCATTGATATCACTGCGGACTGCAGTCAACACGCCAACAACTTTATCAGGTAAAAGCAAACTTGAAAACTGCCACCTATTTTTTGCCTGCTTTTTTGTGTAAACCTGAATCACTCGGTTAGTTTTTAGTCACTTTCTATCGAATTCTAAGCACAAAAGTTGAACCTTACCGATGAACCTCTTTACATTTCAGATACTTATACACCAGAAAGATTAAAGTCACACTATCATCTGTCCATTGCTTTCTCAAAATGTCATCCAACTGGGGTCTGACAGAACTTCAGAATGAGGCTACAAATCTTTTCAGACTCCTTCTTCCAGATGATCCCACTTTCCAGAGTCATGACTTTTTCTATAAGTATGCAGTTTTTACAGGCGACGAGGCATTACTGGAGGTTTATCTTCGCTACCTGGCGTGGAACTGTGAGGCGCTGATCCATTCCCCAGCATGGACACGTCTCTCATTCGATCTGGTCAAAGCTCTTCTGTCTCGCTCAGATCTCGTGGTACCTAACGAAACCATCATCCTGAAAGGACTAGAGAGTTGGGCAGTAGCCCAAGAAAACACAACTATTCCTGAGGCCCTTCTGAAGCTCATCCGTTTCCCAATGATGCCAACTGAGGACTTGTACACCCTTGATGGATCACAGTACCAAGCTGGCAAGTTGCAGGGGTTTCAGTTTAATGCTCTGCCTGTCACAACATTGCTCAATGACCTGACAGACAATGTCTACACATCCAGGATTTACACGGGCACGCCGTGGAGCTTTACCTTCAGGTACTACAACATCAAAGCGTTCAAGGATTTTCGGTTCTACACTCTTGATGGCCAACGCCGCAATAATCTGACTTATGATTTCCAAACACTTGTTCATAACAGTGCCTGTTTTACTTTTCACAAGATGCACTGGAAAACAGGGTTATATTTCAGTGAAGAAGATTGCTCAAATGAACATGTCACTTGCCCTTCTCTGCCAGCTCTAAGTTTGAAGATTGAGGGAAAGAATGAAAGCATTGAGTTACCTAGTGAGATAGAGGGACGTATACGTTACAGCAACAGGCTTGTTGTGATGTGCCAAGAGAGGTATGTGATCTATGTTGGTGAATTTACAGATGTTGATGGTGAGAGTCTTGCATTTGTTCCAAGCAGTGCAGAACAAACCTACCCATGCCACTCAGACTTGTTCTCATACCAAGTGGTGGTTCGTCCTCAATACTTAACAGATTAGTTTTTTACAAGTAAACATGACCAAGCTTGTCATAAAATTAATGTCTGACTACAGTTTTACAAGTCATGTGGGATGGTCTGACAGTAACACATTTTTTAGTGAAAGAAAAAGTATGACCATAATTGATTTCTTTAATTATATTATTGTCATTATCCGTTATTACCTGCACACTCAACGGATAATATATAGTACATTAATTGTAAGACGTATTTACTTTATTGATTTGTTCAACAGTAATTTTGAATATCTGAAAAACAACATACGTAAATGTATCAAGTTTGAGAAGAAGTCATAAAAAGTCAGGAAATTATTCATACATATATACTGTGTACTGCAAAAGGCTTGTGTTGTGAAGGGAGTTTCTTATGTTAAAGTTAAAGGATTAGATGCTTGGAGTCTCAATAGAGCATTTGTTCTAACAAACAGTACAGGACAAGTCTCTTCATGTTTAACCTGTGGTGGTACATCAGAAGTACAACTTCTGTACTTTATATTGATCTTCAATTTTAACATTTTACTCTGTGACAGTTGTATTTGCCTTTTTTATTGTTAAACGTTGTAAAGTCCTTCTTTTAGAAATAAACATATATCCGATATAAGCGGTGTAATAAATGACACATACTGTAATAAATTGTGGTTTTAAGACAAGTATTTACACAGTACAAAGTTGTGTCTGTATGAGTTTATTCTGACTTCCACTGCTGCGTTGTATTACCGTCATGTTCTTTCTGATCTTTGCTTAAACCGATGGTATTATAGTCACGATACCAGGTAAGGAGACCATTCATGTTTGTAACATGAACTTGCGTGGGATGGTGTGCGTGTGTGTGTGTGGGGGGGGGGAGGGATAGCTTTCTACTTTATGGAAAATAGCCCCATCTTCTGGGAGCAGGTCCCTCGTGTCCAAAGTAGTGAGGGTATCACCTTAATGAGACACGGACACTGTACAAAAGCACGACAGGTTGATTCCAGTCATCTGATCCTGCGTCTGAACTTGTGTCACACGGCAGCCAAACTCAGGTCAGGTTCACTTGAAATATGAACTGACACTGAGCGCAAAGTCAGGGTTTAGAGGGGACAACTGCTGGGGCAACAAGATGCCACTGTCAATAACATACTATCAAGTACTCAAAGTAAAAGTGAAAAAGCAAAACTGTTTTGCAGTCAAGATCAATTGGGCGCCAACAACTGATTGTTTCTCTCTTTTTTTTTTTTTTTTTTTTGCTCCAGGTTAAATAGCAGCTATGTTGTTGGAACATGTTCCTCTTTAAATATGGGTCATATTTAATTACTGTAGATATTACACATCACAATGTGGAGAAACGAACAAGTAGGCTAACTAAGCCGATCTGTCACATAAATGTTTAGCAGAATGTATAAATGTAATATCGTGAAATACAAACGCTTATTAGTGGAAGCAGATGAAAAGTGTACAGAACTAAACAAGTAAATGGGTTTGGCTTCTTAAAAGGTTTACATTTATTCTGTCATTACACAACACAGGGTTTTATCCCCCTTCACACGAGAACATTTGAGCCTTTATTTAACGGTATAATGTGAATGAAAATGTTCACGAGTGATGGGTAGGGGTCATCTTGCAGCTTTAGTCAATTTGTAATGGGTCTTTTTTCATCATTCCAGGTGAACACTTCATAAGTAGTCTGATGTAGCCAATAGTGTAGTACAGATTCAAATGATTAAACCTTTATCAACACGAATGACAGGTTTACAGTATATTTTGTATCACCATATTAGAATAACAAATAATATATATATATTTATAATTACTTATATCTGCATATATCATACAAAAAAGGTAGTAGTATTGTTGCTTTCACCTGCAGTAGTACCCAGTGGTGGAGACTCTGCTGGAGGTTTGCCGCCCTCCGCAGGCCGCTCCCCGGAAAACGCGCCTCCTTGCGGGGGGAAAGGAGGAGGAACGTGTCAGTGTGCTGTAGGAGTGAACCGCAAGAAACCTCCGGGGGCAGGGTGGCGTTATAACACCCCCTCACACACACACAGAAACACACACTCAAACACACACCTCCTTCCTCAGTGTTTCTCCCACATAAATTTTCTTTTTAATCTTCAGGATACTTTTAAACCTCCTTAAACGCCACAAACAGCGGCCGGCCGAGGCGACGCAGATTCATCGCTACATTGTTTCTCCTCTTTACTGACATGTAACACATCTCAACAAGCACAAATAGATTATGGTGCCTCATTAATGTGTGTGTGGGGTGTTTCTTTTCTTTTCTCTTCTTGTTTTTTTTTAGTGGTGGTGCTGTGGATAATGGCAGGCGGACCGAGGCGCGGCGCGTCAGAAGGAGCCGCTCGGAGGAAACACGGGGAGAGTGACAAGGACGGGGAGAGGGAGAAAGAAAGAAAGAAAGGGGAGGGGAGCTGACATTAAAGCAACACAACAAGGAAACTACGCTGCAGAGCCACGGACGCCTTCATTTTATGTTTTTGAATAATAGCCGGAGCCAGTGTGGCGGAGCTCATCTGCGCAGATCCGCCCGGAGCAGCAGCGAGCGGCGCGAAACGGAGCCGTTGTGGACCGAGCCGGATCAGGAGACGCCTTCAGAGACATGGGTGAGGGTCGGGAATGACAGCTTTAATTGTGATTCTGGGGGAAATTAACAGAAGGGGTGGGGGGGAGCAGGCCTCCTTCTCGCCGACAGAGCCCTAATGGAGAGGTGGAGGAAACAAAAGGCCAGTCGCCTAGCTTAGCCGTCATTAATGAAACGCCAATTTAGATGATCTTTTTTGGCTGATTGTTTTTTTTTTTTTTGGGCCCCTCAAAGCTCCTCTCACGGTGATGGGACTGCTGCCTTGTTTTTTTAAGCGTGCCACAGTAATGAATGATGCCTGCTGCCATTACAGTAGGGCTTTCATTATAAAGTCATTACAGTTCAAATGATGGCACACTTGCTTTGGCTTTGTTCCTGATGCACCTGAGACGCAAATGTTTAACTGCTAACCAGGAGCTTTGGCTGATTTCTGAGGAACATGCCCTTTTACAACAGGCTGTTGAATGAGAAACCCTGAAGTGAATGCAGCATAATATTATGATCATGGTTTTAAACTTTACAGCAAATCCAAGAGTCCATCAGGGTCCATAATGTGTGTGCGTGTGTGTGTGTGTCCTCAGGCTCAGAGCCACCCAGCTCTCCACAGGTGGTGGAGGATGGAGGAGAGGAGGATGAGGAGGAGCTGAGCGGAGGGGAGGAGGCAGACCTGAGGTCCAGCTCAGGCCGGGGCTCCCTGCTGACCCGAAGGGGCATCACCCTGAGAGTGCTGCTCAAGGACGGGCTGGTGGAGCCGGGGGACGGCGTGCTGGCCATCCACTACTTGGTAATGACACACGTCACAGTAAGAATGCTGTAATTCAGCATCCATGTGTTGTGTCCCGTGAGGATGCACTCAACATGCGATCTAACCTGACTCAACCTTGTAGCTTTAAAGGGCCAAAACCCACATCCGGGTCTTGTGTTTTTTTAAAAATGTCTCCCCATCTCTGCTCCCTCAGGGTAAGAACTTTGTAGGAGACCTGTTGACTGATGGGAAAATCCGATGGGTGGAGACGGGCCAGATCTTCAACTCCCCGAGCGCCTGGGCAACACACTGCAAACGTCTGGTCAACCCGGCCAAGAAGTCCGGCTGTGGCTGGGCGTCCGTACGCTACCGAGGACAGAAGCTGGTCCAGTACAAAACCACGTGGCTGCACAAGTACCAACCGAGCGCAGACATGGTGAGAGAAGAACAGTGGGAATTGTAACCTCACTTTTTCAGAGTTTAGTCACTGTAGACACTGAAATTTAAGAGACAACAATACTACCATCAAGGAGCATCGACTTCAACGTGTGTCAAGTGAAAAATCATGACCCAAAGTTGACTTATAGAATGAATCCCCCAAAAATTATGTATTTTCAGACGGTTTAGAAGAAAAACACCCGTTAAGTAGTACAGTTTGCACTGCATTGTTCATGAATTAGTGTGGACTTTTGTTTTTGGTTATGAATGACACACTGAGAGAAGAAGGGAAGAGCAGATGAGAAACAAAATAAGGGCTGATTGTGAAAGAGCGATGGTGAAATCAGTTAGAGGCAAAAGGCCGACACTTTGTTCATGTTAAAAGAAAAAAAAAGAAAAAACAAAGTCTCCTCATCACAACGCGGCTGTGAGTGAGTTCTTCTGAAAGATCTTTCAGGGGCCTGAAGAGGGTGAAAGTCTCCTGTGGCTGACAAGAAAAAAACAAAAAAATTAAAGAAAAAAAGTCAGTCGATGATTCTCTTAATTTCATTTCATTCATTCATCAAGATTGCAGGTGTAGAGAGAGTGAATGTTTCTAATAATAACCAGCTTTACTAGACATGAGTGTCTGTTTCACTGTATCTACATCAGCCTACATCATATACTGTGTTTATATCCTGTAATGGCAGAGCCTGGTGAGTGAGGAGGATGATGACGAGGATGAAGAGGAAGGGAAGGCAGCTGTGCAGGCAGATGAGAAGAACAAGAACAACAAGCCTGGGTTACACGGTATAATTGTCTTCTCTTCTGACTTCATGCACATACATTTGTTTTTTTATTCATAATTGCATGGTTTCAACAAGCTGGAAAACAAACACTCCTCTTGACAGACGTGATGGTTTCACGGAGAACTGACAGAGAGAGGATTCCCGTCAGATATTGCACCTTGGGAACCAGGGATGCTACCAGGTAATAATAAATAATAAGAAATAAAGAAATAAATAATGATGGTAGTGACTTTTATCTACGCCGATGTGCCGGTGTGCTCTTCTTGCAGTGTGAATTAGAGTGTGATAGACACTAATTTGTTTCTTCATTGCACTATTTCAATACTTTGCCCCTTGTATGCTAATGTATATTATTTATTTAGTTATATATTTTATTTAGTTGTATAATTTATATTTTAGGTCTGTATTTTATTCTAATACTTAGTTCTATTATTTATTTTAGTTCTATATCTATTTTTCTTTTTGCACATGTGGCCTTTCTTTCTAAATATTTTTGAGCATTGTTTTAGGGAGAGAGAGAATTTCTTTGCTGGTGACAACTCCATGTAATTGTTGTCCACATGATAATAAAATCTTGAATCTTGTTTCAGAGATCCACACACACTAGTGGAGCTGTCAGCCTTCTCAGCCATCAACAGATTCCAGCCTTTCAATGTCGCCGTGTCCAGTAATGTACTGCTGCTAATGGTAAGTAACAACCAAACCTAAAACAGGGTCACTTCAGTACCGATGAGCAGCTAAGAGACAACGTTACCTGCTTTGTATCCTCATCAGGACTTCCACTGTCACCTGACCACCAGCGAGGTGGTGGGATACCTCGGAGGGCGATGGGATACCAACACACAGCGTGAGTCTAACTTAACCCTAAAGATGAGAAAGTCACCCTCAAGAGATCCACGTTGGCAGATGATCATAACTTTAACCTGAGCACCTTCCTGCACGATGTGTTTCAGTGCTGACAGTCTTAAGGGCTTTCCCCTGTCGGACCAGGTTGGCAGACAGAGACTCTGCTTCGGCTGTTGAGGAGGAGGTAACACACAGACAGCGAATCAGTAGTCTGTGCTGACAGCATGTATGCCTTCAGAAAACATGAAGGTGAATGACACCCATTTTAAAAATTCACAACCTCTCCCTGTGCCTCTGAACGGCTCAGCAGCTCGCACTTGTCAATGTGCATCTCTCTTTCCATGAACGAGAAACCAAAGAAGCGACTCGAATTTTCATCACTGGGAAGCTAACGCTGAATGAAAGTGTGTTAACCCCAAAGAGTTTCTCATTTCTACATTCAGAGTAGGTTTAAATACTAGCTCATTTTCATTTTCAGCAATGGTCTTAGAATATAAAACAGCATAGATTATTATCGATTATTATCAATCATTAATGAAGCTCTGGCTTGTTTCAAGGTACAGGCATATTCTGATATGATAGACCTTCAGGAGAAATCTTAAATTAGTGTTTTTCCTCTGAGGTTCTGCACTAATGGCAACACACAATTTATTTCAGTTTTAGGCTCTGAAGTGGACAACTCAACAGAACAGGAAATGCAAACGTTGCAGTTTAAACATAATAAAACAAAGTTTGGAGGAAAATGTCAATTTAGTGTTTTTCGGAATCAGAAAAATGTTGCCCTGAAAGATAAATCATCTCTGTAGTTATCGCTGAGCCTCTTCTATGAACCGTCCATAATAATTACAGCGGCAGAACACATTTATTTACTTGTTCTCACGTGGGACAACTTTAACGCACAACTGTTTTTTTTTTCTAACCGGCGTCTGTCGTGTTGACTCTGCTCCAGATCTGTCAGAACCTGTTCATGCGCGGGCTGTCGTTGGTGGGCTGGTACCACAGTCACCCGCGAGGTCCGGCTCTGCCTTCGCTGCAGGACATCGACTCCCAGATGGACCATCAGCTGAGGCTGCAGGGTTCAAACAACGGCTTCCAGCCCTGTCTGGGCATCATCTGTGGTGAGTGCCCGCCTTTATATGCAGCGTGGGACTATTTTGATATGATCTGTTTGGGGAAATTTTTCTTGAATGCCTCTTCCTCAGGGAGCCATGAAAATACTTAATTGACCCCATGCAAGGAAATGAAACTAAACTTTAAACTGTCCTCTTCTCTCACAGGTCCATATTATCACGGCAATCAAGGTGTGGCGTCCACCATCACCCCATTTTGGGTCGTACCACCGCCCGAGGTGAAGACACAGGCATGACTCAAATTTTAAACTACTCACCTTTGCTACTTAAGTTTGATTTAGACAGATGCACTAACCATATGCGTCATCTGCCTCCCTGCAGCAACGGCCCAATGACTACGGCATCCCAGTGGCAGTGGAGGTCACTTACGTACAGGACAACTTCCTCACCAGTGATGTTCTCAATGAGATGGTAGTTAAACCGCAGCATCAGTCCCATGAAAATACAGAGAAATCTTCCCTGTAGATCATTATGAAAAGGTCTCTTTATTCCCTGCACAGATGCTGCTGGTTGACTACTACAGGGCAGCTCCCGACCTCGTCCAGTTCGGCCAGTATTGGTGTCCTGATACGACCATGATGGACAAGATCAAGGTAGGATGGTTTGCAGTGGACCAAAAAATACAATCCCACCGTTCTCGCTCTTTCAGGTACTTCACGCGCCCTCCAGCAGCTGACCTAACCAGTGTAACCTTCTGCCTTCTTCCTCAGGGCTCTCTGAGTTGCCATGCTCCCAAAGACCAGGCCTACTCTCAGATCTTAGAGCACGTCTACAGCCAGCTGAGCAACATGCATTGAGGGGTTCTGCTGCGCGTTTGTGCATGCGGCCGCTCTTCTCCCTCTCAAGTCGATCAATTTCGCGCAGAGCTGACTGGACCGAAGTTACGGATGTATAATGTAGAAGAAAAAAAAAAGAAAGAAAAAAAAACTTGCTTGAAAAACGTATAGATGCCTTGAATTCTCTCATGCTCGAGTGATATTTCATTTTGACACAGCATCATTGTGAGTTAAAAAACACTTCAGTGACTGAAAGTGCTAAATCTGTGACAATGGCAGCCCTTTGAAGCTTGTATTGATCAGTGATGAAAATATGACACAAAAGCAGACAGCACCGGATCAGGGAACATGAGACAAACCGATGTTTTACAGGACACTAAACAGAAGCATTTCACGGACCAGAAATCAGCCTGCCGACCGACCTCTTACCTTTACCACATGGACCTATGTGCCTATCTGTGTCAGTATGCTGTGGTAGGAACAGATACTGCCAGATATGTACAATGTAAACTTTTAATGTGTTGTAATTGCCTTTTTAGACTGAACCAGTGGAGCAGTGGTTGGTGAAAATGAGTAGTACAAAATATACTGCATTAGCAACGTATGCAAAAGTGTCTTGGTTTGACATAAGCTGTACTCTGCAATAGGTTTGTGAATGTTTGTGTTCCTCAAGTCAAATTGAACGGTGGCAAAGTGGTGCAAGTAATCCCAATGTGCCAAGAAAACATTTTTTAATGAACCTGTGTGTGTGTGTGTGTGTGTGTGTGTGTGCGTGCTGTGTTGTGAATGTGCCCCTCTACTGTCTCCCTGTCGGGTTATGTGAAACAGGAGTCCTGTTGGTTAGGACAGATATTGGCTTCCTCTTTACTTGTACTGTATTTATTACTAAACTGTGGATTGTGTGATGTACATGTATGAAGACAGAGCAATGCCTTAAGCCTGCTGATGATCCCCAGAGCATTAAAATATACACACTGGAACTATTTAAACATGTCTGTTCTTTCTTTATTCTTTTAGTCATACTAAAGCCTCATGCTAACAAAGACAATGTTAGCACGTATAATGTTATATTCACCATCTAGCGTGTTGACAAAGGCCGACGCTGATGAGAACGTTCATTTTTAAAGGTATTTGGTCACAAACTAAACTTTTTGGCAACTTAATAATAGAACCACAAATATCACTATCTTGGTGGTGTCAGAAGAACAGCAGGGATCACCAGTCTTTGGGATGTTAATGTTTAAATTAGAAAGTTAGTAAAATTATAAATAACTCAAAAGATCCAGATGCACTGAATACAGCACAAATTATTTGCGATTGGTTGCTTTAAAATACAAAATGTTGGTTGTGGCCTTCAAAACATAAAGACTGTGTGTGTTTTTTATTTTAAATCTTTATCTGCATCTATCTATGTATCTATATCTATCTATAGATAGAACAGGATTACAAACTTTATATTCAAGATAAAGTCTAATGTTTTAACTATGCAACTATAATCTGGAAACTGCACAGTAAAGTAAAAAGTACTTACTGCCTACTGATGAAAAATGTTACTCATTTACTGTGTATATGAGATGATCATAAATTTCACATTTCTTTTCTCTGCTAATGTCACTCTGGTTTCAGAGAGTGACAAGAACTGACAAAAGATCCCCGCTTCAAAATAACCCTGAAACCACTGTATTATAGATAGTTACTGGTTTTAAACATTTCTCAGAAGAATATTTCCCTTTTTTATTTTTGTATTTTCCATTCGCTTCAAATATCTGTAATACAGATTAAAAATCTGCCATAATCAGATGTCAGAAGACCTCAGGGCTGATGAAGCAACAATACAATATTTTTCTTTTTTATTTATTGTAAGAAGGGGAAAGGGGGGGGGACAAGAAAGAAGCACATACAAATACTTTGATAATAAAAGACAAAATATTGCGGTTAAATTCTGTACTCATACCAAAAGTAAAAAGGCAACTTAAATCTAAGACATACATTTACAAGGCGTAATATAGGACTACATGCAAAGATTAATTTAAATGTCTTGTAAAGGTCTTGTATATAAAAAATAATACTATAGAGAGCAAGAATGATTTAATGCTGTTCAAATGAGCATTTAAGACTGATTAAACAAAGACATAGCCCTAAAAAAAAAAACAAACAAAAAAAAAAAAAAAAACAGTTTCCACTGGTGGTCTGCTGATAAACCTCACATTAATCTAAACAACACATGTCCGGGAAACTGCCTGTAGTGTCGGAAATGTGCAGAAATGTGCACACATGCATTTCATCTTTCACAGGAAAGTGCTGATGGCGAGAAATAAAATCAAAAGTAGAAAAGAAATGGCTGACCTTTGTTTTTGTTTTTTTAAGTAGCTGGGTTAAATTTTGGTTGCTATATTAGTTGCAGTACTTTCCCTCCTTTCATCTCCCAAAGGCACTAAAACAAAGCTAGCAAGGACTTGTTTTTGGAACAGTGTGATCTAGACAGCAACTCCAACAGCCCTTTAACTTTGCCCTGAACTTGATACAAGCATTGAAATGTAGTAAGATCAGAGATGTAAACATATTAGACAAGGACCAAACTCAGGAGTGGGCCAAGTGTTTGGCAGCGTGGAGTGATGGACAAACAGATAAGGAGAGGAAAAATGTAGCACAAAGATACTGCACAAAGTAAAACAGCACATTTGTCATTCACAATTAAAACTTTTTTCCCCCTCAAACAATTCAGAATCAGCTGGACTGATGTGAAATGTTTGGTAAGGACTCATGTTTGGTTAAAAAAAAAAAAAAAAAAAAAGTTCTCCACATTAGTCACAATGGACAACAAATTCCAATTATTTTTCCCTTTCACTCCAGGTCTTTTCCTCACACTTTACAGTGTATGTTGGATTAGACTCCATCTGCGGGTGCGGACTGTGGCTAAATCCAGAACAAGGAACCAGCCTCGTCTATACAGATTAACTAAACAGGGGCGGGACCCAACTACATCAGCACTAACAAATAATTGGCATCAGGGTCGTCGTAAATCATCAGAATCATCACAGGGTCAGAAGTTTAGAAGCACAGACGAGTTTCACATTCTCAAAGACATGCGACAGAAATGGTGGGACAGTTAGCGATGAATACGAAAGGCTGAGTCGCTGCCAGCAGCTTCATCTAATCAGGCACTGCAATGAAGATAACAGGCTCTTAAAAACAGGGGCCTGAAGCAGACTGAATAAAAGGAAAAGGATTGATGTGCTAAGATAAACAGGACCTGAACTAAATGAATATATGGCTGTTTTACAGAATAGTTTTTAATCTAACAAAGAGGCGATATGTGTCTATTGCATCTGATAAACTTATTTGGCTCCAACTCCTCTATTGAACAGACTAGCAAACACTCGCTAAACGCCCAATCATTCTTCATCTCTACACGACAAACACACGCCTCCCTCAAGTGACAAAAAAGGTGCAACGTCTGCATTTAACTTTGGGTCTGTGTGTAATGGTGGAGTACGTCGGTCACACACACGTGTCAATCTCATTTGAGGACCAAGGTGCAATTACAACATTTTCTCAGGCGTTCAGTAAAGCAGTTCTACTTTTAAAAACTACTGTAGTAGGTTGACACTAACATAAATCAAATACTGTAACAAAATAACGAAACCAATAGGTCAGACCTGTCTTCAAGTTGTCATCAGTGCACAGTGGTGACTGAGAGCTTTAAAAAGTGTTACAAATAGGCCCAAACCTGAAAAATCAGTCAGAATCACAAATGTGATGCAAATTTCAGTTCTTTTCTCAATAAAAATGTGAACGCAGTTTGTTTTCTGTCTTTTTTTTTTTTTTAACTAGATACAGCTAGTTAAACACCATTTCTAGTCATGTGTAGTTCCATTTTAGTTAATTGGGTAATTTTCCCTCTCCCCAGCAGGTGGCATCAAGCAATGCGCTCCAGTCTTTTAAGGGGACAGACAAAACAGTTTTGAAATGAAAGTAAGATTCAGTCAGGTTATGCGTGACATTTACTGTGAGGTCTGAGATGGCCTCTTCAGTCGAAAAAAATGACTGTTACACTGTTGACCAACCTGAGTTTTAAGCGGGCTTCAGTCACACATATGAAGATATGAGTGTGTCACCACAGCCGTCATGATCACCAGATTTAATACGAATCGTCTACATAAGTAATTTGTGGTTAAAGAAAAAATATTGCTTAAAAATGTGTCATTAGTTAGTCCTCTGACTGTCAGATGACGGATGATGACATTTTCTGTCAGTCTCAGATCCTTTTACCTTCGTGTGGATCAGGTTTATATTCTGGTTTTGGACTTTGAAATATGACCATCTTCTCCAGGACACCAGATGAAAAAGTGCTCGTCGCTGATGATGACACTGGAGCTGCAGCTGAATATGAATATTCTGCGGACCATCCCTTGGCTTCACTTTCCTCCCTCTCTGCTAACTCTACTTGCCTTCCCTATCTCCTCCTCCTCAGTCTCCTGCTTGGCTCTTTTGCTCTCCTATTAGTGTGGCAACGGAACAAGGACCTCAACGTAGTTGAGAGGGAAGAATCCCGACTGGCCATTCAGCATGCCTTCGTACCAGTTCTCGTCGATCTGATTGGTCAGGGTGATGATGTCGCCCTCGCGGAAGCCCAGCACTCGCCTTCGTTCTCCGGCTCGAAGTCGTACAGCGCCTTACAGCTTGGTTGCTCGGGGGCTGAGGAAGCACAGGAAGGGGAAGGAAGGTGAGGAAGATGACAGACAGTGAGGGGCCACAGCAGACTCAGTTTCAGGAAACAGATCATCAGTAACGCTGCACACCATAAACAGGCAAGTATTTACTTGTTTAAATAGGTTAGTGAACATGTGGTACCGTCAGATTAACTCCAACGCAGTATTGCAAACAAACTCAGTAGTGCTGACAAGTAAAAACAATCTATCCATCTATCCCTTTCTCTGTGACCTCACATAGATCAGCAGAGGGAGAAAGGGGCTCCGTACACAGACAAACTAGGCTTTTTTGTCTCCAAACAATTTTCTCATTGTGTTAAGTTTACCCCACAGACTGCTGGGCAGGCTCGAGACGGGGAAAGCTCGGGTCACTTGTTCTGTGTTTTACCCCACACTGTATCAATTTACAGGGGAAGACTAACGTAACTAACGTAAACTCCGAAGCAACTTAATGACAACTTCAATCATTTCTCTAAAAGGGAGGTCGCATATTAAAACAAATGCCAATTAGTGGCAAGTTCTCTCTTCTAATGAAGTCTGATGAGCAGTTTGATAAATAAAAACACACACACTGCTAATTAGGTTGAAAGACCCACTTTTCCATCAGTGCTTATAACGCTTATTTACTTGCTTCAAAGATAGTGACATTCTTAATTGTTATTTTGTCTTCCTCGTTAACCACTTATGGTAGCGAGGTCAAAACACAGATAAACACCTGGATTTATGACCAAATATCAATGGATGTACTATAAACTCCTATATTCAGTTATGTCACTTGCAAGTTGATCTGGCAACATCTTTTACAAACAGCTGCTAATTTACACATCCAGCGAACATAAAGCAACAGTATCATTCATTTGAAGTTGTGTTTCTGGCCACTTAAAGGAAAGTCTCATACTGCCTCTTCTTTAGCTCTCTGTCTGGTCTCCACTAACTCTTGCTAAACGCTCCACTATATTCACCCGCCTCTCTAACTGTGTTTGTGTGGTGCTGCATGGAAAGTGTATAGAGGATTTTTATGAAAGTGGGACAGTGAACCACAAACGGCTGAAAGTTGAGGGCTGAACAGCTGAACAATGGGCTGAAATTCACTTACAAATTGGCAACTGTGGTGAAACAGGAAAATTTCACAAGCGGGGCACAGGTAGTGACATATTGCCCATCGCTGAGCACTGGTTGGTCTGCCAGAGAGGGCAGGCAGAGCTAATGCAAGACACAAACTCTTCAACTCACTTTTTTTTTTTTTTTTTTTTTTTTTGGTCTCTGTGGGTTTTGAAGAGAACAAGTTGAACAAAGAAAAGGTCAATGACTACAGACAATGAAACTTACACGTACGCATACAAGTATTTTTCTTGATAGTTCAAAAAAAAAAAAAAAAAATCCTGTCCACACAAGCATCATTTGAGGAAAATCTCTGCCCTAGTGAAACTGCAAAAACGTTTTAACACTTGTAGTTTATTCAATAAATATTCAGATCAAGATATGAGTACTTCTTCCACCTCTGGCCATTTAAGCTTACTCGGTTAATTTGGAGTTTTCAAAGAGGTCTGTTTTCAGTGACCTAAAATGCAGTTTGCGTGTGGACGAACAGTCAGCACGCACAGAGAAAGCCACATTTTCAAAAATAGTAGTGTACCTGTTGACTAAGCCTTTGGACTGGTAGGTACAACACACTGCTGTAAAATCTACTCAGCCTAAATTGTTGACCATTGTTTTGGGTCATCACATGTGGTACTGATCTCTGGGAAGTAAGGTCCAAAAACACACCTGCAATCACCGGCATATCACCATTGATGCCGCCAAAGAGAAGATCATCTTCTTTACTCTGTATGGTGCAAAGTTACTGGGTAAAAACTAATTTGCTTACATGTGGACACAAAAAAAACAAAGATGACAGATGAGCCTCTGTTTATTATGCAATATGGTGGTAGGATATGAAAACCAAAGCAGAACTACTGTTAGAACAAATACAGTAGTTTGTAATAAAGGTTGGGTGATAAAAAAATAAATGTGCCTCATACAGTCTGAATTCGGAACTCACCAACCTCAGCTTGACATTTAAGGTATTAAAATACTGCTTGAGTCAAACAGCTTAGAGGTGTCCTTAATACAGTATTCCTCATAACACTAAAATAATTCTGACAATAATTAATTATAATTCCAGCACCAGTTGCTTGTTTCCTGCATGTTAGTTGATACTCCTAATAATAATAATAATAATAATAATAATAATAATAGCAGCAGCATTTGTTCCAAGAAGAAATTCTGTTAAACCTCTGCTTAAATGAAATAGTCAGTGGTTGCGGACATGTTAGCTATGTAGTCAGGTTGCAGTATCTAGAGTGCAGGATGTGGACTTCAAACTAAACCACAAACATGCTGTTAACCTATACATGCACGATACATGAACCAACAAGTATGTGTGGAAACTGTGAGAAGCGACTTAAACACTGCTTCCTACATTTTACACCAGAAGATGTGGGAGCATGCTGCACCGCTTTAATACCACAAAGCGGTGACAAAAAACTGGCCCACACTATCTGTGACTCACACATTCTGGGTTTCCGAAAGGACAATCTGGCCAAGTGAAAAGACGGCTCTGGTGATGTCACAGGAAAGAGGAACAAGGTCAGTTGGAGAAAGGCCAGCCAGATGACAGGGCAGGACACGCACTCAAACACACACACACTCCACCCCCCTCCTCACCCGCCTGCCCCAACACAAACAGACGTCCATTTTCTCATGATCGACAACTGAGTGCATTCGAGAGTCACATTACAACATTCAGTGCATACCAACATTTACAAAGCCTGAATCAGACTACAGAAAAAAAAAAAAAAAAGACGCACTAAATTTGTTTCACATATTTCTGCTCTGCGGTACTGATTGGATGCAGATCTTGAGCAATCATGTTGGCAATGCAGAGAGTTTACTCTCAGTCAGATGCTGCTTTGGCTCCGTCCATCTTCTGTCTGTGAAGCAACAGATGGACGTTTTGTTGGCACTCAGCTCTTTGCCACATATTTTATGCTATGTGGCTGAGAGAGTGACGCAACTGTGAGGATGACTACAAAATAATGCAGAATTGCCACCATGAAAGTCTTTGAGTTGAATCATCTTTGTCTCAGTACACTGAGATCCTTCAAGATGAGCAGTCTTTTTTTTCCAGTTACTGTGATTAATATAGGCCAAACTGTTTACTTGTTGATTCATTTACTTTATTGATTGTTTAAAAAGAAAAAATAGGTTATAAGTCTTTGATTTAAACAGAAATGAATGCTGCAGGTCTAATTATACTGACAAATCCATATAGTACCTGACATTTTATGATAGAAATTTAAAATAATGATTTTTAAATGCTTAGAATAGGATGTTCCCATGACTCTGTTGCATGATTGATTAACTACGTTAATGTGGTCGAAATTAGGGTTAACGCATGCAAATTGATTTTTTCTGATAGCCACACAGTCTACAATAAACAACAAAAAAGGAGCAAATAGTCACATTTTTGTATGGAATACAATACAATTTGACAAACAAAATTCTGAGTTAGATCCCACCCTGAAATAATGCCACAGAGAAGGCTTATTTTGTTCTTAGTTTTGTCAAGATGTCATCATTTATACATTAATGGTTGGTTCAAATTCATTGTGCACAAGAGTTTCATGATAAAATTACAAAATGTTGGCAAATGTTTGGAGCCCATCAGTTGTTTCTTACCTGAGTTGCGTGAAGGTGGCAGAGCCATTGAGGTTGAATAGCCGCCATTTGAATGGTTGTCATCTCCAAAGTCAAAGATAGGTTTGGGTTTAGGCGTGTATTCGCGTCTTGGTCGACTCTGAGCGTCATTCATCCTATTCAAAAAGATCAAATGATTTTGAGTTTTACATTTCTAAACCCCCCCACAGTTGATACAAAACGATGTTCGAAGTCACTGTGAGCCAGAAAAGAACCAGACATGCTTCGAGAAAACAGCGTAGTTGGATGTACCAGACAGTGTGTTGGCATATTTGTGTGTCATGTTTCATTACTGCACCTGTCTCTGAGTTTGTCAGAAAGCTCCTCCAGCACCTGCACAGCCTGTCTGTGGTACTGCAACTGGGACTCCACCAGGGATGAGAGCTGGCTCACCTGCTCGATCTACACACACACATACACGCAAATAAATGCATTATATACACACAACACAATCAGTACTGTATTTCTTATTCCATTGGACAAATAGTGACAGCATGTAGGCAAATACTGCACCCTGGAGACACATTATCATGAAGCTTATGTGTAATGAATATTTTATGCGTGTGTTTGGACTGCTTTCTCTGGAGAATTCAACCTCATTTAAAACTAGTAAGTAGACCTCGAGTTAACGTAATTTGGTCAAACCTCTACATTTAAGGTGATAATTATCTTGAATATGAATAATAATGTATTATAATTAGTCTTGTAATATTATTATATAATTATATAATTATAATATATACATGATTTAGATAGTCATAGTGAAGAACATAAAACAGGCTGACATTAGGAAAATAACAGGAAACAGATAAACTTCCTCTAGGTAACACTGGTCAAACTGGCCCACAATATTAAAACTAACCATTTAGCTGCTGTGCTACAGTACAACAAAACATACAAATCAGTTTAGACCTACACATACTCGGATATATTATCTAAGCATACCTGCAGTTATGTACATGGCAAACAAATTCTCCAATTCCTAAACCCAAATAGTGATTAAACATTATACGTGTTCACCTGCAGCCATTTAAACACATGTTTATCCCCAGTCACAGTGTCATTGTGCTGAATGGGTGTGTTTCATCACTCTTCACAGGTGTAACTATTGCTGTGTGTTTGTCCTGTGGGTGTGTGTGTGTTGGACAGCAGCCTTGCAATGCAAAGTGCATTGTAATATGCACTCAGTGGTCACTTTATTAGGTACAAATGTGCAATCCAATGCAACTCAACAATTCCGCTATAAATTCCAAATTTACAAAGTATATCTTTGAGTTTTTGTTAACTCAATCTGAAAGGTGGAAATTCAATTTTATGTTTTACTGCTGGTGGTGTACATTATATTCACAGGTGTTTCTAATATTTTACCATCAGACACACCTCTGAGCTGTTGTATTAAATTGTATTAGATTGTATAAATGTACCTAATTAAGTGTATATTACAATGGAGGCCATGTTGAAAATAACTATTAACTCAACAAGTTATCCTTTGAAATGTTTTTCAGGAATATATGCATGCTTTGTGTATTAAGGACAGGATTTACTTGTACTTGATTTACATTGCTGTAAGCATCCGAGAAGAAGTCATTTCTAACTGTATATCAGCTGCATGTAACTGTAAAATAAAAATGCTGGAATGCTGTGTTAAGGATGATAAACTTCACATATCAGAAGTTGTTTAGAGCTGAAGAAAGAGGTTGTGATTTTTGCAGAGGGCTAGGATCAGGCTTAAAACAATGCTTCAGTGGGAGTACTCTGACAGTATTAGATCAGTTCTTACATCAGTCTCCAGCAGGTTGTACATGCTTGTCTCAGCCACTTCCTTTGACTCATGAAACTTCTCCAGGGCCTGTCGAACTTCCTCATCTGGGATCTTGCCCTGACGCTTTTTCTTATAGTCATAGTCGAGGCGGCGGCCTTCCAGCTTCTTCAGGTGGTGCTGTAAGTGGTAAGTAGGAGCCATTGTGAGTTTAGGATGGGGCACAGAAGTGATTTTGCAATAAATCACATGACATTTGACAGTTTGAAAAGATGATGATGAGAAGTTTGACTGTTTTTCTTCTTATGTTACACCATAAGAGAGATCGACCCACAAGCTGCCACACAGTTTATTTTCCTGTCACAAAACAGCATGTTGGCATACCTGTATCTCCCTGAGGTCCTTGTCACAGAGCCCTTGCAACGGATCAATGAAGTTCTGTTTGACATCGATATCTAGAGAGTCTTTGACTTCTGCCAGTCTCTTCATGGCCTCTCCGACATCTACTAGTGCTCCGCCTGAGCCACACAGACAAAGATTAATAGCTCAGTGACAATGAGTAGATTTATAGTGTTAGTACCACAGAATCACATCACCCTCAGATCATCTATAAAGAAACAGATAGTATCTAACAAAAACCACACACAGACTGAAGGACAATACTTAAAATAGTCATAAGGCATTTCCTAAGTGCTGTAAACAGTTTGGGTGCAGTCTATCAGTCAGTATTTTAAGTATACCACACATACACACACCCAATAGCCCATAATAACAAACCCCAACATTCCTCTGGCAGGAATAAACTATCCCCCTCACACACACACAAACACACATCTTACCAAAGTTAGTGTCCTCTCCGAGTTCCCGTCCATACTTGCCCATACACTCCCCTAGCAGTCCCTCAGCCTGAGGGTAGCCCGGGTTCTTCACCTGACCTCGGATCTTAGACATGGTGTTCAACATGGACAGTTTGGCCCGCGATGCTGCAGGAGAGAGTTAAAACTGACTTCGAAGAGTTCAAGCTGTTTAAAGAAAAGGAAAGAAAGCTGGTTTTCTTCTTACCTGGGTTGGGCTGAAGGTACTCTGATGTTTTGGAGATGACCTCCACAACTGCTTTACTGGTCACATCTACTTTCTACAAAACACAGCAAGTACACACACACATCACACATGTGCAACAGAGCTACTCTAATCACTAAAATAAAATAGTGACTAGCAAAGGAGTTGTGCTGTTAATCCTTCGGTCAACCACTTATATTGCCACTTTATATTGGGCATGTTGTCGATAACCTACAACAATTATTTTCAATTAGTTTCTGATTAATGATCGGATTTAGAGATTAGTTGAATAATGTTGCATCCATAACATATCAGAAAATAGAAAGAAAAAACATACACACACATACAAACACACCAGCTGTTCCCATAGCCCCATGTGCAGTTTACAATGGGCTTGTTTTGTCTCCAGTTCAAAACCCAAAGTCATCTGATTTACTGTTATCTTAGAGGATGAAGAAAACCAGCATATATTCCCATCTGAGAAGGTGTAAACAGTGAATTTTAGCATCAACTATTGCTTCCTAATCAAAATGTTGCTGGTAGATTTTCATCCAAACAGTTTTAAGAGGTTTTCTTAACGCTGAGTTGAGGTTAGATTTCTTTCTAAACCAACAGAGGATGATGTAATTAATGCTTTAAATGGTGTAAACATCAACAACGGAAGTCCCACACAAATAATGTTTCTGTTTGTGTACTGTGCGTAAAACCAACTAGGGCCAGAAGCCAAAGATGTTTCTCTTTGAAGACCACAGAAAGATGCCTCTCTTACCCGTTCCAAGTCTCTGAAGTCATCATCTAGTTTAGTTCCTTCAGCACCTCCGACTTTCTCACTTACCATCTAGAGGCAGAGAGAGACAGAAAGAGAGGAGAGAGGGGAGGGAAAAGGAGAAAACATGCAACTTAATTAATTAATGCTGCTCATAAGGTTTTGATTTGACTGGGGAACAAGCCTAAGTTCATCTCTAACTCATACATCTGCACGCCTGCTGAGCGTAGAAAATACAGTAATTTGAGTTGATTTCTTTTAGCATAACACATATTGTATCCCGTGTTGTACCTTTAACTCATCAAGTGACTTTAACAGAGGAATTTAGAGTAACGTATAACAGTGCAGCAAAAGCCTTGAAGAACACCACAACCTGTGTTACACAATCCCTTTGTTTACACTGTGCACACTGAAAAACATTGGGCCAGCTAAGTGCATTACTTTCATTTCAGTAAAGGCAATATGTTACAACTTCAATTGACTAGCACATGCTGATTGAAAGCATGTGTATTTCAAAATGAGCTCTCTCAGCATGTTTTTTAGGCCACAGACAAAAGTTTAAGAAATGGAAAACAGCCTCCTTTCCTGTGCATGGACAGTACAAGTATTTTTGTGCATCCTTCTTGGCTAATTCCTTAAATGGTCTTCAGGGGTTTGTGCTTTTTCAGAGACACAAGTCAGTCAGAGAGAGCTGGAAAATAACTGTTATTCTGGCTCTGTAATGAGGCCGTACTGCTGTGGCTTCAGGATACTTAAAACCTTGATGCTGTGTCTGTCACTGTCTGTGACTTTCTCCAAGTGGAACAGGCAGAAAAACAACTCCAATCATCACCAGTGATATAATGAGAGCAGCATGCAACAACCCTCCGTGGTTTCAGAGCAACTTGTGGAGCTATTATTCTGCAAAGACAAAAACTAACTGTAAAGACTTCTCAGTTTCTCTTCTCTTCCAGTGAAAATGATTCACAGTACCTTTGTAGTAGTAAAACATGTCTCACATCACGATGTAATGAATCTCTGTCGCTGTTCTGCTTTTAGGGAAGTTGCAAAGGCCCAGTAGTTAATCTTTAATTATTTTTGCCCTACAGTATTAACAGAGGGAGCATTTCAAACCACCTGGGCAGTTAATGACACTGCAAGAGAGGCCCTGAAAAAGAATAGTATTTTATTGTCTATAACACTGCAGTAGATGTAGGCAGGTCGACGTTGAGATGATGTGATTTCTTTCCTAAAACACCATTATGCATGTTGACAATTTTTTCCCCTCACTAATGTAACAGACTTGTTCAAAGGATCTTTTGTTGTCTTGTACTACTCTGTTTAATATACACCATCCTTTGGGTCAGTTTCTGTTCTTTTCCTAGTGTGATAGAGCAACTGCAGTTTGACTCATTTCCTACATGACTCACCCTACTATTGGTGACATTTTTGTTATTACTGAAATTACCAAGACTTTGTGGGTTTCTTTTGGTTTCCTTGTAAAATATGATTATGAGTGTATAGCAGATTTCAATATGAGACACACAAAGTGTCACAAAGTTCAACATCAGATATTTAAGTATGCATATTTAATAATTAAAAAGCTTGTTCACCTACTACCTGCTCTAATGAACAAACAATGAAACACACAATGGTTACTCTTCCCTCTCAGCAGCAGCAGACAGTCTGGGATCTTCAAGTTATACTGCAGAATTTGCTGAATGCGAAAAGCACATGACGGGGGGCCTGGAGGGATTCAGGTCACAAGTAAAGATACAGCCTCAACTCTCAGCCTACTCAGCAGACTTCAGAGGAAAGTCTGCAGTCTGCAGTACCAAAACCTCTGCTATCTTTTCTCTTTCAGCACCCTAGTCTGCCTTACAAGATTTTTTGGGAAGGAAAGAATTCAATTAAAGGTGAAACATATCACTGTTGCTGCTGCCAGTCGTCATCATCCTCTGATTTTGAGAAGTAGTAAATTGCTGGAATAATCTGTTATCCTGTGTTGTGGTACTATTATTTTTCTTTCCTCCTCTCCTGTCAGTATAACATTACTATTTACATGCACACAGGCTCAGAGGAACGGAGCCCAAAAACATCCACAAAAGGTTATCATTGGAAAGTTTTGGTATAAACATGCACAGACCTACACGGAGGGATTAGTCTATAACACGTAGCCTTTTCATCATAATGACTGGGTATTTAAGCTACTGGTACTTGGTTAAGCACTACAGCATTATCACAAAACCTAGTTCAAGACCTTGTTTGGCTTCAGATGACTCTTAAGATTGCAAGGCCCAGAGAGTTGACTTACACAGGGGCCTTGATACCAAATGTACCAAACTACCTAACTAATGTAGAGTTGTATTGTTTCCTAACGTAGCATGTGAAAAAAAATTAGCTGGTAAACATCAGTTGGTGGAGGAAAACCACATTATTCTCAGTGGGTAACATCTCTCACACAACCAACGACTCTATTTGTTGGATGTCATGCTATTTCATCATGTCGCAGTGCAGAATTAAAGTTAAAGAGTTAAAACAAAACTTCCCAAACGCAACATAAAATACGAGAAAACTGGGTCGTTGTGGTTTTAAGATCAAAGCTGGATATAAAAAGACAGTTCTGCCACCATGGTATCTGAGCAAACCACATGTCAAGAGGAAATTATGTTCTTGTGATCAGACAGAAAAAGTAAAAAAAGGTGTGATAGAGGCCTGGCAGCCTTCCTGATCAATACATCAAGAGCTTAGCGAGAGTTCAATCAGAAAGACGAGAATTGATTCCTTTTAAAACTCTCTTCCTTCATTCCTCTTTTACAAAGTGATACCTCTTTAGCACTTGGACTTAAATATTTCCCACGTTCCTGTGTTTAAATTCAAACTGCAACTCTCCCCTGGTTATTTTCAGTAAATTAGTAAGCCTGACATTTTCTCCTTTATACACACAGCGGCCGTTCACTGCAGTCTTTCACCAGCACCTGTATTAAGACTCAATCTAGACTGAGAGTAATACTTTGCCAGAAGGGAATCACAATGCTGACCGATTATCACCTCTATAAGTGGGGCTTAATCCAAGACGAAGCCTACACCAAACGCTAATCTACTTTTTAAATCAGCATATCCATGAACTAATCTCTCCTGATTGAATTAACACCCAATGTAATGAACACTTTAGACCAGAAACATCAAGGCCACGTTCAGATGCAGCGGGGTGTCACTGCTGATCGGCTCTGGGAAAATGACGCAGGATTACAATACAAGGTGTTCTGTTAGCCATTCAAATACACACACACACAAGCACAAACTCCTGGTGGATTGCTTTGTAGTGTGGTCAGCATATTTCTACTATTTACCACACAGTCATTGTGAGAACAGACAAAATAGTTGCTGTGATAACTTTCCAGAGATGTAAAATCCAATCGGAGTTTTACAAACCAATCTGCAGTATTTTGGGATCTAATAAAGCTCTGAAACATGTAAATCTTTGGATCTTTGTATTTCATTGTCTTACTAATGCTTTAAACAACATGCCCTCACCAATACAGCCCCCTGTGGTGTTTTTCCACAGGGCTGATTTTGATCTAAATAAGTGTGATGCTTGTAAAGAGTGTATGCTTTGAAGAGTTAAATCTTCCTTTCAATTATAGATTAAATGCTTCTTCCAGTTACTAATAATTGAATTCTGGCAGGGGTAAATTATTTTCAGATAGCTGAAGAGAATAACTGGACACCTGAGCACAGGTGCTTAATCTACTATTAAGCTAAAAGCAAGGTCTGCAACAGTGAGGTTCATCAACAGAGCTTTAAACTATTTGTATAATGTATGTAATGTGCATGTAAATATGACTAAAATGAAGCTTTAATTTTTAATCAATCGCCACAAAAAACTAAATTATTCTGATACTTAATTGTTTGTTAATTTTCCAGCCAAATTCCAAAAAATGTGACTGTTTCAGGTTTTCAGAAGTGAAAATTTGACACTTTTTTTATCTAGCATTATAATAAATTGAATATTTTGCGGATCTTGCAATTGGTTAGACAAGACATTTGATGATATCACTGTATATTGTTGTTTTGTACACTAAACAATTAATTCGAGACATAATCGACAGATTAATTGATAATATTTTTTAGACGCAGCCCTTTAATATAATCTCAAATATGTTTGATGTTTAATGTCCTCCATGTAAGCAGGGCTTTTATTATCTGCAAGTGTAAATTGAATCATTTGAAAACCAGAAGGCTTACAACTATATCAGTGCACAAATAAATCCTCTAAAAAAGCCTGTTGGATACTGTCTAAATGTGTCATCTCATTCAGGACTAACCACCACTCCCACTGTCGCGCCAACATCAAAGACTGTGACACTGTTTGAGAGTCTGACATGAGATTTCGTGTTGAGAGCAAATCCCAGAAAAACAAATAACAGGCAAGGAGGGATGGCTAAAGAGAAAAACAAGGCCGCGTGAGCTACAAGGCACATATATCGTTTCCACAGGCAACTTCCTGCATACCTCCAGCGTAGAAAATCTGAGCTATGTCAAGTGTTATTGACTCTCATGGAGTTTTGGCAAGAAAAGCAGCTGCATTGCAGTGAAATAAAGGGAAAGCACACTCTTCTGCCACCTCCTCCTCTGCACCATCTTCCTGTGTCACTTTCTCGCCACTTAATCCAGCTGTCAAACACCTTCTCTCATCATTTTCAGTGCAGTCAGCAGCACTGTGCCATGGCAGCGTCCAAATCGTGTTGTTTTTCCCTTCCCAAACCAAACCAACAGGGATCTGAGTCTGTTCCTGACAGGAAGCTGGGGCAGAAACCAAATGTCTTTCCTGCTTAGATCAGCAGGGGTAGGAAGAAAGAGAGACTAAAAAAAAAAAAAAGAAAAAGAAAAAAAAACTTTTTCCCGTCCCCGCCCATGACTGAAAGAGCTGGCCAAAATGAAAAACATTCACACCAAGGTTCAGACACCAAAAAGACAGTAAAGCTTTTATAATCACATGCATGACCCCAGCTGTGGCATTTATGAACCCAATGGTATTTCAGATGTGTCTATATCAATAGTGATACTAACTATTGATCTGACTGCCTGAAAAAAAGACAAAAAAACAGCTGGAAAACAGGTAACTGGGTCTCCACTCCAAAAAAGCATTATTAAAACCTGATGTTCAGGTCCTTTTCCCTAAAAAACAAAAACTGAGAGCTTTAACTTGTCAATGCTTGCTTGGCTTACTATGCAGAACTTTGTGATGTGTTACTATTATTATTTTTTACTCTTAAGAGCTGTGGATGAGCTGGACAAACACGTAGACAAATGTTTACCACAGGATGTGTACTGTAATGCTAAGGACTTCACAAAAGAGAGAGAGAGAGGTCATAAAGTGAAATATACCTGCTCGCCTCCAACAGCACTGTAACGCCTTTTAGCATTAGCTCAAAAGTTACTTTATGCAAAACATATCGACACTTTGGACGGTGAAAAAACACAAAGTGCCAGATAACAACAACAGTGACATTTTACACACCGACACGAAGCCCACCACACGGCCACACTGACTTTAACAAAGCGTTTTTGTTATTTTGTTTTTACACTATCCCAACTACAAACTATAGCAAGCTAATGGTGCTAGGCTAGCTGCTAACGCTACATGACTGTTAACTGGAGGAAAAAAAGTTTGGCCAACCTGGCTGGCTTTATAAAACTGCTTCTTCAAGCCCGCTACGGACATCTTGAACCCGCGGCCGGTCTTCGACTTCCAACTGAGGGTGTAAATGGGTCACGGTGTGGGCGAAGTTAGCGGTCCGGTTCGTTAGAAAAGGGGGCCAGAGCAGCGGGGTTCAGGAGGGCTCATAGGACCGCACAGCCGTCACTCCAAGTCGGGCCACGCCAGCTGACCACGTCCACGTCGAGCGGGGGGGACTCTTCCCACTGTCACCGTCACTGTCGCAGATAACTGGGGCCAAATGTACCAAAACCCGACACGAATCACTAATGTTATCTCAAGTTCAAGCCGCACTCAATCTGGGTTTGCACAAACCACCGAAATCTGCAACAGCCTCTTTGGAGAAATCAGTTTCCTGAGTTTACACAGCGGCGGGCTCATATGTTGGTGCGCAGCGCCCCCTGCTGGACGGAGCGGCTGCACACCGGCGTGTCTGTCTGCAGCGCCTTCAAAGTCTTTATATACAGTCAATGGTGTTAAGGAGGACTACAAAACAGATCATCACATCTTCAGATATTAATTGTATATAAAGATCTTTATTTATAAAATCTTTATATGCAATCAATGGTCTGCAGCAAGACTTCATGAGAGATGTTCACATCCTCAGACTACTGACTGTAAATAAGATATATGCAGCCTATGCTTCAGACTCAAAAACTTTTCTGGTCTAAAAACATAAAGTAAGAAGCAGACTTACTGTAGTAGTCCTGATTGATAAAGACAAATGAAATAAATGAAATAAGTATGTAATGATTTGAAACTTTGAACTCTGAATTGCTGTTGTGCCTGATGATGAAAATGAGCAGCTGGGCTGTTATATTAACCACCGCCTTCCCCCCCAACTGTTACCCTGTCTGTCTCCCCTGTTTTTTGTTTCCCCGTTCCCCTAGTGTGTACGTTTGTCTCCCTCTGTCTGTTTCTGTGTGTCATGTCTGTCTGTTGCCAGGAAGACGAGGAGGTTACTCCAGGACAATCACCACCACCTGGCCTGATCAGCACACCTGCAAGTCATCTCCAATCAAGCCACCTCCGCCTCTGCTGTATTTAAACACCGGCTCATTCGAACCACTCTCTGCTAGACTGTTCAGTTACCCATCTTGGAACTTTGTGAGGTTTCCCTGAAGTTTTTTACCTGCTTCTAGTTTGATCTGTTTTTTGTGCTTCAGACTCTTGGTGTTGTTGAATCTGCCTGCCTGGTCTCCCCCTCTGCAGTCCTGCCTGCACCACTCCAGCACAGTTTGGCTCTCTGCTTTGTCGTCACCACGCTGGCCTCATGCTGGCCTCACGCCACACTCTCCCTGTCAGCCTGTTCTGCCCTTGCTCTGTCTGTCATATGTCAAGCTGCGAACGCCTGCTAACCACCAAGCTCCCCACGGTGGTAATTGGACTCTTAGCTCTGAAAACAGTACTCTTTGGCTTTCTGAAACCTGCCTTGATAAGTCTCCATTAAAAGACTTTATGTTCAACCTAATTCCCTCTGCTGTCTGGTTGGGTCTTGTGTCTGCATTTTGGGGTCCTAGCCTAGCTCTGCTTGAAACACCAACTCCCTCTACAGTTTTTCTATACTAGAATGCTGCTGTGCTCAAGATTTGCTGTTGAGCAATTTGAGTGAATTTGTGGAGTCAAGAAAATGTAAAACCTACATATGCACAAACCTGAACCTGTCGTCTTAAAACAATTTTCACACTGCAGGCACCTTCCTCAGGATAGAGCCTTGAGCTTAACCAGGAGCCATTTCAAGACCTCCATCATACCAGTTTATATCTTTAGTGGTTCATATCTGCAAACCCTCAAAATGTCAATTAAATCAGTGCAAACCTCTTAAACCTGGATCTTCTAGGGGTCTCAGGGCAGTTGGTTACTAATCCAGCCTCACGTGGAAACATCAGACTGTCCCATATTTTCTCACAACCATAGCAGTATTTAACCATGTAGGCATTTTTTTTTTATTTATGTGATAAGGGTTAAAGATAAACATCTCTGTGATTCCTGCTACAATCCTGAGGATAGATTGCCATCTGTAATGCTCAAGGCATTTGGAGGAAAAAATCACGTTTATTTACTCTCTGTATTACCCAGGGATTGTTGTCAGCACAGAAAGGGCCATGAACTGTGTGGCAATGGTGGCAGATGTTTCAGAGGTGGATACTTCAAAAGCTCAATTCACAATACTGTACAGACACACTGTAACCAGAGAGGGTGGACAGTGGAGATTAAGGCTCTAAGTAATTTTACCAAGGATAAAAACTCACTCAAGCACCTGGTCAGTTCTCTGAACAGCTATCATTAACCATAACAATGCACTACATGTTCCCAGTACAGGATGTCCATAAACTCTGCTGTTATGTAAATGGACTGGTAGGACAAAAACACACCCAAAGGTAAGCAGTGTGATAAAGTGAGAAGAGACAATCAGTGACAATGCAAGATTAAATTGATGTCAGATGATGGTAATAATTATAATGCATATACTGTATAATCTGAGCATGTACGGTCAGCATGTTGCTGTATTAAATGTTATAGAATCCACTATCTGATGTCTATGAGAGATAAACATTCTCTCTCAATCACGTTTTTCCTCTTAGGTAAAAAATTCCCCTTAAATGGCAAATTTTTTTTCTTGCATATTTACAGACTCACAGGTCATAAAGCCTAAATGATAAAAAAGTACTTAAATAAATTATGTTTAATGAAACTGTGAAAACATGTTTATTTAGTTAGAGATTAGTTTCATTTCTGGAGATCATTTGGGTGCAGTTTTTTAAAAACATGAAATAAAGCCACCTCAGCGTTTTCTTTTATTTGTAAAAAGACTTTTATTACATTCTTAAATCCACATATAGTATCACCATTGTGCAATAACACTTGACTGTGTTAAAACCTCTTGGGGTTTATATCCATGACATAGCATAAATTATTTCTTATTAAAATCTATACTGATTTAATAATAATAATAATCTTAAAATAGAGTGAACATATCATAAACAGAAGGATCATGACAAAAGAGAAACTTTTGAGGAGACATCTTTAAAAACGCTCTTTAAAAAAATAGAATTACATCTCTCCAAGACAAAAAGGACACTAAACTGATGAGAAAAAAAAACCCAGTACATATAAGGATAAAAATTAAGAAACAAAAGATCACAACAAAACCAACACAAGATTCAGAGATTACAATCCATCTTTTATATTTATTTTACTATATTTACTTTTTTAAATATCCTATTTCATCTATGACTCAAACTCAAAAAAAAGTCTTGCAACAATGATATTAGACAGGGGTAAAATCTTTGATACTTCTGAAATCAAACATTCACAAGAACATGTACTGTACACAGTGATCAAGGTTTTAAGGTCTTCTATGTTGGTGCAAGGTGTCTTGCTAGCTAGACTGACTGCAGACACTGTAGGACAGAGAGCCCAGCTATCTCCCTGAGTGACTCTAAATGGAAATGTCAGTGCAGATCTTCAGTGCTGCCGCCTGGACAGCTTTTAGGCCTGCAAAAACTATAAAGTGTGCTGACTCTTTTGAAATCAGCACGTCTAACATTCTAGGACTCGACATACAAAGTATTGCACTTTGTTACAATCCGCAAGTGTCATCTGGCCGTGACCTGTGTAGTGGTTGGCTGTGTATTTGGTACATTATATTCTAAACATGATTTGTTGCGTTGCGAGGTTAATTGTACTGGAGTGCTTACGAAAATATTAACCGTAATACATGGTAACGAAGGCCCAACATACTGAGAACAATGGGAAGGACATTATTGCACTATCCCACCATGACACTGTTGTACATACCCAGAAAAAGGTAATACCCCTTCATACTTTGTGAGATAATATGGCGAACAGCACTGTCCCAGCAGTGCAAAGCAAACATGACATATTAAATAGAGCTCGACATCCAACATATGTCATGTGATTGTCTTGTCTTTGACTATTATTTTCTAGTAGCTTTTTTACTGGTAGAGAGATACTCTGTTTTTTCGTTACAGAAATCCAATATGTCCCCCTACTTTTATGTGGACACACCCTCGTGTGTCTCCAGAGATCTTGCTTCAGATAGATCTGTATCTAAGTAGGGCTTCCTGGACCCTAAGGCATGACATGCTCTCAAATAACAGATAAGCACTCAGAGAAGATAGGTAGCATAAGTTGATACAGCATTTCAGTTTTCTTTTGTCAACTGTCCAGTTTTTAAGAGATTTGACCTCCAAATTACACCACTTGTTACACCACCAATTGTTACATTTTTGAGAAGCTCTCTTGTATGAATGCAGAAATACTAACTCAGGGGGGTAGCTGATGGCTCTGTCAACCCTTTGCTGTGCCATGTAGTGTTTGAAAAGGGTGAGGTAGTAAGGGAGTGGGGGAAGGGGGGGTGAGAAACAGAGGATTTAATTCTCCAATCAGACCACCTTGGCTGCCCGTGACAGCGCAGTCTGACTGACCCCAAAGCAGTGAGAGTTGACGCAGACAGTAAATCCCCCCTAACTGATGTCTAAGGAGCTTAAATAACACCAACACCCACCTGTCTACTTTCTATTCTTTGCCCCTCATCCAACCATGTTGGTGGTAACGTGATCACAGTCACATTTTAACATCGATTTTAACAGTTCATTGTTTTTTTCTTTACTCCAAAAGTCTTTTGAACCTGCTGGTTGAGACGCTGCTGGGTGGTTTGGATGATGGCACTCTTCTGCGGAGTGGACAGTTCCAGATGCTCCTCTGTGAGAGCACACAGTAACCCCAAGAAGTTTCACAGATGGCATTCTGAGTGTGAACCCATAAGATCTTGTGCCAAGAGTTCATTTTGGATTCTCACGAGGACTCACTCATAAGTGCTAATTATCTATTAGGTTTTCTTGGCGGGCACAACAATCTTTCCATCCCAGGACCCCAAAATTTGGGCAAGCAGTGTGTTTGAGAGACCTGAGCACAAGCACAATACCCTCGCCCTTACTTGGGGTGAATTCACAACTGCTCTTATCCTACTTGATTTTATGGGTGAGAAAAAAGGATAATAATACTTTCTCAATACCTCTGTGATTCTCTCACTCTCACTGTCTAAGTGGCATTTGCAAAAGGGAAAAGGTATTAGGACTGAGGTCACTGATTGCATTAAAAAACATAAAGAGCTCATTTACATCAGTGTCTGAAGGTGTGCTAGTAAAAATACCTACAAAGATCAGAATAAGTGCTATGTTTTGTGCTCTGTGTGCAACTGTTTGTAGGTGCATGGTGGCAGTCACTTTGAGTGTTTGCCCACGATTCACACAATTTACAAAAAAAGAAAAGAAAAAAAACCTGTCTGCTTGTGAGTTTGATCATGGTCCCTTTAAACAGTTTGTTCACACGTTACAAAACTGCAAAACACGGGCGCTACCAAAAATATTGAATGAAACAATAAACTGTTTACTAGACTGACAACTGAAACAGGCAATCATTACTGCAAATCTCCACAAAGTGGCTGAGGATTTAAGTATGTACATTCTATATCAAGCCATGGGCTGTGTTAAACGGTTATGGGAAAGAGGGGTACATTCAACAATAGCTTACAGGAACTGTCAGAACCGTGAAAGTCAAATTTATATTAGAAAGGAATTCAATGTGATGAGAGGTTTAAGGTCTCCTCATATAAAAATATTTTTGAGAGTACAAATTATGTAGGCTACTCTTTAATAAAAAAGAGGTAACATGCACTGAGTAGCACCAGCAGCAGTTCCTGTAGTGTTACGTTGAAGCTGAATGGACTAGCTTGCAGGGCAGGAGGTGAGAGGAGTGTGTCCTAAAGTGTAGCGTGCAGGATTGTCAATGAGCTGCTGGTTGGTTTTGCCTCAGCTGGTTGCCACTTTTTTTTTTATCCCCCTTAGACCTCAGTGTCTCTATTTGAATCACACTATTTATCTAAATGGTGCTAGCCCTCTGTGGAGTCTGGGAAGGTGATTTCACTGCCAAAAACCTCCCTATACAGAGGGGGAAAGGTATACGCTGTTTCAGGGTGAACCAGGCGGAAAAACTCCAGTTTGTCGATGTGAAGGTTGCAAATGGACTTCATTGTGGGAAGCTTTGACACCATCTAGAGGGGAAAGGAGAGAATAAATACCAATTAAACATCTTAATAATACAGTGGTTGAACGAAGCACCATGTTTCTTTCAACAAGATGGCACAGTGATGCAACAAGCTTCTTACCTTAGCTAGTTTCTCTTCTGATGCTCCCTCTTTTTGTAGGCAGTGCTGCAGAGCCACGTAGACTTTCTCCTGCAACTTCTGTATCTTCTGAACATCTGTCAGCCAGGGTCGGTCTGAGGGAAATTACAGTAACAGCATGTTGTCATTAGTGGTGTCATGTTGCGAGTTTTGAGGGATACAAAGTGCACTGAGCATTACATGCTTTGTGTTGTAGACCTCTAACAGATTAACTCTGAGTAATTAACTGCTGACCATTTTTCCAGACCAAAACCTTCAAAGCATATTGTAACTTTTTTAGACTGATTTCCTTGATTCCTTCGACAGAAAACGTTGGCTCCACAACAACAATAAAAACGTGCTCTATCATCAAGCCCTTCATCATGCTACAGTAACCCAGCTGACAACAGAAATCTGTTCTTGTTGGAGTTCTTTACAACTCAACATTCAGGATTTAACAGCAGGCTGCCTCTGCCTTTGCAGCGACAAGCCTGTGGTTTTAACTCTGTGTGAGCTAGTTTACATTCTCTACTGTTATGAACAGAAATCAATGTCTGGCTGCAAAGGAGGACATTAAAAATGTATGTTAAGCTTTGTAAAATGACCCCAAATAGAGTAAATGATACAGTCATATATAATAATACGCAAAAGCATGGGCATGATCCATTAAGGAGTGTCACAGTGCTACTGACCATATGCAATTTTAAAGTGCATAGAAACTAATTTCTTCTCTTTGGAGGATCTCTTTGGAGGTTATGTGATATGTATGGAATACTGTACAGAGTTCTCTATGGGTTTATTTCGCCAATTTAGTACAGCAAGCAGGTATATAGCCCTTCTCAAATCTTACGTATATACAAGTCTCCTCACTTGAAAAAATATAAATATCTCTCACCTGGGGAGAGAAGCACAGCAGCACTGAAGAGAGCCATCTCTTCCTCAGACATCTGTATACGGCTCAGGCTTTTAGCTAAGTCAAACACTGCATTCACAAGGTCGTCACAGCCTAGGGGGACGAAGAAGGAGAAGAAGAAAGTCATCCTGAGAACCAAAACTACTGACTCTGATTTTGACACAGATGAAACAGATTAAAAAAAGTTGACCTAAAATCCCCTGATCCCCCTTTCATCAAGTTTGTGTTTCCCACAAGAGAGAAAGAGAGAGGAAGAGAGAGAGAGAGGAGGGAGATAGTGAATGTGATGACTCACCAAGAGCTTTGAAAAGCTGAGCAGTGGCAAACTTCCCATCAAAGAGCAATGTATTATTGATGGGGTTATAGGCCCGACACATACGGATCAGAAGAACATCCATGCAGCCTGTGGACACACACACACACACACACACACACACACAAAAGCTTAGTATGCATATGCATATCTTTACAGTTGCTGTGCTGTACAAGATGGAATAGAGGAAAAAGCTGCACACATTATATAGTCTTCATAAATCATCTAATTAGGCCATGTTCAGCAGCAACTGGGAATCAGCTGTAACATTTAGTCTTAAATACATACATTCTCCAAGGACAAAGTGGAGAACAGTAAAAAATATCCCTACATTATATATGAAGTCTAACTTGTGCTGCTGCTGAAGAAGGCCTCCTATTTCTTCAACATGTGCATCTGTTCTCAGTTATATAAAGGGAAACATTCTTTAATGACAAGGTCGTTTCATTTAATTTATGTGATGAAGGATGTGATTAATGCATTGCAGGCAGACAATGAACACTGCTATTAACTCACTGTTTCCTTCTGTGTCTTGGTTGTTTTTAATCAAACTTTTGCACGATTGCTGTTATGTGGTGTCGTGTCTCAATAGTGATGACAGGAATGTGTTTGGCTGATTGTGTTGATAACGTTTTATTAGCCTACATTCATCTTTCAGGTGTTAGTCAGCATTGACAGATCATGTATGGGTGTGGCATTTCTGCACCTTTTATTGTCTGTCTTACCTTTTAGATGTCTGACTGATGCATCTAATTAGCTCAATGAAATGCTTTCTGAGTAAACCTTTGCGTGCATGCTCCTGTTACTTTTGTTCTTCATGAAATGAAACTTCATGAAATGAAGAAGGAAAATAACTTGGCTGCCGCTCAGTGCCATAAATCTCTTATTCTGACTGATTTGTTGTTATGGTTGTCACTGAAAACCCTTCACTAATTTCAAATTTCTAATACACAAAGAAGTAGTTCACGTTCTCTGTGATTTATAGTATGATGACCAAGGAGGCAGTGTAGAGGGAGCAATGTGGTTAAAACAAGGCTGGCCATTCTTCAGCAGCAGAATAACCAAGCACCCTCTCAAGACACCCTCTCCTTGCATGTGATATTTGAACTGTGAAGTCAGCTACCACTTGAGGGTGATGCACTGTTTGTATGACAACAGCTATCTGTGTCCTAGCTAAAGGTTTGCAAAGCAATAAGCATATGCACAGCTGGCAAAGCTGTCTTAAAGGAGGTACATCTATTGTAAAAATGTCCCCTGACCTCATATGGCTAAACACAATGCGTAGAACTGATTTTAGCCTGCAGGGTGTTTTTGTATATGGGTGTCATGCACGGACCTGCTTTGAGGAGGATAATCTGATCATTCTGACAGAGGTCCATGAAGCCAGAGATGCGCTTGGCAAACTCTACCACATACTGGATTGCATTGGTGATGTGAATAGCACATTGTTGCCACATCACCTCAGCTGACTGAAAGAAAAAGCAAAAGACAGAGGGGCTTTACTAAAAAAACTAAAAAGAGTCCTCTGTGAACCTTGTACAAAAAAGCAACAGGGCATGATGAGCCAAACATTTGTGACTTTTGTACAATTATTTTTTCAAAGACTGAGACTGTGCAGAGTAATTCACAGTACAATTCACTAGATCAGACATAAGTCAACTCCGTAGAAGAAAGATATTTTCAACTAATTCTCTTGTTCTTTAATAAAGTCTAAGTGTGTATGAGGCTCTACTGGTCATATGCTTGTGTCACATATACCTTGGTCTGGTATGAGCGTGTCTCTTCTGGGCTATACAAGACCCACACCATTCTCTTCAGCTCCTCTGTGCTGTACTGGCTCGTCTCAATATGGGACTTCACCACACTCTGAGTTATACGCTCTGAACAAAAGGAAAGTTTGATTAAATCTTTGGTTTTTAAAGTTTCGTTCAAACACACAACAACAGTAGCCTTGTTCAGCTGCCAGGCATTACTGGATTCATCCGTACCTATGTCAAGCAGGGAGCAGCCCTCAGGCAGCGGGTTAAAGATAGCATGTGAGAAGAGTCCAGAGTCATGCAACAGCTGGTACTCATGCTTGATACTGTGGTTGCCGTCTACAAAGTCCAAGTTGGTCTGTTCTGGTGAACTCTGAGAAGATGAGCTGCTGCCCGCGCTGCCGCCCAGCATGTCCAGGTTACAGTAGTCTCCACCTGCGTCCTCTGGGGTCAGCGGCAGGTCGAAAAGCAGGCCCTCAGGCAGAGTGGTAATGTCGTCCAGATCGCTGAGGGCGGCGCTGGAGCCTCTCCTGTAGGTGCGCCCGTGGTCAATCATGTCATTATTCTCCTCGCAGGCACCAATTCCTGCACACTCCTGGGACTGCTGGTGCTTCTGGACCTCTGCATACAGACTGTCACGCTGCTTTTTGGACATTCGGCCAAATTTGACAGCTGAAACAGGAGGATGTAAAGGCCACAATTAAACACTGAAGAAGGTAATGGTCTACATCAAACAGAAATTACATGATGCATTCAATGTGATAAGTGGTGGGAGGTATAAAAGTGGGAAGTGGAAACTCTGAGTTAATTAAATATAGATCGAGTAGCTGAACTCACCATCGCGGCTCATGCCCAAAGCGAGACACTTCTGCAGCCTGCAGTGCTGACAGCGGTTACGGTTGGTCCGGTCAATAAGACAGTTTCTCTGTCGTGAGCAGGAATACATGGCATTGTTCTGCTGGCTGCGTCGAAAGAAACCCTACAGACAAAAAGACACGCATACACATAATGTCAATTAGTGGCGGGAAATGTGAGCATATAAACACCTTCATGGTTTTTACCTCCTTTTACCATGGTAACAACTCATGAGGTAAATGGGTGGCAGCTCACCTTGCAGCCTTCACAGGTGATGACACCATAGTGGATCCCTGATGATTTGTCCCCACAGATTTTACAGGGAATCACCTCTATCTGAGCTGGAGACAGAGAAGTGAATAAGGAAAACATCAGTTAATTATTATTATCAGTTGAATTATGTAGTTAATGACCCATTAACAAGTAAATACATGGATTTGGTGAAAAAGAATATGATTAAATACTAACTGCTGACATTGCTAGTGATAATAATACCCATATTTTTCTTACATTTTTCTTTTTCTTGCAAGGATGTAATCTCAGTGAATTAGTCAATTAATTGATTAGTCAATCAACATAAACTTTATCAGCCACTTTGAGCACTGGGAAACTATGATGGCCATTGTTCTTATTTTCTGACATTTTACAGAAAGGACAAGTAATTGATTGAATGAGAATATCATTGGCAAACCAAATGTAAATAAAAACAAGATGTGAGATTTTACCCTATTCAGCTTTTACACAATTTACCATTCCATTTACATAAACATATATAGAAAACCCTGCAAACCATAGATATGTACCAAGCAAACATGTACTTGGCCACCGTCCTGTAGCAATATAGAAACATTTTTTGTGCCAGTTGCAGGAACATTCAACATTTGCTTTTCAGGCCTCTTATGCAGACTGCAGATACTGTCAATAAAAAACCTCAGTCATATCAGATGAAAGCCTATAATAAATCAATGTGTAGTCTAGACAATCCTGATTTTTCACTCAAACTGAACTCAAACAAGATAACCACCACCTTGCATGTCACATTTCCCGGTGTGGGTAGACTCACTCAAATTTTCTCACAAGAAATTCAGGTTATTTCATGACAAGATGTCAAGACAAATGTTATCTGTGCCTTACAAGGGTTGTTGACTGACAGTGTTGCTAATAATGATGACATACATTTGTGATAATGTTACAGTATGGTGAAGAAACAGGAGAAGTGTCAATAACATAGTGGATCCCGTGACTGGCAGTATACATTATACACCTTGTGTTCATTGTCAAAGCCTGAGCCTTCTTACCCAGGAACAGCCTGTTCTTTTCATTATGTTGTTTATCTAAGTAGCTAGGCCTCCTCAAGCCCAGAATAGCAGGTCAATTGCATTAGCTGAGGCCCGGGGTTATAAAGTTTCACAGCTCTCTCCCTGTCTCTGTCGCTCCTTCTCCAGGATGAACAAAGTGTTAGCAGGTTAACAACGGCATACTGCCTTGCTGTCCCCTCCTAAGCCTACGATTGTGACCGCAAAACAACTGCAACTCGCTGTTACTGTGTGGACCGTTTGCAAGATTTGATTTGGCTCGGCTGCAGGGTGTGCAAAACGATCCTTAAACCACTTTTGTTGGGTCACACAGGGTATTAGGTAACCTGTAAATCACAGCGACAGCCATCACAGCTCTTCAGAAAATTGCTGTTTTCTAAACGGATCTTTCATAAACTACTCACAACCGACCAATCACATGAGTCACTCTGTGTGGGGGACAGATATGCGTCACAAACTGTGGCAGAGCTAAAGAGGTTAGTGACTGACATTACCCTGAAAATATCTGAATGTTTTTCCTTTCACAAAGACTTTTCTGCGCAGTGCTGGTGACATATTAAGAGTTTTTCGGTTTAGTTGAGTTGCTACTGTCCCGTGCAACTGGGGGATATAAATAAATAAAGGGCAATGGAAAAAAAATCCCTTTCTCCACTGCTCCCTTTATCGCTCCCCCTCCAGGGCCTCAACCCCGCCCTTCAGCCTGTTATATAACTGCCGTCTGGCCGCATTCCACGAACACACTCATTCAAAGGTGGTTGTCCTGGCAACGGTGTGACGATCCTCCCTCATCCCCCTGCGCTCCCATTGGCTGCTGAGCGGGCGACTTTGTACGTGACTCGCCACCTCACCTGCCAGTCAGCTGAGCGGCACCATCAGGCCCAGAGAGCAGGAGCTGCTCCACTGACACAGTTTCTCATTCGGCAAAGAGGGGAGGAGCTTGCGGTGGCAGGCTCGCAAGAAAGACAACCTGGTTTTCTTACGGCTTTTAAGGTGGAACTAAATCTGACCTAAGTAAGGCGAGGGTGGAGGGTGGAGCCCGTCTTTGTGTTTTGGAAAGAAAACAATATATGGTCTGATTACTGAAAGTTGGATGACCAGTTGAAACTGGCAAGGCCGCAAGTGCAACATCTGGAAACACTTTAAAAAAAACATCTCGTACAGTAAGCCGCAGCAGGGGAAGCAGACGCTGCTAATAGTAGCTCTCAACTTGTTGCAGCATGTCATGTATTTGAGTGAAATTTCAGCTGTGTTTGAGCTAGACCATAAATCTATTTTTACTCTAGTGCAGTTGGCTGCTCAGAAGCTCCTTCTGCCATTTTGGTCTATTGGCAAATACATGTTGCACAAATCACAACAGAGCACACAAATGTATAATGTTTAGTGTAAATAACAGTGTGTGGATGAGTTATTAGCGTGGCCTCACACAGCTAAAACAGACTACTCTGCAAACACTCACTTTTAGGTATGCTGAATTGCAGCATGAGTCTGAACAAAAGTTTCTTTATTCTTGTCAAAGTTTATTTAGAGCATTTCCAAGAATCTTTACTCTGAGAAAATCAAACAAGAAAAACATGAGATGTTACTGTTAAAAGAAGTAGTTTGAACAAAGTACTCTCTATTTTAGACAGAATGTAAGCAGTGTTAAAATAAAAATGATATAACTTAATTTGGCTATGCGAACACTCGCTTTGGGGCTTTATATATACCTCTTCTGTGCTGTAAACCCTCTGCCAGGGAGACTTTGACCTCTCATCCCAGCTAATCAAACAGAGTCCAAGGTCCTGTTTACCTTGCACTTTACATTTACCTACATTCTGATATGCTTCTGGGGCCTTTGTGGGAGGAATTGTACACAGTGACATATTGTGCAACAAAAGCTACCAACAGAAAGGCTTTGAACGGTCAAACTAGGCAGTTATTTTAATAAATATACAGTAATGACATTTGCTTGTCATCCTGTATTTCTACATATCACGCAATTCAACTACCATGTGTTTTCTATACATCTACTGTATGTAGACAGTAAAGACTTCTTTTTCTCCCCCTCCCACTGACCAACCTAGAACACAGATAGTACAATGTGGCCTGACACTTACCCCAAACTCTTTAAAAATGCACCATAGGTTAAGTTCATTACTCAGTAGAGGCAATAGTTGTGGAATGAGAGGTATTACTGTACAGTGGGTCTGTCTCAGTGGCCTGCATCATGCATCACCCCTCACCGCAAGTGTTTTTGGAGCAGTAGATTAACACTGAATAGGAAAAGTGCTTTACAAAATTGTGCATTATATAAAATCATAGTGTTTATATTATGTAAACGTGACGAACAAAAGACACACATTACTACAGCATATGTAAGAGAAATGTGGACTAATTAATTTCACACAAGTGGAATGTTTGTGAGATGTTTTCTCCTTACTTGTGACTGGAATTATTTCCTTTCAACCTACTGTGATACTGTTGGGGAAATGTACAGACAACACTTCCTGTCAGCCTTGAGAAAGAGAATAATTACAGTGTTACAGTGTATCTGCACACATTTCCCTCTCCTTTTTTCACTGCACACCTTTATGCTCTATAATATTCCAGTTAGCAATAAACACATGTACATTGAGTGACTTGATATAACACTATACCCAACAAACTATTTTCTCATTTCATAAATAAGGTACACTATCCTGTGTACTTGCACCTCTCCCCAATTAATAGACAATAAACATTCACACGCATAACAACAATGCTACTCCTGCCAAGAAAGCAGGCCTCACACTCTTAGCCTCTGTAATCCCTCACCATTGATCAGAGGAGATAAAGTGCATTCACTTGATCGTGGTGTTTATGCAGCTCAAAGCCCAAACCCAAGTGGGCCTCTGCAACACAAGCAAAGTCAGACTGAGGAATTCAGTCCACAGCATGTATGCTGCTCTGAACCGCAGGAAGAAATTTAGGACTCTGCTGCAGCAATCGTAGTCACCTTGAATTAAAATCTCTTTATGTTTGTTCAGATGTCACTTATCATGATGAATACTTGTTATACAGATATAAAGTATCACAAGGACCTTGCCTTAAGATATAACAACGCCTCAAGAAAAATATTATTTTTATGTAATCACTGGGTACAGTAAACGGTGAGCCTTGTCGTCAGAATGAGTAACAAAAAAAAGACCCAGTTCTGTGCTAACAGTCAACTTGCATACATAACATGCAGGCTGGGTGAAGAGCTAAAGCTTCAGATAAGGGAACTGGAATCTTAGCACGCAGTTGTCAGAGAGAGAGGGCACCTTGACACATACTGTAGCTCACTGCGAACCTGCCCAAGGCTGCACACTCAACAGATAGCAGACTCTGGGCCTGAGCTTGGCACAGCAGTGGCCATGGAAAGCAGAGACATGTTTTCCTTTTTACTGCTACCTTTGATCCTGGGCTACCTGAGCTCCAACACAGCCTCATAATAGCTTCAGTTCTGCACAAGCATCAGTGCGCCAGACCAAAGAATCTCAAAGTGCTTTGTTAAAGTTTTCTTAATTTGACTGTATCGCATCTTACCTGCCAAACCTGTTGCAGCACTTCCCAAGAACAACTCCTTGATAAACAAGTTAATTGCAAACTATCTATAAAGATGACCCAGGAAAGTCAAATCCACACACAACTTGCCTATTTTATTTATTTATTTTTTTCTCCTACAGTAAATTCAACTAGGCTGAACAAGGCTGAGGCTGAAATAGTAAATTATACACACACATACACATATATTTTTTTAAACATCAGATTGACAAGTCGTGCTTGACTGGAGTGACACACACCGTGGTTGATGTAAGTAACCTTAGCTGACAGAGGAAACTGAGCTTAACTGAGCCCTGCTGTGCCTCATGGTTACATGTGGGCTTGCTGTGCTCACATCCTGCTTGTCACAGCAGTGCATGGCTTTGACATCACTACACCATAACACTCATTAATTTCCTTACTGTTACTGTTAAATCTAACTGATGTATATATATATATATATATATATATATATATATATATATATATATATGTGTGTGTGTGTGTGTGTGTGTGTGTGTGTGTGTATATCACATATAAAATCATTGTTCCAGACCTTCACCTAAAATTGTTATTATGTTTTATTCTTTTGTGAGAAAAAGTAATAAATGGCAGAATAGGCCCTGCATGGCACATTCAAATCAGGTTCCAATCTGCAGGATTTTAAAAGAGGAGCACTCTGCCCTGACAACTGATTTAAATAATCAACGTTGTCTCATCAGTAGTGACGACAGACCGTGCCCATCCAACCCCAGGCGATCGCGCGCGCTCAAACACACACACACACACTTGCTGTAATCCTCATGACAGAACTAGGTCAATGGAGCACCTCTCTCTCTCTCTTTCTCTCTCTCACTCTCCTCCTCCCCCCACTTCAGACTGGCCGCCATTCTGCTGACGCTGATGATGCCGGCTGATGAACTAAAACACAGTAAAACTTACCATCAATTCTTTAAGGCGCATTACAAACATCACGTACATTAAAAGACTAACTAAAAAAAATATCATCGGTAAAACGGAAAAAACCAGCTGGATCATATAGAAGTCTTATAACATGAATGTAATGGAAAATGCAGCATAAAAAAGGCATAAAAAAACTAAGAAATTGGGACTATTTATTCATGGTAAACAATCCCTGCCAACAGATTTCCGTGCTTTGAGTTGCCAGCCTCTGAATCACTCCGCTCCTCCCCTCCTCTCTCTCTCTTACATAACTGGAGTTTCTCACCGGTGAATTAAAGTTACCGCAGCCACAACGCCAGCAAAAAAAAGTGCACAAAATCTTTAAGTTTATCCAAATAAACTGAACACACGGATAATCGAGCATTAACGCACAGACATGCGTTTCAGCCACATTTAAAATAAAACACTTTTAGATACAATGACATGCACTTTTGACGTTTAAACAGTGTGTTACCAACTCAGGTCAACAGGTCCTTAAGGTGACTGTTTTACACGCTGAGCCTTTGAATATCTTTTTTTATTCCCCTCCGCGGCACAGTTGGCTGTTTCTCCCCTGCAGCCTACGCACTTCGGACTCATCTCGAAGCGGAGCCTCGGCCGCCCTGAACGCATCTCGCCAAGTTATTTACAAACATCACGGGAGACAAAAGTGGCGACAAAATGTAACAACCTGCAGGAAGAAGAAGGAAAAAAAAGAAACTCACCTCTCATGTTTGCGGCGAAGTCTGGTCTAACTCTTCCAAGTCATACAACTCCAGGTGGGAACGAAGCGGAGGGACGGTGGGGGCGACGCGCACTTATTCGCTCCAAAGCGGAGCAGCTGGAAACTGTCACAACAGCAAATCCTCATATGGATTTTTCTAGCGCGAAAACAGCACGAAGTAAAATAAAAAAATAACAGAGCAACGCAGTGATGAGTTATTTATTTTCTGTCGGCCCCCGCGCAGCTCCGGAGGTGCTGCCGTGGCGAATAAAGAGAGAAAGACGCCTTGTAGGAGGGTGGCGCGGCGGCTCGTCGGCTCTCTGCTCCGTCCTGCTCCGCGGCTCGCTGTAACCTAGTTTCGGCGCGTGGACTACACATGATCCTCACCCCCCCCCGGCCCGCCCGCCTCGTGCCCCGTGAGCTGACGCGCGCGCCGCCCCTCCGCGCGCTTTAAGGAGGTTCACGCGTGCGTGGGAAAGTGTGGCAGTGTGTCAGTGCATAGCGACAGTCACCCGGCGTGGGAACTATTTAACAACAAGCGCGCTGTTTTATTTTCCTGGTAGATTCCTCCTCTCTGAGCGATCAGCAGAAAAGGAGTGATCTAATATTTTGAGGTTGCAGTTGGAGCCTAGATATTACAAGGAGGACTTCCCCGTGGCAACCTTACATAAACAGGCTATATATTATCGGATTGGAGGTTTATGGGCAAATTTAAAGGGTCATAACTGCATAACCTGCTCACGTCTTGAATAAAATTTATGTTAGTTCTGGTATCACTGAGGCATATGTCAAAACAAGTGAAAGCACAAGTGTAGTCCACCTTTTCTTGCACAGATTGCATGATGTAAACATTTGGTTTGCTGTCATTGTAACATGCAAGAGAAAGGAGGATTGTTTATATTGATGTGCATATATACATTTGTGTATTATTAATTTCACCAAAATCCTTCACATCGTGTTTGGGATTATTTTTATTTAATTACATTATTATTATTTTATCTTCAACCTGACACGTTTATTTGTTTTGGCTTTATGCTTTATATTTTCTTTATTTGCAAAGTCAGCGCTTTTATTTTGAAGGCCGGCGGAAGTGATTGTAACTTCCGGTCTGTCTCTCGTCAGTCTGCTTTAACCCTGACGGCGGGAGGTGGCCTTTTGGGTGGCATGAACATGAACACTCACACTCTGTTTGATATTGCATTTTATGCAGGAATAAACTGGCAGTCAGACAGCATCCTGTGCGTCCAGCGTCCCTCTGTGTCCAGTTCCCTTCTTTGCACCAGAACACAACGCAGTGTAGTTGGGGTGTGCAGGCGAGCCCGGCTACATTGGTGCCGTGACCTGGATTTCTTCGCTAAAGATCATCACCAGAGTGATTGCCGGTGGTTGTTGGGACAAGTAGGGACTTTCCAGAGGTTTTAAAAAAAAACAAAAAAAAAACAAAAGGGGACATTAACCTACCTTGTTAAAATGGCTGATGATGAGGATGTTAAGAGACCACTTAATTATGATGAGGGTGCCGTGGCATTGACTTTTGGGCGAGGCAGGTTTTTGGGTGATTCCACTCCAGTTAGGGGCATCAGTACTGTGGGTCACCCAGTTTTATCCCCCACTCACATGCACCGAGACATCACTAGCCCACAACAACAGGCATTTGATCCAGCCACTAACATCACAGGCATGGGGAGAGGGATGAGTGCAGTACGTCCCCGTACGTCATTTTCCAGTCACATGCACATTGACACATCTTCTCCCATACAAACAGACAAATACACAGTACATGAATGGGAGGAAGCTATGGATGTTTATCTGAAAAGAAGGGGCATTCCACCACATGAACACTCCCAAGAGATAATGTCAAAACTAATGGGGAAAGCTAAGGATGTTGTTAGGGTGACTTTCCGCAGCATCCCTTCTTTAAAGCCTGCTGAAGACCCCAAGCTTGTATTTGACATTCTCAAACAGCACTTCAGTGAAGTAACATATTCCTCCATGCCCCTAGCAGACTTCTACAACACCTTACAGGATTGTCACACCCTGACTGGAGAAAATCCAATGGACTACTGGATCCGGTTGAACAAAGCAGTGGATGTCGCTGATGAGTGCCTGAGGAGACAGGGGAGGAACATCGAGAATCCCGCTCATGAGGTCACTATGATGTTTGTAAAGCATTGTCCTGACCCTACACTCACTAGTGTGCTGAAATGTAAAACAGCAGAGAAGTGGACATCATATGAAATACAGGAGCATCTCATTGAACACCAGAGAAAGAAAAAAAATCAAGGTAAAACATGCCGCCCACCACAGCACAGGCAAGTTGGTGCCCATGCTCAGGTTTCAACACAGAAAGATGTAACTACTGATAACATGTGGGAGCACACTAGTGAACAAAACATGATGCAGCCGCCATCCACTTCTCCTGTTGAGAGCGCTTGCATTCAGTCCCTCATTGGCCTGTTAGATCGTGTGTTGGAGCAGAAAACTCAGTCAGCAATAAAAACTGGACCGAGCCGAGAGCAAGCAAATCCCTTCCAAAGGAGATGTAAAGTCTGCCAGGCAGCTGATCATTCTACAACAATGCACTGCAGACAGGAAAACTTATGTATGAGCTGTTTCAGACCTGGTCATTGGAGAAGAGAATGCAGACAACGCAAGCCAAGTCACAACGCCCCACCTTACTCCAACCAGTCTCAGCCCAGAGAAGAACAAGATAACGCACCTTTAAACTAAAGGGCTCACACCTGGAGAGGGGTTGTGTGGGCATTAAAGACATAACCCTCGAATGTGGTGAAGATTTGAAGGAGGTATACTCAAATGTGTGCACAGCAATGACTGATGACTGTACAGTAATTGTCCAAAACATTCACAGAATCGAAGCCTTTGGCGAATTATTCCACGCTCCAGTGATCGTAAATGGCTCTGTTCAGCTGCAAGGATTACTTGACTCTGGATCTATGGCGTGCACAATAAGTGAGGTGGCAGAACAGAGACTCTTATCTGAAAATATCCTGACACAACAGCAAGAATTGACACAGCGCGTTGTCCTTGTCAGCTGTGGAGGAGTACAGGTGAGCCCCAAGTGCATGTATGATATGGAGATGGAATTGTATGGGATCAAGTGTATGGTGCCAGTTCTAGTGGTTGCTGGTCAGAGAGACGAAATCATCGTAGGCACTAATCTGTTGAAGTATGTTGTCCGTCAGATGAAAAATGATGACACTTACTGGAAATTTATCTCATGCAACGGACAGGAGTCTGAAGAGTGTGAACGGTTCTTGGAGATGATGGCTGGCCTCACAAGGTGGAGAGGGGAGAACATACCAGACAAAGTGGGCACGGTCAAGCTGACTCAGGCGGTCACATTACAACCCAAAAAGGAGTATCTGTTGTGGGGCAGGCTACCAGGCAATGCCCCTATGTCACCTGGCAGTACAGTGATGGTGGAGCCCACTACATCAAAGTGTGCCCCTCGAGGCATTATAGTAGGCAGAGTGATCACACAATTGTGGGGGGATGGTTGGACTCCTATGAGAGTGACAAATATCACAGAAAAGCCTCTCACCCTGAAAAGAAACTGCAAGCTAGCAGATGTCTCTCCTTGTGTGGCAGCTGAAGATTTCACATTGCTTCAAAACTCCTGTGAGAGAGGAAATGACACAGATAAGACGACACATGACCGAAATAAGACTCCTGACAATACTGACCTGAAACAGAAACTGAAAAACCTTGGACTGGGAGATGTTGATATTGATGGTTGTCAGGTGAGCCCTTCCACCAAGAGTCAGCTGGTGGAAATGCTGGGACAATATCAAGATGTGTTCTCAAAACATCATCTAGATTGTGGAGAAGCCAAGGGCTTTGTGCACCGAATCCGTCTCACAGATGACCGTCCGTTTCGCCTACCATATCGCAGAGTGCCTCCAGCTCATTACCAAAAGCTACGCCAAGTCCTCACTGAGATGGAAGAGCAGGGGATCATACGGAAGTCCGTAAGCGAATTTGCGTCCCCTCTGGTGATGGTTTGGAAGAAGAACGGCGACCTCAGGATATGCACAGACTTTAGGTGGCTGAAATGCGAGGACTATAAAGGATGCTCATCCTCTGCCTCATTAGGCAGACTGTCTTGCTGCCCTTGGCGGAAACTCTGTTTTCAGCACCATGGATTTAACATCCGGGTTTTACAACCTGCTCATGCATGAGGAAGACAAAAAGTATACCGCCTTCACAACACCACTGGGCTTGCATGAGTATAACAGAATGCCGCAAGGACTCTGTAATAGCCCCGCATCCTTTATGAGGATGATGCTCAGCATTTTTGGCGACCTCAACTTTAGTACCCTGCTGTGTTATCTCGATGACCTCCTGGTGTTTGCCCCCTCAGAGCAAGAAGCCCTCAGCAGACTGGAAGCTGTTTTCCAGAGGTTGAGAGAACACAACTTGAAGCTGAGCCAAAAAAAAATGTCTGTGAAATTCCTCGGTCATGTTATCGATGGGGATGGGGTGGCTGTCGACCCAGGAAAGGTGGAAGTCATTGTCAGGATGACAAAGAATGACTTGATGGAGGATGACAGCCACACACCTTCAGTTCGGAGAGTGAAATCATTCCTTGGAATGATCTTCTATTATCAACATTTCATTCCCAACTGCTCCTCGATTGCCAAGCCTCTGTTCGCCCTCACGGCGGGTCAAAAGTGGAGAGGGAAGACTGGTAAATCAAACCAGAAGCCAGGAGTCTTCAGAAAGCTAAAACCCGCAGATTGGACTGATGATTGTGACTCTGCCTTCCTCAGCCTCAAAGAGAAGCTTCTAAATTGTGTGGTCCTCACCCACCCAGACTTCTCCAAACCACTGATCCTGTCCATTGACGCCTCTCTTGACGGTCTCGGGGCAGTTTTGTCCCAAATACCAGACCAGAGGGTGAGACAAAAGCCCGTCCGATCACCTTTGCAAGCAAGACTCTGACTGGCTCACAAAAGAGGTATCCAGCCCATCGCTTGAAATTCTTGGCGCTCAAGTGGAGTGTTTGTGAAAAATTTGGCCATTGGTTGAAGGAACACACTTTTACAGTGTGGACCGATAATAATCCACTAACCTACTTGATGACAAAACCCAAACTTGACGCCTACGAACAGCGGTGGGTGGCCAAACTGTCCCCATACACATTTGACATCAAGCACATCTCTGGATCAAAAAACATCGTGGCGGACGCCTTGAGTAGAGACCCCTTTTCCAGGTCAGTGGGTCAAAGGTTGATCAGTGAGCCATACGAAAACCTTTTGGCAGAAGCTGAGGCTACAAAGATGGAAGGAGTGCAAGATGTTTTCAGGTGCAGGGTTCATTGCTCTCAGGCACCAGTCTGCGCAACCTCAAAAGCTCCTTGTGGCAATCAAGTGGTAAATCAGGGCTCCTCTGATGTTAAGTCTATCTGTGAAGCTCACATTGAGTGGGAAAAGGCTGCAGAGTCAAGAGCAGTGCAGTTTCTTAAAGTGCTTCCTCAGATGGCAGCCTCTGAACAAAGTGCACTTCCGGCTCTGTCTCTTGAGGAGCTCCGTCACAGTCAGGAGTCGGATCCAGACATCCAGGGGGTCCTACGGCTTGTAGAACGGGGGGAGCCACCATCTAGGAGGGAAAGAAGCAACTTACCTTACAAGGCACGAGCGTTATGCAAACAGTGGCATCGCCTAAAAGTCCAAGATGGAGTCATCTATAGGATTATAAAAGACCCATCAACTAGACACACAAGGTATCAGTTTGTCTTACCAACCACCTGTAAAGCTAAGGCCCTTTCTGGGGTGCATGATCTCGCAGGGCACCAAGGACAAGCTAGAACCCTACACCTGGCCAGACAACGCTTTTTCTGGCCGCAAATGGAAAGAGACATTAAGGATTACGTGAAATGCTGCCAGCGATGTATCCTTGCAAAATCCCCTGAACCAGCTGCTCGAGCCCCGCTGGAGAGCATCCACACCTCAGCACCCATGGAGTTGGTGTGTATAGACTTCTGGAGTGCTGGGGATAGCAAGCAAAGGTCGGTGGATGTCCTGGTCGTAACCGACCACTTTACAAAATTGGCTCATGCTTTCCCCTGTGTAAATCAGACAGCAAAACAGGTTGCACGAAACTACTGGATATGCACCATTCTATCTAATGTTTGGTCGAGTCCCTAGGCTCCCAGTGGATATGGTCTTCCGGCAGGTCCTGAAAGACGCCAGTGTGGTCGACTACAAGACCTATGCAAGCAAACTGATGGCAAGCCTTCATGAGGCTGCTGGAATTGCTCAGCAGCATACAAGAAAAGAGCAGCAGCATCAAGCCGATGGCTACAACAAAAAGGTCAGGGGCACCTGTCTAAATGTGGGGGACAGAGTTTTGCTTGCCAACAAAGCAGAGAGAGGAAAAAGGAAGTTGGCAGATAAGCGGGAACCAACAATCTATACAGTGATGGACTGTAACCCCCAAACTCACATCTACAAAATCGAAGATGAGAACGGGAAGACTAGGGTGGTGCATCGGAACTTGTTATTGGATGTGAGCTTTTTACCAGTCCCTGAGCAAACCAGCGCAGAATCCAGTTCAGCCACCAAAGATGGGATCAGTGGATCCCAGACTCAGCCACCAGATGCCTTAAGAGGTCTGCCGGAGGAAATTTCAGAGAATCGGACCCTCTCATGGGTGTGCATGTCTTCAGATGTTGGCTGTGAGTCACTGGGGAACGGTGAAGAGTCATGACATCTGCAACCTGGGAGTCAGATCAGCTTTCATGTGCAGGTTCCTTGGATAACTCTGCAAGTAGTGGAATCGCAGGGCAGAGGGGGAAGGACTTACCTTCGAGAGACTCACCTGACTCCAATGTGATTTCCAGGTCACACACACCAGATGATCATAATGACTCTCAACCCAGTGTTCACAACATGAGTGGGGCAGGATATGATGACATCTTACCTGAGACAGTGGTTGGTAATCAAGCGCCAGCACAAACTTCAGGGGCTGGGGGACATGTTGTCAGAACACGTGCAGGCAGAGTTGTTAAGGCAGTTAATCGTCTTATAGAGAACATGGCACAGAAACCACTTACAAGGGGTATTGTGAAAGGGTTAAGCAGAAAATCTCAGTCTCTGTTGACCCTGTCTTAATGTACAAAGGGGACGCAACAATGTATATTATGAAGTATTTTATTTTTTTGTTTTGTTTTAGAAGACGTATTACAATTTTTACTTTTTTTATCCCATGTGATAAATGTTTACACTGGCAGTATGTATTTCAAGATTTTATGTGGTGTAAGAGGCACCATATCGACTAGGAGGGACAGTAGCCTGATCAACTCTTGTCTTCTCTGAACTTATTTCATAAGTAGCTTCATATGCTATGTTAATGACCCAGATTCAAGGGGTCATCTTGGTTTGAGTGAGTGTGAACGTTTTATCTCTTGTTATCACCTACTGTACTAAATGTAGTTCTCTTCATATGCTCAGGATTTTGGAGAAATTAAGGAGGGGTGAATGTAACATGCAAGAGAAAGGAGGATTGTTTATATTGATGTGCATATATACATTTGTGTATTATTAATTTCACCAAAATCCTTCACATCGTGTTTTGGGATTATTTTTATTTAATTACATTATTATTATTTTATCTTCAACCTGGCACGTTTATTTGTTTTGGCTTTATGCTTTATATTTTCTTTATTTGCAAAGTCAGCGTTTTTATTTTGAAGGCCAGCGGAAGTGATTTTAACTTCCGGTCTGTCTCTCGTCAGTCTGCTTTAACCCTGACGGCGGGAGGTGGCCTTTTGGATGGCATGAACACGAACACTCACACTCTGTTTGATATTGCATTTTATGCAGGAATAAACTGGCAGTCAGACAGCATCCTGTGCGTCCAGCGTCCCTCTGTGTCCAGTCCCCTTCTTTGCACCAGAACACAACGCAGTGTAGTTGGGGTGTGCAGGCGAGCCCGGCTACATCATATCATTTGAATTTGCAGCATCTGAAAGGTGATTGTTGTTACACACTGAAATGAATGTCAACCAGTGGCCACACAGAAGGTAAGAGACATGCATTAGACAATCTGAAAAGCTATACATGGTAGTCTATGGTTTGACAAAATGGTTGCAAGTGTGTGTTATGCTGGGCTAAGATGGTTATGATCCGGTCAGCCCTGCATTTTTAGTTTCATGGACATACAATACACTGCAGTTGATATTACCCTGAGGAGCGCAGAAAATAATGCTGATTTCTCCCATATGGTAGCCATCGTGTTTGTACAGCTCTAATATATACTCATACATACACATATTTCTGTCACTTTTAACACATCATATTAATCATGAGGAGCTTTGGCTGTCAGCAGCTGTGGTGCGTTTTAACACAAATCAAATAATAAAAACTACACATGAAGAAATATGGGCTGAATATACTGTGATGTTTTTTTTTTGAGAATTAAATAGCCATATCTATCATGAGAGAAGCTGTTGTGTCCTCAGTTGAAAGAAGCAGAGAAGCTGTTGTGTCCTCAGTTTTCCTTTAGCTGGATGCAGCAGTGTAAGACTCTGCATTATATCACTGGATTAACAAACACTAAGCTTGGTAGAGGAATTAACTGTGAACTCGGGTCGTTGTGCTGTGTTATGTTTTCCATTTCCTGAAAGGCTGAAATCCAGGTTACTTTCAAAGCACTTAGAACTTTTAAAGCGCATCTATCTATCTATCTATCTATCTATCTATCTATCTATCTATCTATCTATCTATCTATCTATCTATCTATCTATCTATCTATCTATCTATCTATCTATCTATCTATCTATCTATCTCCCATTGAAATGGGGTTGTGTGTAATAGAAAGACAGCAGGCACGCCTTCCCACTTTACCACAATATAGCCTTTGACACATACCAAAATCATTAATAACATTGCTGATGACAATACTTGATTTCCAGGCGTGGGTACGATGACGACTGGATCATGTAACTTAGGCACAGTTATGAAATGAGGAGAAGAGAGAGATTATGGAAAGTAGGTTAGTGGAGCAACACAGAGCGTTCACACCCCTCCCTCCCTCTCCCGTCTCTCTGGTGTGCATGCGTGGTGAGTCTTCCCCTGTCTGTTTGTCTTTTTCCACTGCAAACGCTTTTGTCCTGCATCATATCTCAGGCAAAGCTCTTAAAAGTTTTGCATACAATCTCTGAGCACCACCTACAGAGTTCGTGCTTTATATTGTGCTTATCTCCCTCCATTGTTCCTCTATGCTCACATGCTTGTGTGCTTAGTCTGTACTTTTCTATAGGTCCTGCCTCTCCCTCTCCCTACTTCTGCAAAAAAAAGAAGAAGAAAAACATGAGTGCAAAGTAATAATGTATTGCTTCTTCCTAAATGAACAGTTTAAAAATACAATGCTGGGAAAAAGTAAAACTGTTTTGCTTTATTATATTTTCTATAAACTTCCTCTTCCTCCCATTTATGTGGTTTTGTCAGTCTGATGGTTTCCTTCCTGATCCTCATCTGCCATTTTTTTTTCTCGGGTTATATTATGCTCCTCAGCATATCCCGCTGTCGCCATGAAGCACACACACATCCATCCGGTGTTTGCCTGCAACGTCACTGACCTCCTGACCCTGAATCTTACGTAACCATGGCAATACCCAAATTAGAACATGGAGCATGGAAAGAGGGTGGCGCTTAGTGCTTCACATACAGGCCCATAGCTCCCAACCAGCTTTCCAGATTAAAACAGATGGAAGGAACGAGCCTCTGTGTCTGTGTTCGTTTGTGGACTCTTTGTATATGCGTGTGCATGCAGGGCCAGAGAGATGGAAACTAAAGGTGTAATCAGACACCTTCTCCCCTGAAACCGAGGTGGTGTTGGTCATCATCACACACAGAAGCGTTTTCCGCACGTTCACGAATGCATTGACAATTTAATATCTGAAACTGGCCTCTGCCTCGCAGCGCACAAAGCCCAGTATACTGAGAGGATTATTTTGGGATCCAGGCTCTGGCTTCCATAATCCTCCATCCTCTCCTTTCCCTCATCCTGCTAAATCCTCTCCCTTCTCCCCTTTCAGATGCCCACTAATCTCTCTCACTCCATCTCTCCATGTGGCTGTAATCTGGTTTGTACCTATCTTTCACCTGCGACAGGTTCACATCAATAGGTCAGTGTGCCAAACTGCAGGGCGCTCCTTCCTCTTCCTCCAAGTTGTGATGCTGAAAGAGTCACTGTATTCCCACTCACATGCTCCTTCTGAAGCTTTCTACTGTATCATGTGCCTCTCATCAGCAGACTGAGTTTGCGCCATCTCCGTTTGGTGAATTAGCAAGCTTCTGTTTGCTAATAATAACACAAGTACAAATGATGCTGATGGGGATGTCATTAATTTAGCAGGAATTTGATCAAATTAAAAATTGGACAAATTAAGCTTTGACATGACAAGGGCACTAGGTTGGTAGGATCTATCATCAGCGGGGACCACGAGTGTTTGTCCAAAATTCAATGCCAGCAATCCCATACTTTTGGAAGCAATTCAGTCTGGAACTACAAAGCAACATGCAGTCACGCCACTGGTGTTGCTAGAAACTGCAGAGGTAAAGAAGCTCTTTTGCTCATTCATAAGTGGTTTTTCTCACAAATGCTCTCACTTAGGATAACCTTTAAACTGAAACTAATGCTGCTGCTTCAGTATTCTGCGCCTCATCAGCTACGGTATTGTGCTCACAGCAAGGTGAACTAGATGTTACATGGGCGGCATGAACTAATGAGCTAAACAAACAAATAAGAAGCAAACTGGCGTGCCCTTCAGTTCTTTTTTGACTTGGTATTTGTCCTCCCTCAGCAGCTGTTGATACCAGAGATGGCTGAGTTTATTACCCTCAGGTGCACATTAGCCTCACATCCTGTCATCGGGAGTCATGCTGTTTATTTGGTCTTGACGGGCAATATTTAAACGATAGACATCCAATTAAAGCTGACATTTACCATGGCATATCTGTCCATGCTGCTTCCTCACACGGCATTTGTCCTGTTGTCTGTCGATAGCGCTCTGCCTCCATCTAGATTACATCGCATCTGACAGTCATGACAGCAAGAAGCGACTGCAGGCATTTGCAGCGTTGTGACAGGGGTTTGATAAAAGGATAGAGGAATAAACATCAATTTAGACAGCCTAATAGATAATACCAGGTCCCAGAACAGATTATGGAAGAGATTATGTATGTGAGATAAAAATTGAGTCTTAGAGGAATATTAAATAAGAATGGACCTGGACCAGGGATAGCAACCAATGGGGGCAGGGATATTTATCTTCTCAGGATGATGGTCTAGATGAGATTGTGTATTCACAGGTGAAACTTGCGCTAAATTAGAGTTTCTATTCATAGGCCTTTATATTGTTCTCCAACCACAATACCTGGTCATGAGTAAGTCCTTTCATTTCCATGGTCGTCTCTGAATAAGATCCAAAGGCGTCTTTGTTGCCTTTGTCTGTAAGGCCTGGAAGTTCATTACCTCATATATCATTCTTCCCATCTGCTGTTATTTTTCCCGCTCCTCCCTTCATTGCTAATTAGGTGCTAATCCTGTCCTCATTTCTATGGTTACAATGCTTTTTATGCGTTCAGTTGAATGGACGATAAAATATGTTACCTGAAGACAAAAACTGGGTTTTGTCAAAGTCATGCCTCTGCTTATGTCTAGTATCTGAGGCCGTTACATGTTACTACAGACTACAGAGTCAGAGGTTGATTGGAAGTTGGCTTTTTAGTATTACAACCTCTATATGAGTTGACTGACCAATCAAACAACTGCAAACGCAACATAACTACAAAGATACATAAAATTATCATAAAGAAATGCAACACCACAACACATTGATGTAAAAAGGACACAAAGAGACACAAAACAACTACAAAAAGATGCCAAACGACTACAATTAGATTGAAAAAAAAAAAATCAAAATGACTACAAATGACACAGTTGTGTTAGTGCTTCTTCACTCTGTGTGACTTGCTCGTTTGTAAGAGGGGTGGGGTCCTACAATATTTGTCAAACAGAAAACACAATTGGCCACAAAGGTGTCTCTATTGCTTTTCACATTTTCTCCACACCCACCTCCCCTGAATACCCTGTAGAAACCAGTTTACTAGGCCAGCCACAGTTTCAATATCAAGAGGACTAAATAGAAAAGAAAAATACAGCAAACCGAAAGATCAATGGAGTAGATAATTAGGTCATGGGGTCTCACTGTATGTAGTGTGTAGGAGTGTGTGTGTGCATGCTACAGTGTGGAAACTAATTGCAGAGTCTCTGAAAAAAAAGAGGATATGTGCATGTGAGCGTGAGCATGACCCGGTGTGTATCCACCAGGAGCCATTTTAACATGTTGCTTCTTGCACCAGAAAAACAACAACAAAAAAAAAACAACATTGCTTAATCATTTTAGCATATTTTAGCATTGCAGTAGTAGTCTGAACGTAGATTAAGGATACAAGATTTGTTTTTCTGAGTGATTTTATATCTACATATAAAGAAAACTAACAAAAATAAAAAATAATCTCAGGGAAGCAAAAAGTGTGAGCACGAGAGATAAGATGGAGAGACACAGAGACTTTAAGGGGAGGGAAGAGTGCAACAAAGCCAAGTCGGTGTCTCAACAATCTGAAGATGATACTGAAAGGAGATCTGCCGTTTCCAGCGCTCGCTTCCATGACAACAACCGTTGACAGGGCCCCCGAACCCATGGCTAGTCTGTAATGAATCATCTGCCCTGAAGGTGAGGTAACACCGACAAATGCACACATATGTGCATGCGAGGACTCACACACAAGCGTGTGCAGAGACACACATGATATGCACACACACACACGCACAGCCGTGTTCTCCTCTCACACCAGATGGGCTATCAGAGAACGCCTGTTTACCTCCAACAGAAGTGGAGTCAGAAAAAAAAACAAAAAAACGCACGTTTATGTCAAGGAGATTGTTTTTCAGCTGTGGTGTATTGATCGAAGAGGGAAGTGAACTGCAGCTACAACCATAAGAGTAGTTAACACACACCTGCTGATTAATGGCTAAACCTGATTACTGGTATTGAGCCACACCTGGTATCACTGTGTGTGCATGTGTGCGTGCTTGTTTGTCAACCTATAATCCTGTGGCAGAACTGACAGAGATTGAGTCAGTCTGTTACACCTTTCAAGAAGGGGCTGGAGATGCACCTACAATCCCCTGCTTGTGTTATATTTGGAAAATGTTGGCCTTTGAATTCATAATGGCTGACACATGTTTTGGGCCGAGCCATCAAACGGAGAAAAGTTTCAAATTTCACACATGCTTGAAAGATTATGTCCGCGGCTGCTCTGTGTTCTTGGCCTGTGACAATCAGAGTGTTTGACAAACCATCTGTAACTCAAGTGCTGTTAAGGGCCAACCTGGGGCCCCATCCTTCTCTTTCTTCATACCTCTTGCACACCCTCTGTCTATCAGCGTCTGTGCAGAGAGAGATTGAGCAACAGAAGAAAGAAGCCATTCTCTCCCTTTCTGCTAAATATGAATACAATCATACAATCACGCTTAGCTACTTTAGGTGTTGATACTTAATTGAACAAAAAGAAATCTCTAGGCCTTAATATGATAAAATAAGGGACTTTTTGATTAAATGGAGCCTTTATCGGTACCATCAGATATTGCAACACCTACTCGTGGTAACAGCAGGTGCAGTTTAATACCACAGCAAATGCTCTTCTGACAGCTGCTTTATCAGAAACAACAGTAGAGCCACTGGCATATCTGTTTACAGTACAAACTCCTGTTGTTTTAAAAGAGAAACCAGTCAAAAATAATTGCTGATCTGATTAAATGTTGCACATCATGCAGGTAGTTTTTTCAAACCGCTGTGGCTTGTTTTCAAGACTTAGTGATGAATAGTTGCTGTTGGCACTAACATCAGTCAGTAAATGCGTTGCGCTTCTTGTTACTGTGACATAACAAAAGCCAGTCCATGCAACGCCACTTGGAAGCTTTTATTGTGATCTACCAGCAGTAGGAAATGTTGGGTTAGCTTTAGCAGATAACTATTACCATAACCAGTGAGGCTAATATCAGTGAGATAAAGTTACAGAGAGTAATGCTGGCTTGCATTGTTTCCTGTGAATCCCTCATGCATCCGGCAGCAATGGCAGTGAAAGCTACTGAACAGAAACATTATTATAAAAAACAAACACACTGAATGGTGACAAAAACATCTAAATCAAAATTTCATGAAAATCTGAGAGACTATAACATAACATGTTAAATGTGTGAGCCCCCTAAATGAATCATGAATACGTTTGAGCACTGCAGGGAGGCAGAGATTGTCATCTTGTCCTCAAGACCCGTGGAAGGCTGTGTCCCCAATTTCTATTGTATTGGTAAAAGGTGAATTAAGATGAGCGTGGTGGGCTGTATATGGGCCACTGCCATGCTGCTGAGGATTTACTTATCCCTGATGAATCAGCGTGATATGCCATGTGCTTCTGACCTACTTACCAAAGCATGACCCATGTATACATGAACACACAAGCAGGTATGAGCTGCGTGCACAAGCTATACAGATCAGACCAGAGCACTGTCACACCACTGCCGCTGCCTTGCAACAACATTAAAGTCTTAAATCCAGCTTCAGTTGTTGACATGGCTCCCTCTCTCCTCCCTCCTTCTTTTTTTCTCCTACAAAAATAGATAAAAATTAAACTACTTCAGCACCAATGCCACATATAACAAATTAAATACAGGGTCAATTAATTCGCTTTTTTAAAAACTTTCATTCATATAATTGATTCTCCCATCTTGTTTTCTTGTCTGGTGGCCTACTTTTTCAAACCCCATCATCTTCATCCACCAGTTCCTCATTGCTCTTCCGTCCTCGAGCCTTCAGGCACTCCGGGGTTATGTCAGATCATCCATTTATCCTCATACCTTCCACTTGCCTTTCTTGGAAATTACTCTCTATTATTATTAGAGAAAAAAATCTTCACTGGCATCTGTGAAAAACATAAATAGCCTAAAGGTGAATGAACTAAAATGACCTAGATCTTCTGTCATTTCTACACTACATAAGTGTGTTTGCATAATGTATTGTATGCATGTGTATGTTTTGGTTCAGTTTTTTTTTTTTAACTCCACCCCACCACAATTCACTCTCTCGTGACTCAATGCATTTACTCCCCTCTCCACATTAAAAACAAACATGTTGTCTCTTCTGTTAGACGCGAGGTGTAGTAAATCATTCAATTATTTTTTTTGTATACTCAGGTCAGTTCAAAACGGTCTTTTCTCTCAGCAGGAGAGACACATCTTTGTTTATGTATGGCCCCCTCTTTTCCCCCTCTGGTTTTATTGGAGTCATGTGGCAAAGATTGTTTTGATTAATAACCCACTGTGGCGAAACAACGACCCCTGGTGATGACAGGTATGAAGGCACTTTGGGCTCCTTACATAATAAACGCTCCTGTTTGGCACAGCTGCCTTCTGCAAAAGTGCGGCTTGATACGTGTGATGTTCGGTAATTGGGACGGGGCTTAGTGCCAAATCTTCAGTCTGCAAAACCAGTTAATCAGTTGATCAAGGAACTCTGTGTTGTCTTCTGTCCTTCAGACTATAAAAGACAAGAGGCAAGATGGGAGACTCAGACAAACCTTAAATCCACAGTCAGTATTATAATATCATGTTTTTAATAGTTGATTTTTAGTCCAGCTTTAGTCCAAGTCTCTATGACTTGCGCTTCTGGCTCCACATTCTTGCTTTTTAATGTTTCAGTGTCCTTTATCTCATTTGTCTTTAAGTCATTATTTTCTTTCTCTTGACATATCTTTATTTCCTTTTATCTATTTTATTTTTAATCTATTTTATTGTCATTATGATTTCACTTCTAACATACACTTCTATTTTTCATGTCTCCAGTTGTTTTACTGTTTGAGTTTGAATTGCTCTTACGTGTATGAAAAGTCTTTTGCAAAATGAATAAACAAATAAATGAATAAATACATGAATAGATAAACTGAGGTGTAAACCAAATGTTAGTTCAAAACACAAGAGACCTGCTGTCATGTAGACATTGATTGATAGGTCTTTCACTGTAACACAGGGAAAACGCCAGCAGAAACTTAATCTAGGTCATACATGAGTTCCTGAGAAGAATTACAATTAATACAGAAAATAAAACCTGTATTTTATATTATGATTAGTTTGACAATTATCATAATTATATATGCATGTAATTATTAGTAAAAAAAACCCAAAAAGGATTGTGTCTTTAATGAAGAAGAAACAGTAAACGTGGTGTTACATCACTGACAGGTAACAAATACCAAAGTAACTAGGAGGTCAAATGTGGGAGAAAAGGGGGGACAAAGGAGATGGGAAGTGAAAGATGAGGAAAGGTTGAGAAGTGGGAAAGCGAAGATGTACCGCTCAGGGCTGGGAGGAAAATTACTGCATCCAGTAACCCTTCCTCACCCTCTACATTTACACACAAAACCTTACATCTTTTTTTCATTTACATCCATCCATTTTCTATTCCCGCTTTATCCTGACAGACTCCTAACAGGGTCGTCAGGGGGTGCTGGAGCCTATCTCAGCTATCTTGGGTGAGAGGCGGAGGTACCACCCTGGACTGGATGCCAGTCAGTCACAGGGCTGACATAGACAGACAACCACTCACATTCATACCTAGGGGCAATTTAGAGTTGTCAGTTAACCTAACCTGCATGTCTTTGGATTGTGGGAGGAAGCTGGGAGAGAGAAACCCACGCAGGCACAGGGAGAACATGCAAACTACACACAGAAGGGCCTATGTCAACCGGGGATTAAACCCAGAATCCCTCTTGCTGTGAGGTGACAGTGCTAACCACTACACCACTGTGCCACCCTTTTCATTTACATCAGTGAGGAATTCAATCTTCCGATTATCACTGCAAGAATTACTTGCACCTTTAATATATTTCTTGTAAGTGGCAGATGGAGAGCTGCAACTGTGTGCCATTCATTAGCTCTTAGAGATGATTCAAGGCATTTGGAGCTTGCTGGGATGTGACGAATCTGTGGCTACTTCTCATTATTGCATAAGTGATGCCATCCCCCTTTCAATAAAGTTGTGAGTGAAGCAATGAAAGCGTTCATAACTGCATCGCTGTGTGGATAAACTGAGATACAGCACCAGGAATTTTTAAATATATAGCACAGTTGATTGTCAATTGCATAAATTGGATTGCTGAAGGAATTTAGCCATGGATTTATTATTTCCTGCTCATAAACCCTCCAGTAATATTCAGAGACATCCCCAGGAGCTTTAATCTAATCTCTGGCCAGATTCAATATTGAGAAACATCCAACGAGATCAGAGTGACACTTTATTGTTTTTCCCATGAGAGTTTCTAGGTTACCTGAAAAAAAGAAAGAGGGAAAGGTCTTTTAATGCCATTTCCTGCACAGAACTACTGTGTAAAGTTTTCATATGTAGTAAAACACCTGCCACTGGTTTCTTGAACTGTGGTCTGGCCTCAAAGGAGCAGCTCACAGTACATCGAGAGGGTAATAAGCTGAGAATAAGGGAGTCATTCTGATTAAATTGAATTTGATACTTAATTGCAAGGGCATTCACATTTAAATAAAATGTAATAAAATGTGATTGATAAGTGAATAACACTCTGAATCGCAACATTCACTTTACTACAGTTCATCAGACTGAATTACTTTAAATTGCTGTCTGCTATAATTGAGTTGAACGCGTGGACCTACGTGTAAACACTGTGTTATGTCAGCAAGTGCAGCGTCTATTATTAGGTGGTACACATAATGTAATGTAGGCATTACTTACTTCTCTTAGTGTGTAGGATAACTCGTTATTTAAGAACGGATCGGTAAACAATCCCTAATTAGTCTGACATAATGCTAATTGTGCCAGAAGTTGTGAATAATAGATCAAACTTTGTCTCAGAATGGTTCAACTGACCCAGATCAGGATTTTCTTAATTCATTAATTTAACACATCTTTTTTTTTGTCTTTTTAGTGTAAAAGACAGTCTACACGCACCTGGAAAACCTGGAACATTTAATTAAACTCTCTCTGAGAATAAATTGAATTTGTTATTAAAGAGACGCAGCATTTCAGCCTCGGAAATGAGGACACAAGCGGGACAACAAAGATATTCCTGTTTCCCCTGTCCTGTTTCACAGACTTTGTGATTGTTTCACATCTTGTGATGGCGGCTTGTGATCCGTTGTGCAATCTGTGGATAAAAGCAGTAAATAGATTATGGACAGTCACAGAAAGAGAGACAAAGAGAGACAGGTTTTTGAATGAATTATAAATGGGATGTTAGGTAACGTTCAGTTCCTTTGATGTTACTTGACGGCCATCCCAGATGAAAGCGGTGATGAAATGCTTCGTTTCTCGTTGGGTTATCAGAGAGTAAACACAACGTTCCAGGGAGAAACCTACACCCACACATGCACACATAGCTGCTAATCTATGGTCATGGAGACCAATTGTTCCCATGCAGCGTGATGTGGGTGTGGTTATGGGGAAAAGTGGGTCTTTTCCAGCGCATACAAACAAAAGCTGCTGAAACGAGGTGATGTAACTCATCTGCTTTAACTCGATGTGCATGAACAGAGAGGAAAATTGTAAAATGACACTGGAGCTAATCAAATTACCAGTGTCTGTAATCAAGTAAATGAATCCCTTTAAATAAGCCTGTCAACAAAGACTCCCTGACTCTGAATCTGCAGTTAAAATATTCTTAATATTCTGAATTTGTAGAAGGTGGCTTTTAACTATGTTTGTCCTGCAGGGCAGCATATTCATCATCATTATCTGCTCAGACAAAGTTTGGTTTTAAATTACTGTTCATGCCATCGCAGCATGTGAGATGAGATGAATGCACTGATGTGAGAAACAGGCGCTGCGAGATGCAGGATGTGACCAAGGAGAGGGGAAGTCTGCTCAGACCTGTTTTGTATCAGTCTGAAGGTAAGAGTCTGTTTCCCTCTTCATCTTACATACGGTGCAAGGCCTCTTTCTCATCCTGTTGACTGTACAATGCAATGATGAATGGTGATGACACATGATAATGAAGACAGAACAATTGGTACCCACATATTGTGCACATATGGATGCGCACAATAAAAAAAAAACTCGCAGTCAAAGTACAGAAAAGGGTTTAAACAGAGATTTACACACACACACACACACACACACACACACACACACACACATGTTTGTATTTCTATACTGGCTCAGTGGTTCTCAACCTTTTTGGCGTGTGGCCTTGAAGATGAAGCAATATTTACAAGAGTTACCTAACAGGTTATGGACTTACTGTGGACTTGAATTTTGAGCCAAAGAGTGGTTCTCCCTTTTCACATTGTTTGTTTGAGGGTATTTTTTTTTATAATTTTGACCCCATCATAACATCGTGCCTGACATGAACCTGAATCCTAACCTCATCCTCAACCCAACTCTGACCTTAATGGAAAAGTTCAAAATTTTGAGAAATATACTTACGCTTTTTTTCTGCACAGCCTGGCGAGCTTGTTACCTTTGGACAGAGCCAGGATAGCTGTTTCCCCCTGTTTTCAGTCTTTATATAAAGCCTAGCTAACTGGCTGTTGGCACTAATATCAGATTCAGAGACATGCATGGTAATGATTTTCTCATGTGATTCAAGTGAACATCCATAATGTTTAATGGTACTTTCAAAACCCCAGAGCCCAGAGCAAACAGCTATTTGTGAACTCTTGCATTTGTGATCTTGTATGTTATTTATTGAGGGCCAAACTGAACCAGGGACTCACAGGATCTGTCCTGAAATAAACAGCGAGCTAGAAATGATTCTTTGGCTCTGAGGTAATTGATGAAGCTGAGCTGACCAGGTCAGAGGCAGAGAGTACTATGTATCAGTCCTGTTGGTCTCACTTTCAGTCTTGCTGTGGTTGGTGGACTGTGGTAAGACAAGGCACAAGATAAGACGTATCATGGCGAATGATCTATAATGGCTCAGAGGAGGCTCAGTTTTCAATTAATCCAGCCGGCATTGTGTTACAGCCCATCGGTACCACAGCTAATCGCCAGGACTGGGCCTGACACACTGACACAAATTTATAGCCACAACACACACATTCATCCATAAACATCTGACTGAGCACAGGAGGCAATGTATGTCATGTGAGTTGCGTGTGTGTTTCAGTATAAGCCTGTGCATGTAGGTAGGCAATAACAATTCAGTAAAATTTTACTCTAGAGGAAACAGGGTTTTTTAAAAGAGATTCATGTCATTTTAGAGACATGAAATTGTTGTACTTAACAGAAAGTCATATGATCATTTAAAAAAAATTATATAGCTCAATATGCACAAATTGCTCATTGGCTTTACTATCTGTACAGAATACAACACCCCATATGGGAAAATTCCCCAAAATAACCCTTTAACAGTGAAATAAATGTAGATACTAAGTGTACAGAATAGAAAATCCCACTGTGTACAATTTTGTTGACAGAAATGCAGATTGTAGAACAAGAGTGAAGAGCAGGAAATATGTCAAGGAACCGACAAAATATAGTTTAACATGAAGAGGAAACAACGCAGCATGAACACCCAGGAGTCACTCTAGTCTGGTCACGATGCATCAATTTACAGCATATTTACATCTCGGCAGAATGTATCTGCAATTTACTGATCCCTGAACTGGGTTTCCATGGAGACGCCTGGTTGCCTCACCAACCCACCCAGCTGGACAATGGCAGAGGTAATCTCGGCATCACATAAAGCAGGTAAACACCTTTGTGTGCAGGAGCAAAGAAAAAATGAGGACAGTTTACTGGAAAATTGGGAAAGAGATGGGAGCAGAAATGAGGGTTGCATTGAAGGTACAGAGGGGGCCTGAAATGGGACAAAAGACCTCACTGATGAAACAGCATTCGGCCCTACTGCCCCAGTAAACTCTGACATCTACAAATTGACAGCTATTTGTATGTTCTGCCGCCTCATCAAACAGACAGCTCATAACAGAAAAAAAAACCCTGAATTGAGGTGGGAGTGAATGAATGAATTGTAGCAGTTAGTGACATTTTGATTGAATGTGATGAAAGGCCAAATATTATCTCAATTTTCTATTAAACTTGGGGATTATGAAGGTATATAACAGCTGATTTTTGTCTTCAGTGTGCCACAAACACAGAACAGAACAGTATCCGTCTTTCCACTACTGGTCAAAGACTGTTATTTTAAAGATGAAACAATAAAACTTGACAAAACTATGAAGACTTTTCTTATGTCAATCCACCTTTTTTTAACCCCGAAGACTGCAGTGTACAAAGGATAGAATGAAGGATAATTGGTCAGTTTCGCACTCTGCAGCGTTGTCTGTCAAACTGGAGTCTCTGGGACGGCGTACTGCCACGCTTTGATTTGCAAAACCTTCTGGTGTTTCAAATCTGTTCATTTTTATCTGTTCTGTCTGGGCAGAACTACCCTGTTTTAGAAAATGATCAAAGTACTGCAAGTAGTATCACTCAGTTGGTAATTTAAAAAGTGCAGATCATTTAGAGCTGCATTTAGCAAGGAAATGGCTTCATTATTTCATCACTTTTTTCATGACCATCATTGTAAAATATATGTATATTTAACCAGTGTGTTAAAGAGAAAAAGCAGAAAGAAAAAGATGAAAATATGTTTATATACAGTATGTATAAATTATTTTGTTAAATAATAAAATTAAAATTGCATTAAAGAAAAACAATGGCAACAAAAAAATCCAAAAGATGAAACAATTAAAAAACAAACTTACTTCATTTGCAACATTATACTTTGGATTTTTCCTTAAATGAAAACAGTTATCCAATAATAGCAGTTTAATTGAAAGAGAGGGCTTTAGTTCTTTGTATATTTGCCATGCCAGTAACAAAATTATGCCATATGTTTCTTCTTACATCTCAAGTTGCGGTAGATAATACATCGAGTAAATATACCTTGTACATCTCTGCTGATAGTCCCATGAGCAGCGATATAGTGTCCCTTTATCTTCCTCACATTTCATTTACTGTTCGGGGATGTTTGGATCAAATATATGTAACTTACATGGAGATTCTCATTAACCACTTATAATGTTAATTCTTGAATTTGTGCCTTTATTGTAAATATAATGCTATTACTCCAACATAATCCAGGGTAGATCCTGGGAGTGAGAAAGTAACTGAATAAAAGGATGAATGTTTGGTGATATTTAGTATGAAGTGTATTGTTTTTTTTCAAAGGGGGAGTTTAGAATTATGTTGTGTTTCAGCAATAAAAATATTTTTTGCAAATATTCAAAGTACTGTAGTAGGTATTATTATGTTCTTGGTTAAGAAATGTTATGGCTTAACTGGGTGTGTTATTTGCAGCATGGACAATACTGAGAATCCTTCTGATACTATGGAAAGCTGAGGACCCTTAATAAAGCCTAAACATATTGTACTGTGCTGTATCAGATATGATGGACAAATCAGTGGTCAAATAATGGCTAATTTAGTAATTGTAACCATTGAGTAAAACATCATCTGATATTACCAGATGATGGTGCTAGAGGAAGACTGATCAAAAACATGCCTTGCTTGAATTAAACTGGCGACACTGTGATGCCAGTATGCGGTGAGTGTGATGTGTCTCAACATGGATGGCAGAAGGCGCTCAAGGCATTATACACAGCAATACAGTGGAAGGATAAAAAGGTTTACTTACAGCTCACATACTGGATGTATCCCTGCAGTGACAAACTCTTTCTTTCATGCATGTCTTTGCAGTGAACTGCAGAGGCAGAAGCAGAAAGCAATGAGACCTCAGTGCCGTTGGTGTTCATGAAGATGTCTGTTATGTAGCGCCTGCACTGTTTGCACAAGGTGCAGCTGTACGCCCTGCTGACTTGCCAATTAGGTCTGCACATTTACTTACAAATGCCTGCCGATTTTCCAATTACACCTACACAGCCACACATGTAGCTGACTGTAATTAGGCCTACACACTCTCGGCAACCCACAGATGTGCATATCATCTACGATGGCCGGGGTTAATGCTCATAATGTACAGCTATCAAACGCCACTTAGGAATCAGTGAAAATAAAGGTGAAAAAATAACAAGATGTAAAGGAAATATTATCAGGCTTCGCAAACCCCTCTTGACAGCCTTACTGCAGAATTTCCTCCAAGTAAGCCGTGGTTTTCTGTGTTCACACATTGCTGAGTAGTTCCAATGAATATGTGTTCAGCTGAGGGTGACTACAGAGCTTATCCTACTGCAGTGAACTGAAATGACCTATTTACTCACCTTTTGTGTGTCTGTATCCAAGGTTGTTGGCTGTGTTGGCAGTGTTGGCATTGAACAACGCATCCATGCTCAGAAATAGGGAGATTTTCTGTGCCTCAAGATACAATCTACTTTAACCCTTAGGAGTTCCATTTAGGCTTTTGATTAAGTACTTTTGATTTTGCCTTTAAAAAAATATTACCATTTACCAGATGACCACGAAGATTATGTATTAAAAGAAAAAGCATGTAGTTAAACCAGCTGAGATTTTCCCCACAAAGTAGAATAACTACATAAATAACAAGAGTCATTTACGAGTGTACTTGTACCTCGTAAACAAACCTCAACTCAAGTTCAGATCACGTGCCACCAGCTGTTCTGCCACATGCTGATGTAAGTCTTCAAGACTCAACAGCTCTGATAGCCGAACAGCTTTCAACATTTCTATATGCCTGCCACATCGAAACAGTCACCTCCTTTTAATCAAAGGAATAATGAGTCATTCACTCCCCATCTTCTGCCTCTCACTATACAGTATGTCCACCTGGGGGCTCCCTGCTCCCACTCCAACGCCAAATTAGATTTCATGGACCTGTCTGTCAACACAGCTCCACTGCATTTTCCCTTCATCTCTTTCTCTTCTTCTCATACATTTCATCTTATTTCATTATCTCCCTTTTGTTGCAGTGCTTTTCTCCTCTCGCTTCCTTACATAACTCTCAATCGGTTATTACACTCCGGGCATTTAGTGTAAAATATTTAAAACATTTGCCAAAATCTGAAATAATCTCAAGAAGCATGCAGTGTGCTTTGAGATGTTTTGATATCATTTGTCGCCAGCTGGAAATAAAAGCTGGGAGGGGGGGTGACGAAAGGACAGAAAGGGATTAATTCAATTTACTTATATGGATTTGAGTTGCTTCAGATCAACAGTTTTTTATTTCCAGCAGTTTACACCTGCCCCCTGGTGGTCAGGATTGTTGTTACAAAAACTACGATATTATTTTTCAGTGTTGTGGAAAAACCCGGCTGCACTCTTATACAACATACTCCTCTGCACACTGCATATGTTACAGATGTTGGAGTCGATGAAGTCAACAAGTCTCTATTTAGACTGTCCCGTGACGATGCTGACGTGAAATCAAGCTCAGAATCTGAGATAATGTGTTCTGGAGCAACAACTGCCCTTGGGCTTTTTGTCTGAGAAATATTCATGCCTATATGTCTGACTTGGATCATTGGAGGCGAGAAAGGGCTCCCTCACATAGCCCTGTTAACTGTTAAGTGTGCTCATATCCAAGTTTAGGTGGTCTGTTAGTGGTTGGACTTTGAAATGTGGGTAAATAAAACCCTTAATTTGCACAATGTTATTGCGCTGATTGCCTCACACACCCTGGCGTCAACATAATATTAACTTGTCGACAACAACAACCAACAATCAGGCCTGTGACGCACACAAAAAGCTTGTTGGTATAGCTTAAATATGCCTATGTTGTAGACCTACAACTAGCGTGGACGAAGTAAACCTGCTGTTCGGTAAAATGCCGGTATTTGGAGTCCAAATATTGAGACGGTGAGATGGATGACAGCTGGCATTATGTGGAGCTCAGCTGTGGAGTAGGGAGTCAAATCAAGCAGAGTACCCACTGGCACTGTTTCAACCTCTTCATTAATCAGATTCTTCATAATGGGTGTGCGTATATGTGTGTGTGTGTGTGTGTGGGAGACTGCAGGAGAGAAGGACAGAGAAGGAGATAGATAGATAGATAGATAGATAGATGAGATAGATAGATAGATAGATAGATAGATAGATAGATAGATAGATAGATAGATAGATAGATAGATAGATAGATAGATAGATAGATAGATAGATAGATAGATTGCATTTTGTCACGTACTCTCCCTCACACCTTTTCACAGATGTGATGGAACATGGGCCGGGCGTAAACAAGCTGTAAATTTTCCCAAAGCTGGCACCTGCAGTCACCTTAAATCTGCAGAGGAGAGGGAATAAGGAGGCCACAAATGCTCCTGTGGAATTGCACACAGGGTGGGACGCAGTCACTGTCCACCCCCCTCCTCCTCTTCTTCTTCCTCCTCCTCCTCCTCCTCCTCCATTCCTATCACTTGAGCACTGCAGCACTGGAGGGCTTCAGTCCCATAAAACATCAGCGAATGAGAGCCCCTGACAGGTCCTCATGGCCCTCCACCACTCAACAGATGTGAAATGGCCTGATAGGCTCCCCAGAGAGATGAAGAGCTGGATGGTGAGGAGGGAGAGAGGTGGGAGAGAGGAGCAACAGTACAGTAGAGGTGATGTAAATGTCTGTCTGCACCGGGAAATATGAACAGACCGGTAAATTACAATCCCTCCCACTGATTTACACAGTTTTATGATTGTTTTATGATTGTTTTACTGAATATGCAAAAATGTTGCTCCAGGCTTTTGCCATTTATTGGAACTGTCATAATGTGTCTAATGGAGTAATAGCTCCCTCTAATGAATACTGATGGTACTACACTATAATACCTGCTGTTAGTACATGGTATACACTAGATGAAAAACCATGTACCTCACTCTGACTGTCAGCCTTGTTTTTAGCCAACAGGCAGTACATTTCTCATGAATGAAATGGGTTTTTAGAAACTTGTGTTCAGCCTAAGACATAAGGGGAATTTTCTCAAACTCTAAATGGGTACTGTGAGCCTCAGTTTAACTGGAAACACTAAAATAAACAAATGATGATAAGCTATGACTTTCATTCAGCAGCTACGTTAATGAATATCCATATCAATTTTTCCCCATTTCTTTCACGTTAGTTGACATCGGGCAACTCAATATAATCACATCATCAAATTTTATTGTGTTGTGATTTTTTCACTGGGTGATTTATTTAGTTTATTAGATGTATTGTCCAGGGACAAAACATTGTAATCTATTTAACTCTGCTGAAAGTGTATGGGAATACAACTTTATCCACACATAAAGAAAATAACAGTAATACAGTAATGCTCCAACTTAGATGCATTATGTTTTTCCAGTTATCTGGCTGATTATACCTGCTTAGAGAGGAGCTGTGTAAAGCTCTGCTGGAAGTCCATGTACAAGTGAAAATGACAAAGTTCAGAGATGTCTATGCTGACCCACTTTAAAAAGATGAGGAAAAGTAATGAAAGTACCTCCAAGTTCAGATCATGGCTCTGCTGGTATTTGCAAGAGTTTATAAAGTACTTCTAATTAGCTCTATCTCAACCACCTACGTGAAGATGCTGCTTACATTTCATCGCATCAATAATAATCCAGTCATGTAACATATTCAATATGGAGATAAGATAAGATAACATCTCATGTGGATCCACATTTTGAGTGCACAAGATAATTTGTGGCCAAACTTTAACCTGTAGCAGAGTGTGGTATGTATTCAGAGAGTGGTACTTCCTTTACTTCTGCAAATAACCTGCATGCTTCTTTCCCAACTGTGCAACTCGATAACATAATAGCAACAGACCAGAGTCTTAGTATGTAAGTAGTTATTAAGAGATTATGATTTAATGATACACATCAAGTGAGGAATTCAGACACACTGTAGTCAATAATGACACATTAGAGGTCAATGTCTGGGTGGTTTATTAGAATAAGAAAGTTGACATAGAGCAAAGTCTCCATGCGGAGTGACAGGCAGAGCTCAGGACAATGTGGAGAATGATGAACAACTGCTGGTCTGTGTTTATGTGTGCATGTTTGGTGTGTGTGTGTCCTGTATGTGTGTACTGCGCAGTTGTCAGAGGGTGCATGCACGTGTTGCTTTTTTGCGTGACGACAGACAGATTTCTTTGCGGACACAAGCACACACACTTGCATGTACTGTACAAATTCACACGTCGCTACTTCTGTACACACACAGAGGCTGTGTCGTCATGCAGCTACTGCACTTAAATTACATGTAAGCATCAAGGTTATGTACACGTAGTAGGGACATGTGTTGTCATCTGATGACAGCCTGCCCCGAGGGCCCTGAGGCGACAGGGGTAGGGGGGTGCAGCCTCTGGTGAGGGCCACAGGACGACGGAGTCCTTCACAGTAGCAGGAGAATCCACTCCGCAGAAGAAAAGTAGAATCTCTTCTTTGAACCTCAGCCTGTATGAGTTCATTCACTCTTCCTCCTCTTCCTCTACCATCTCCTTTCAGATTCAGCATCCAAACAGGACACAACACCTCAGTGCTGCTCACAGTACTGCTTCATTGTCACTGTCAATACAGTAATTATCATGATAGTCATCAGGTTCTTCTTCATTGTCGTCATCAAATCCGGCACACCAGAGAATTGAAATCGAAATCATATACAATAATATTCCATATAATTTCAAACCAAATATCTACCACAGAAACAAACTATAGAAAAAACAAACATGACAAAAATGATCAGTGCTGACTAAATACATCCACAACTTTACAAAAATGCAAATGTTGATTTTGTTTTCGCCTTGTTTTTGTGCTTTTTGCTCTCAGATGTTGGCTTGGGAGGGAGCACTTTCATGTCACCATACTCCCAAGTGTGATGGTGGATTTAATACAAGTTAGCCTCCATAGAGCACATACAGTACAGAGGAGCACTGTAGGGCAGGATGGCAGTTATTGGCTGGGGGCCGTCGCTTCACTGGGGCCACACGGCACAAACAACCCCAACACACAAAGGCATGGTCTCTTCAACAAGCACACAGACACAACCTGATATAAGAAAAAAGGAAAAGACAGACAGACTGGGTCACGAGGGCTGACTGGGAATTTCATGTGTATGCGTTGATATGTGCAGGGTAGAGATAAGAGGGAGAAAGCGTGTGTGTATGTGTGTGACTGCAGGCAATATGTGCTACATTTAACAAAAAAAAAAAATAAATAAAATAAAAACTCCAAACAAAATAATTTCTAAGTAAAGGAAAGCAATTTCCCGCATGAGAGCCTTTGAAAATGTCTTTAAAAAAAAAGTAACACATTAAGGATTTGATGTTGAATAAAGTGGGATTTTGTGAATCACTTTGATTCCTGTTTCTGTCACCGACTCATTAAATTAACCAGCTAACCTTTAATAGTGACAAACCGGACGTAAGCACCGGCTTTTATTAGGTGGAGATGTTACGTTTGTTTGTTTGTGTGTGTGTGTGTGTCCAAATTCCGATAGATAACGCGAGTCTGTTAATAATAAAGAGGAGGCTTTAAAGAAGAAGACAAAGTGCAGCTGTTAGAAGAGGAGGAATGGGAATGACATGAAGTATGTAAGAAAGAGGGAGGATGAGGGCTCTAATAAACTGACTGACTTCCACAAGGTTAATACACCTGAATTCTTTAGCTGCTTTGTAATGTTGAACCAAGGTAATTAAATAATATGGCCAGTGAGATAACATCGTCTACTGTACCTTTCCTAGAACCAGTCAGCGTCGGCTTGTTTCTAGCCTGAGCTCTATTTCTGATCATAATTCAATTGCATCCCGAATTTGGTTAAAGGGCAGATAGTACTTGTGTGTATGCATGCATGTGTGTGTGTGTGGCTGGTGGTTAGTGGAGGGGTAAAGAGCTGGTTGAACGTGCACCTCCCTCTCAGGGCTGATGTGTCTGCAGTAATCTTCTCAAGGGCTCATCAGGCCATTAGAGGGCCGGGAATGTACTTTGCCTAATCAAGCATGTTTAGTGAAACACCGGAGGAGATGCAGAGCGAGGACACGGCTGGCTGGGCAAGACGGGCGAGACGGAGAAGCCTCACACACACACACACACAGAGACAAGCAGCACTCAGGTCACAGCAGAGATGGGAGACGGAGAGATGAGGGGCCGGGCTGGTGGAGGGCTCCGTATCCTCAATACTAATGACCTGTTTCAGGGTGGAATGTGTAAAGAATACACTGTACTAATGTGGTGAGGCGGCAATGCAGTAACATCATGTTCGCCCGCCTGACCTCCTCCTCTGTCCTTGCTTTCATAAATCTCTTTCACTGGCTTGTCTCATGCAGCACCTCCAGCTCTGGCTATGTATTTTTTTAAGGATTGAACTCAGTGCAGTTTTGGTACCGACTGAGATAGGTGCGTATCTCTAAAATGTCAAAAACTGTTACTGGTACTGCACATTTGGACAGATTAATAATGTTGTTTCTTTTTGTTTTGTTCATATGAATTTGAATGATTGTTGATTGATTGATTGATTTGAATTAGAACTCTGACAAATGTACACTACTTTATTCACAGAAAGTTCTCATGTGACTGCTTGTGTTTTGACAATGGCATTACTTTCGCTGTTGTTGTTAAATGGAAAAGATGAACAGAAAACAGAGAATAGAAAATCTGTTCATATTTCTTGCTATTGTATTGGTTGTAATGTTAAAACATTTAAAACAATACCCAGTCTTAGTATTATTACACTGAACATTCAATGATTGATTTTTTTTTTTTTTTTTTTTTAGTGACATGGCGGCAGCAGGAACAAGTTGTAATCACAACATTGACATATTATCACCTTTTAAGGTAAACGTGTTAGCAAAGATTTGCCTATTCACACATCCATCCAGACATCGCGCAATATTATCATTCATTTGGAGTCGTTACCTTTTAGCTCTGAGGGAAATATCTGTGTATTTAGCTGCTAACTACACCACTAGTCGTTAACTTCGTCTGCCTGCCGTTTGACGCTGGGCAAGTAGCGTACAGACGAGTTGATGTTATTGAGCATCACTGCTGAAAACAACTGATAGTTGAGGCTGAAAATGACACTGATGGGAACGTTGAGAGTTATTCAAATCGTTTAAGATGAGGGCCTAAAATAATAATAAGAACCATAGTGCTACTTTAAATGGAATATAGGGTTTGTGGAAAAAAAAACATGGTTATTTTTAAATACTGGCATCAAAACATTTCAAACGATGCCGATCCTCGTTTTTGTATATTGTGGTTTTCTTGTGTGTGTGTATCTACCATCTGACGCAAAGTTACCTACAACAAAGCAGAGCCCAGGTTTTAGATGCACTTCTTTGTGTGAAGTATAACGGTTTAAATATATTGTATAGCATACACTGCTCCCACGTAGGGCTCTGACACTGTTAGCACAGATTTGTGAAAGTCAAGCAAAGGAGCCGCTCCACAACATTAATGGCTCAGTAGGGAAAGGAACAAAAAAAAGGGTGAGAATGAGAGTAAAACTGATCAAAGCTGTTTTTTTTGCACTCAATATGAGTAATGCATTCATGGACACAAACCCAAAGAGACTCGCACACACAGGCTGACAGACTGACACACACAAAAACACCACCTCTACCCACACTGTGACCCAGATGAACCAAAGCTATCTGTGGATCTACATTTGAAACAAGAACGGATGAGAACAGACAAAAACAGAAAACATCAAAAGATCAGACAACGGATTGAAAGAGTAACTCCACACCCAAGTATACCCATGCCCATCTGTTGTCTTTATCCCGCTTTTGTTGCGAAACACACTGAGAGACAGAAAGGGATAAAGCCACAAGGGATGACCATTGTGACAGTTAGCAGTGCCCCAACTCTGGCCTCAGCTCCAGCTTCAGCCCTCAGCTCCTCCCTGCCCTGGAACACCAGGGAATAACCAGAGTGGGTGAAGCACAAGAGATGCCCGGTCCTGGTTGGTACATCTCACATGACGGATGGAGCTGCTGTCCTCCTCATTGATATTCTGCGAGTCTGCGGTGCTGGGCTAGGTCCCTGACTCTTAACGGCTATTTGTTGCCGCAGTCTCCTCCTGCTTCTGGGGGCACAAAGAGGCTCAGTGTCGGGCAGAAGAGGCTGAATGGAGCTCCCAAGCGGCCGGGCCTCACAGCCTCAGTCAGACGGCCAGACAGCCACAGCTCACATTCCCTCCTTCAAATGGACTCCGGAGCCCAGGGGGGCCTCAGGTCAGGTCAGACAGACCCGGGCATACTGAGAGGCAGAGAGGGAGGGAAGAATGGAGGGGAGATATTGTTCCTTTTCCCAGCGCTCAGCTCCTTCTCACATCTCTAAACTTCAGTTTGTTTTGATGAGAAAACAATTATAGTAAAATTATCAAATTTAATTGGCTTTATTTTCATCTTTATGTGTTTCTTGCTTATTATTGCTTTCTTTCACATAGTGATGGCTCTATCCGGTGCTGCTTCTGAGGTACTGGGAATCACAAAAATTACAATGGGAGTCTCAACCCTTCACTAGCCAATGGTCAACCATCCAAACCTCTGATTGCTAAACACATAGCAGAGCTTCAAAGAGAAACATAATAAAACCCATTTGTTTCTCTCTGATTGTTTATAAAAAAGAAAAAAAAAATAATGTTAACATCAGCCTCCTCCGTGTAGAAACCTCATTATAGAGTTATATTTCACAGTTAAGACAGGACACTGGTTGGGGTTGTTGTGGCCACTCACATTCACACATACACTCAATCGCACACACACACACACACGCACGCACCACAGCATGATTCATTGAGAGTCACTGCCCTCTGGCACGGCTACAACAGTTTTAGTCTCATCTGAAATCCATAGTAAAGCACATTGTTGTCTGCTGGATGCCACTGGCACGAGAAAACAAAAGCAGAAACAAAATTTCACACTCAGAGAAGATCCGTGGTGTCAAAACGGTGAACAAAATGGTGGAGGAGGGAGATGTTTCACATTTGGCGCTGCAAGTGAAATAGTCTTTTTTTGTTTTTATCCCCGTTCCTTCGATAAGATTCCCTTTCCTTTGCACCCCTCTTGTTACCTTACTGTTTGTCCTGTGGTGTCAAAGTCAAGCTCTGCGGGTCGCACCACTCAAAGAGCAGAGGGGTGCACCTCAGATTAAAAGATGAGGAGCCGAGACTCTCTCGTTGTTTCTTTTCTCTCTGTCTCTCTCTTCAGTCAGCTGAATGACGTCAGAACATTGAATGACAGTGAGAGAGGACAGACAGGGTAAGGTTGTACCGGGACAGTGAGTCTGAGGGGTTGATTTATTCCAGTCTGCTGTTGGAGGGAATGGGTGTTCAGAGAGAGCTTGGTGCCAGGGCTCACGTACTTTGCCTCACTGGCCACTGGGGGTGCGCTCTCCCATGTTCTTCCCTAGAAGATGGCTGAAGTCAGCCAGTTCACCCAGCCCTCGAGGCCCGTGCATATCTGGCCTGATGAGGCCCTGACGCTGGGGGTGATAGGGCGCTCCATTGTTGCTGTTGTAGTTGAGCGCCTCGTGACTCCAGCGAGGCTCCCCATAGTCCATGTGGGGAGTCGGAGCGGAAACCACCCTCCGTCGGTCGGGAGAGTCCTGCGGCGTGGCGGGGTAGATGTATTCTCCCGCTGAGTTCCTCAGGGTGCCGCTGGGACGACTGCCACCGTGCTCCCCTCTCTGGGTGGCGAGGATCAGGTAGCGCTGGCGCTCTGTGTGTGGGGGCAGCATAACCTCCCCTGGGTCCTCTATCCGGACCATCCCGCCACCCCCTCCACCTCCATGCAGGTACTTGGAGCTCAGGTAGATGACAGAGTTGTTGGGGCAGGGTGTCCCCACAGCAGTGAGGAAGGTCTGGCTCTGGTCCCAGTCGGTGTCTGGGAGACGCATGGCCCGTTTCTGCTGCAGCGGCGTCTGCTCCGGGGTGGGCAGCAAGCCGGGGTCCATCTCTCCTTTAGGCCAGCCATTGGGTGTGACGAAGGGGTTGTCTGCCTGCGAACGACGCCGCTCACCACCGCTGGTTCTTGTTACGCTCATTACTGAACCGCTGCGGCCCTGCCCCAGCATGCTCTGCTCTTTGTCACTTTTGCGGCGGGCGCCGTTGGCTCCGGAGCCACGAGAATGGCGGTGGCGGTGACTCATGATCCAGCAGACAGTGAGGCCAGAGAGGATGGCTCCTGTTGCAAAAGCTGAAACTGCAGACACTACCAGCAGGTTTACAGAGACCAGGCCATCAGGCTCCTCGATGAAAGTCTCTTGGAGCAGCATTCCTACAAATAGGGAGATACAATCACAAACAGAAGAGATACCTATCAGTCAACTGGTGGAACCATGTTAATAGCATCAGTATTTCCTGTATTAAACATGTGGGAGTTAACAAATGGTAAGACAAAATGGCCTATTTTCTCTCTCCTCTCTGTGGGTGGGAATGGTCATATGCTTTCCAGCCAAGGTAGCTCTGGCTAATTGCCTTCATTACATAAAGTGGATGGTGATTTTAATAGCGGTAATAACCGTCTTCCTGATTGAGAATAGCTCTCAACCCCAACATGTTTCACAACATTAGCTTTATGGGAGAGATGCCAAGTCTGGCATTAATGGTGAGCAATAATAAAGTTTTCATCATGTGTACCATGAAAATTTGTTACACTTCTCATCTAGATGCTTGTGTTGTATACACTTATAACTTTGATTAAAAAAATGCACATAATAATCAGTTAAGCTAATATAAAATACTTCCAGATGCCTCAGAAGCTGAAAACAGTTTGTCCAATGTGCAAACAAGACCTGAAACACCTGAAATTGTTTTCTATGGTTGGAATAAAAGGGGAAATAATCATTCTACTTTTTGCTCGAATAAATGTGTTGATATCCCTTGTTGCATCTTTATGCCAAAGTCCTTGCAAGGGTGAACATAAGGCATCATGTTTTTAGATAAAGGGTACCATATCAGCAGACAAGACCATGAATTTCTGTATTTCTGTTGTATAAGAACATGAGAAGAATTCCCCTCAGAGAGAGCTGTTTATGAATTATTGAAGATATGAATACAGCTCGACCACAGCGCAGGCTGCCATAGATCAATTAGGAAAATGCCAGAAGAAAAGTTGTTCTTTGCTGCATGAGCTCCTGGGACCAACACCAACGAATACAATGAAATTGTGCCAAGGGAAGCAGATTGGAGAAAAGGAGAGGAAGGAAAGAGGAGGATGTTACAGAGAGAGAGAAAAAGAGAGAAAGAAAGAAAGAGAGAGAGAGAGAGAGAGAGGGAGGAGAGAGTTGCCTAGAGCAAACTCGAACATTTGGGGCCTTAGACAAACATAGTAATAGTGGTTAAATTACAACACCAATAGCAGGAGAGGGACGACTGTCTCCACAAGGACAGTGAAATAAATCCTTTCTCACAGAAAATAAATGGATGTCATTAATAGACATTGGGAGCCACTTACTCACTTACACACAGCACAAAAAAGGGGCTGGATGAAGAACGGCAGAAAGAATGAACTTACAGAGAACAGCAGCAGGTTTTTTTTTTTTAAACAAACATACTTTTATTGACTGACAAATTCGTTTTTAATGGGGACAAATGGAGCTGGTTGTGGTGCAAATACTCGCGCAGCCTGGTGGTTAATTAATGTGGCCTGTGGCTTGGCATAATAAAGTGTTACTCTACACATTGACATTAAGCTAGGGAATGGCAGCTAAAAACCCTCTGAGAGACGGCTGAACTGCTGCGCTGTGCCGGATGTGCTCTTGTCGGGGCAGTTTACCAGAAAACACAGTGCTATTACTGACTATTTCCACTCTTACCCACAGCGCAATCCATTTAGTTTCATGTAATTTTCTGAGGTTTGGGCATAACATAACTAACAATATAGCTGGTTTATGTTTGTTGAGCACAAAAAAAAAAAAAAAAAAGGTGTGATGCTGTCAACTGAGGAAATTAATTTAATATTTTATATTTAGCAGGTTTGCCATTTCCAATCCTTGCTAATAAGCAGTAAACATAAAGTACAGCTGAGGCTGATGGGAATGTCATTGGTTTGGTACAAACCAAAGTACTGGTCCTGAGGGAAATATAAATATTTGGAACAAATTTTATTCATCAGATTCCTTTTTACCAGACTTGCCATGATTCCTCCTGTGGCAACCATCTGTACAAAATGTCTAATGTCTCAACCAAAGTGGTGGACTGGTTTAGCCATCCCTGGAGTCACATTGCTTTTGTGGCTAAAAACATCAATTACACCTAAACGGAAAGGTCTGATATAAAGAGAAACCTTGTCTGTGTTTTTCTTTTATTTGTTCAGACAGCTCCGTTCATTGCCAGGCTGTATAGCACAGCAGTAGCCTTAAAGCAAAACTGCACTCGTTTGTCCGGATGACAAACGACCAGAATTATATTTAACTACTCATCGACCCCTTGCCACTTACGATTTCATCTTATACCTTGGACAGTAGATCCCCGACACTATCAACGGAAGTCCATACTCTCAACAAGTTTGCAGTTTCCATTGACAGAAACCTGGCATTAATCAACTGACCTTGTTGGTCAATCAATGTCCTTTTCAGCGCTAATTAGTCCTTTATCACCAATCCAATAAGGTCAGTGATATACGTGGACACAGGCTTTAGTTACAACCTGTTAATTATGTGAAATGCACAGTGCAGTTCAGTTCAGGAGGAGACTAGAACTACGCTTGGTTTCTTATACATTTACAGATACATCTGGAAATATATTAGATATACATCAAAATACATAAGACATTTCCATCTGATACTCTGATCTAAAATAAGATTGTTCAGAAGACTTTTTTTCATTCTCCTGCAATAAATTCTCACATGTGGCTTGATTTATGTATTTTCTTTTTAAGTGTTTATTTAACCGAGTATTAAGGTTTATTTGTGAACTTAGCTTTGCCCAGCGAGATGTCAAAATTTGATTGCTCAATATCTCAAAATTGCTGTTCATAATTTGGATCTCATGATATATATCCTCCTTCACTCAGTTCCTTCATGCTGTCACACAGCCAGTCCGCGGTTACAAAGATCCAACCGGAACAGACGCCCCTTTACTCGTTGTGTATTCGTTCCCATGTTCTTCTCTGTTTATATTGATTTTGGCATTTGTTCATCGGGAGTTCTTTCCTCCTTGAACACACTGTTGGCATCTTTGTTGCAACAGCCTAAACATAAACCTCACTCTTGCTGTATTTATTTTCAAGTTTCAGGCCAATATTCAATTTGGAAAGGCTGCCAGTTTCAATCACATTATCGCCCCTCTCCCCAGTAAAAAAAGCCTGTTCTTGGGGGCAGCAGATGCGACTCAAAGAAAGGCATTTGGAGGTTACCAGCGTGTTCATCTGCAGTGTCCACACACACGCCCACACACACTGTGGGAGTTTGAAAAATCAGGTAATGAATTGTGTTTTTTTTTTTTTTTAAATAAACCACAGCCTTGATGACTCCGTAAACAAAAATGATGCACTGAAAACACAGAAAATTTGGAACAACACTGCAACATGACGGGGTGAAACCGCAAATCTCCCTCTCTCTCCCTTTCTCACACACACACACACACACACACACACACACACACATCACATCTGGAATTGTTCTTGCTGTACTCAGCTGCAGAAGTTGTAGATATTTCTCTAACATTTACCTCAACTGTGGTCCGGCGTTGCTGTGTTGCACTTCAGATTAAATTCTGCATGGTGCAATAACACTGCTGTCATCTTCATGCAAGAGGAGAGGTCTTGACAAGTGTGTGCGCGTGTTAGTATGGTGGTGTGTGTATATGTGTGTGTGTGAGAGTACAGACAATTCACCTATAGAACGGAGACAGACTGTCCCTCTCTCACTCAGTATGCTTCCTAAAGTCTCTTTCTCTTTTGAGAGGACGCTCAGATATGTAAATAATGGCATGCTTTTACATGCTTGTGTCTTTCCTAGATGCACAACATGTAGAAGAAATCTTTTGCTGGTGGCAATAAGCTGAAAAAGCAGGTGAAAATGAAATGAAAGGGCAGATGGATAGATCTGGTCGTGTGTGTGTGTGTTTTTGTGTGACAGCAGGCAGGTTTCTCCGCATCCTACCGAGAGGTGACAGTAGAAGTAGCAGCTTGCGCACTCTCTCCTCCCTTCAACTCTCCTCTCCTCTTCCAATCCTGCTCACTTATTAAAGCTTAATAGAAGCCAACGGGCCTGCCTGTCAGCCTGACGCACACTGAGCTGCTTGTCTTGAGGCTTCCAGCTCCAATTACAGCATAACAATGAGAGGAGAGAGAGAGAGGAGGAGGAGAGAGATTTTATATAGGTTGAGGGGGAAAAAAAGGAAAAGGGAGGAGATGTGAGGACAGAAATGGGCACGAGACAAAAGAGGTGGAGAGCTGAAACAAAAGATTGGATGAGAGGACAAGATGGCTGAAGAAAAAAAGTTGAGGAGAGGAGGGCATAAGTGAGGATTAAAGAGGTGAAGAGGAGAGCGAGGAGGAGGAGCAGAGACTCCGCACCAAAAATGGATGGCAGGTCTGTCAAATTCAAAGTACAAAGGCACTCGCGCATAATTTCAATTTCACTTTGGTATTCGATTTCCTTTGTCTCTAACCCGCAGTCATCTGTTCCTTCAGACCCTGTATCTTCCTTCCCTTCCTCCAATCCTCTTGTTAGCTGCTAATCCTCTCTCCATATCTCTCTCTCTCTTACCCACCACTCCTTTGATCACCAGGGGTGGCGGCATGACGGAAGTAATGGCTTAAAAATTCAGAAGAGAAGTAAAGAAACTTTTACTTGAACACTTTCAAATCAAGGTTGTCTCCGCACGATCAAATCCTACATCTGCGCGACAAAGTGCTGTTTCCGTTACATGGCGAACGTGACAGCTGTGGTTGTGTTAATCTGAGTGATTTTTGCGACTGCCTCTGAGTTTTCCTCTCTTGTCTTCCGCTCTCATTTCTCCCTCCCTCCATCCTGTCGGTGAGGAAGGGAAATTAATGAAAAGCCCTGCTAGCTCCATGCCAGTAGTTAAACATTTCCCTTGATTAGAGCACTGGCAGAAGACTCTGTGTATCTGCATGGCCCATGCTCACAGTTTGGCGGCACTTTCGACAATGGCCTTGCAAACATGTGTGCCTGAGATAAAGACGGAGAGGCAGATGAAGGAGAGGAGGAGGATTTTTAACCCAGCATCAGCGATGTTAATGTTGATTGGGAGCACGCATCCAAAGGATAATCATGGTTTATTAGAACTTGGGTCTAATTTTCATAGTTTTGCCCATCGTTTCTATTGAGTATGAGAGCACTGTACTCATTAAAGTAATTGCGGAAATCTGGGAACACTGGAGCATCAGTACAATGAAGTCTGGCAAGAAACACAAGTGTTCAGACAGGCAGACAAGCTGGAGAATATAAATCAGGGGTTCTCAACCTGTGGGTCCAGCCCCCTCAATGGGTCATAAGATAAATCTGAGGGGTCAAGCGCTGTTTAATAGACTAAGGAGAAAAGCCTACAATATTTCTATTACCACAAATCATCCTCTTGTTTTCTGATTTGCCTTGTTGTTTCATCTTGTGAAATATTAAGGTTTTTCCCCCTCAACCTTGCAACATCAATGATTCAACATTGACACTCACTTCAAGCTGTCTTTAGTCTGCCATGTGAGAGTGCCTTCATTACACAACTATGTCTTAACTTAACTTTTCATGTGTACAAATGAGTGCAAAACTGTGAATTTCTTTTTGGAGGTGCTGTTATCCCCATATTTATTGGCATTGTGTCTACCCCGTTTCTACAATGATTAGCTTTTCAGTCCTTCTTCGAGTGTGTCCAACGTGTTATTCTTCTGGTTTTATTCAATTCATGGTATATGAACTTGTTCTTCCCTTACATGACCCAACTTACAGACTGGAGTAATGACCAAAACTACCGAAATAAGATCCATGTTGCAATAAACCAAAATGATTTTTTAAATAAAAATTAATTAAATAAAAATCACCCTGTTGCAGCTGCTCACTTTCCACACTGGTTTTTGATTACTGCCTGGAGGCATCAGCTACTTAATATGTTAACAAATTAATTTGGGAACTATTTGAGGCCTCCTACAGTTCTATAAGTTCCTTAATCAAAAGCCAGGCAAGGGAACTTTTATGCAGTTTGAGAGCTGGAATACATGTATTAGAAACACGGCACATCAGAACAGAACAAAGAGACTTCACAGCATCCCGGTGGACCTGTCGATGCCACGAGCACACACTTCTGAGCTTGATAGGTTACGACTGTGTCAGCGTACAGCCGCTGATCTGAGGGGCTTTCATCTCCACAATCCACCATTTCTCTGCATGTTAATGTGTTTATGCGCGCAGTGACGGCAGGGATGCACGTGGCAAAGCATGTGCACCGTAGTGTGAATAAGTGTGCATAGATGTATGAATATGTGTGTGTGTGTGTGTTAATAAGTGACTGCGTACACCGCCTGCACCCATGGCTCAGTGATTTTGCTCATTATCCTCCTCTCCTTTTTCCTCCGTTGAAAGACTGCAGGCACTATTTTGTTTCTTGTTTTTAGCACGTCCTCCTCCTTCCTGCTGTCGTACTCCTTTTTTTTTTATCATCCCCATTATTTCTCTTTCAGCACATACACTATATATTTCTACCTCTATTTCCACCACTGCATCTCTCTCTCTCTCTCTCTCTCTCTCACACACAAACATACACTGCACCTCATGTTGTGAGCTGTGAAGCTAACACCTATGTGTGCCCAAGGATGGAAAGAAACTGAGAAAGAATTAAAGCGCTTTAAAGAGACGTAGGGACGCTGCAGAGCTCCTTACACGGACTAAACCTTGCTTGCTCGTAAACCGTGTTTACTCTTGGGATGACTGTAAAACCATTTACAGTCCCTCCCTGACAATGTTTTTAGAGAATAGCTAAGAAAAGCTGCTGGAGTGTTCTGCAAGACTCCCTGGTTAAAAAAGGAAATATATAAATGAAAACACAACCTCGCCTCTTGAGGTCCATTCAGACGTGCCTGTGTTGTATCGGACTGATCAATATGTTAAAACATTTATGTGCACCAGCCATGTGTTTGCAATTAAAATTCCATAAAAGTTCCACCAAAAAACCTGCTGTTAATAGATTCAGGTCTTCTGCTTCAGCTATTAGCGAGGGCAGATCGGCCTATTGGCTGGCTCAGAGTCAAGGTTTGCGATGATGACTACATAATTACATACCTGCACGTCTCTCTTGCTGCTATACATTCCTCTCCTCCGGCCGCCCAGTACACTTCAATTTTTAACTCTCGCCCTCTTTCCTCATCTTGCTTCCCTTCTCCCATAATGTGCTCATAGAAAAATCGCTGCTTGGGGTAAATGAAGGAAGTCTAGAGTTGCTTTGGGGGAGAACTGCGTGTTAAAATCATCAGAGTGGGGGGGTGACTCCCTCCTGCTGCCATGTAATCAAAAGCTAGACTTTTTTAGTTTTTTGTGGTTTCCCATAAATGTTTTTTTCACAGCCTATGCACACGTGTTGCTGTCAGGAATGTTTCTCATTGAATTTGTGGATTCAATTATGTCAGGAGACCTTGTTTTGCCAATCTGGTCAACCTTTTGCAAGAGGCAGCTTAACAAGGGCGAGTCTGTTAGCAGTTTCGGCTGCATCCAATCCAAACAAAGCAACTGGGCTGTGGCGGACACTGTGGTGAAATAAATTGTTTTCCAGAGACTTTTGTGTGCACAGGTGTGCATGTATGTATACATATATATATGGGTTTCTCAGTGGGACGTAGGCTTTATTCTTTTCCTCTATATCCTATAACTTAAGGGTTACGGCGTTGGCTGTGCTTTCGTTCGGTAATTGATATTCTCATTTTAGGTGCAAAGCCAAAAGCAAACTGTGGAGAGCAATAATAAATATTCACAATTGTCACAGGCAATAAATTGGGGAGCAGGTCCGCAGAGCATTAGTCTAACTATCTGCCCAGAGGGCTCATATCTCTCAAATCATGAACCAGGCATTTTCAGCTTAATCTTTCTCACATGCTACATCTATATATCACACCAGAGATATGTATGGTGTTACACTATACGCCCACCAGCTGAAAACACATGCCAATTTGTTTTTATGTTCACATCCTTACTTACTTACTTACTTAAGTGTTGGACCCGTTCCTGATACAAATTTCTGAAGCTTTAACAGAATGATTAAACCATCAGGCCTCATGTCGAGGCTGCACACCATCTGGGTGGTTGATTGAAACTACTCTTGCCCCATTCATTCAGCCACCCGCCTGCTCTGTTAATTTACAGGCTGTCTTTAATGAAATGTCTCCTCTGTGACACGGGCTGGGGCTTCGCAGGTGGACGTGCCACCAGGACACATCCTGAGCTGAACGATTGCTCCAAGTCACAGCGGCTGTCAGCTGACCCGGACTAAAGAGAGTTTAAGGTGATCAATACTGAGGTGCTGCAACAAACCCGCAGGTGAAAGAGATAGGATGAGGCTGATGGGCAGACTCAGAGAGAGCGAGGCAGAGCGCTTGAGAGGACAGACGGAACAGAGGCTGAGAGAAGTGACAAAGACAGAAAGAGCAGGCAGGAAGAGTTACAGGGAGGATAAACTTAAATGAAGTGAATGAGATTAAGACAGAGAGAGTGTGACTGAGTGAAACACAGAGAGAGAGGGAGTGTGAAAAAAGCGCAGTAGTGTTATTGATGTGTTGCAGAAAAGAGGAAAAGTGTTGTTTGATGCAGGGAGTTAGGGGAACTCACCGTGGTCGATTTCTGTCTGAATGATAGACACAAAAACAATCCCCAGTGGTGTGAGTAGAGAGTAGTTACAGTACTCTGGATGTCACGCTGCAGGACTCTCTGTTGAGGCATTACACAGCGCCTCCAGGTCCTGCCTGCGCTTTATTGGACAACTATTACTCAGCACTGACCACAGACTGGCCTGAGGCCCTTATTCTTCATCAGTTCTACCTTTATGTGTGTGTGTGTGTGTGTGTGTGTGTGTGTGTGTGTGTGTGTGTGTGTGTGGAAAGCTCAGCCAAATTCCCTCATAAGCCAGTGCTGGTGTTGAATTTTGTCAGCTGTGATGACAAGAGCCAGTGGTTTCAGCCAGCTGTGTGTCAAAACATGTCCCCTTACACAGTATTTAATGTGCCAATGTATACTTTTCAATCCTTTTTAACAAACACACATGCACACATGTACACACACACACACACACACGGACACACACACTCCAATGTACCCCTTCTTTTCGAGGCGGGCATCTGGATCTCACAAAACAACACATTAATCCAATCATGTACACACACGCACACATACTGGTCTGGCCAGTGCTAACGCTCATGTCCTGCACATACAATTTTATGAGCATATCCACAGTTTTAGTAGTGTTTTAGTTGAAAAATAACTCTGTGGCCACTAATCAGTGAAAATTTCATCAGATGTGGTTTAATTTTTTCAAGATGTCCTGCTTGATGAAATCTTTGCAATCACACACCTCAACAGTTGCCCTTCGGATATAAATGATCAAGGCTGTGGCTTTTTTGTGGCACCACTAATATCAGACATTTGTTTGTTTGTATTTCTCCATAATAAATATTCATGATTAATTGAAAACAATTAACAACAAAAAACGAGTTCTGAAAAAAAAAAACACTGTTAGGTATAATTAATCAAGAATTTAACACTGATTCATCAGTACTGTGTGCATGTGATTTTATCAGATTTGATTGGCAGTGGCCTGGAAAAGCAAACAACTGCCTTCACATTTGGATTCAAATGTTGCTAAATCCAGATGAGTGTGTGGAAATATGGGAAATCATGTTTCTGCAACTGAGCACAGACGAAACAAAAACACACAGTTCTCTAATATTTAGGCTTTTTTCTCATAAAAAAAGTTAAACTGTAACTTTGAACTGTAGATAATGTCTAATGTGTTTTTTCTAAGTTCAGGAATCTGTCTGTATTCATTTTGTTTACTTAAAAACTCTTCACAATTTTTTTAATTAGTCAAACGTCCTCTGCTGCATAATGAATAGCTCATTTGCATTTACATCACATCTCCCTATTTTTTCTCTTCAATTTCTATGACCTGAATCAATTTCTGAGATATCAAGTGCGCTAGATGACCTCTACTGAAAAACAGCAGCAATCAGTGGCTGCGGCAACAACTTTTGGAGGTGTGAGGACATGAAATCGGAGTGGATTTTGGTTTAAACTCTTAGAAGATTTTTTCGAGTGAAAATAAAAACAACCCAAAACGATGAGTCTCCGAGTAACTGTAGGCTATACGTGTGCAACCCTGAGCACCCAAAATCTGTTGTTGTTGAAAGATGGCAACCCTATGCAAACACACAGAAACACATCTATCAGCGAGAACCTGTGGCTCGCTGAGGGGTCATCAGCCCCCCCTTTGTGTCTTTCAAGGCTCTCTGTGAGGCTCCCGCTCATGGGAAGGAGATGTGAGGAGCAGAGGGAGGACTCGGAGGAGAAAGTCAGATGAAAGAGCCGAAGCCCTTCAGGAGTCCTCGCACCTCGCCAAGCTTTCCAGAGGCTGAGGCTGCTATTCTTATCTTCTTAGAGCTCGCTAAAAAAAAAAAAAGCTACATCTCCACACTGAAAACTGCACACACGCTATTTCGCTTCCCTTTTTCCTGCTGCTATGCCCAAGTACGCACACATGCACGTCAATTGTTATAAGGCGCTATGGTCCTCATATTTCATCAGCCGAGCCTCGGTATTCACAGAGGGGATCAGCTCTGTTCTTCAAGCCTCTCAGAAGCTCCTCGGGGTGGGAGACATGTGTGAGTTAGAGCACAGTCTGGTGCCTGGGGACGCACAGCTACACACCAAACTTCCCAAATCTCTACTTGTCTTTTCTCTCTCTATCTCTCTCTCTCTCTCTCTCTCTATCTATCTTTGCCCTTGGTGTCTGACTTGCAGAAGTGACAGCAGAGGGAGTTAGGAGCGAAGGAAGGACGACTGTGGCGTCAAGGTTACAGAGCCCTCTCTCCAAACAAAAAATGAACTACTGTGGCGAATGCGCCCCCCACCCCCCATTTCCACCACCACCACCGCCCTCTCCTCTCTTTCTTTCTCGTTTCCTGTCTGTCTCTGTTTCTCTGTTGGGGTTCAAGCTACAGGGCAACACATTTATCATCAGCAGACTTAAGACCGTTTGCTTTAACTAGCTGCCATGTAAATACAAAGCACTGTGTCGGCTTTTTGCCTTCCCTCCCCACTCCTAAGCCTCAACTCAGGCCCCTTTCCAAACCGCAGCAATTAGAACAGAATCAGATGAGACCACGGCCGTAAATTTGGCAACAAATTTTCTTTCCTGCAACATTACAACCACCAGAGAGAAAACCTTGGCTCTGCGGTGATCGTCATCCACTCCAACACGTCGCCACAACAAGGAATCTCCAATCTGCCTTCGTCTCATTGATGTTTCAGCGGACCTCAATTACTGAGTGATTGCGTCCCGCTGTTCCACCAGTCAAAACACTGCCTTTCTTCAGGAAATATTTTCACAGCGCCATAATTGCTTCCATCTGTAGCTACACTGTGGCAACACTAGCTGTGTCATTACGGCAGAGTGAGTTCACAGCAAAACGGGTGGCGAATGCGTGTGTATGTGTGTGTGTATGCGCGAGTGTGAACGTTTGCGTGCGTCGGCGGCGAGGGTTTGGAATGCGTGAAATCGCCAGGAAGCCTGCTCTGCTTTTATCAACAGGGAGGAAACAGAGATTTGAGAAAAGTTGGAACAACCAGCGAACGTGATGAAGCGGGACGTGTCTCCTGTAGCAACAGCACCACACGCACACGCACCTCCACACGCCACCTCCCACTCCTATTTGATGGCTGGTTTAACAGAGTTGACTTTAGCTGATGAGCTGTCTGTGCAAACACAATTTGACTCGTTCCCCCAAAAGGCCCGCAAACAGCAAAATAAAATGAGGGCGCGTTTAGCTCTTTGCTGCTGGGAGATGCAGACGTTTAGCATCTCTGAGGCTGCTGCTGGGTCACAAGAACATGATTTGGATGTAAGAATCTCTTTCCTTTGGAGCGATGAGACCCTCACTGCAAATTAAAAAAGGGAACGTGGATGTTTGACAGACCCTTGTTTATGCTGTAACTGATCTGCCTGTCAGTGAGGGTTGCGACCTGGAAAAACCGAAGCCAGCCAATCGACACATCGTGATAACCTGCCGTAAGTGGATCTGACATGCTATACCGTCTGTCGACGCCTGAACCAAATCTGACTCATTACGCTGCTTACAGAAATGGTTTATATTAACTGTCACATGCACCGTCATGTGCTCACCTCACACACTCATGCACAAACACACACGCACACAGAAACCCTAGCAGTTCAGAGTTAGTTAGGTGGTTTCTGTCAGCAGAGTGTGTTCTGCTCAAACATCATTAAAACTAAATCCAGCATAAATCCAGCTGCAGTTTGTCACGCTGGCAGAGTTGTCCACTGTGAAGAGCCTGCTAATTTAGAGGGCACACAACTGATCACACGCAGACATTAACAGCTCTATTTTCCTGCAAGCAGAATTGCTGGTTTAAACTCTGGGCACATGTGGGTGTGGCCTGCAAATTTAATTTTTACATTTTTTTAAATTTTAGACACCAGAGATGCAATCGCAGTCCTGGTACAGCATAGTAAAAACTGAAAAAGAGCCTGAAGCTGAAAATAATAGTTTATTAGTAAGAGAAACAGAGTATCAGGAGGGTTTTTTTTTGCAAGCTTCACTAATGGCCAGTAACGTCAAGTCTGACAGTTTCCTAATGGGCCAGGAAACATCTTCAGGAGTGCCAAATCACACGCACACTGCAGACCAAATATGTCCATTTAGCACTCTTAATATGATTCCAAGGGCAGATTATGTCCCTTTTTAAAATATAACAGTAGTGTTACTTTATGTTTTTGTTCCCATCAACCAGTTCCCTTGAGAAGGATAAAATAAAAAATGACATTAACCTTCTGTCAAGTTTTGTCTGTGCAGCCACAGCCTGATATTTCTCAAGCCTCTGTGTTGTGGTACTCCACTGCTCTCCAAAAACTATTAGAAAAAAATTATTGTAGCATTTTACTGGGTGACATATAGTTTTTCTTTGTTACAATCAAAACAGTGTGACAGGCTGAGAGGAGAAAAGTCTCTCCAGTTGGAAATGGTGCTTGGAGATTTTGAGTAAAGAACAACATGTCCAGAGATCCAAAGAAATGGCATTTATTCTCATAATCTCACTGAACAGTATAAACAGGGAGTCTGTGTTTGTACTAGCTTATTAGCCAGAGAGGCTCGTGTATCCATTTTGTTAGATCCCAGCGCTGTGTGAGAAAAGTGAATAATTGATGAATGTACCCACACTTTTTGACCTGAATGTAAATACAGGCATTACATCACATTGCAACAAACTGCAGACGTGCAGATGGAACAAACATATTATTCCAGCTGCTGTATGATGGCCACAGGTGTTTAATTGAGTCAAGTCTTCATCTCAAAGCTTTGAAAAATGTCTTTGAGAGTGGTCTTTTGATGTGTGTTTGAAAAATGTATGCAGCGGAGGTGAAACCCAATACAGCTGTGTGAGACCTGTGTTTTCGCCTGATACTAAAGCTTTGAAAATGAGTCACTGTGCATGTGTTTGCAATAAAATGTGGTCTTAGCAGGTGGAAATGAACAGCGTCAGCCCAGGAGAACTGCATCACCTCAACCCCCCCCAGGCACAAGTGTGTTTGTTTGGACCCAAAAATTGCAGAGGAATAACAAAGTTAGCTTGCTTAGCGCTTGACAGAAAGTAGAGCGCATAGACTAATACATCTACATTAGACACATGCACATGCACTTATACACACACACACACACATAATTGAACCCAGTTATTTCTCTGACCTCATCTCTTTCATCACAGTGTCCCTCCCACAACACACATCGTCTCAATTAGATGTCGTCGTGCTTCCCAACTCTGCTTTGATCAGAGCAGGCTTAGAGGAATGGCATGCCTCTACATACTAATATTTGGTGTGCATGTGTGTGTGTGTGTGTGTGTTTGCTGTGTGATCTTTGTTTTCTAATAAATGCAGAGAGAACCATGCATAGCAACAAGACAAGGCAATGCCCTTAGCTACACTTTACTTCCTCATACAGTTTCCCACAATTAGAGTGATCTCCTGCTGTGGTCTTCTCACATTACAGAAAGACGTTCTTTTTTTTTTATAGCAACGTTTCAATGAACATTATGCTCATTTCATCAACTTTTATGACAAATGAATAAATATTGAATGATGCAAAATAAAGACGTTGGATAATAGTGTGAAGTGAGGAGAAGGGCAGCAGCTCTGCAATATATGTATGTATATGTATGTATGTATGCAGCCGGTATATACATCACCTCGACAGAGTTACAGCCTGGCCACAAGACCGCTGAGGAGGCCAGTGACAGCGCCGTGACACTGGAGATGCCGGTGGCACTCTCAGTCCATTTGTCACACCGGCTCGGCATGGCACCCATGAAAACAGCCTCCTCTCCCTTCCCTGCACCTCCTTCCAATCTCAAAGCTCTCATCCACCCTCGTCTTTTCTCCGCTTCCTATGTGATTAGCCCCACCACCTCGCCTTTCTTCCCTACCCTGACCTCACTCTGTCTGTCCCCTCTCCCTATCACTCTGCTTCTCTTCTCATTCACCCTTATGACTGCATACTTCTGATCCCCTGAACCGTTTCACCCTTTCCATCCTCAAAGTTTGCCTCCTTCCTATGATCTTTCAATCTCTTTTCGCTCTGCTCCCCACCCCTGGATCTGATTTACCCGGCCTCCCCTCCCTATCCTCGCTCTCCTCAGCCCCGTTCCTTTCCCCTTGCAGAATCACCCTCGATATCTATTCGACTGCCATCAGCCTGAGGAGAGATGAAAATTGATTCTCCCTCCAGCAACTGCTTCTCTCTGGCTAAGGAGAAAGGGGAGGCAGTTAGCTGGGCTCTAAGTAAGGCCGTCCATCCATCTCCCTTTGAGGTCTGACGACAAGGCTGCTCTGAAATCAGTGTAGCACTGACTGGGGCTGGGAAGAGATGAAGCATGAGGGAGAGGAAAGGCGGCAGAGCAGCAGAGAAGCAAAGACTATGGCACAATTAATGACTTGCTCTTTTTCAGACAAGCTGCACAGCCAGAATTGGCATAACTTACCCTTAAAAAATTGAATATAACCAACCTGACCTTAATCTTACAGGGCCAGTAAATCCAAATTACTAACAACTTCTTTCTCGCTTACAGTACTTGTATCAGAATCTAGCCATGCAGACAGTTTTGACTGAGAAGACAGAAATTTTGTTTCTAGCACTCACAGATCTGGAAAATAAATTAGGGGTCTCCTTTCTTTCACACAATGGAAAGAAAGGAGACTCAGCTGCAAAGATCAATTTATTACAAATCTAAGAGGTGACAAACTGTGAAAAACATTCAGGTCAAAAGACCATTGTCAGCTTGCCAAAAACAGTAACACCACCTTTCTTTGGGAAATGTTTCACTGGAACTACTTTGTACTCAGTCTGCCATAAATAAACTAAACGGTAGCATTGCCAAATACCACTAGAGGTAGTGCGAAAATGTAGGTGATTTTTAGGTCACTGATTCTCAAACTTTCTGATCTGTGATCCCACAAAATTAAATTCAAATAGTCTATTTACGACTCATCTGCCCTCTGTCACATATTTGCATGAATTTATGAGTTGTTAGTTGGGAGAATTCCCCCATGTTAACATTTCAGATAGTTTTATTTGAATATTTATCTTCTAATTTCCTCTTTCCTTAAAAATCGTGTGGCCCACTGAGTCATCCTGACCCCAGGATTGAGAATTAAAGTGTCCCTTTAACTTACCTGTTGACTCATGCCTAACAAAAAATCATTAAAATCATGATTAATAAATGCTGTTGTATTTATTGAAGAGGGAGAGCTGAAGAGGGTGTGAATTTTGATTGTGACTGGAGGCCATGGTGAGGAGATATAGTTTGACATGCAGCTGCAGGAAGAGACTGCTCTTCCAGGAAACAAGTAAGCTAAAGGGGAGCGAAAACGAGATTGCTGAATTTCCCCAAAGAGAGATAGATAGGCCAGACTGTATCACACCTACCATCTGCCGGGTCAAGACACAGACAGGTGGAATGAGTCCAATATAGAGGTATGAAATATTCAGCAACCAAAAGCCTTCTGTCTATTCCACCAAGTCCCCGAAGAGTTTGCGTCGGTGTGTGTGAGCATCTGTGTGCGTTTGTAAGTACACAGATGTACAATATATGTCCTAAGAATGTGAGGGAGATGACACATGAGGACAGGCACAGAGAAAGATGCTGACAGACACATATAGAGAGGGTGTGCAGACAGTTTTCAAAGCCTTAACGGTGTCAGTGACAGTTTGTCATAACAAGCTCATTGAAGCTGCGCCTCTCTGTCTTCCTCCGACTGAATATTGCGTTTGCAGATGGCTGAAAGAATCTTTGTCTTACTGGAAGACAAAGAAATATGGACTCAGCGTTAACTAGGAACAGGAAATACTGAGGAAAGCATCCATATCAGAGACAATGAAAGTGTCAAATAAAAAAAAAAAGAGAGAGAAAGATGATGAAAAGATGGGCCGCGGCACCAAGTTCATCACAATATCTGAGACAAAGTGCCGCCCAAGTGTTGGTGGCAGCTGTCAGATAGATGCTGCTTCACATTCCTGCCACGCCAACCCAGCAGCTCTCGTTCATCTGGAAACAACAGAGCTCACCTCTGTCAACAGAGTTCATCTCGGGTATATTTCATGGGATCGGACACAGGAGCAAACATTTCGGAGCTCAGATACCCCTCAAAGGCATGGCCAGGGTGCAACACAGTACATCTCCATCTGACACCGGTCCAAGAGGAGCAGCCATCGGGGGCACTGCACACTTCCATCTCTGTGTAACTGATTTATTTCATGTGTACAAATCTGAAAATTGATATTCTGCTTCACATTTGTGGCCAATCTAAAGGAGCACTCCAAGGCTTTTACACATCTGAGTCAATTTGCTGATCACGTTGAAAACTACGCAGCTTTGAAAGCAGTTCTGTGAAGTCATTTGTTGCTATGCAAGGAGCTTTGTCAAGCCTAAAGAAATACACTATGAAGCTGCATTATGGGAGATGTACAATACAGTGTTTTACTAAAACTAGTTAATGAAGATTAATTGTGAATCTGAGTTAATGTGTTTCACAAGGAAATATGGTCTAAAGGCTGAAGAAAAGTTGACTTATTGTGAAAGTAATATTAATAGTAATACTAAAACATGTTTGTGTTTTTTGGTGATAATAATAATTTAAGAAAGCTATTACTGCTCCAATAAGAGCTGCTATACTGCCTCTTCATATAGAAATAGGTCAGCGTGCTGCTTTGAGAGAAGAAAATTGAATTTGTTGGGCGTGTGATCTAAGGGGAATACAAAATGAGCCTCAATTTGTCTTCCGTGTCCTTTGTATCGGCAGTGTTTGATCTTTTGTTTAGTGACACAAAAGATAAAAGTGAGCCGATGGTTATAAATGACTCAAAACGCCCTAAAATAGCTGTGTGAATAAGAGACAATTCAGATTGGCAAGTTATTTTGTGAATGTATGGGTGTCGTAGAAGATAACCTTATATCACTTGGACTGATGTGTTGTGGCCGACACTGCTGGAACCTGTTTCCTGTTGACATTTTGTAAAGGTGCCTTATAATCCCATGAGGGACGGATTACATGCGCATCACATGTATTCACTCTGCCTCTGAACAAAGCGAAGTACAAATGAGGTACAATCCGAGCTGTAGCTGTAATGATCCACAGTGTGCAGCGAGTGGAGAGAAAAAAACCTTCTATACCTTCAGCATCAGTGTTGTTACTTTCTCTGACCTCGGGACCTTGCACCAGAGGTCAGGATATAACAAGTATAAGTAGATGATCTGAGACTAGAGCTTGTAAAACATGCATTAGCACTGAGCAAGAGTAATTATGTTCATCTCTCACCCACTGGTGTAGTACAGAAATGGAGCAATAATCACAGAAGTTGCACTTTTAATTACGAGCTTCCCGCACAACAGTACGTACTTGCTGAAGTGGAGCTCCCTCGTGGAGAAGAGATTTCTCCAATTTTCCATCGAGTTTACTTTATTATACTAACTTGCAGGAATCAGAAGCTGCATTCATGCACAACAAGATCTGCTCTGAATATAATAAACCCTGTGTAAGACAGTGGGTTTCTGTTTGGGAGCAGGACCAGCGGCTTGGTCCCCCACATGTTCTATAAGCAGCTGCACATGGGCTCAATGAAGATAAAGAACTAGCTTAACTTCACCATGCACAGAGTGAGCACCAGCCATCAGTTACAGAGGTCATCCCCTGTGGTTTTGGCGGTCAGAGGACCTGAAGTGAGAGAGCAGCATCAAACAGAGCACCCATCTGAAACAGGATTAGAGTTGTACTCGGGTTCTGATTATGCAATATTTATCTGTTCTTTTCTCAGGGAGCACGGCACATGAACTCTGGGAACTTTCAGAAGCACAGGATTAATTTGCACGCATTGGAATTAGCGCTCAGATCAAAGAGAGGGGGGTGTCATGGGAGTATCCAAAACCTCTGTGTATCTAGAATAGAGATTTCTCTTTGCTGTGTATCACTGCTATTTTCATAATGATATGGAACGAGAAAAAAAGGAAAAAAAAAAAAAAAGCAAACATCAAGGGGAATTCACGCTGGAGTTGAATATAATTAACCACATGTATATGCAACAAAACCTACCAGACCAAAGCAAAGATAGCATACAAGTAAGGACAAACAGCGAAGAGAACAAAGTTAGCTAGAACATACACAAGGATTTTCTAGCCAGCTCTGAGACAAAATGAGACTAGCAGACCGTCTTGGTGTTGGATCTCTGTGGTTGCTCTTGGGGGAAGTGAGACATTACAGAGCACCGAGGTGGAGTGGGACTTGTCTCTGTGTTTATCTGTGGATTTCCACTGTATAAACTGAAACTACCGCCCTCTCTTTTACTGTATTGTTGTTTACCCTGATGATACACAAGTTGCGCAAAGATCTGGGCAAAGACAAGAGAGCTATTAGCTTCAACACTTGTGGGCAAACACACACACGCACACGGGGCGCACTCAGACTGAGAATCACTCCTCTTACCGTCACAGTCGCCCAAGTGGGCCACGTTTCCCTGTTCAACATCTTGCTCGAACGGCAGTCTGCGGAGGAGAAGAGACACAGTCATTAATCAGAGGACACAGAGGCACAGCAACTCGGCCACTGACATGCAGCACAGATCCACTCTGATAGAGGAAAACTATCTCAATGTTACAGCAGAGGACAGCTTACAAGGGAGCATATATCTCTACAAGCTCCTTTAACACTTGGATTGTCGAATTCTTTTGCTGTTATTTTGACAAAGTGCATAAGAAAAATCTTTTGCTGTTATTTTGACAAAGTGCATAAGAAAAACAATTAACACAGCAAAAGAACTCTAGAGGCCCTCGAGCTGCCTAATACCCTGCAATAATCACCATTATAATTTGGAGATAACCATTTATGCCCACAGGGTCATTAATTAAGATAATTAATGCAGTGAATTGCAAATATTTCTAGGTCAGCATACTTGTCTTCATGTTAGATATTTGGGGTGTAAATATAATTTCCATGTCAAAGAGATAGAGTAGTTTTAAGAAGATATATTTTAGCCATTAATAGGGAGCTTAAGGTACTGAGGTTCTTAAAAAAATATATTATAGGATTACCAGAAACTATTATCCCTTAATGAAAAAAGATAACTTGTCACGAAAGAAAATGTTCAACAAGACCTCAAACTCTTCTATCAATCAAGAGAAAGTACAACATATTGTGTTTCTACAACTCTATCCCCATGCTTTAAAACTCATTTCCCTTTCGGGCAACAGGGGAGAGCTGGAAAACTCAAAGGACAATAACATATGATGAGGTAAGGAGGCAGAGAGGAAATGAGAACAGCACACAGACCAGGTGCTCACAAAGAAAAACATAACTGCTCCTAATCATATAAGAGAAAACAGCACCAAGTTGCAAAGGACAGGCTATGAGTGTGTGTGTGTGTGTGTGTGTATGTGTGTGTGCTCAAAGCGATAACACAAATCTATGAAAGGCGCAAGACCACTGTTAAAGAGAAGTGACATATTCTAATGCGGAATAAATAATTAATTATTAGCTTCTAATTTTGTTAAAGCACTTCTGTATTAGACCATGTAATAAATGTTCTGATTTACTTGTAAACAAACTGTCCACACAAGGTTTTCAGACTGATTTCAAAGTTGAACATCTGACATGGGAAAACTGTAGACACACACACACACACACACACACACTGACAAATCAGAACCATACATTGTGTCTAACTAACACAGTGGTCATTTTTGTTCCTTAAAAAGCCATTCATACAGACAAAGACTACTTTCCATCCTAACAAACAAACAGAGAGTCTATTTTCCAAAATAAACAACATAATGATCTAACTAGCTAATATAAGTTGATGTTATCAGTTAGCAGGGTCTAACTTCTTAAAGTTAACTAATGCAAGACTATGCAACAATTTAAGGGATATTTAGAGAAATTGGAGCTTATTTAAAGCTACAAGGCTTCGGGGTATCGAGTATGTTTCGAATGCTGGCTAACATCCCTTTTTTTTACTTAGAAAAGAAGATCTTTTCATTTTCTGGTTGATTGGACAGATGTAACAGTGCAGATCTCACTTTGCTTGATCTTTTGTGGTAATGAGTCAGTAAAAACCACATTGGATTAAAGAGGAAAATCTCTACGCAGAAGTAAATAACCATTTAAAGTTCTACATGGTTCCCTGTTTAGCCCACAATCGACTGTTGAACCGGGGCACAAACTACTTGAGGAAGAAAAGCTTATTGAGACGAGTGACTGAGAAGTCAGTATTCTGCAATTAGCTAAAGGCTCGGGCGGCAGTGCAGCCAACATTCATGCTTCTAATGCCTAGAAATCCTGGTGACAAATGAGTCCAAGTGCACGGTGAACCTACAGCGGTTGTCATCTTAATAAAGAATAATGGTTTGTGTTCAGTTGGCTGCCTCTCACGGACTGTGGGTCATTTACTTTGTATACATTAGCTTTGCCTGTGGCTCTGTGTGTGCGTGCATGTTTTTTTTCATTATAGTGTTTTTCATTTTCAGCACGCTCTCCCAGGTACATTGGCTCTATATTTAAAGACTTCATAATAAAAGGGAAACTGATAAAGACCATGTGTTTATGCGAGTACTCGATGGGAATCTTGTACTTGTAGTTAAATGGAAAGTAATGGATGAACAGTTGCTTTCTTGCCATATTCTCATGGGTAGAAACTAAACAGGGTGAGACTTTTTTTATCACTTTGTTTAGCACTGTAATAACATCAGTGAACAAAATGAATATGGGACAATCAGAAACAATGAACACACAAAAATAAAACCAAACATAAAACCATTTTCCTCCCAGTAAACAACCACAAACTACAAACCAACCACAAATACAAAACTTCTTTTCCCCAGAAACAGTCCAAACTACAATCTAATGTTAAATAACCAACTGCTGAGCTTCCCTCTGGCGTCAGATTGCAAAGAGAGGTTGCATTAGTCCACAAAGAGGAAATCCACAGTAACTCAATGCAAAAATCGATTGCCAAGTTGACCGCCCTTGGTAAATCAAATCAGGACCAACACAGAGGCCTTTAATAGTATAAGCAGGCAGCCTGAGGTGGTCTTTAAGGCTTGTGTTGTCTGTTCTGCTGGCACTACACCTGTGTTTTGAAGCCTTAACTCAATAAGCAGCCTGACTAAAGAGAGATTTGATTTCACTGGAGGGAGGCAGCCACGGCTGGAGGTGAGCTGTCAAGACACACCGCTGCGTTTCAGTAGCAGGAGGAGAGAGAGGTCACACATACTCTCACATTCAACCATACACACACACAAACACACACACACACACACACACACACAGACATCCAGATCCAGAGTACATGTGTATAACACAGACAGCGTTACACAACAAAGAAACAAAGACGCAATTCTTGACCTACACAGTGTTATATGGCCACCACTTGATAACAAAGTAAAACACAGTATTGTTGATCAGTAGCAGCAGACATCTTGAATCAATAAATGTACACAGAGCAGACTGTGTGATCGGCTTAGAGGGCACAGATGTTGCTCAGAAGCTCACACAGTCGCAGATAGAACCAAGGACTTCCAGACCAGATAAATAATACATGGGACGACTACGGGCGGTCTGCTAGGTGTGCTGTCAGAAAAATAACCTTGAGAGGAATGATAAAAGTAGAAATAGATCAAAAAACAAAACAAACTAAAAAAAGCATGCAAAACTTCAGATGGACTTAAAGACAGACAAAGAATAAACCAGACAGACAGAGTGTCAGTGCAGTGACGCAGTGTAGATACTCTGTGTGCGTGTTGTGGTGATGTGTATATGAATGGAGAGGTGTCATACCTCGTCCCTGGTCTGAGGAACGAGCAGGTGCTCCCTCTGGTCCAGCCGCAGTAAGGGTCCCGGGAGGCGATACAGTTCCTGCAGAGACACAAACACTCACTTAGTTGCTTGAACCCCTAAATAATCTCAATTTCACTTCAAATTCCCCTTATGTAGCTTAAAAGTTAAATACTAGTCACTAATCTTGACTGCAGCTTTAACAGGCACTCCACCAATTTCACACATGACGTGAGGGCAGCAGCTAATTTATTACTTTCATTACTGATTAACGTAAGGATAATTTTTTTTAGTTTTTGATTAATCATTTAGTCTACACAAAGCTTACACTATACACGAAACTAAAAGCCAGGATATCTCATCATATATCATGCTGATTATTTTTGCACATCATTAATATCCCACTTCCCAGAAAGCGATTCATGTCCATTCATTTCCAACTTCTGAAGACTTGAAACCTGCTTGATAATGTTATTCATCACAGTGAATATTTTCTCATCTACTTCTTTGTCAGAGTTACAGTATTGAGCAAGGCGGAAATGCAGTTGAGAGCAGAGACAGATTTTAATGCTTTAATGCTTTCTTGTTAGTGGATTAAAGCACTTGTATGAATTAAGTGTGAAAGTTAATATTTGACTTTGGAAATAGTAGTTGGACAAAAAAAAGGTCAACTTTATCAGCTTTTTCCAGAGTTTCCAACCATACGTCACAGTCTTCACAGGATGGAGATGTAGTTAAATGCTCTGGAAAAGCTAAAAGGTGCACTTAAGATTAAAATGTTGTTTTTTTCCCCCTGAAACTAGTTCTAAGACACTGAGAGGATCTGGGATCTGTTTAGCAGCACCTTCTTATATGCAAAAATTTTTACATTACAAGGTTCCTGAATGAGATCCATTTCAACTCCATTTCTTAAATATCAGATCGTAAAATGTCCTTGACTGCAGCAACAAGGAGAGTTTTTGATGAGTTGAAACGTTCACAACTACATGGCTACACAATGATAATGTCATTTTGAAGAATGCATAAAACCAATTACTAGTGTAAAGACAAATTAAAGTCTCTGTAATATGATTTTTATATTGAACTAGTGTCATGGATAGAAATGGCTGTGCGACTGCAGTATCAGGTAGGGAATCCATCTGCCGTCAAGTGGCCTAAAAGGAATGAGTTGTTGTGGAACGATAATTTGTAAAACCTCAGCGGTTAACTGCACAACACGACTTTTTAATGACTGGTCTGTGGGGTTAAATGGGTTTAAAAGGTCAGTCAGTGACTGAATGCACTGGCAACCAAACCCTTTACTGTCAAACGATGAATTATTAAAATTTATTCAAATAAAAAACCAACCATGTAGACTGACACTCTTCAAAGGTTAAAAACCTGACCTGAAGCTGCTGAAGCGTGACTAAGACACCATGAACATACTTGCGCACAGAACATTAACTCTCTCATCTAAACACATAAGTGCACACACCAGACACTCACCTCAGAAAGCATGTGAGCGTTTCTTAATGTGCTCTGGATTACACGCTTGTGTGACTCACCTGGTTCAGTGAACACACTGCATGTCTGATGTGTTGGTGAGTGTGTGTGAGTGTATTGGTTTGTCAGTGGACCCTAACGGGCCACAGCCACAGGCATCAAAAGTCGTTAAGTGTGCAAGTGAGGGAGGAGTGACTCTGTATTATGGTGCTTGTGTGGGTGTGTGCAGGTGAAATATTATTACTTTGAATATATGCATTTTTGTGTTTAATTATGTAGGATTAGAGGACTCAGGGTATTCGCTCTTTTCAGAAGTGCTCTGCTGCAGTTAAACATTCATACTGGTGAGATCAACAAAATGAGCGACTTCACTGGAGCTTCTGCTAATCTTATAACTGCTACATAAAGTGATGAAATATAATCTCGCTTAAAAAATAGATTAGCTGCTGAACTGAACAGAATAATATTATTCATCCATTATATGGATTTGTTATATGTTTCCTACCCTCATGAGCTTCATTTATTTACCATGTTATGCACTACTATCAAAAAACATTACCATTATTATCTATTAATGTGACAGTATGGCTATGATAAAGTTAAAATTGCAGGCTAAGGCAGTAATACAGCCTTATTCTTAATGCCGATATATTATGCTAACAGCTTTTATTAGATTTTCTTCCAATGTACTGGAACATTTTATTGCAGTTTGACTCATTCCAGTGTTGTGCTGCAGTTAACAGATTACCACTTCGCTCAAGGACACAGTGACAGTTGTTATTAAGTTGTTGTAGGTTATTATTGCAGGAGAATCCAGGTCAGCTGTGGAGCAGCGACTCGGGAGGTGGCATAGTGTCTTGCTCAAGGACACTTGTGAAGGCCAGATGGTTCTTGAATGGTCACCTAACTCCTTATTATGCTGCTCTGCATCCTCATTTATGTTCCTGGTCTTAAGCATTTGGTGCAGACTTACTTCATGCATCGGGAGTAGAGCTGGCATCGGGCCACCGGCACTCTGACCACGCAGGAGGGGAAGGCAAGCAACAGAGTGTGGCTCGCCCGGTCCAGAGTCAGAGACAACAGCTGCCTGGCCTGCGGAGAGTCTTCAGCACACCTGCAACACACAAATATGCAAACAGGCAGACACACACAAAAAGCAAAAATGCATTAAGCAATTTCAATTACCAGACCGAGACTGCACATTAAACCTCTGACCTCACTTTGAGCATTACAGCAGCAGAAAACAATCGTCGCGACTCAATGTGAAACACAACCAAACACAAACAGTCCTATAAATAAAAGCCATAATAAAAGGAAAAGCGATGAGAGGCTATCCTTGTAGCCAGATGTTACCATGTCAATCCAAATATGCACCATGATGATTGTAGAGGTTTGAGAGGTCGGCTGGCCATCAAAAAGCAACAGCCGGGTGCTGAATCGCTTCTAATTGGCACTTAGAGCTGCGATAGCCAACCACCAACCTGCCTCTGTGCAGCAGATTTATACATTTTTATGCACATGTGCACTCATGCATCAGTTGTATCAGGGTGGTTTATGATAATAACATTGCGGTGGACCCACAGTCATTAAGAGGAATCTGTCATTCTGCTAAGGCCAAGCTGTGAGTCATTCTTCACAGCCAATATCACGAAAAAGGCAGGGAAAAGAAGGGGGTTGATGTACAGAAAGAAAAGAGCAAAAATAAATAAATAAATGAAAACAGGCAACAAAGATGAGAGTGTCTTGAAAAGAAAATAAGGGAGACTGAACCAGAATCAGACAGGGACAGAAAATAGGAGAAGATACAGGCTCTGTTAGGGTTGCATCTCTTTCGGGGTCATTTCCTGTTTGGTTATGGCAGCCAGCCAATTACAAAGCAGTGATTTCCATCTATGCTGACGTATGAAAAGATGACGAAGATGATGAAGATGTGTTAATGGCCCTGTTTCTGTGTATGTTTACTACAGGACACAAGGCATATCTTTGTTTGTAAGGTGGGGCTGGGGTGGCCTGGTCTGGAGCATAAAAGAAAAAAAAAAGGAAAAAAAAGGGCCTCACTGTGCTCTGTCTCCTGATTAGCTGGGTGCCCGCTGTGATAGCTGGACTGTCACCGACCTCCTGGTGGTCTCACCATGCACACCAAATTATCCCTCACACACTGGCTCCAGTCCTCACCAGCCCATTCATCACACAGTCCCCTCGTCTCACTTGCCATCACCATCCCTCATTTTGTCAAGTCTGAGGCAGCACAAATAAGCTGAGACACAAATTGGTGTGCATATTTTGGAGGGGTTAGGACTGGAAGGAAGTTTATTACGAAATGAGAAGTGAGACAGCACAAGTAGATTGGACTCTACTGTGGGGAGAAAGTTTGTTTCCAGCCAGTTGGTTCGCCAAATAATCCTGTGCTTCCACTTTTTGCAGAAAAAAATGCTATCTATATCAGGCAGCACAATTATAAAAGCAGAAAAGAAAAACATGCACTTTCTCTTTTAAATGGCTCTAATTAGCCTCGGTGAAAGATAATCACCGGCCAAATCTGCCTGCATCTGTTTGACAATCCCCCTGGCCCACGCCACCACCACCCTGCAGCCATCCACCATGTGGAACGCTGCATCTCAACAAAGAACAAAGACAAAAATGAAGATTGAAAAGGCATTGTTAATCAGTGTTCATTACGTAGTGGTGGGCACCCATTGAAACCTCAAAGCTGCCCGCCTCATGCAAAATGCTAATTAGAGGGACAAGAAGCCCAATCCACTCAAATCTCTTGTCACGATGCAGATATTAAATATAATTTAGCTTCAGACTGAAGATAAGAGGTCATTTTTACTGACAGTATGTCATTTTTGTCAAGATTAAAGATAATGTGATTTTTATCATCATTTCATAATTTTCTGATGTTTTTTCTGTGAATCCAGCTCAACAGTATGTCTCAACCTCATTAGAAGATGTTGAGATTTCTTGATAATAAATACTAGCCTCTAATCCTATTCTTTTCTGTTTTCCCCATTTGTATTCTCTGCATAGGGTTGCATCGTCTCAGCTCCTGTACAATTATGTGTGTGTCTCGAAGAATAGGTGAGGTTTTCTGCATAATTCAGGACACGGCATGTCTCGAGGACATGCTATGTTTTTTTTGTTTTTTTTTCCTCGTGAGTATCTCACCACCAGCCCCCCTCTGCCTTGTATACATCAACCCCAATGACATTTAACCCTCTCCTTGCCTCCCCTGCTTGAGCTATTTTACATTAAGCTCTCTAACTGTACAGGTCTGTGCCGTAAAGGTTTGTCAGTTTGTCATTTGGGGAAATAAGCGTATTTGTTTTCTTGCTGAGAGTTGGATGAGAGGACAACACTCTCATGTTGTCTCATGTCTCATCAACTAAACAGTGTGCCACAAAACCACAATGTCATGTTTTTGTACGGATTAAACAAACATGATATAACGTCTTAATTGGTGAGCTTTACAACTCAGCCAGGCCAGCGGTTTCAGCCTGTTTCCAGTGCTGAGCTATGTTCAAAAATGCCAAACTATTAACGTCTTACTTATCAGGGTTGAATCCCTCCAGTTCCTCCAGGAAGATGTTGCTGTTGGTGACGGTGTTGTCCTGGTTGGGCATGATGAGGAACTTGAGGATGGTCCCTCTGCTTGATCCGAGGAACAGGACGGTCCGGTTTCTATGAGGCCCGGCTTCTGTGTCCACCACAATCTTATTCAGCTGATACCTGCACGGCGACAGAGACAGAGCACTGCATTAAGGCCACAAAGCCGTGACACTCATCTGAGACTTTTCTTCCATGAAAGCTAAAAGCATAGTGAAGTAGCTCCTGGAGGCAAATTTATGAGTTAAGTGCATTACAGCTGATTGCTTTAGGTGTAAAATATGTACTCCTGTGAATTTTAATCATAATGTGCCATTTTCTCTTGAGTCACGGCAAAATGAAATAAATTCCATAGAGAAGAAACAACAACAACTCTTTTCTGCTCATCAAATTTGCATAATAAACTAATTATGCCAGACGTTCAGTCATTAATAATATGAGTCAAGTAAATGGGCTCGTCTTCGGAACAATAGCGGAGTGTTGCTGAACTACACACAGTCCTGAGTGTATGAGTCAATAGACGAGAACAGAAGCCATGTTGTGCCGGGCGTTTAATATTCCACATACATCCAGTCCCCATAATCCCCTGGTGGCTGGTCGGCAGCGGGACTCCATACGGTAGATAGTAGAGAGAGAGAACAAATGATAGAGAGAGGCATGCATGCATTTATGTGAGACTTGATGTGCTACAGCAGCTTGCCCGCTACCACAGGCTTCAACACCCAACCAGGGTAACTTCAACAGAAGGCGCCTAAACAGACAGATCATGTGTGTTTGCATACAAATATCTGCGCATGCTGTCTCTTACTCTTACTCTTACTTATCATACAGGAATTTGGGGGCATCAACTAATATTTGATCATTTTCTAAAAAACAGCAAAAACACACACATTTCCCAAAGGCTCTTTGGTCAAGTTACTTTTGACTTTTTTAGTGTTTATCCAAGACTGTAATCCTCCCCAAACCTTAAGCAAGTACTTTGAGTATGCAAACATAACAATAAAAAATATAATATATAGAATATTGTATTGTAGGAATATCAAATGGCATTGCATTGGAAATACCTTCTATATGAACATTGTGCAACTTGTCTAATGTTCATTAAAAATATTTCCTCATTATGTTGATAAGAAATGTAACTCAAATTGCTGTGCAATTCTCTTGAAGACTTATTTGCTATTGCAAACCAGCAGCATATTACCAAAATTACTAGAGAGGTTTTAGTCTCACCTGACCATTGTTCTGACTATCCAAGGTCTTTGTCCAAGTGATGGGACGGCTTCATCCATCAGAGGATGGGTCTTGACAAAGTTGAGCATCTCATCGGGGAACGAGTTAGATGAATTAAACCTGGAGCCTTGAACAGCGCAGCCACCGGGTCTGAAGACAAAAAGTTTCAGCACATCTTCAGCAGACAGTACAGAAGCAAAGTGGCCTACTCTTTTTTTCTGTATTACTTCAGGCCTTAGTAAAGATAAAGTTACATAATTAAGCACCCTAGACTGTGTATCTCCATTTTAGACACTCGGATGTTGTTTCAGTACGAGACTAATTTGATTTAGTTGAAAGAACCTCAAATTTGAATTACTTAGCAAGTGATGGATAAATGCAAGAGGCCAAGACATGCCTGTAGAATGGCAGAGAACAGGTTGTATCCTTTGTGAAAAATAAATGACTTTAAGTTTACTCAAAAAAGTTTTTACAGGTTGTAATGAGGCCTCCTCCTGCATTCTTTAGTACATGTGTGTATAATCACCTTGGGATAAAAACTTTACTTACAATGACCAAAAGCAACATCTAAAGGAGTGGTGAAACAATAAATGTATTGTTGCTTACATATGGTGTGTTTTTCCTTTTGTTACGAAATCAAACTCATGAACTGCAACCAGCAAAACACACCTTTATAGAGCAGTATTGTGGCTGAACTGAATACAGGTTATTCATAAAAACTGTTTTATTCTTACAGTTCTCCGATAACAACCTGAACACAGGTGCATGAATTGATTACAGCCATGTGCACCTTGGCTTCGGGATGACTTCATCTGGAACAGGCGTCCAAATTGACTCAGGTGATTTCTGCTCCTTGAACCTCCCATCAAACACCGCAGCCAGCTGCTCCATGTCGAAGGCACACACCGCCGAACCTGGGATGCTGGAGGGACAGAGACGGAGAGGTAAGACAGGGGTAGATTGAGACAGAGACTGTCAATTGATAAAACACTGATATGAAACATCTGTCAGTCCTGTGTCAAGAGGACTTTGTTTTTAACAGGGGTGTGGAAAGAATAAGTGATGGAAAAAGAAAGTACCTAACTGAAAAATAGGCTGTGAAACGTGAAAAAGGAAGATGGTTAAAATATAGAAAGTCAATTCTGAGTGTGAGAAAGGGACAGGCAACCAGCAAGGATGACAAATTGGATTTGGGCTGTTCATATTCTGACATTCAATGCCGGAACACAAAGGATATTGTTACTGAGACAGAAAGAAAGACAGGATAAGATAGACGCTGTCAACTCCTTGGGCGAATAATAGATATGGAGCGGATGCAATAGCTAGATTAGACCCATGAAGAGATCTTGGCTGGAATTCCTGGAATATAAAACGAAAAAGGAAATGAGTCACTGAACGTTCTGCTTTTCACAAAGGGAGGAAAGATTCATATAAATCCCAACAACACATTCCAGTAAAAATCCTGGTGAACCTTGGAGGCAGTTTAACTTGTGAACTCTGCAACGGGGAGCAGAACATCTGCTCCAAGAAGTGTCAACAGCCCACACACGCACAAATACACACAAACTAAAGCAACAGATAGAGACACATTCACAGACTCCTCTCCTCAGTGAATCTGCAACTACATTTTTTGTGTTTTGGCTAAAGAAAGCACTACAGAGACAGAGAATATAAAGAGAGCAGTGTCAGGACGAGATAAGGTATTAGTTTTCAAAAAAACATCCCATACTTCTTGCTCCGAAACTCAACTCCCTGCTCTGAATGTGTCCTCGTCAATGACTAATGGTGTGCGTGGTGTGAGAGCTGGTGACTAAGTGCTAATACCTTAGTGGTACACACACATTGAAAAAACCTGAGAGACTGAGTCACCGGCAACCTGCTGCTACATAAATCCCACACATACCCCATCTGTTTCTTGCCGCCTTCCTCTCTTTCTGTCTTAAAAAATAAACGTCCAACTGGTGATTTGAGGGTCTGCCCCTGTGATCTTGCAGCGGCGTTTCTTTTGAGTGCCCCTTTGAAAGCCACAGAAGGGTTTGTTTGGGAAGGCAGCGCCCGAAGGCTGGATTTTGGTTGCAGCGGGGAGCCGCGCTCTCCTGATGTGCCATTTGATCAGGTCACGGCGTCTCCCTCAGTACTTATCATTCATAGGCAGGGATGTGACTCAACCCGGGCCAGTGTAGCAGAGCTGCAGGCGTATCTGTGGACGGTACAGCGTCTCTCCCAGGACCGGCAGCACCAGATGTTACGTGTGACATGTCTGCCAGCGCTGCGACGTTGCCAGCTTGGCTTCATTTCTCTACCTTTCCCCTCCCCAGCTCTCTCTTTCTCTCTTGCTGTAGGTCACCGGGTTTGCCCCCGTGCAGGGCTGTATGTCACACCGAAGTAAGCCAAAAGGCCCCACGCCGTTTCTCTCTCTGCTATATCTTAATTATTCTCATTTTCACTCTCTCCTGATTTTGTTCCTTAGTCCCTGTGTAGTTTTCTTGTACAGAAGATTAATTTCCAATCACTTTCCCAGTCGCCTTTCACACTTGAGACTACTCGCCTTTGTTTTCTTCTGATTTTTGCCTGCCTCTCTCTCTTAGTCCATAGGCATTTGTCCTTCCTTCACTCTTTCTCCTTAATGGGGTTGAGTGACAGGCTGTCCAGGCTAGATATATAGGGAGTCCATCTGAGAGGGTTGCTGTGGAGTCTGAAGTACTTCCTCACTGTTTAACATGCTCACTGACAGCTTGGAATAACACTGTCCTCACTGACACACAAGGAAGTGGAGAAAGACGGTGGGAGTCAGGGGAAGTTTTGATGTCAATCCTTTAATAGGGAGTTTAACGCTGATAAATTGACTTGACATTTTCTTCACTCATCATAAATATGAAAAATAAAGACGTTGTGAAAAATCGCATCAATTAACCACATGGGGGCTATGTAATTTCTGTTCAAATGTTCATACATTTAAAGGTCAGAAATCCCACACACATAGTCTGATTCTCCGTTTAGTACAAACCTGCCTTAGATCATTTTTATTATTTATTATATTATTTATTATTTTTGTCAAGGTTTTTGTGTTTGCTGATTTCATTGATTGACTTGACTTGATTTTCACCAAACTCAGTACGTAGCCAGAGGGGTTTCGGATTTACTTTGTTACCTTTTTTAGTTGAATAAAATAAATTTTGGCCATGAAGGATTAAACTTTGCAATGGGCTTGGCCTTGCACAGAATTAATGACCTTTATTCCAATTAACCCAAATTGTGTTTTGTTTGTCCAGTAGGACAGGGCTCCACTGGCATTTCAAAGGAATAGTTTGACATTTTGGAAAATACATTTATCTGCTTTCTTTCCAAGAGTTAGGATGAAAAGATCAATACGGTACCGCTCTCGTGTCTGTATGGTAAATATAAAGCTCGGCCTAGGAGACAGCTAGCTTATCTTAGCCTAAAAACTGGAAGCAGAGGGGAACATCTAGCCTTGCTCTATCCAAATGTGAAACAAGCCTGCCTAGCAGCACCTCCAAAGCTCACTAATTAACTGAACATTGTATTTGTGTTGAACACTGTACAAAAACTGAAGCTTAAAAACAAGAGGTTACAGTTTGGACTATTATAATTTAGCCAGGAGCAGTGATTTGCTTGAGTCTTGTCAGGCTGTTGCCAGGCAACCAGCAGAGACTCCAATAAAAAACCCATCATCATCTAAACATCATTGCAAGAAAATAAGTACAACCAAAATCAAAAAAATCTCAAGCTGTTCTATATAAATTATATATACATATCCTTATCTCGACATTAACAAAGTCCTTTAGACTACCATGAAAACATGGCACCGATGTTTTAACTGTGATCAAAACTATATGACAGAGAATTTCATAATAAATTCTTTTGACTTAGGCCTTAATTACAAGACTATTTGCACTTCCTTGACTTCTCCCAATTATCTTGATTTTTCAGTATTATTCAGTCAGTATTCAAGCAACCAAACCAAAGCAAACATACATTTCCTTGACCTTTCCACATCATCTCTTCACCACATAACCTGACTATGCTGGCTTGTGTTGACCGTCGAACATCTCTGTAAGCACTCTGTATTTTCCTTGTGACGTGGCTCTGCTGTTAACTATATGTGGTATTCCTTTCCTGTGCCCATCTCTCAAGCTCTAGATATCTAACTACTGTATGTCCTCCCCTGCTTTCTCTGCTCGTGCAGGCCCGGGGGAAATAGCTTGCACATCTGCGAATCCTCCCCTGTGTCACACATCTCCTGGCACCGTAAACCTGTTCTCCTCCTGCTCCCTGTCCTCCTCATTTCTCCTCCTCTGCTGTGTTTTCCCCAGAGGGACATCCTGTCACGTGGGATTCTCGACAACCAAAACCAAACATGGCCTCCCACTCTCAGGATGCAGTAGATTTGCTTTCCTTTGCATGGGATGCTTTCCCTGCATTCCTGCACAGCTCCATTAAGCCTAATGAGCCGGAGTGAGTCGGCTCCAGCTGCAATAGGCATTTTCAGCTGCCAAAACAATAGCTAACAAATAATGAGAACTGTTTGTTTGTGGTACTAGTGCAGCATGATGGTGATAAGCCTTCCTTTTGACATGCTGTTCTTTCCACATTTACAAATTTATTTGAGTTCCTAAATAAAGCAGAGAGTGCTTTTCTCCTCTTGTTCTCTCCACTAATCTCATATTATTATTCTCTCTCTTTCATTTGCTGTTGCTCCCTACGCTTCCTTGACCTCTTGAGTATGAGGAGCAGGAGGTGCAGGAGGTGCTCAGTGGGAAATCCTAGCTCTGCTTTCATCCTTCTTCAAGAGGAAGGGCCTGAGGCTTCAGAGGTGGATGCACAAAGGAACTGACAACCGGAGGGGTGATTTTATACTCTGGAAGCAAAGATTGAAGAATGCCACAAATGCAACTCCGTAACAGTTGAGGAGCTGCTATGTGGCTGTAAAATTATCCCAGGAGTACGGGGGCACATGTGGAGATGAGTAACTCCAGAGTGTCTCCAGGAGGGCCCAGTAAAACCTCAACTTCATCCCGTCATTCCCACACTACAGTCCCTTATATGATGCACAGGGCCAAATGGCAGGAGAAAATAGCGGTTCCTCCGCTCACAGGTCCTGCTTCATGCTGTTTTCACTGCACGCTGCCAGCCAAAGCAATTTGTCTGGCAAGCACTTAGCCAGTGCGGCGCAGTGGGCCACACAGGGCCGGTGGGAGTTTTGCAGCTCACCTCGCACATTCTCTCTTTCTCTTTGTGTTCATTTTCCTCCATCACACGCGTCCTTATCCATCCATCTTAACCTCCCTTTTCTCTCTCTCTTTCTCTCGCCTGGCAGTTATTTAAAATAGGGCCCGGTGGCAGTTTACCCAGGTAGGGGTATGTGTGTTCAGCTGGTTCTCCTCTGTGGCGTGCTGTAAATGCTGTTATCTGGGAACCATTGTAAGTGTGTTTGTGCAAGCTTGTGTTTGTGTACGAGTGTGTGTGTCTGTGTGTGTGTGAGGCATCCATCTGTCTGTGCAGGCAGTGGATCCTTCTCGCAGTGTGGCCCCTCCAAACATGCAGATAAGATGCAGCTGATGAAACACTTTTAGCTCTCAGAGAGTGAGGGACGCACGTGTTGTCCATTATTGACTTCCTCATCCTTGAGTTTCTCATCCATCTCCCCCTTTCTTGTTCGCCATCTCCCACTTTATTCTCCTCTATCTCTTCTCTCCTTTCGCATTTACTCACTCATTGTCTCTCTTTTTTTCCCTTCCCCTCTCTGTCTCCTGTCTCTTACTGGGAGGTTGGGAGCCCACTGCTTTGAAACCTGTCCTCCAACTGGTATAGAGCTTTATTTTTATACCCTAAAAAACTAGAGATGGGAATACACTGAGACCACTGACAGGTGATAGTTATGCTGCTGGCTGCATTTAAGTGGGAGACTGTATTGATTCCAGAACAGAGTCAAATGGCATACAGTATGTGTTTGCTTCAATGTGTTTTCACTCCGAGATGCAGTAAGTGGTGTCAGGATCATTCAGAAAAAAACCACTCTGAATACCCTTCTCTGATTTGAGCCTCTTAGATTGCAATTTACGGTAGCAATACCTTATTTTAAAGAACATGTTTATCTCTTTGCAACATGAAGGACACATGGATGATACTCTCACAAACCTGCACACTAAGGTGCTCCGCTTCATAAGTTCAACAGAGAATAATAAGTAGATTACTTCACTGGACGAGAAAAGAGTCATTGGGAAACTGTGTTTATACACACTTGCACTAAGGGGAATTACCTCATCCCACTGACAGTTTTCTCACTTGTTTTTCCAAAAATGAAAGACTCAACTCTAGTGATTGACTCACTGGGGAACATTCATGCCACTCTAATGTAGAAACAAAAATGTACATTTCACACGCCAAAAGGATCAGAAATATACTATATGTGTGACTCAAATAAATATTTTTGTCACATTCCTTCCGTCTCTTTGTTTTTCAATTTCTCTGACTTTCTGTTTGTACTGTCTTTGGCTCTGCAAACACCCTCAGTCTCCAATAATCCCCCATTTAACAGGTAGCATCTTCCCTCCTGCCTCCTCTTCTCCTCTCACCTTTTTTCAATTTAATCTTGTCTTTCAACAAATCACCCTTGTGTCCTCAATGAAAGCATCCCATGTGTCTTAAATTACTCTGTACACCACAATCGTGACCTTTGTATCCGCACACAGCCTCTTTCATTTCTGTGGAGCTTTGCCTGGACTGCAGGAAGCCTTGCTCTTTCCGACTTCATAGGTGAAGGAACAAACTATGGTGGTCCCCTAAATTTTTAAGGTGAGCCGTCTGAGTGCTGCTACACACTGGGTGTCTATCATTGTCTCCCTGGGAAGTATGTCAAAGTGCATTTCCACATCTGTCTTCCTTAAAAACACTTAGTGTGTCTGAATCCCCTTTTCTTTGGACCAAAATCCCTTCACTCCAGCCCTAATAGTCACACATGTTTGCACACACATACACACAAATAAAGCTCCTTATTTGAAGGCACGCAGGTTGAGTATTGATCAAGAGCAGTGATTGCTAAGCACGGTCTGCACTTGTTTGAGCTATGTGGACAGGTTATAGAATAGTAATAACAGTACCAGGTGTTGAGATTGTGCTCAAATAAACAAGCAAGCAGAGAGGTTACAACAGCTAAAAGTAATGGAAAAACAGTTCAAAGAGGAGTATTGAACAGCTAAATAATTAAAAGTAATGTATACATGTTGTAATATATCAATAACAATAGAGGATTAACTCTAGCAAGCAAGTGGTTAAAAGAGAGCTAAACACAATAGATAAACAGGTGAAATTGTTAGCTAAAAGCAATGGATTCATGGATGGTGATGTTGAGAACCATTCTTGATCTTGAGTGTCCATGTAAGAACATATTTGTACGGTGGCCGACAAGGGCAAACATGCAGCAACACATACAAATAGACAAAACAGGGTGCTTTGCCTTCTGTAGGTTATACCTCGGAACATTTTTTTTTTTGCTCTACTCACACTCATGTGATCATTATGCAGGCTCCTCATCATTAAAATGATCAAATTCCACTTTTTCACTCTGCAAGGTCATGCGAGGTGCAGAGTAGAGCAATAGCAGGACTCAGATTTCTACAGCATGCACATGAAAAGATGATACACAGACCAGACTTCAATGACTTCATGAGTCACAAATCATTTCTAAATGATGTGCACGTGTTGTCAAATTGGTGAAGGTTCTTTTTTTTTTTTCATTGTTTTGTCTTAAGCTGTTTTGTCAGCCTCTGTATTTCTTAGCAAGACAGGCACATTTTTTGTCGCATTTACAGGTATATGTTAATATGCCTACGTTGTACCTGTTTGCCGGTGTGGAGAACACCCCCAGGATTATGTCTCTGCCGTGCATCCTGATGATGGGGCTGGTGGAGTGGAGCAGGTTAAAGTAGAAGTGGGAATCACCGGGGACGGAGCAGTTCAGACGGGCCTTCAGGAACGACGTCCACTGCTTCTCCAGGACGCGCTGAGACCCACCCTGATCGCGTTTGCACACCCGCGCCACACGTGACACCACCACCTGGGAGTAATCCAGCACAGAGAAGCAGATGTAAGATGAAGATGTAGAAAATTACTGTGGAAAACAGATTTACAACATACTGACAGGCGTGTCTGCATAAGCACAGCTCGCGTATAACTTCAATGATAAGCTGGGGAGTTAGGTTATATTTCCCAAGCTTTGGGTTTCATCTTCAAAAAGGCAAAAGCTCTTTTCAACTCCAGGGTGATCTCTGAAGAGTCATTTGCATGCTATTTGCGATGCGGAAACCCTGTTTTGACAGATCATTGTTTTATAATGGTAAATTTAATATCAATTATTCATGAAAATGTCAGAGCATCTCAAAATTGCTTCTTTGAACACCCTCATCCACTCAACAGTGATGCTGTTTAAGTATCCATTTGCTCTGCTCTCTGTAAACATGTCAAAGCCTGAGACCTTGTGTAAGCACTTCTCCCCAAATGTGAATTGCTAATTTATCAGGAAAACACATTTTCCAATGCTGATATTTTTTCATGAAGAAGTATCCCCTGCTCTGGTAAGGGCAGGAAATACACAACGTTGCTTTTCTCAGGTTAATACAGACATGAGTTGTTTGCTCAGACCATGATTTGTTGGATTAGATATGCAGGCAAACAAATACGAGGATGAAAGGTCAGTGTAGCTGTGGGAAAAGACTTTATATTGACATCCAAATAACAGCAGCAGAGAGATATTAGACTGGCATCTGCTTTCATGGTGTTGCATTTTAACGACACATTCCCCTGAAGTCCTTTTAAAAGATGCTCTGAATGGACCACCAGCTCCTCTGTGAGTACGGAGAGTGCAGCGGGAAAAGCGGGGTATGTGTTCATCAGAACGTCTTCTATACCTTCTCCAGGTAATTGAACTCCATGGCTATCTCTCGGAAGAAGAAGTAGATGTGAGGGCCCCACTCCACGGCGCTGACAAAATACGGCTCTGTATTATGAAAGAGAGAGAGAGAAGAGAGAGAAAAGTGAGTGAGAGAGAAGAGAGTGTATAGGAGAGGTGTGTGGAGAGACTGGCTTTAATTAAATATGGTTTGGACCATGAGAAAGCATATAGCAAACAGCGCCTCCATTTGCAAATGCATCATCCACTCCCACGACACCGAGGTAACATGAGGGCAGTGAGAAAGAGGCACAGGCCATGCTTAATTTCATTACATGGTGAAAGGGGATTTCACACCAAACAATAAGCGCATTATGACTCCCTGATGTTTCTGAGAACTCGGTTTCACGCTATGCATTTTGGCTCTATTACACCCGGGACCTTCTACAACCTACGCATCTCACATTGTGTGCATTTTTTTTTTTTCTTACAGTCCCATTGTCATTGTTAGGTTCGATTATGACGTAGATGGTGCCAGCTTTGTCAAGGAGCAGGAGGTTTGACAGCTCCGCGTCCAGTGACCTGAGCAGGGAGCTGTCTGGCTGCTGACTCAGCCCTCTGCTACTAACACATGTATCGATCCTGCATGCCGCTAAGTGATGCGGACATCAGACTCATTAGACTCTGATGAAAACATCAGCAGCAGAACTGATGCTGATGAGAAGACGTGCTTGAGAAGGGAAAAAACACTGACTTGTTAAAACACAAACAAGCACACCTTAACAAACATGCAAGAGCACACACACACACACACACACACACACACACACACACACACACACACACTCCCTCTGTGTGTAGGTACCTCTGAACCACTTGGAGTCGTGCTTGACGGTGCGCAGAGCGGGACTGTCCCCAAGGCTACGATAGATCACCGCATCAATGGCCAGGAAGTCTGTCACTGTGGCTGTAAACAGATTCCCCTCTGACACACACACACACACAAATAGAGAGAGAGAGAAACACTGGTGAGTTGGACAGCCTGCCAAAGCAACAGCATAACCGCAAACAATAAATCTGGAGTGAAAGTTGCCTTATTATGAAAGTCCTGCATCATAAACACGACATAACTGACCAGTCAACAACATAATTGAAGTGGCATAATTGCAAGTTTGCAACACTCCCACACAACCCCCACTCCCTCCCCCCCGAGCATTTTTACTTCTAGCTAATATCAGATAATGGGATGATGGCTGCACAGTAATGGCTCCCCACCGTTGTAGCCACAAAACGCTGTTGATTTGATTATAGTGAAGTGTTTAAATCCGATGAAGTAAACAAAGGAGATGAATAAAACTGAAGAATCACAATTGCTGTGTTTTGTTGAGCTTGCAGCTTGTAGCGCATTCATGGGTCTAAAATCTCTGTCACTGAGCAACAATAATATTCTTTTCCGAACTCCTGATAACTAGAATCACAAAAATGACAGAGCACTGTGTGATCCACATGCAGGTGAGGAGGTAAAAACTAAAACAAAAAGTGTGTCTTACCTGCAAACAGAGCTACATTGGCGTGTTTGGGGTCATAGGGGCATCTTGCCATACCACTGACTGTGTCTCCTGTCATCTCTAGAGTGTCTCCCTGTTACAGCACACACACATACATAAACACACACAGATGCATGCATCAATCAGCAAACTCCAAACAATATGAATGTATCTACAGCAGCTCATGAAAACAAGCAACAAAGAGAATTGCAATTAGGGAGTGTTACCCTAAGTGCAAACTAATGATTCACTGGTGGCAATTAGGCACAGCGGCAACAGAAGAGTCACATTCTCATGCATAAATAAAACAGACAAACACACACACACACAGCCGTCCATGCACCCACATAAAGTCACACACAAATTTCCATTCCTCACGCCCCAACATATATGTATACACAGTAAAATCTTTTCATCACTCTCTTGTTGTCACACACATTCACAAACATACACACATGTAGCCAAAAGCAAACAATTTCAACTGCACAGTCTAATTCTCATCCACGACTGAAAATGAAATAATTTATAGGTGTCATTTCATTAAAAACCAGCTATAAATAAAACAGTAGCTAGCATCGCTAACTAGTCCCCAGAGGAACAGACAGCCTATCAGGCAGAGACAGGTGTGTTACACACTGTTGTAGAATGTCATTAGTGGCTGACAGATAATGGGACAGGTACGTCTCACTGTTCCACTGTTGCGCTATGTTTGAAATGTGAGAGACTGAAAATAACACTTATCTGAAAAAACCTTTGATACTGATTTTTTTTTCTCTCTCTCTCTTTTTCAGTTTCTCCAACTCAACCACCTTCATCCCTCATTTAATATTCCTGCAGAATGATGTGAAATCAGGCGAGCCGGTGATTAATATTTATGCGTAGTTTTTCCTTCCACGAGTTTGAAATCGTTAACGTAATGGAGCAAGACAGGGATTGGCACAATCACCTCCATGGTGGAGGATTCAGGTGAGTTGGATCAAAAGCGTCAGACTCTGACAAACAAATTTTGGACTGAGTGGAGGAAATATTCAGAGTGTGCTGTCTCTAAATCATTTGACTCAGGTCTGTCAACACTCACAGCTTGGATACCATTGTCTCTCACATTCTGCCTCCTAAGGGATTTATTTGCTTTCTTAAGCGCTCGCAAAAGAAATCGAGCCAGGCAAAACAAGTCACGTCTCCACCCTTACTCTCTGAATACCCTCCTCTTCCTCTTCATGCCTCTTTGTGTTCTCCTTGATTATCCGTCTCTGACTCTCGATGATAACAAGCTTGGCAGACCACAAAGTTTAACCACCGAGAAATAACAACTGTTGTATCTCAGGAAAACAAGGCACTGGAACTGCCAGACAACAAGGATAAATAAGTCCTGGGGAGGAAGTCAACACCGCCTCGACTGCTGAACAAACAACTCTAATCAAGCTGTAAATTTTCACCTGAGCAGTCACACTAATGGTGTTTTGAAACAGAGGAAAAATATATAAGGCATTTATCAGTTACGTCAAACCCATCATTATGATTCTGATTTCTGATATTTTCACAGTTTTGGGACAGGTATGGCCGTAATAGCAGGAGTGAGTGTGTTAATTCTTTACTCACAGTATAGTTGGCACACAGAGGGTTGAAGGCGTTGGTCCCACACACAAACAGGCCTCCTTGTCTGCTGAGCAGCACCTTCATGAAATTACGACATTCATCCTGCAGGAAAGAGAGAATAAAAAAGAGGGTGAGGTTAATATGCAGGAGGGGTGAAACAGAGGAGAAGAAAGGCAAAATGATGAAGCGAATAGAGGAAGAACTGGGTTTATTTTTCAGAGACTGATTATCCAAACCGCTCTGTGAAATGAAGCTTTTCAGTCGCCTGATGTGTGGAATTATCACACCATTAACGCTGTCAATCATATTGATACAGTCTGAATGTAGCCTGCAGAGACTTTAAATGTCTACCCTCTTCACACGTGCAAACACACACACACGCACGCACAGCTGCTGTTGACTGACAGACGGTAATCCAAACCAGCTTCAGGATTTTAAAACAAGCAACAGATTTAAGGCTAATTTCTCCACTGTGAGGCGTCAAACTAGGTGAAGCCTGCTTAATGACTAAATAAACCCAAGTCACAGTTTCATTCTTCCATGCTTATTCTCTGAAATGAGAAGCCGTGCAAGCACCACATGACTTAATGGCTGCTTTTGCCCCACAGTGCCAAAAAGTAATAAATGTTGGTGCAGTGAAACTGAGAAAAATGGCTTTCAAGTTAATCTCCTGCCTCGACAAAAGTATAGTGTGTCACTGCATTTATAGCAGAAATGACTAAAAACGTGTAACCACTGATGAGCGCTCACAAATTGCTGCACTTACGCCACTGGCTCGATTACTTTTACCTAACCATTTCACCCATTTATCCTTCAGCATTTTACTTTTAGCTATCTGTTCCAACTGTTCGTCCATCATTTCTCGCAAACTTTTTCAGCCATTTAGCCATTATGTCTATCTAACTAACTAACCATTAATCTAACACTGACTATCATTTAACCATTTAGCCAATACCTCTATTTCAATTGTTTATCCATTATCTAAAAATAGCTATTTATTCATCGCTTTTGCTTTCTATTTTAATAATGAATCTATTAGTTCTATAAGTCTTTAAACCTCTCTACCTGCCTGCTAACTACTTTTCAGCATGCTCAGTTGCAACATGTGTATATTTATACATCTGATTGACATAGAGGTGCAAAGTAAATTAAATAATTAATGGGGAATATATGGAAATTTTGTACAGAACCACTTTGAGCTTTATATATTCTGAGGCAGTTGTTCCCTTTTTGACTTTAAAATGAAGCAACGTCTACTAGTGAACTCACTGCAGGTTCTGGCTTTAATATGGACCTGAGCTGTGAGCAGCTCAATTAAAGAGTTATTTTGTTCTTCCCAGGTTGTTTGATTTAAAGGATTTCACGGCACGAAGCGGTAAAGCGGTTCAATATTTCACAAAAAGTGAAACAAATAATAGAAAGTAAGAAAAATATAAATGTGCTTTCAGTAGGTGTACAGAAAACAAACAAAGGAATTTACACATTTCTGTGGGATTTAAAACAAAATTCCAGCCATGAACTTTGATTTTAAAGGTCAAAAAGCAGTTGTTTGCTTTTGCATGGCAGAGTCCTTCACCTGTCTGTGTTTGTTTCTGTGTGTGGGTGGGTGCATGTGTGTGTGTTTGTGGAGTGAGTGGTGATGTACAGTAGATCACTGGTGAGCAGCCGCCAACAACCCCCTCCCTAAACTAGTAGGGTCCCAGCCAGGATGGCACCAGCTCTGACACACACACACACACACACACCAGATGGGGTCGACTTCAAGACCACCACCCGCAGTGATGTCATCGAAAAGAGGAGTAGGGCTGGAGTAGTAGTGGTGGTGGTGATAGCGGGTATGCTGAATGACAGAGTGTGTGTGTGTGTGTGTGTGTGTGTGTGTGTGTGTGTGTAGAAGAGATCAGAGGGAGTAAAGTGACATGAGAGGCCGGTGAGTGTTATTCCAGATGCTCCACCCTCAACCCTTTTACCCCTCCAACTTCCCACTTCACTCCCTGCAGCGTTTTTGTTTTTCAACAGGAAAAAAAACAGGAAAAAAGGAAGTGTTTTCATCTGAGAGTGTGAAGAGTGTGTGTGTGTGTGAGTGTGTTAGGGTGCAGGGGGTGTGTCAAGTATGAGGTGTAAATTTCTAATAGTGCAGCACTGGGTGACAAATTGAGGAGCGGCTGTGACAGTATTTGTGTGTCACTCCCCCACATGCAGCATGTGTTCATGTGCGCCTGGTGCATGTATATCTGTGTGAGCACATACATATATCTGTGTGTGTGTGTGTGTGTGTGTGTGTGTGTGTGTGTGTGTGTGTGTGCGTATCACAGCACAGATGCATGCTCATGTGTGAGAATCATTTGCATGCTGTTTGTCGGTGGGGTTGCAGTCTGTCAGCTTGGTCAGAGCTGTAATCACAAAGCCAGATGAAGCACTCTTAATAACAACCCAGTTCTACTGCCAGCATCTCGGAGAGGGTAGTAATACTTCGACCAGCCAAACCACTGCACAAATGTGCACATTTGGCAGTGTATATACACATAAAATGAAATATTTCATGACTACAGGATAAAAACAAGGGTTGGATCCCTTGTAGCATTGTAGTTTTCATTGCCATTTGTACTTTTCAGACATCATCAGAATTCATCCCCTGCCGCATACATGCTTTTCATTAACCCTTATTCATCTATTCCAGGAAGCAATTTGGCACTTCCAGGTACGGGTCATTCTTTATTCAAAGCCCAATTCAGTCAGCAGGATTATAGTTTTACTATGGGTTCCACATTAAAAAATAAACCAATTACAAAGGATCAAGTAGTGAATCACTGAATTAAACAATTGTATATCAATCCAAAAACGTTGTGGTGCCTCCTTCTTCCCCCCTCTGCCTCCTCCCCTCTCTGCTCCCTCGCTCCCTGGGCAGAATCCAGACAAAACGCCACCTGTGCTGGCTGGCAAGCCTTCCCGAGACCCAGACGACTGCAGCCCTCCTCCTCTTCCTCTACCACGTCCTCCTGCTCCTCTTACTGACAGCGGCAGAACTGCCTGGGCTCTGAAAAATTAATCTGCAGCACAGATAAATTACACAGGAGCATGCGTCTGAGTGCAAATATGGACGCAGTTGTGAATGGAGGGGAAATTTACAGAACAAGAAGGAGTGTCAAATGATAGGGGAAGATGGAGCACAAGTGTGTGAAAGATTTTGTGTGTGTATGTGTGAGAGAGAATGCGAGCAGGTTTGAATATGTGATTCTGCATTTATATAAACTAGACGCTACGCAGGCAGCAGGTTTTTAATCAGTCTCTTGCTCTTCAGGCAGATGTTAGCCTGGTAGTGCTACCCTGCGGATGTCGACAGAGCAAGTGCATTGCTCACTTCTTGGATTCTCAACACAGACATTTGCCTTAGACACATCGAAAGCAATTGTAGACATATTAAAGCAAGTGATCACACACGCACAAGCACAGAGGCAGAGGCTCGACAACAACTTCTCTGTTGCTACAACACATCTGCTCAAAACAACCTGCAGCAGTCAGACACCATTAAAACTGAGGAGGCTCCACCTTCTGCATCTGCTTTCCATCTATTGTCCGGAATTCAGCCTTTAGTTTGAGATGATAAACAGCCTTCTTCATTTGGCCTAGACCTGAGCTCAGTGTTTGTTCTAATGATGAAGGTTTAACCAAAAACCGTAACGATCATGGCTTACACCTCTGGCTACAATCAGCATTCCCATGTTTGGTCTAACCAAAATACAAAACAGGTTCATGTTGTAAAATCTTCCGCTCATTTTCCTGCTTTAGGAGCAACTACAACATTGTTCATGCTCTCATAAAATATAATAAGTTATCTTGATGACCTGCTTTAGTGATGTTTATACAATAGGACCCATCTAAGGCAGTACATCAGGGGTTCTATTTAGCAAGCTGCTCCTCTAAATCTCTAAAGTTTCCATTACATGCCTGGCTGGTCCCCTGATGTTACCGACCAGGGAGAAGAGAGCATTGCTCTGCCAAGAGACGCCATTGAGCCAGAACTCTCCCACACACACACACATACACACATACTGTATACACAATACACACTTAACATCCACAAAGGTTTGGCGAGCCCTCTTCTCCACTCATTAACAACAGGCTTGTCATTTCCAGAAAAATCCCTGACACACAATTTTGACTGAAAACAGTGACTCTCCATGACAAGAAGAAAGTATGTGTGTGTGTGTGTGTATGTGTGCATGTGGGCGGAGGATAAATTAACAGCGGTACCAAATTAGCAGCAATGTGCTGTTCTGAGTGCTGCGGTCTTACTCAGCATGTTAAAGCTAATCCGCGTCCCTCTGCAACCCTTCCTCCCCGTTTGATGGTAATTCTGACTGAACACACCACAGGCCACAAACAAACATCAGACACCAGAGGGAGGGAGAGAGGGTGGGAAAGCGAGATAATAGAGATTGGAGGGAAAAATAAAGACAGAGAGAAACGTGCAGTAGGCAGGGAATGAAGGAAAGGAGAGACACGAAGGAAGAAACAGAGACAACCAGAGTTTTTCCAGTCCAGTCAGCCATGTGGCAGTCTCAGCGGTGGAGCTAACCTGCAGCAAGACCTACAGATCGTGGGGTCAGCTGAGCTCCACTCCCTGGTGGAAACATACACACGCCAGACATTCACAAACACACACTCACACACACCGCCATTCAATCCTTGACCACAACACTTAACCTGAATCACCCTTGAACAGCTCTCTGTCTGATAACCTGCTGAGAAAATGGTGGCAAATTGTCTCAGTGTGATTAATACATTAATTATGTCGAATGCCCGCCTGTAACAAAAGTGGGTTTTTGGAAATATATGGATAAAAGAAGGCTCAGCACTCTCAGGAAAGTAATTTGAAATCAAGCCAGCTTTTCGTCAGGTTTAAATCTTTTGACAAAAGCTTATAATAACATCAAATATGTGCAAGTGCACATGGGAAATGCAGTTCACAGCTGTGGATTCCTCAGTCCAAATATATATATATTTACCCAACAGTTACGGTGTATCGCAGAAATGAGGATAAATCAATACACAAAGCCGAAAGAAAGGAAATGAAAGTACAATTGTATCAGAGATAACTGAGAGGAAAGAAATTCTGCACAAACATCTCTAAAGCTGATTTTTCTGCATCAGCATTACATTGTTGCATTGGAAGTGAGTGTGCAGAACCTTCTCTTCACCATATTTGATGTGTTTGGCCTTCTTTCACCTCAGCATTGTGCTGTGAGCTTCGTTTTAATATCAGAAGTACAAATTCTTTGTGGTATATAACAACAGGCGGCGGTGCGGCAAAAGCTACTGTAAAAATTGAACTTGACTGAACTTGAAGACTTCATTGTCACTAACAGGTAAAATCAGCACAAGGATTTAATAATATACTTTGCACAATGTCTAGAATCTAAATGCAGAGAAGCAAGATACTTAATACATATAAAGGATTGGTGGGATTAAAAAAACGACTACAATGACTACAAGGAGTGAAAGAGACTCCACGTGTGGTATTTCCAATTGATTAATTTAGGAGCCAAAAAAAAGGCTGTGAAACTGTATCTTCTGCTTGTCCAACCCAGAAAAGGCATTTGGGCTGGACGATTGAAAACCCAGAGCTCCTCAGAGAGCACGATCAACGCAATATTGATCAAACAATCTTGCTAAGTGCTGCTTATAACGATGCCCAACTGCTCTTTAAAAGCGCTCTATATGGAATTGCCTTTGTCTGGATGTACATGCCACGCTGCCATGGCCTGATGTGTTGGCACAGAGCCACCTCTGGGGAACGTCTCACCCTCTGTCTCTTGCTCTCGTTTGCTTTCATGAGAGGAGAAAGGGAAGGAGTAAAAGATGAGGAGGGAGTGACAGAGAAGACATGAAAAGGGTAACTACAGGAAAGATAAAGAGACAGCGGCGAGCAAAGGACAAAGGAAAATATGACTGGAATATGCAGAGTGAGTGACAGTGAGGTCGACTGTTGCTTTCATCAACAATCGTTTGGTCAACACGGGAGGAGCAAAAAAAAAAAAAAAAAGGCGAAAGAATTAGGATATTGAATTTTCAGCCTAATTAGGGAGAATACTATGTCCTTTGTAATCAGTCAAGCAGAAACATTTAATTACAAAAACCAATTATGAGGTGGTGAATGTGTCACATCTGACACAACCAACCCCGAAGCAGAACAGGACATTTTCAGAAGGTGAAGTGGAGGAGAGAAAGATGAGAAGGGAGGGGTTGGAGGGGGATGGGGGCACATAGAAAATTACTGCTTGACAGATGTGTTTGTTGACATTTTCTGTTTAATTGTGTTCATGTATGTGTAGGAGGGAGAAAAAAAGAGAGTGTAAATGTTAAAAAAAGACTCAAATCATGAATATGTATATGAGGGCTGATAATCCCTCCTACATGTATGTAAGAACCTCAATGTTGCATGCATACATTCATCGGAGTCAGAAAAAGATAGCTTTTGTTAAATATTCAGTCAGCTTAATCTCAAACACGATGAGCAAAACAGCAACAGCTGGTGACAACACCCCTGCAGTCTTATGAATTTCAATACAAAAGCCTTGCAGTAAATGTAGCTATGCATGACTGCAACATTGACATTATAATATAAAATTCACATCACAACATCAAAATGTCTTGATGTCTTTTCCAGGTGTTATAATTAAAAAGCTTTTAATACACCTTTCTGAGGTTATTTCAGTGTGTTGGCTCAATGTTCTTGAAAAACAAGATCTTTTGATGCAATTCTTCACTGCCAGCAGGGCAAATAATCAATTATTAAGATAAAAGACTCAGACAAGCACAGTGTGGGTATTTACTGCTAAAGCTGAGCTTCATCAAGCTACATTTTTGACAAATGGGAATCCCAGATATTACAATGACTTCAAACAAAGCACACCTATGTTTTGACATGCAAGTTCACATGGGATATGTAGTTTCTATTTATAGTTCTCATGGTGTTGAGGCTCAATAAGATGAACAGTGAATTATTCCACTTGTATAGTCACAATGTTCACATTATCAATTATTTTGAAAGATATTAAATTATTTCAACAAAAATAACCTTAATAATTGGTTTTCAGAGTATTAGTACAAGTGCTAATTGGGCATTGTGCTAATTTATCTATGAATGGCCTCTCAATAGATTTTCCATAAACTGTACTATACCACAATACACAATGTATTGCTATAGTGCAACTATCTTTATGAAGCTTAAAGTTACCCTGTGGTGTTTTTGACCACTAGTGCTATGGAGCAATGCTTTAATTAGTGGGTCCCTTTTTTTTGTATCATGTACCCACATGAGGACGTGCATGAGCGTACACACGTGATGGAAAACACTTTCTGGATGATGGTTTTACACTATTTCACAGATGCGCCAAGAAAAGTCGCAATGCACCAGCAGGGAAGACGAAGACAGCAAGCTCACAAACAATTCAGGTTTCAAAAGGAAATTTTAAATATGAATATTTTATGAGAAAGGAAATACATTAAACACAACACTTTTTGGACAGAGACAGAGTTTAGATGAAGCCCCACAGGGTGTTTTTAAAATGCTGCAGTTTGTGTTGACACTGTTTCAGAGAGGTGTTGATTCAATTGTACTTTCATTTCAAGGCTGTACTTGAAGTTGTGTCTTTGTTGTTGTACAGAATTACATCACATTGCCAGAAAGGATGTGTAGTTCCAGTGTTTTCATACCTTTTCAACAGATTCAACATTTGGAATCAGAATAGTAGCATTTTGACTTACAATTTAGCAAAAACACTGACTATAGTAACTTAAAAATATCTGAATCGGCGAATCCATGTGGTTGTACCCGAGTGTGTGTGTTTGAGTGAATGTGCCCGTGTGTACATGCATATGCACACACAAGCACATCCATTCATAGGCGTCTGAGCCCAGAGAGCTGACTGAGGACCTGGCAGTGTTCTTATCTTCCTCACATTGCCGTGCGACTCACAGCCTTACCAGGCAGCACAGCCATTAGGGGCAAGAAGACCTTTCATATCTCAGTCAGCCCCAGAGCTCTCCTCAGGGCCGACCAACAGGGACCCACATCCAGCCCCCTCTTCTCCTTTCCTCTCCTATCCTCCTCTCCTCTCCTTCTTCATCTACCTCCCTCTTCCCTCTCTCCTCCCTGTCTCCCTCTCCCCTCTTAGCCTAGCTTTTTGTCTCTGTCCCTCTATTCTCCATTGTGTTCCTGTCTGGCACTGTCTCACACAGATTTAATGTCAGGTGTTCTCTCACTGTGTTAAATAAGTCATTTTTTTTTTCTCTGCCTGGAGGGGACAGAGCCCATGTTTCCCCCCGCCAACCATCACCAGTACACACACCCACACACACACATAGACACTGAATACGGGCTGTTTATGCGTGGCAGACAGCAGCTAGGGATGTGTGTGTCGGAGTTATAAGAGGTATTCAGGCGTGGGCTGCTGGTGGCTTCTGGGACGTTTCACCCCATCTCTTCCTCACCGCCTTGGTTTCCCAACGCCCACCTGCATTTTCTGGGGGCACAAACCGCATTCCTAACTCATGATGGTGGAACAAGCGGTGTATAGGTAGGAGTGGCTCTGTTCCTCTGATCGGTGTGTATGTGTGTGTGTGTTTGTGTGCCGGGTTAGATGAGCAGGGACAATGAGATTATACGTGGTCAAAGCCCCTCTCCCCACCCTTCTTGAGGCTGTGCCAGCAGGCATGACAGTCAAATGACTGGCACGATGAAACCAAAGCTCCAGGCAGAAAAGTAAAACATGCACCATAATAATGTGTGTACGAAGGAGAGAAGACAAAAGCTCCGAGTGACTGGACATGTTTCATATTTCACTAACTGTCATCCAACACATTTGATCTGTCATTCAACTCTTTTCATATAATCTCTTGTTTTGGGGTTTTATCCAGATTTTTCAGGTTGCAACAAGACTATGTACTCTGAGAAACAACTTCTTATTTCAGTAAAAGAAAATGAAAAAGAAATGGTGAAACATTGCAAATAAAATCCTTAAAGTAAATGAAAGTAACTTAAAAATCAATAAACAGAGGGAGTTTTTATGTTGCAAAGGGTATCTTAAAATATGTTTTGGAGCCAGATTTCTGTATCTGATATCAGGTGTTGGTTCTTTTCTTTTATAATTCAAAATAATGTATATATAAACTACTGCTCTGCCATTTTAAAATAAGTAGTTATCATTATTTATTATTCTTTACAGCAGCTATAATCATATATTTTTATATCAACATTGGATCAAATTGCATATGAATTATATAACAATTATCACTATGACTGAACAGCTCTATGGAGCATTTTACTCATTGTTTTGGTTTTATGGCCTTCAGCTTTATTGCTTTGGTTCAGTCTCACTGCTCTCAGCATGCAGCTGTTTTCAATGAAAAATCTTAGATAAATTTACTGTATGCTTCCTGCCCAGCAGCAGACAAATAAAGTTATTGACTAGCTGGTGAACATAGTTGTGCATACCGCAGCAAAAAACAGACAGATATTTCTGTCAGGAGTTGGTGGAAACCAAAACAGAGCTAAAAGAAGAGTGAATACTGAACTTACATTTACCAGGTAAGAAACACAGCCCCAAATGAATTCTGATGTTTCTCAGTGTCTGCTGGATGTGTAAATATGCACTTGATTTCTAATACTTTTGCCACACCAAGGTAACAATATTCTGTGTTTAAAGGTTGTTGTACTGCCCACTCAATTAATGCAGGTTTCATTCAGTGTTTTACATTATAATGAGAAAGCCAGAAAGCGCACATGGAGAAACAGACACCCTGTCTTACCTCATGCTTGCCCTTCATCCTGCAGATCCTGATGTCATTCTTCTTGTTGGACTCCCATGTTATGTTCGTTCTCTAGACGTTAAAACACACACACACACACACACACACACACACACACACACACACATGCATTGCTGGTTAGCTACATTTGCATTTCTGTGTAGTAGAAAATGACATTTTACAGCCTAATGACAAGCAATATATCCACCCAAAGGTTGAAAATGCTATCCGTGTCTGTCCGGCAGGTGCTCACCTTACTGTAGAACATCTCGTCTCCTGCAACAATGTCCAACTCCACACGGAAAAGGTCATCCCTAGAGAGAGAAAGAGAGAGAGAGCAAGAGTGGCAGTCAGCCAGCACAGCACTATCCAAAGCTTAAGGTAAAGCAAGACACTGCCCTAAGGAAACCATGAATACCAGTCCCTTCCAGAAGTACAGCATAGATATTAATGCTAGTTCAGGACAGTGTCAGTCGATGCAGATCTTTTGAATGAAAAGTTACATATATCCACTACATATCAAATCTGTGTGGTTTAGTACTAAATAATTCTGTGTGTGCAGCTATATAATGATTACATATTACAGATATCTATTCTTTTAAAGTTGATCAGACCCTCAGAGATTAGAGACCAGCTTTTCATTGTCTTCTATTTCTCCCAATAAATGTGAGAAATGGTGTCCGACTGCATAATGATGTCTCATATTTCCCCTTCGCCTTTTGCCTCCGCTCATTAAACTTGACTTGCTGCATTGAATTTGCTCCTAGGCCCCAAATTCAGCTTATCAGTCTTATTCAAAAGCCTGAAATTGAATTAATGGATGATTTAATCAAGTTGTTATAATGATGCTTGCACACCCCCACATGCTGCCTACACGTGGTCCAACACCATGCATGTATTCATGATATTCCAAACACTGCTTTCTTGCACTCTTAATCTGCTGATAATTCTGCAGTAACCTTGGATGTTCCTGTGAAAATGCCAGCTAAATGAGAGTTGGGATAGGCAGCTAAAAGCTGACGTCTGCATTTTGATCAAGGCCTTGGTATCTGTTGGGATGAATCTGAAGCTTGGGCTTCGTCTAAGCAAAGGGCCAGACTCTGAATGGGCTAATCTGTAAATCTGCCATAGCTGTGTTATTGCAGCAGTATCGATCCCATCTCTGATCCAGCTCTGCCTCCCATCTGTGCTGCATGTTCTCTTGGTTTCTCCTTTTTCTTTGACAGAGGGTGGCGATCATCATGCGTGCATCCACATCTAAGCACCTGCTCATGTGAGTATTCAGACCAGCCGAGTGTGTATCAATGTGTTTTTGCATTTTTTTTTTTTTTTTTTTTAAGAGAGAGCTGTGAGAATATGTGTACATGATGAGAGCACAGGTAGGCCATCAGGTTACTCCACTCCTGAATAATTCATCCTCGCTTCCTGCTGGTGCATTAGAAGATTCCCGCTCTTACTCAACCCTGTAAAACAGGACAACGACTAAGTGGTGAAGAAGTGCGAAATCACCAAACACTTGCTTGGTGCGTCGCTGCTTAACAGGTCAGAGTTTAAGCGTTCTCCAAACAGTGGAGTGGGCCAGAGTGTGAGGCGTAATCTCATCCAGGCTGCTTCAGCGTTGTCTCAGCATTAACATAATGAATATAGCACCGGGCCTCCTAGTCAGAGTGGCTGGCAGCCAGCACAGTTGCCTCTGATAGTGCAGAGGAGGGGGAATTATTTATACTGCTGCTTCTCTTTCTCCCTCTCTCCTCTCTTGCCTTCCAGGTTATTTGAATGATGCAAAGCCTGTGGCCTGTATGTTTTTTGTTTGTTTATATGTGCATTAGTGGATTTAATGTGTACTGCACATGGTAGAAAGTTAGGATTTCGAGTAAGGACTACCATGTGAACTGTGTAAAGATTTCGTGATTCTTTATGTTGCTGGATGTGCACACAGCCTTGAACAGCCTCAGCTCATTAGGTCATAACTCACGGAGGCGCCCTAACTCACAAAATCCAGTCCTAAAACCTACAAATCAAAAAGTCTCCTATTTCTTCCTCCCTGTCTGGCCCTGTGTGTGTGTGTATATATATGTGTAGGATGTGCGCGTGCCTGAGCTGTTATTTCACAAACGCCACTGACCCTTTTTGACCTGGCTGATACAAAGTCAACACAGAATCGAGAGAAACTGTCAACATTTCCTAAATTTCTGAGTTGACCGGCTCATGAACTTTCTCCTCTCGGCCCGCCATACAAAACAGCAGACTCAAGGTCAAGATATCTTAAGCCGCCAAGTTTTACTATATTTCATTTGACTTTTCTTACTCTTCTTCTTGCTAGCAGCCATATTGCGGTTTAGTGTGAGCAGCGCTGAGCCTCTCTGAGCCTGCGAATGGAGTGTGCAGGAGAAGCTGCTCCGCTGGATGAAACTGAAATGGAAAAGATTTGAGCTGACCACCTCGTTACCCTGACACTGACTGACTGAGGCAGAGTACTCTGTGGTATGTCTCTGTGTGAGTTTGCATGTTACTGGGTGTCTGAAAATATGTGTCTGGGTAAGCAGCCGTGTCCCAGTTTGATATTACAGTTTGATACTACATACGAAATTCAAACAAGTGAATCTGTAGTGCTCTCAAAACTGAAAAGTGGCTATAGTATAATCCTGCCCACTGAGTTCACTGAGAGAGCAACATTTGGTCAAGGACATTAAACTCGCAGTACTTAAAAACAATATGTGTAAACCTGAGCCAAGGCTGCAACAACCAATCAAAAGAAAGAGTTAAATCACAAACAACTTCTTAATAATTGATAATATCAATATATTCATTAGACACATTAGACAATAAATGTGTAGCATTAAAAATACAGCAGAAACCTGGAACTAGAAAATCCTGCACAGACAATACAAAATAAGTAATAATTATGAAGACACTAAATAGTGACTAAGTATACTTAAATATGCAGCATATAATCTGACAATGCAACAGAGATGATGGAGGAAATGGAGGCGCTGTTTTACTCTAATTGTGAAGAAAGAAGGGAGGCAGCTCCAGGTACTATTTATTGTGTGTTTTAATGTTTGCTTTTTGTTTTCTCTAGGAGCTGAAACATTCAGGTGATTAATTTGTTACGTGATCAACAGAAACATAACCAGCACCTGCGGCCAGATAGCTTTGTAGTCTATTTTGTCTTCATTTAGATGATATTTCTTTAGTATTCGTTTCTTGTTACTTTTGTTCTGTTTAATTGTTAAAAACATTATAAACTGTCCATTGCTGCTATAATTGTAGTTTAGTTGTTAGTGATTGCCTTTGTTTCTAAAATGGTCTGATCAGCCATTACATACAGTGTGCATATAATGTTTGTGTTCAGTTTAGCAGCTGTGTTTGGTCTGCTCACTTCTATACAGTTCATGCTAAGCTGTTGTGGCCTGGCTTTAATTTAGCTGACCTCTTTTATGACCTCTTTTGTATTTTTGTAAATAGTTTTCTTAACTTCTGGGTGAATAAACCCCACATTTTTATAAATCTACTTGTGACTCCTCATACCAGCCAGCCCTCACACTGACCTCTTAAAGGCCAAATGCTTAATGAATTAATCAGGAAAATAGCTGGTAGATTTAAAGTTCAAAGTTGTAGTTTAAATTACATTAGTCTGCACTCATCTTGTTTCGTTTATATCATGGACAAATGGCTTTAACTTGTGCACTGCCAAACAGAGGATAAGTCCAGAGTGAAGACTTTGTAGTAGCATACAGTATGGAAACAGTGTCTATAGGATGTGTCTCTGTGGGTGTCTCCACCTGTGTGTTTGTGTCTCTCCCCACGTACTTGTCCTTGTCTGCATGCTAAACTTTCTCTGCTAGCTCTACAGCTGAACAGCTTGGCAGCTTTACCTCCCAAGCTTCCCAATCTTTGCCGCCACTGTCCGTCTGCCATGAGGCATTTGATCCGGCTGTGAACCCTGGTGACCTCTGGGGTCAGTGTCTGGGGGCTAACGAAGGGAGCAACCTCCAACCTGGCAGTACGTCAGCACGCTTTCCACCCAGTGCAAAATGTAAACACACACGCACATACGCACACAGACCCAGATGGCAAAAACCTCTTAGGCTTTATCACAATTGGAACATTTAACCAAGAGTTGGCTTCGTTCCTTTGGTCATCTCGTCAATAAGTAAACACTCTCCAATTGGTTTATATTTGTGAGGATTAGCCCTTTGGATGTGACTGTGGGCTGAAGACCACAGGATCCACAGCTGCTCATCTTGACAGCAATGAAATTGGGCTTAACACTGCAAGGCGCTTTACTCCACCTGTCACCAGCCAAACACTTAGTTTACTTTCATTTAGCAAGGATGGGAAGAGGACAGGGAGAGGTAGCTGCTCTCAGCAGGTGCTTGGGGCAGGGATTTAGCAGCGCTTGCAGTCTGTGGAGCAGCTATGCTAATGGTGACAGGATTTAGGGATGAGTGAGGCGTCTTATCAGGCCGCGCACTCTGTAGGAGCTTTTGGCAGTCATACCTGCCACCACACAGGTACTTATTTATATATTTTACATTTTAAACCTCTGCCTCCCTGCTAGGCTGTCTGTAGCTCACACAGGCGCACGGATCTGTTTCCTTCCAGACTGATCATTTTCTGTCAAGGGGCCGCAAACACTATTAGCCACTTACAAGAAATATATAAATATACTCTTGAAACGCTCTTTCTTCTCTCATGATGCCATCAACCTCCCTCCGCCTCTCTCGTCTTTCTGCCTGTCAGTCTAGCATTTCATTATCATCCGGTTGGCTGAGACATTCATATCAGTTTACCTCTGCTATTCAGTAAGAGTTTCTGTAGCTGTAAATTGAAATTAATGTCTGTCAGACTGCTTCATGGCTCTGGCTGTATTTTAAAGCAGACCTGCAGACTGCAGTAGTCAAACAGTAGTTGTCTGTAGGCAGTTTTATCAGGCTGTGCGTGCGTACAGACCCTCTCAGCGCAGACAGAGTGGCTGGAACCACGTTACATAGTCTGATATATTTACAACCAACTCTCAGCAGTGAGGTTAGACCAGCTGGGGGCCAGGGACTGGGTCATTTCCTGGACCACAGTGGCGTCTCTCATTGGAAACCACTTCAATCTTCTTTCAGTCTGCCACTACAGCAAATAACCAGCGCCATATGTGGAAACTGACTGTGTCTCATTTTTTTTAGCATGTTTCAAGCTAAATTAATTTTTGGACAACACAGGCAGTAAATCTTGAGGTGTGTGTTTTTTGTTAGCTCAGTCTGTTTCAGTTCGGCTCCTGAATGGCTCCGGGGGAACAGCAGATGTAGCGTAAACCTGGTTTACAGCTGAGCAGGCCATCCTCGTCTGGCCCTCCTGACCACCAGAGCTACCAACTTTCCAGGATCAGCACATTCACCAGACTGACAGGCATATGGGGACCATGACCATATGGAGACCAAACTAGAAAACATTTGTCGGACCAAATATCGGCCATCAAATGAAGCTGTTGTAACAGATTTGTTATAAAAAAAGATTTGTCTGTAATGATCTAACTACAGTTAACACATTCATGTAATCAAGTAATCAGAAGAGACTGTACAACTTGTGAACAGCTAGTATCAAAGTTTTGGCTTTAATGTTTGAGGTTTTCAAGGCCTAGATACACCAGAATTTACATTCTGCAAAGAAATCAATCTTTTTCAGTCAAATCGGCTCACACAGCCGATTCCCTCACAGGGCCAGAGTAAATGCACTAAAATGGACATGAGAGCTGGCGAGTCCAAAATAAAAGAAGCTATAGAAGCTTAGCTGTGTTTTTATATAACCCAAGTGTGCCATAGTTTAACTCTGTTATGAAACAGGCGGTATAGACATGTCTTCAATAAACCATCTTGTTGGCTAACTGACATTAAGCAAGCTATTAAGCTTGTTAGGAGAGCGTCTGTGAGTGATCAGAGACTGCTGCTGGGTCTCAATTCACGTATGTACATACTGACACATGCTATTTAAAGTGTATAAGTGCAATTACACTGACAAGTAGGGCAAAATGCAGTGGACCTTGAGTACCCAGATGATGTACCAATAACGGTCAGAAATGTGCGTTTTGAACTCTGAACACTTTATTCATCATCTTCATTCGCCATCTTAGCTGTGGAGCTGAAGAGGTGGGACAACCAACCGGCCGAGGCTGTGGTGGTCACAATAAGTTACATAAACGTTCACTTATTTCACGTATTTCACAGTCCACCAAAATTAGTTTCTGAACAAATTTGAGGCAAGAAATAAACAATCTGGTTGCTGAATATTCATACATATTAGATCTACAAGGCCTAGTTTAAAAGTTTGTTCTGATTTTCATGTGGCAAGAGCACTAGTGCACTGCCACCGAAGTATCCAAATGAAGACATGGTTAGCTCGCCAGCAGTTCACCATCCAGCTTTGTGAGTAGTGGTCACTTAAACAAGCATCTGAGAACGCCTGTTTTGTGAGTATGAATAGATGAGTTTTGCTGTGCCACTTTCCAGTGTGTTTTGTTTCCATTTGTTTTATGTACAGATGAATATGTATGCAAATGGGTGGGCTAAAATGTGAAGAGAGAGGAATGGTCTGGAGTATTGCCTGTGTGCTCACATCAGTACTTTCCTTTGGGCTGAATGTTAAAATTAGCATGTTGAAACACTGACCAAAGTGTTGAACAAACCAACCATCTTCATTTAGCCCTGCCACAATTATTAGATTCAACAATTCTATTCTGCACAGCAATGGCATGTTTTATTAATGCATTTAGGTTTGAGTCTCAGATGCTGAAAATCCTCAAATAATGTTCAATGAAAAAGGCTAATGTTGCTTGGCAACCAATGTACTGATAATAGACAACCCAACTGATATTTAAGCTGAAAATGGTTCTGACAGAGCTATATTTGTACATGTATATTTGTGTGATGCAAGCAATCAAAGACATATCACAGGTCCCAAATTTTCACAGCTTACTCTTTCCATAAAAAATGCCATAAATTAGTTGCTTGTACTGCAAGTTTAACGCCTTTATCTGTGCTGATGTGTGGTGTACCTGGCTCCAATGTAGAGCGTCCGATTGACTTGGAGGATCCTCTGGATGTGCAGAGGCTCTTGTCTCAGCCATGTTCGGTGCGGTCGGCCCAGAAACACTGCATGTCTTCTCACCACTGTCACCGAACAAGAGACAGAAACACACAGTGGCTGATTCCAAACTGACATCCAACTTTTACAAAAGGAACTGACATAAAAGCTTTTTTTTTCTTAGTTTGTTGTGACAGTTCAGCACAGGTAACAGGTGTCCAGGGTGATGTGGAAAGTTTGAGACCCAAAGAGGCAGCACATCTGCTACACTGAGCATACAAAGACAGAGCAGAGAACAAATATTCCTCTGAAAATGAAAGATGTCTGAACTGTACCTCACATGTCACTGTTAAATTCAAGTTTCTGATTTCTGACTGATTGGGGCTCACCTTTGATGAATTGTTCAATTGTTTACATACTGCTTTTTGCTGACAACTTTGGCAATAGATGTTCAGCCAACCGATTCAGATTATTCCAAAGGAGAGAGATGCTGACATGACAGGTGACATTTTTAAAAAACATCAAAAAGATAAAACAGTGTTTCAATAGACGAGGATGTCTGAAAATCTAGGAAAAGGAAACCTTAAGGGAAAGAAATCAAAGATAAAAGTGGAGCATGTTTTTATCATGTTCCCACAGATGTGCAAAGACACGGAGGAAAAATAAAAGTGGAGTGAAAAGCAGAAGTAACAGTTACATATAAATCAGGTGGATTACTGTGTAAAACCAATATGGCAATCTGTCTTTGACCTTGAGTGAGGGGAGTGAGAGAATATTTTCATCTGATATCCTCTCATCCTCTCTCTGCTTTTCCATCATTGCTGCTTTATATCCCACCCAGTCCATTCATCGGTTTCCTCTTCTTATTCACCTCGGTGTTTTGTCTGCTCTGTCTGTCCACCTCTCTCTATTTGTAAACGGCGACTGCTGAGTCTAATGCGGCCGCTCTACTAGCCTGACAAGCTCTACACTCTACTGTTTGGTATTGATACGTCGAGAAGGGTCTGGACTCAGCTGGAAAACCATCAATCAATATTATTGAACTGCAATCAATCTGGTCTGAGTTGGAGACTGCCAGCCTGAGATGGAGACTCAAAGTCTGAGTGTGTAAGGAGCTGCGTCTCTTGAGGGTCTGAGTGTGTGTGTGGGAAAGTCCGAGAGCCCCTTTCTTTGCTCTGGTCTCATTCCTGAGTGCGACCCCACACCTTCTGGTGGGGACTCCAGTCAACACCCATTCGTGTGAGAGCCTATCTGTTCTCTGCAGCTCACACCGTGACCTTAAGCGTCTTCTGTGTCCGCTTCCCCAACCATTCAACACCCTGCCTATTAGGGCACGACCCCACACCTCACACATCACGACCTGGGAGAGAGGCATGCAAGGGGAGTAGGCGGCTAGAGGGTGAGAAAGTCAGGAGGTCAATACCTTCAGTGGGGATGAAGTTGAGGGGCCCCGGTTCCTCGGGGAACGCTGAGCTGGCCGTTCGGAGCAGCCAACACAGCAGGAAGAAGGAGGGAGGGCCCACGGTCACCATGGCAACACAACGGCGGAGTCTGTGGAAATAAAAAAAAAAAACGGAGAGAAGGGAGTGAGTGATTGCTGAAAGCGGCAAAGGAGCGCGAGATGCGTAAACACACACAGACAAAGAAAGATTCACTCAGTCGATCACTGACTAACTAACTGGCTGGGTGGGTTTCTTGATTCTTGAAGGTCTATCTTTGTATTCCCACAGCATCTCTGTCTCTTCGCCCCGATGTGAGTGGAGATAAATAGCTGCTCGGAGAGAGCGATTAAGTCATCCACCGAGGGAGAAGTGTCGAGTCAGCTCTGAATGCAGCCAGATCACTGTGGCGCAACATGACCACATCAAACGTCACACCGCCTGTGACACATCTGAGGAAAATGAGAAAGAGGTGAAGGGGTAACATTCTGGGCCAGACAGAGGGCAATATATGGCCTATAGATGAATGGAAAATCTGTATAGGCACAAAGTGAGTGAAAGGCTTAATAACGCTCCAGACATCAAGCATTATCCAGGATATGAAAGAGACTGAGAGAGGGAGACAAGTGGTGGTTTTCTTAAATTAAATGCTTGCTGGCAACACAAATCACCTCTCTGACAGCAGAGCTAAACTCTGTATTTTTCATTGGCCGGTAGAGAGGCACATGCAGGTCTCGGATGTGATTCGTGCGGAAATACAAATGATACCCAAATTAAGTTACCCCACATGAAACATCTAGAAAATGTATCAACCACTCCGCCTCACAGCAGAAAAGCTCTCAGGATTGCTATCGACTTCAGCCACAAACCTCGAATGGCATGACTGGCTGCCCGCTACCTCTGCGTGCTGCTGCTGCAATTTTACTGCTGAAGCATGTGTGTGGTGGAATTCAACGTGCATCCAGCAGGCACTTTTATTCACATTGTTATTATCGTGAGCTCAAACCCATCTGTAATCATCTATCAATGTTTCCCTCTCCATACGATGCCTGGCATGAAATTGTGTTTTATTTGAAATCTCACGAACACAATGTAATTTACTGAACCCCAAAGCTCAACTTTCATCATGTTGGCATCTTAATGCTGAATGCGACATTGGGTAATTTGTTTTGAAAATCAAGTGGAGAGGCCTTCCACCCTCATGCCCGCAAACACAAAACATTTCACGCACAATCGCAACATCTTAAATTTGAATACTCAAGGTTGTATTTCTTTATGCAAAACTCCTTAGCATTTCACTGTGGTCGCAGATGCGCAACGTGTAAAACAATGCAAACACAAACACGTATGCCATCCACTATGCACCCCTGCTTTCTGCGTCAGTCTTTATGGCCTTGATAGTCTTTATCTTCCTCAGTTCACTTCAAGTCAGATGAACTGCATTTTTGGTGTGCAAGCTTTAGTGGCATAGATTAGATTTTCTTCTGTATTATAAGTTATTACAATAAAATATGAACTGTGGTTAAATTGGTAAAATAAAAGCAATTGTAATAAACACAAACTATCAAAACAACTGCAATAGTAAGTATAATACAAAAAAACAAGACTAAATATATAACAATAGATCTCATCCAAAGGTATGTAGACACCCGACCATTACAGAAATATGGGCAAAACCATGGACATTAATATGCTGCTGTAATAGCCTCCACTCTTCTGGGAAAGCTTTCCGCAGGGTTTTGCAACATGGCTGTAGGGATTTGTTCCCATTCAGCCACAAGTGCACAATTGAGTTTGGGCACTGATGTTGGGTGCTATGGTTCATACCAAAGCAAAGTGTTGGAGGGGTTTGAGGTCAGGGCTCTGCCAGTGAAGTTCTCCGGTGCCAAACTGGGCGGGTGAGTCCTTCACTGGCTTTGCTTTGAGTCATTGCCACATTGGAGGCCCACAACTGTAAAATATCACTTTGTGCTGTAGCTGTACACTGGAAATTCAGCAGAAGAGTGGCTACTGTTGCTACAATAATAATAATAATCATAATAATCAGAATAATAATCAGAATAATAAACTCATTTTGGGAGAATGACAAATTACTAGAATAACAGTAGCACAAGTGGTGTCATTAAGATACAGTTCTATGCCAGTTTCTATCTAACATTTGCAAACATTAGCTGCCATGAAGCTTGTGGTCATAACAACTCAAGTTAGGCTGACGCAAATATCCTAAGTGTGCTATACTGTGCAAGGGGCAGTTTTATTCATTACAAATTCAATGTTTTATGTGGAAGAAAAACAATTAGCTTTTTATTCCTTAAAAAGTGACATAGTTTCACTTTTCCTTGAAAGTGAAAGTAGGGAACCTTGCTCAAACTATGACAAACAGCCCCAGGCCATATAGACTGACCAAAAGTATGTACACAGGGGATTCAACATACCGTTGGCCATATGCTGTGAATTCATAAGTAACTAAATCAAATATTATAATTAAGCAAATAAAGCTTTATCGTCCTTTTAAATTAAAATACAGTACAGAATAAAATAAATAAACTACAGCAGTAGGAAATGGGGGCATACTGTACTCTGTGTGGTAATATGAGAACAGTTCCTCTCTTTTCCTATTTTTCAGTTCTTCTCTCTTATTCACTCTCTCCCTCTCCCCTGAAGGATACAAACAGCCATTGTGCAGCCTATCTCTTTAATGGAGTCCCAGACATAACCTTATCAGGATGCAAAATCTTTATGGGACATTTCTCAAATTCCCTGCTCTGACATCAGAATAAAAGTGGGAGGCATGCTAATTACTCAACACCCACAAGCAAAATTACAGGAGGTGAAGGGGAAAGAGTCACCAAGAGAAGAAAGGAGGTCATGGGGTAGAGGGAGAGAGATGGACTGAGAGATAAGTGAGAATCATTAAGAGAGAGGGTGGGGGAGAAAATGAGAAGTCAGGAAGTAAGTATATCCAATCAGAGATTCTATTGTTTCTGCTATTAATAATGTATGAATAAATGTCAGGCGGTACGCATTCGATTAGTATAATTAGACACCCTGGGCTATACAATTTCATGGGACAGCAGAATAAGTAGATACACAAGTATAAAAGTGTGTGTGTGTAAGTGTGTGTGTGTGGGCGCACAAATGGTTCAGAGCCAAAGCATCACTGTAATTATGACAAATGGCTGCAGCCGAGTCCATTCAGTGGCATCAGTGCATTGCACAAGCTATACAGTACTACGCCATTATCATTGAATGAGGCATATTGCAAGTCACATATACATTTTGCCATTTGGAGGAGATGCAAATCCAAAACATTCAACCCCAGGGTGCTATAGCACTCTGGGTTTGAAACTGAAATGGCAGTAGATGTCACTGAAGTCATATTGACACTGCCGCACTGTGTGTGCTCCATGGATTCAAGAAATGTTAAAAACAACACTGTCAGTAGCAAATTACTGTGTCACTTCTTTCACCGTGGGGACTATTGTTTCCAGTGGTGTGACAAACATATTCAGGGATTGAGCTTGATTTCAGGCACCAGCCCAACAGTCTTTTTGCCAAGTTAACACAGATGGCAAGTGACAACAGTGGAGGCAAAATGCAAACGATAGCTGGTCAAGTGAAACTTCAGCCCAAGTTTTAATACTCCATCCACTCCAGCAAGCTTTTGTTTACTGTTAATGAAACAGGATTCCTGAACTCACCACCATGCTCCATTCACTTCAGCAGGATTTACACAGACCTGTTAATTTGTCCGTTTCCACAGCCCCAGATCAATTTGATTATGGGTGTTTAGGCAGGTAATTTTCCAAACAAAGTCATTAAGAGATCATTTAGCTGCCAAAGGGGTGGGTGTAGTGGGGTGGTGGTGGGAAGGGGGGTTGGATGTCGAAGGTGCTATGTCTCCCTGGACACTGTCAATGCCAGCTGAATGATCTCCACTGTGGCCAACTTAGATAACTTAGATAACAAATCACCAGCCAATCAATGACGTCTAGTGTCTTTAGCAAAGCCCTAATGAGGACAGATACTGATCTGATACAGAGTCGAGTCAGACTAAAGAACAGAGCCTTAAAAGAACAGAGGAAATGGTTTAATGGTGAAAAAGAGATGTGATGAATGCCTGCAATGCTGAAATGGCTGCTGGTTATGCAAAGATAGTGACCCTCTGCTGCAGGGGTTTAGATACTTTGCATGCAAATATAACACCTCATCACCAAACGAAGGCGCTAATATGCTCTGATATGCTTTTGTCACTTATTACGGTTGCCATGGCTCTCGCTTTCTCCTCTCCTCAGTCTCTCTACCTTTTCGCTTTCACCAACTCATTACTTCTAGGTTTCTCTGTTGCTCTCCCTTAGCCCCAGTCTTGTTGATGTGTACACTCTCAATGTGTTTTCATTACAAAGCTATGAGGTACTTGTGCTAAAAATTGGACAGTGGAAAGAAAACCAAGATTATGCATGTCCTAGATATAGAGAAAATGGTAATGAAATAGAGCAGCATTAATGGGGACACCAGGGTGGTTGGGGTATTTATGATTAAAATATTTAACAGAGTGGCTGTCAAGTATTATACAGAGGTATCAGTACTGGTACAACACAGTACTCAAGCAATAGTCTGACATAATCCCTTTTCACACTGGTCGCCCAGCTTCAAAAAGCATGCATAGAGGAAGAATGAATTCAAACATGGTCTATTTCCACTCAAATCCTTTTATCATCATTTTACAAGGCAAATTATATTTTTATGTGCACCAAAAAATATGAATGTCTTCCATAGAATTTGCAGGTATTCATTTTAAAGGGGCTGTATGTAGCAAGTTAGATGTATTATTGTTTCCAATGTGTTAAAAAGTGTTCTTCTTCTCTGACTTTCTCAGTTACATGTAGCACCCTGTAGACTAATTTCTACATAAGGGACTTGGGATGGCTAGACAAACAGAAGTTGATAAAGCTGGCTAGCAAGCTGTCAGCATTTTTTAACAAATTTGTTGAAAATCAAGCTATCAACATGATGCCTGTTAATTCCGTTCATTCTGGTGTTCATGCTCATGAATATAGCTCAGCGCTCTGCAGCTAAAGAAACAAATATTCAAAAACAGAACTAATACTGGACTAACTTTGGACTTAAATTTAAATGAGCAAATAAATACTAATGTTGATCTTTGTCTGCTGGATGTGTAAATAGGCAAAATGAATGTTTGATTATTAATGCAAGTTTCAGTTTTTAAGAGCAGTTGTCATGGATTTTATAATAGTTTCACAAAAGTTTAATCAGAGTCATTTAGAGATCTACAAGCTGTCCTTGTGGCATGATAGTCATACAAGTTATAGCATTACCAGAACTCTGTCTAGACACAGTTCGATTCACAGTTTCCAAAAAAATCTCTGTAAAAAGAGATAATACTGGATGGGAGCCAAAAACAACCTAAAGGGTTTCAAGCTCTAATAACTTCTGTTATTGTAAGGGAGACGCCCAAACTACCAAAAAGTCTTTGAGCTTGATCCTTAAAACACTTAATAACTTTTTAAGAGGAATTAATGTTCGAAGAAATACTGCTGTGCCGTAGGCTTAAGGGTGAGCTCCACTTTGCTCTGCTTTTATTGTTCCACATCACCGAGATGACCTTCAGACTTCGGTACATGAGACTGTGCCAGTACATTGGAAAGTGTATTAAGTAAGCAGTAGAGGATTTTATGATTGTTCCATTTTCTTTATGTGGACTTAAAAACGCCCAACAGATTTCCCAGACACTGGCCTAATTGTCATATTAGTGAGAGAGGGAAGGCTGCTTTATAGAGTGTGTAGAATCAATGACAGGTGATAGCCTGATGCCGGTCAGATCTCCTTCAATCAGCAATAACATAAGATACTGAGCACGGCAGGGATGTGAGGAGGAATGGGAATGAAGAATAAGATGTGAGAAATAAGACTTGGAGAGAGATTTAAGGCAAAGATGGAAATGAACCTAGTGGCTATAAAAAAGGAGGTTGGAGAGGAGAGAGTGGAGAGAGGACCAGGCAGGACAAAGAAAATGACAAAAATAATGCACTACAGGGAGTGATGAAGAGAAACAGAGGTGAAAGAGAGACAAGTGAGGCATTCAAACAGAGAAAGAGACAGAGTCACACCGGACATAAAGAGAGTGAAGCCAAAGAATGTGTGGAATGAGAGAGACAGAAAGACAAAGAAACAGAAGAGAGGAAGAGCATAGAGCCAATAGTACATTTGCAATGCCAGATTTATCTTCCCGCTGAGCCAAGAGTAGACTAGTGGGAAGGACCTCCTGGCTCAGCCTTGTCCAGAGCAACTAAAGGGATGACATTTTTCTGTATTTCTCAATGTGCAGGAAAATGTCCCACAGGGATCAATAATTGGTCCGTTGCTGTTCAGCCTGTCCACATTGCCTCTAGACCACATAAATTGAAAACACAAGGTATGTTACCATAATTATGCTGATGACACACTGTTACACAGTACCCATCATTTCCCCCTGGAGACCTAAACCCACTTAAGTGACTGGTTGAATGCATTAAAGACTTCCTGCAACCCAACAAAGACAAAACCAAATTCTTGTTGTTGGTGCTGAGCCTCTGTGGAAGGAAATCTGTTCTCATTAGCTTCTTTCTCCCTGGATGTACAGTACCACAAATGTCATAAATCTGGGCGTTACTGTTGATTATGACCGTATGTTCCAGAGCCACATCACCAGTAAAAGAAAAACTATCTTAGTCATCTTGCATGTGCTGATTTTGTTCATGTTGGATCAACCCTGTGACCAGGCAAAATGTTAATATTGGACAATTCTGAAAAACCAAGAGTCCCGTTCAGTACCAGTGTTCTTACTATTATTATCTTTTTACATCAAATGACAACTTTCTTTCTTCTTCAAAATTCTCTCTTTCTGTAGTGAAGTTTCAGGAAGTATTTTAGTTATGGCAAACAAACTATAGTATGGTTTAGGTTAGACAACTAAAACACTTGGTAATGGCTAATGGAAATGCCTTAGATGGAATTCCATTGCCTTTTCATATCAAAGTCTATTAACAGGGTTTTAGGAAGCACTGCTGAATATGTGAAAACAATTTGTATAGAGAGTTCAAGAGGTAGCTGCTTGAAATCTGCTAAACGGCTTCAACTCTCTGATACAAACTGTGGTCGAGCTGTGATGTCAGTGATATAGGCACCAGATTTGGGTGTCAAAAAAAACTTAAAGACCCTTAAAATAAAATGCACTCCTATTACACACACACACACTGGTCTACTAAAGAAGACTATTGGCAGCCTACAATTTATCTAAAACAAAAGCATTTTACTTTTGTATAACTCCACAGTCATACCTTCCTTACCTGCTTGCTCCATATGCACATCATCCTGTGCCAGATGAACTCCTTCATCATCTGGCACAGGCCCTCTGGTTGTTTCAATAGTAAAATCAAAAGTTGACAGAGCAGGTTTTGTTTTTTTATGGACTGCTGCTGGGATACTTTGCCAGATTGTATTAAATGTGCTACAACATTAACAATGCTAAAAAGCAGACTGAAAACATTTGTTTTCCCCTGTGCATTTGATTAGTTTTGTTGTACTTGTGTTTTAAACTGGATCTGATTGTCCTTGTTTGTGCATTGTAGCTCCCCTAGAGTAAAATGCTCTATATGAATAAAGATTTCTTTCATTTGGTTTACTTTCCTGAAAACTACCTAAAATCTGCTCTGCTCACCCCAGATACCTCTTCCCTGATTCCATGACGTATATGCACATATAGATGAGCACATACATTATACTGTGTACTTTACACACACATGCACGCAACAGAACAGCAAACACACAAATGTCCTCTGGGCACTGTGCCTCCACTTAAGCCAAACCACAGTCACCCCCCTTATCTCTCTCAGGCCTAATGTAAAAGCAATGTAGGAATACCCTCCACTAGAATGAAATCCACACAAGATTTCCTCCCTTTGCTTGGAACTTGTGTCCCGGGGTCTGTTTACTAGATATTTGCATCACCATGAAATCGTGGAGCCTCAATAACATTGCACATATTTAAAGAGGGAGAGGGAAAGGAAGAGACAGAGAAAAGGTTGAGAGAGTGAAAAAAAGAGGGGGAGTGCACAGTAAATGAAAAATGAAGAGTGACCTTTGTGCACAGAACACTGCTTTTCCCATGCGCTGAGATTTATGTAGTGGGAAATATGCACAGCATGTGCAGTAGGACAAAACATTTCTGTAACACTCCTCTTTTGTCAGAATCGGACCATGAAAACGTGTCCTCTGTCTCTGCTACCTGACAGAGTTGCCAGTTACATCGGTGAGTGCAGTGTCTTCTTTACGTGGCACCATGTGTCTAATGGATATATAATTTCCGAGGATTTAAAGGTTGGTGCTGGAATAAGATAATCTCTGACTCTTTCTCTCTAGTGCGTGTGCTCCCATTAACGGGCGAGAGGTACCCGTTGGATGACAGAGCAGTAATGTAATACCTGTAATAGCTTATTGTTGATGAATGGATAACTTTGAGTTTTACTGGAGCTCTCCCCGGAGTTGTGTCACTGTCATTAACCTTCACAGTCCTCAAAATTACAGCTGCTGAGACGCCAGGAGACAGAGGAGCTGTGGTTGCAATCTAGAAGGAGTAGAACAAAGATTTTGCAGCACAGTCTGACAACGTCTGCATGAGTCCGCAGGTTAATTATAGGTTTGTCTTTCAGGAGGAAGACTCTCCAAGAATGAGCGCTCAGATAAATCTTTTATTCTCCGTACCACGCACATCTTTTCTCTCCCTACCCTCCATGTTACATCTCCTCGCTTCTTTCATCTTTTAAGCTTCCACGGGTTTCAACAGCAATGTGCGAGACAAGGAGAAACATCATGTCACATCACAACAGCAGAGATAGGCCTGACCTTTGGCTTCCCACCACTTTACAACCATCATTAGTAGGGCAGGGATCAGGGGCCAAGGCCATAAATCACACTCAAACCATCCATGTAGGAGGAACTCAGCTACACTGCAGTAAAAACGAAAAGAAAACACACTCTGAGACTGACAGAAGGCTAAAAGCAACTCCATCCATCACTGGCTTGGGGCTCCATAAAGCCAGTAAAGGAAAACACACAAGGCGATAATCTCCAGCATGGTTATAAATAATACAGAAACCTTGCTAATGGCAATAAAAGGTTCTGTAGCATGACAGAATCCGTCCTGATGTGATTATGCGGCTAAAATTCCCCCAAGGACATGTATTATCTTGCATAAATACTCAGGAGTAACTCAATAGGGCAATATGTTCCCATCCAGAGACTGTTTGACCTTTTTGCTTGTGAATCAGGAGGAGAGGTGGATTTATTGTAATGGCAACAAGTGACTGTCAGTGGGTGCAAGAGGTCAGATGGCGTGCAAAAATAGAACATTTGGAGGAAAGTGGAGGGCACCGAAAAATGAAAACAGACTCTGCGGGCTATACTGCTCGTCTCTGCACAATTGTCCTACTGCTCATAGTCTGACGTATGCTCCTGTTAATATAAGGTACTGAGGCAAACAAGAGGAGGAATGCAAATTATGTGCTGAATGTGAGTCATTCTTACTGAGTAAATAACAACAATCGGTGGTTTAACTGCAAAGCAATTTTTGCATTGACATTCTTTAATCTAGTTCTCACAGTTTTTTAATGAAAAAAAGCCCCTGAAAATAATGAGTCCTCAAAACTTTGAGCAGAGTGAATTTTGTGCCTTTATAACAGCAGTACCAACATTGTAGTGATGTAATAATACCTCCACCTGCTTGGTCAACAGAAAATGATTTGGTTTAGCCAAAGACGGCTCCTTAACGTGTGCTTTCTCCTTTGAATTGTCAGTCTGCTAATGTAGATGAGGACATGTTAAAAGAATAGGCTGCTGGCATTTTGGGAAATACACCTATTCACTTTCCTGCTGAGAGTTAGATGAGAAGATTGATACCATTCACATGCCTTTATGGTAAATACGACAGCCAGGAGAATAAGCCTAGCCTGGCATAAAGCCTGGATATGGGGAAAGAGCTAGTCTGGCTCTGTCCTAAGTCACTTCACCCGCTGAGAAATAATCTTACAGGTAACCCCTCCTAAAACAAATGAGATATAAAATGTTAAATTGTGAGCTTTAGTGGTGGCAGATTTGATGCTGCAGTTGCTAGGTTAAGCTCACAGGCTGCATTTAACAGACAGATATGGCAGTGGTACTGATCCTCTCATATATCTCTCAGGAAGAAAGAATATTTCCCAAAATGTCCCAAAAATATTTAATCTTTGGCAGGCTGCCCAACTGCTGCCACCATGAGGAATAACAAGTGGCCTACTAAAAAGTGTCCTGGTCTCTTAAACACAACACAAAGTGGCTGAACAAAGCATTTACAAAGTCAGACAGTACAATACGCAGATACTTTTGGATAATAAAAAAAGAGTGTGAAAGGGCACCATGAAAGTGCGGAGACTGAAATTGAATCTAAATGACGCTGTTACACAGCAGAAAAGAGCCGCCAGCAGAGAATATAGAAAGGTAGTGAACAAGGTGGTCTGTACACATTTTGGGCTTCACAACAACATCTCTGCATGCTAATGTTGTTTACCTTCTCTTCCTCTATCTTCCCTTCCTGCACAGCGCATGAAGCTCTGCCAAATGAAGCCACCGCTCGGTTTCTACTGTCAGGATCGGCACATTCAACACAGAGTCGATGGTGAAATAATGCGCTGTGCAGCATCAGTATGTAACCTACAAGCTGCACCGTTTAGGTATAATATGTCCCTCAGCTGTGTCCAGGTTTTTTATTCATAATGGCAAATTTCACAGGAGAATCATCTTGTCAAGCGCTCCACTGTGAACGCCCCCACCATAAACAGTATCTAAAAGCAATTTTCTCTTTCCCGACAGAGACAGGGCGGCACAGTATCTTTTCCCAGTGGAAGTCTGACAGAGCAGGGCTAGTAAAGATAGAGAAGTGTACCTGCGAGTTCCCAGCTTTGATTTCACACTGAAGCTTATACTCACACACACACACACACACACACAGTTATACATACACCCAGGCTGTAGATGTGCATGCACACACTCAAACCCAGTGTGCTATCAACATCCTGGACTCACAAATGCATCTCTCTGCCCTTCTTTCCTCTTTTCCACCACCATCTCCTCTCCCCTTCTTTTTTCCTCCTACCACTCTATCTTCTCTCGGCACAAATCAGCCAGCTGCTCATCCAATTTAGCCGAATAAATTCCACCTGTATCAATTTCAATACAGGTTCACTCACCACACCAACTCCGGGTTCCCCTTTTTCTGCTTTATCGCTCCCCGTCGCTTTGAATGTCACATCTCATGTGATGCGTACAGACGCGCGCGCAAACACACTTTCGCACACCGCGGTGTCAATCAGCAGACGTCTCCAGTTGACAACTCTGCACACAATGCAGCTGTGAACAAAGACACATGCCTGCATGTGTGCCGAGCTGTATATCCAAACTCAAAACAAAACAAATAGAAATGAACACGCACACACACACACATATATATATATATATATATATACACACACTATCATTGCATTGCAGGCATAACTCCCAGGCCTGGCTGTGCGTAAGTTTTATCCCTCTCACCGTGTCTGAGAGGCATGTTAATCAGCAAAGGGGGCTGCCAGCTCAGCCATATATGTCTCTATCTTTCTTGCTCTCGCTCCTTGTGTCTCCGTCTCCCTCTGCTTCTATCTGCATCTATTCTCTCCAATCTGTCTTCACTCTTGTCAAACCGCGTTTCTCCACCTCTACCTCACTGCATTTATCTCGCATTCCTCTCCTTCTCCTCCTGTCCTTGCTCAAGCTCTCATCCCATCACAGCAAATCATGTCTTTCTTTTTGCTCCTACATTTTAATGCATCTCCCCGCTGGGTCAGACTGATGGGATTTAAGGCACTAAAGACTGGATGGTTTATTTAGAAGGGCGCGGCGAAGATCTCCCACTTTTACCGACCAGCCTGACATTTCATTGCCCTCTCCTCTCCCCTCCAACCCCCTCCTCTCCTCTCCCACCGCTCTGCTACAAGGTTTTGGGATCCGTTTATGCCCGTGTTAAAGTGGATTTGGTTATGGTGACTGAATCAGGGTGGGTGGCTGTGGGATGCTGGATGAGTTTCATAGGACAACTTTTAAAGAACGAGCTTTGAAAGCTGAAGGGCAGAGAGAAAGAGGAAGGGAGAATGGGAGGATGGGAGGATGGTAAGGCGAGAGATGTTGTGCAGAGTGAGATATAGCAGCCATGTGTTTACGGAGACGGTTCCTAAGGAGATTTCCACCCAAGCACTCAGTTATAAGTCATGAGGTGGGGGAGTGAAGGGAGGTGGTCATCTCTGTGCAGACAGCAATAACAATGGTGAGACAGATGACGAGGCAGCAGAGAGAAGGGGAGGCGGAGAAGGGGAAATTAGAAGACAGGGAGAACATGAAGAAGTGTGGTGAGTGCTGTCAATTTAGAGAGAAGAGCGTGCCCATTCGATCACTCCACATGTGTAGAGTGCATGCACAAAAGATGTCTTTCAGCTTTATTAAACAATGGTGCAAGGCTGAGACGCAAATTAAAAGAGATGCTGCTTCCTTGGCCTGAATAGACCCAGGCAGAAGGTCAATGAAGATGGCTAACTGCTTCTTTTCTTTATTTTACCCCATAAGGCTCGGCCTCCATTCGTTGCGTCGCACTTAAGAATAAATGCATTCACATGACACACTTCAGAGATAACATCTCAGTGGGGTTTCCTCTGCTCAGTCACCCAGTAACATCCATTTCTATTTGCATAAAACGAGCTGATGTCTACGATCGCTGGAATGTTCAACAATGTCATTTAGTACCTGGCATCTCGTGGAGCGGATCAAATCAATAAAAGCCATTTCCCTTGGAGGTCGATGGCCTCCGCTCTGGTTGTCAGGTTAATTCAATAAAAACAGAGACGAAACAATGAGCGCAGCAATATGTTGGTGAGCTCTTACTTACATGACATGGAACCAACGCGAGAAAAGCAGGTCAGGTAAGGTATGCAGGACATTGCTACTGTTGATTGCTAGAGTGCAATACATTTTAAAGGATATGTGAGGTTGAAAGGCTGCAAGGTGGAGCTGTTCTCTCTGTGTTACCTGTCATGAAGTCAGTGGAGAGGAATGAAGCAGCTCATCTGGGCCTTAAAAATCCCACGCAACAAAACCAACACACAGCTCCATCAGCTCTCTCACATCTCCCCATTAAAGCACCAATATAGTACACGGATTCTTTGTGCTCCTTCCACTTCGGCAGATTGGTAGCAATAGACATTATTTTGTTCTCTGAATAACAGGGTAAGTGGCTCGTTCATTGATTGGTCTTTCTCCGGGCTTTTGAGCAACATGGTATAATGCTGCGGAGCCAAACAGACAGGAGACTAACCCCCCCGCTGTGGCTGTTGACAGAGGCTGCCATTTAAAAACACTGAGAAGAGGACAAACAACAAGGCGTTGAGGAAAAATGCCCGGCTTGGTTTCACAAGATTTCTCCCTCCAGCACTCTTATCCTGTTGGATCATGCTAGCAAACACTCTGGAGTTTAAGTTCGCCCCAAAACAAAAAGATAAGAGCGAAAATTGTTGTCCAATTTGTATGAAAGGAAAATTCTTCCTTTGGATACTCTTACAGAGTTGTACATTCTCAATCTGGGATGTTCAATGAGTTCCAGGAGCAGTGTTTTTTATGAAACAATTTGCATGTACCAACTTTCCTTAAAACCAGCTTGGTCTACTTCTGCTAAAGTTGGTGAATGTAGGTGGACGCACTGAAAGCTGTAGTACAGTAACATACCCCTCATAACATAGCATGGCCTCGGGCTACTTCTTCCTGGACTATAGTGGCTACTGTCAGTGAAGACACTGGTATCACCGCCTCTTCTCACGATGTCTGTCTGCATGTTAGACCAGTATAGAAACTCAAGTCCTCGCTGTTTCATTGTGATTGACGCAAATTCAGTTAGAGGCAGCCTTGTCATTGTTTATTGTTGAGGGGGAAAATATAGCTTTATTTGTTTTTTAATGGCTTCATTCAAGCAGCTTTCTTGCTCACTCAGAGAGCAATCTCAAAAACAAAACCACCCCATGGGAACTGAGTGGATGAAGCCAAGGCCACCCATTGTTGTTCAGTGTTGGCACTGTATAGTTAACACTATATTATGGTGGAAATGCTTGATGTAGTTTATATAATCCATAAATTAACCTGAGTGGATTTGGCTTTGGCTGGTCAGTGAATAGCAGGTCTAAGCAGCTGATCTGCACCACGCATGTTTTTATTCCCGCCTGAACATACGCTCTGAGTTCAATTAGGTGTCCTGTGACATTTATGTTGTTGTTGGTTGACAATTTATCTGCTCTTGTAAAATATTTCACTCTGCTGCAGTGATGCAATAGAAAACTGCAGAAAAAAACCGAATGATTAAGTGGTTGTTTCTGCCTAAAAATAAAAAATAATGTCCCATAGAGCAGAATACTGTTTACACTGTGAGAAGTAGCATAAAGATTTTGGCACACATCAGCGTTGTGAGCATGTGCTGTACTGTCAGTGCACATGGCAATTAAAAGTGAAGCAGCGCTCCGGGCTTGGATTGATCCTGCAACAACAACCTGCCTGTTTATTGACAGATCTCTGGGATTTCGCTGCTGCACAGATGCCCCGAGGCCTCTCTGTTGGGCCCCGGCTTTCTCTCTCTCCCCCTGCCATGCCCCCTGTTCTTTGTGACCATGTGAGAAACACCACTGTTCAATATTCCCTTGCCAATGTCGGGCTTCGTTTTCCTATCAACAAAAAAGTCCAGCCCCAGAGCATGAAGGCTGTTATTATTCAATTCTAGCCCTGGCATAACTGTGTGATTAAGACCTTTGGAGATATGGATTTGATTCCCCTTTCAAATTCAATAAACTGTCTGAATATAACTTCTTGCACTAAGGTGATGCGCAGATCACGTTTCTGACAAAAACACAATGCAAAATTCGACGTGTATGCATAACATGTATCAAAAATTAAACTGGGCAACGATCAGACAGGCTCTAATCAAGCCAGTTTACAACAGTTGCACTGGATCATCTAAAGTGAAAGTGAATGTTTCTGAAATGTCATTAATGGTTTCTTAATTCCACAGGAAAAGGCAAATACAGTCGTTTAAAGTTGAACCTGGGAAGTCAGTCTATAAACTGTTTACAACATACAGTTCGGGTCATAATTTTAGTGTTTGACTTTTCTCTTCAAAATAAGTTTGGCTAACTTGACAGTTTGTTGAGTATCTTCTTGCACTCCATCTAAAGCTATCACTTTCCATTTGAAATTTGCACAAGTGTTTTAATCTGGAAACATATTTGATCTGTTAAACACGCCTATCAGTAAACTAGGCTTTTGTGTTTGTTAACGTACAGTGGATGCTGAAGGGATAATCATCACACCAAACCACCTGAGAAGCAATGTGTGGAAGTGTTTTGGACTCAACATTATAGATGGAAAAGTTGTGGGTAAAACTGAGACACTTTGTGATTTTATACAGTAAAATACAAGTGCCTTAAAACAACATTAGTTTGCCACACAAATAAGGCAGTGGATAAGAAAGTGAATGACCTTTAAATCTACAGTGTAGTTCAGTGCTGAGCTGAGTAGTTGAGTTGAAGTTGAAACTTGCAACCCTAGTCTTACTCCCGTTTTAGCCTTATTCCCAGTATGTATGTTATAATAAACTGTACAAACTATAGTCGAAACTATGATCATGAGAACCAAGTTCAACTTAACTATAATGATCATACTTTTAGTAATTGATGGCAAAAAAATTTAAAGCTACAATGCAGCATGCCAAATGTGAACCATAATGAACACTGATGACACTGTGATGAAGACATACAGAAGCTCTGTTTGCACAAGACTCAAGGCCAGCGTAGCCAAAACATTCTCCATCTGCAGCCAACATGGCCATGGAAACACCACGTACACCTGAAGGGCAGCTGTCAAGCCTGGAAGCTCTCGCTGAAAGGCAAAAAAGAAGAGAGAATTGATGTCTATCTGGAGGTGAGGATGGTGGAGAAAGGTAAAAAGAAGGAAGTAGAGGGAGCGGACAAAGACCGAGAGGAGGGAGAGAGGTAAGCCCAGAATAAGAGAGAGAAAGAGCGCATAAATGAATTTTATAGCCGGCGCGAGATGACACGGGGAGATAAAAACGAAAATAGAGGGTTGGATTGGAACGGCTGGAGACAAATGGAAAGATAGTGGCAAGGCAGCATCACCAGCAGTGTGGTAATGCCGCGCTCTCGCTGAAACAGTTTGGCTCATGACAAGATAAGGACAGCCATCACAACCTGAGCCTCCATTTTTACTCATCCCGAGTGGTGGCTGAATAACACTCCCGAAACTGTTTTTTTTTTAATTCCTCTTTCTCTTTCTTACCCACAGCCCTTATCAAGAGCTGCTATTGTTTAAAATCACAGGCAGACACAAACTCACACAAACACAGGGAGACACAAATGATTAGCCGTTACAGTGGCATTAAATGGAATTTAAAGAGCGTTGCAAAAGGACAGACACAGCTCATCAATTTAGTGCTCCTGAATTAGACCACTGGCTTTATGGCTCAGAGGCCATGATCGCTGCCTCACTTCTCTCTCCTCTCTCCATTCTCTCAGACATCTGACCACAGCGGTAAGGAGGGAGAGAGAGGACTCTGTTTTAGGCTATATGTCAAAGCCTCTGTGAGCTTTGAAATGGCTGCCCAGCGCTAATCAGAATGAGTCATGCTGTGGGAAATCTGTCAGAGAGATAAAAAAAGAGTGAAGGCAGGGAGGGACAAAGGGATGAAGGAAGCAGTGACAGAGGTTTGAATAACCAAACATTCAGCTATGTGGTTGTTCATTAACCTCCACGTTCACCCCTCGCCGCGCTCTCACTCATTTCTTTCCTGTGCGTTGCCTCCCCTCCATGTCTTGCTCTCGCTCGCCCCGCTTCCACAGTCAAGCCTTGCTGTGTCCCTCAATGCCAACGGGCGCTATGGCAACAAGACATTGAGTCTCGGTGAATATGGGAATCAACATGTGTGTGTGTTCTCTCTTTGAATGTATTCATGCATATTTGCCACCTTCTATTCAGGGATAAAGACCCAGTCGCACACAGAGAGTGGCACAGTGAAATTAATCTGCTCGTCTTCGCAAAACACTATAACTGGGCGAGCCAACCACTACCACACTATCCGGTAAAGGTACCAGATGTGCTCAGCCTGCCAGATCAGCTCAGGGCTCGGAGTTGACAGGCATGACGTGACACATTAAGACAGTATGATTAGTTTGTTAGCTGACATTTTAACTAGATAAATAGGAATATTGTCCTAAATCAATTGCTCAGTGATTTCTAATTAACGTTACAGCCCTTAAAATTACACAAGCTTTCGGCCGTGAGCTCTGTTTGTTTAGTGCAGAGCTGGTTTGTCTTGCTACGGAGTATTTATTTATTTGTTTTTCAGGCTGGGGTGAGGGGTCATGTGTTGCATTTTTAAATACATATAAATTAATAATTTAATTGGTTTTAATGTTATGGAGTTATGGGGAAGGGGACTCAGCAGCTAACAAAAACGTAGCAAACCGGTTAGCTCGCTCACTGATGGAACAAAGACTTTACATATTTTTTTAAGAACGTTTGTGTCACCAGTTCCCATCTCATAAATATCTGAAACCCATTCATCTTCTCTGGAGCAGTTTACACTGCAGCAAAGGAGTGGAAATAAACCTGTGTGTGCAACACAATAACCAAGATAGCTGCTTTTGTATTTGACTCCCTGGCTCTTAAAAGGTCAACGCTGTACTGTTTATTTATATTGGTGTTTATTTTTGCCTTATTATTCCTCTATATATTTCACACAATCACACAATTGAATTCATAAAAGAAGGAGATAGGAAAAAAACATCTTTTATTCAGCACAAAGTCTGATTTAAATATCCCCTCTTATTCTATGAAGCAGTAAAAACGAGCACAAAGTCAAAACAGAATACGTTCTACCATTGTATAGTTTTTTCTTCCTGTAACAAAGCATAGTCTGGCCAGTGCTGATGTCAGCCTCAGGCCATGGTCCATGTGAATATATCCACTCATAAAAGTATTGTAGCTGCTAATGATAGCAAACTTCCCACACAAAAGTTGCAAGCTCTCATTATACATTAAAACCTATCTGAGAGGATGTGAAAACAAACACAGCCAAGAGTCAGGGTGCACTGAGTTTGATTTTTAGTGAGCAGAGGCTGTGCGCCTGTGAAGACAGCAAAACACTAAAAGCCAAAATCCATAACCAATCACAAGTACACCAGGAAGTGAGGCTCTGACTGAAGTTGCTCTTCGCCACAGTGGCTGGTAAACATGTCGAGCTGAGCTTCAGCTCACAAAAGAGGCTAGGGAGGCTGCCTCACTCATCCTCAAGCCATGATGACTGAAGCACTTTGAAGGGGGGTTTGAGTAATGAGGGTAATGCCATGTAACCTGGCAAGTTGCTACACAAGAGGATGCCAAGAGAACGGAGCTGCTGCCTTGGGGGGAAGGCAGCGAGGGCAAAGGATGCTCAAAATGTACAAAACATGTGCTCACATGATATCAAAATGTGTTTGGTTTCTGCTTCTAGTGGTGTTAATATGCAGTCACTGCTGAACTTGTAGAGCTGACCAGATGTTGGGATGCATTTTCTATTAGATGGTCTTCCTGTAAGTGGGAGGGGATCTGGTTAGTCCAAAAGCACCAGATGCTGTTGTAGTGATCAAAGAAGGCAAAAAAGAAACAAGATGAGGAGACAGGTTGGGCGTGTAGGGAGGCTCAGATTTTCTTTTACAGCTTTAACTCTTCTTGATTTGATCCATATCAAAGGCAACAAACACGAACAAGTGACACTGATGAGTAGATCAAATATGAAATGCGAAATACATTACTATCCGAGAAAATATACTTTTCAAATTGGTGATGGCACCACAGGCATCTTCCCTGCCAAATTTGAAACTGAAAAAAACACCTGTGACAGAGTAGTGAACAGAGCCATTGCTCAAAATATTGATTCAAATGCTAAAAAAACCGCAAAGAACCACTCTACTTGTTTTGCTTTATTCCATCAGACATCTTACCACAGTTACAAGGACACTTTAGAGAGGACATAGGGACGAGTGAGGCAATTGCAGAGAAAAACATTTTTAGAAATATTTCAAAAGGTTACTGCATTCTTTTCATTCTCATTGCTTATACTCCACAGCATTTATTTTGTCTGTTGTCAGCAGGTGTCATTGATTGTTATTACAGGTTGCAGCTTTTAGATCTGAGATAGCCTGGGGGTGCAGGTTGGATAACCTTTCAGGATGACAATGATTCATAAACCTTTATTTTTACATTACACGAGTCTAAGAGCAGAGCCACCGGCCTCACACGATAAATTAGCCCAGCACATCTTTGCTTCCAACCCCAGCTCATGAGAGAGAAAGTCAATTTCAAAAGCAAGTAAAAGTAATTGAACTGGAAATATGGGTGAAAGCTAATTTCCTTTCATGCTTCACCTGGATGGAGAGACGAGCTTTGAGTTTTTAATCTGAGAGTGTGTGCACTGGAGTGTGTGCGTGTGTGTATTTGTGTGTTTGTGATGAGCATGACAGCACCGTCCGCCCACTTTTATAGCCATTTATTGGACAGGAGCCTAACAGCCTTCTTGTGCACAGTGTAAAAGTGTAATCAGACATGGCGTCAATTAACAGTACCAGCACAGGCAGTCCATCAGAGGGATTTTTGCTGCACGCTTGGCCCGATCAAGGGGGAACATGTGGGAGGCCATGCGAGGAGCCCATATGTTCAGTAGGTGTGTAGTTTGAGAGTTTCCTGGTGAATGTGCGACATCGTCCGAAACAACAGGATTCAAGCGATTCCTGCTGTGCTGTCAGAGCTGACCCTTTTCATCTTCACTCTTGCATGAATTAAAATAAATAGCTGAAAGAGCTTTAGAACTGTTAATCTCTTCACAGGAATGAAAAAAAACTAAAACAAAAAAAAGAGGCACCAGACCCTCCTGACGGGGCAGACGACGTGTTGAACAACTGACCGCAGCGAGGTGCGGAGGCAGAGGGGTGGGAGGCGGGTGGTAAGAAAAGATGCCGTGGAACAGACGGGGAAAGGGGAGAAAAAAGTGTGGGGAGGAATGAGAGAGAACAAAAGAGAGGAGGCAGAGAGAGAGGGCGGAGAGGGAAAGAGGAGGCACAGGGAGAAAGGAGGGCGAGAACAGACAGCAGGGCCTGGCACTCTGACGCGCTGGCACGTTGGCGCATTAAGGCGCATGTCCAAGCACTGCTCTGTGTGGGCAGAGTAACGATTGATGCAGACGGATCGCGAGGCTTTCCCACCGTGCCGCCGATGTCACATGAAATGTTCACACGCCGACGCACGCACCAGTGTCTCATGCACGCACACATCCCACATTTCCAACCCACCCAGTCACTTTTTAGCACCCGTCACAGACCTGAAAGCGGGGGAGCTGTTGTGCGTTGGTGGGGCTCCTTCCTCCCCTCATCCGTTTTTTCTGTCTGTCTTTTTCTGTCCGTCCTTCCTTGCATTAAGTTCATCTGTTCTGCCAGTCTCTAACAGGTCTCTATTGATCATCTTATTTCCTCTTTATCTTTAATCAAAAGGCTGGGAAACTCTGTTGTTTAATTGATGAGTCTCTGCGAGAGGCCCACTCACTGGCTCCCACAGAACCGGCTCTCATTCATAATTAATAAACCACTGCTAATTATCCAAGCGCTGCTCCACACTATGCACGTCCTATATATGAAGGGAGAGAAGAGAAGGGAGAACGAGACGGCAGCAGGCGGGGGGGGGGGGGGGGGGGGAGAAAGACAGAAAAAGAGACGAGCTAGGAGGAAAAATGGCTAGAATGAGAGGCAGAGTGGAGATGTGGGATTTGCAAAAGAGGATAAAAAAAAAAAACGCGGGAAGATTTTGGGGCGAGAGGGAGGAGAGGATGAGACCTGTCACCTGTGGCTCCCATCCACATCCAATCTATCTCCATTTCATCATCTCTCTCATCTCCATCACATCACACACTTCCTCTCCCCCTTTTCATCTTCTTATTAAAGTGCTCCAACTTTTATGGGCTCGGGGAAAAAAACAGAGAGGCAGAGGGAGAGAGGAGGTGGCTGCAAAGACAGGCCGATGATAGCGAGAGAAAATGTGATTGATTTCAGAAGGAATAATGCATCAGAGGCTTATATATTTATTTATCCTCGCATGTATCTCCACGCCAAATTCCCTCTCTTCAGTATTAACTTCTGAAATGTTCAGAAAGTGTTTCAAACCCCGTCGAGAGTTCTTAAAGTCGAGCGGGTGAACTCCTGGCAGAGGGGGATAGTTTGGGCTCAGATGGATGGAGCGGCTGTCTCTAATATGGGTCCATCTGGAGGTGGATTGACCTGTCTGCCTACCTACCACAGCCTAATGCCGATTGATAAATGGGTGGTGAGGCGCTGGCTGTGGCTGAGGAGAGGCTGCAGGCAAGGAAACTGGGACAGCACATCATGTTCGGATACAGAACCTGAGTCACTGCTGCTCGGCACTGCTGGGGAGGCATCTGTAAAGAGGTGTGAGGGGAGGGGGGAGTTTGGCTTGCACGCACGGAAAGATTTACATAAAGAAATCTATGGCGAGCTTAAAAATCTTGATTGCCTGGACTGCAGAGCTTTTAAATCAATAAAGTAAACAGAAACAAATACACACACTAACTCACTCACACTGAATAAACTCCAGAGCTCCACTCTATTAATTGGTCTCTCATGTCTGTTAAACCAACAGATGTATCTATTTATCTAATTTAAGGCAATTCTAATAGTGTACTTTGGCTGCCCACAAACAAATTATAGGATTTACTTGTTTTCCTCCTGCCTGTTAAAGTCTGTTATAATGCACAATTCAACTTCAGGATTATTTTAACAAGCTAAAATACATTATTATTACATTAGATTGTGAGATGCTTCAAGAATTTCCACAGAGCTCTCAGCGCCAACTCCTTTTACTATTCCTTTTACTATTCACACCAGCCTTTTGTCATACCCCCCCACCCCCCTCATACACACTCTCGCCTGCAGCCTTTACTCCATCTCTTCTTTTAGCCTCTCACTCTGTTTCTCAGACAAAAAAAAAAATGTTATGAGAGCAACGCGCTAATGTGAAGGGAAACAAGCACACTGGAAAATACTCAACTCATACATATTCATACACAAACTATGTACTAAAAATGTTTGGAGGAAGCACAAGTGTGAGTTGCCTCAAACTAGATGCACCTTTCTGCATTTTTAACAGCGGTTTTAATTGACTACATGGATTTATCTTTTTTTTTTTCTCTTTGCTCATGCAGGCCTGGCCGCCTAGCACTCCCACTTTCAATTCACTGACCAGAGATTAAATTACAACCCTTACAGACACACCTCTTCTTCCCTCTGTCATCTTGGCCGTGTTCCATCTCTTTCTTTGCCTTGGGCAGGTTAGACCTCTACAAGCCTTTATATCCCCAAACTCCTCCACTGCAGCCACCTACCTCTCGCTATTTCCGTCTCCTTCACTGCCTGATGTCACCCCATGCTCCCCCTCCCCAAACCCCTTCTTTTCAGCCAGGGGCCATCACAGCCCCCCATCATTTTCCCTGGCTCTCTCTACCCAGAATGCAAAGTGTCTTCACTCGAACCCCTCAAGTGGCAGTGACCTTGGCTTTCTGAACTGAAATAGAAGACAGTTAAAAAATCTCTGACCGCCTCCCAACCCCAGCTCCCACCCATGCGGCCTGCCCCTTCCTCTCAAATTACACTCTAATGGTTTAAATGGTGCATTCCCCGTGAGATCTAGGGCCGGCCGGGGCAGGGGTGATGGGTCCAGCTGACAATTTATGACTCAACTAAAGGTCATCTGTAAGTCCTGCGCCTCAATTATGAAGTTTCACTTAGCAACAGTAAACACGGCACAAGTTGTGCAGCAGTTTAATCAAATCTATTCCAACAAATTCCTCTCTCTCAGCCATGAAGACAACTTTTCGGAGCGCTGCCATATACATCAAACAGGGAAAATTACTCGTCTGTTGCAATCTGCAGCCAACAGGCCGGGCCAGATAAAATGGTATCTCCTATGACATGCTGCATTCCCAACTGAGTCATTCGCTGTTTGGCAACAAAATGGAAACATAAAAATGCACAAATCAACCCAACGAGTGCATGAAAAAATCATTCTCTAAACTCAACAAAAACAGTACTCTTTCTCTGTGAAATCAAAAGAACCGGAAGTTCAGAAGTTCAACCTCTCCTTCTGCTCCTGGTGTTTGCAATTGGAGCAGGTGGTATAATTTCATTATGACAGAGTCTATTTTTGTGAGTTCCTGTAGTTTACCTCGCAACTTCAGGGTCGCGACAAGACTCCAGGAAGTCACTGTACCCGGCCAAAGAATATGACCCCATTGACCCTCTGTAAACCAAAAGATATTACTTAACACTTCTTTTTTGTATCGATCAAACAAACAAGATGTTTCTTGTAGTGTTAGAGGTGCTGGTAGGTGGATTTTGTTAACTTTGGACAGAACCAGGCTAGCTGTCTCCTCTGTTTACAGTCTTTATACTAAGCTAAGCTACCTGACTGCTAATGGTATAGCTTTATACTAACAGTACAGACACGAGAGCGGTATCAAACTTCTCACGTAACTCCCAAAACTACTCCTTTAAGAAATTTCACCTTAAGCGCACTACTTTAACTTTAGAAAGTTACAGCAATGTCATTTTTTTAGGTTCAGTATGGTGACACAGCATTTTCGTCCCACAGAGCAGTCCAAGGTTGAACAGTTCCGAAACTTCCTCCTTTTTCAGTCCTTCCCGCGGGGTATTTGGTCCCCTCAGACAGACAGACGAAGGATACAAAGATATGATGGACTCCACTTGATACATGGAAGCCAATATTTGTTTTGTGTTGAGAGACAAGTTGAATGGGTCAGAAAATATGGGAAAATACAGGAAAGAAACACACATACAGAGTCTGCTACAATCTCCTGACACAAAGCGATTTCTATCTAAACATTTCTTCTTTTGTTTTTTTTTTTACATTCTGAGTCAACTAAATTGAAACACTTCTGCTAAATTGTTTTGATGTCAACCACGTCAACTTTTTCAGCGTCACTTAAGTGGAACATCAGTGGCGGCGCGTTAGAGGTGTGCTGCAGATACGAAGAAGACGCGTGCAGTTCACAGTTGCACAGGCCAGCAGACGAGGCAAACTGCGAGGCGGCTCGCATTTGTGTAATGCTGAGATGCATCACCCTGCAGGTCAGAAACACCTCTATGATTGGCTGCGTCGCCTGAGGAAACACCGCTAACACAGTATGTCGTCTTCAAACAGATGCCAGTCTCCCTAGAGACAGCTCCACCAGTGTCCAATCCCCACCCACACAAGCCACTGTTTTTCTTGGAGTCCCAGCACACATTTTCACACACTTGCACTCGCACAAAGACATGCGCAGCTCTAAGCCCCAACCACTGGACTCAAATCAGAGCTATATATAGGCAGTGAGGTAGGGCTATAGGTAGTTGTCAGATGAGGCCCCATTATCAGCCTCTGACTGTGAGGCTCTTGTGTTCTTCCATAATGACCAGCCGCTGCACCTGTCTCTCTGCCTGGCCTCCTCTACACACGGGCACTCAGGTCAGACTAAATATAGCCGTGCTCCCTCTTTGTCTCTCTCTCTCTATCTCTCTCTGTCGCCTCTCACGCTGCACCACTCTGCACAACCCCACCCACCCCACACCCCTCTTTTTCGTTCGGAGCAAACTCGGCGCAGCGGCCAGGCCGGCCCGAAGAGTTACACTATCCCTCTCTCATCTCGTCCCCTTTTATAGAAACACGATGACATTACAGTGGGCAGGACTGACAAACTGGGACCGATTGGCACCAGAGAGGTGGTCACCAAACATTATCCACTCTGATTATAGCGGTGATGTCTGTTTGTATGAGGCTATCTTTAAACTGCTATAAAACAGTTGTCAAAGGGTGGAGAGTAGCTGTGAAGCTAAAGTTAGGGAATGATTTCAACTCCATATGGGCTAATTATTTCAGGTTATTTTATTTTTCTTTAATCTGGGAATTGATCTGTTTTTATGATTTTTTTTTAATGAATAAGAACTGAATTAAAACTCAGTAATAGAAAAATGTAAGTAAAAGTCACTTCATAAAACCTATTTTGGGTAATCGTTTTGTTTTAATTGAGTTTTTTATTACTTTGCCTATTTCATTATTACTGTGTCTCCATTTTACCTTTTCACTTTCTATTACATAAAGTATATTCCTAACATTATTCACTGCAAGCAGACCTTGTTTACTGTAAACTGCTGTGTCTTCTTCGGTGAACTTTTGCTTTCTGTTAAAACAGATTTGCTCCTTTAAACTTTAAATCCTTCACAGGGAGATATAAACAAATGTGCAGGCAATTCAGATTTTCTGTTATGACTGTAAACTACCCCCAAAATACACACTTTTGACCCAGTCAGCAACAACTGTGTAACTACAGCTAGGCTTTTAGCTGTTTTTAAGACAGAGAAATGCGTCAGATTTTATACTTTATTGCTTTAGTTGATGTTTGCTTTCCTGAATATCTGTGAGGCTGTTCAGAGAGCTCTGTGGATTACAGGAGAACAGATCTTCTTTGCCCTGTGATTCTATCCTCCGTCCCAAAGGGACATAAACATTTGACGAAGGAATATTTTCTTAACGTAGATTTGCAGGCCTGTGAGAGTTTGTTGCCATTCTGCACCCAAATATTAATTCCCTGGAGCCAAGTGAGAATATTACTGACGGTCATATTATGGTCTGTCTCCTCTCCTCCATTCTGCCGCTGACAAAATGTCCAATACTGCAGGCGGTAGAAACATCTGCAGTGCCAGCACCCAAGAGGAGAACGACTTTCCGAGGTAATAAAAGATGAGATTGAGTGATTAGGGAAATGCCGGTAAATGGCTGCAAGGCATTCCGGCTCACTCGTTCTCCTTACAAATGCCAGTGAGGGTTACTTCTGACAAAGGACAATGCATCACCTGCTCAGCCTCTACAACAAGCCACAGCAGCTAACACTTATCTCATTCGGAAAAAGTAAATGCAATAACGTAAATTGAAAACTGCAATAATGTTTTGGCTGATAGAAACATTGCTGTCTTACATCTTCATCTCCGAACCTCAGGTTGCCAGCGATGCATGCAGTGTGTATCAGAAATGGGCCAAAACATTCTGGTGATAAAATTGACTACACCACAGTGCACTCCGTGGCCTTCTCTCCCCCGTCACTGTTACCCTGGAAACTGTTGTCCATGTAGGAAGGAGCAATTCTATTACAGTGGCTGGGCCAGCCAGCAAATAGAACTATAAAACATGACTTAACAGTTATAGAGACCGAGAAGAAGCAAAAGATGAAGAGGGCCAAGAAAGTGCATAGGAGAGAAGGAGAGGGGAAAGGGGGACATACAGGGGGAATCAAGAGCAAGAGATGAACATAGATTAAAAGGGGAAGGGCACAGCGGGGTTGTAGGAGATAAAAGAAAGTCCAGAAGTAGAGGGAACATGCAGAAATATGAAGACTACTTGAAAATATTGAGGATTACTTCCAATCCTCTGACCCCGAGTCACACATAGAGGTACATAGAAATGTAAAATGACTGAAGAATTTGCCTAATGACAATATTAGAGGAGACTGCTAATGCACAGTTGGCACAGTTCTGATAATAACTGCTATCGCAGTACGTGTGATTACACACAGAAAGTGTGAGAGGATGGAGAGTGGGGAACAGGGCCAGGAGCGGTAAGCTGGTTAAGCAGATTGCCTGATCTAACTATGCTTCCCTACATCTATTCACATCCTCTCAAAGCCTCGTCTTTGCCATCCATCCCTCACCCACCACCCCTCCCCAACTCATAATGGACCTATTGAGTCACTCCATTTGTCTTCCATCACACGCCCAAAGCCAAATCCTTTCCTTTATTCTTTCTTTGTTTTTTTTCTTCTGCCCCTCAACGCCCCCACACACCGTCTTACACCATCTCCATCAAGGGTAAGTTATCACGCTCGTGGCAAGAGGCAATGCTTGTGCTCAGTGTGTGTGTGTGTGTGTGGAGACAGACAGTCAGTCAGTCAGGAAGGTCAGCGTGGAGCCTGCGGGGAGACACTGGAGAGGAGCGACTGGCAGGGATCAAATACTAATCGATACTGAACACACACTCTCTCGCAGGGGCCTTACGCTTAACTCAGCCTTGTCCCTTTCGCACTCTCGTGCTCGTGAGAGGGAGTGTGAGAGTGTGAGTGTGTGCATGTATCAGGTTTCTCTTCTTTAGCCAATGTGGAGCGAGCGGTCTTCTCCGATGTGACATTGCCTTTGAGAGACTTGTTTGTGTGTGTGACCCCCAGATGCCTGGGAATCATTGCAGGGCAGATCATGTTGCCAGCCGGCTCAGACCCGGCTTACTTTGTTCTAAGGTAAACTATGCTAGCTAGTAAAGCACTGCAGCCACAGGCTAGTCTATCTGACAGAGGTCAAATTACTCTTCCAAATCCATTTCAGTGCTTTTGTGAGATCAACTGCAAGTTGCACAATGGAAATACAAGTGAGTCAGTCCTAAGGCTTTAAACACACCCACCTGTCTGGATCGAAGAACCTGCTAAGAAATGTGGTTGTTAAAAGATATTTTTCAGAGAAATTTGATTCAGACTTTTCTCTGCCAGATTACGAGCAGTGCTGGTTGGATATGTTACTGTAGAAATTACTGTCAAATCTCACAGCAAGCGACTACTCAGACATGTTACCAAACAAATTACTGTGTATTTTCATTCATTTAAAAAACTTACTGCATGGTGCATACTTACTTTCCTTAAGACCTGAGACTGTTCTGTGTTTTTGGAACATTGCTATCTCAAGTTTTTGTCACTTTAACAGAAGAGGAGAACTTCTTGAAATACTTTGAGGCTACTGTGGCACATCATGGCTATAAGGCATTGTCAGGGGTTAAATTCAGATTTGTGTGTGTGTTTGTGTTTGTGTGTGTGGAGGGCGTATAATTTCTTTTTTGCATTGAAAGTTCACAAAACACTAACAGTTCCTGTGCATGTGGAAAAACAGACTAAGAAAGTGCCTGTTATTGCACTTGATATGAATGCCAATTCATACATGTCAGATATTCAACAACAATGTTGTTTGTTTTGTTTTGTATGTTTGTTTGTTGCCAAATACATGACAGATGGAATCATTTAATCGAGAAATTCACTGTGAAAATGGACGTCATAGTTTTATAGTCCGCTATAAAGATTCAAATCAAATTAAAAGAAAAAAACGATTAAATTGGCTAACATTGGGTTCAGGAATTGTGTTCTATAAAGAAAAGTACCTGCCAGCTCTGTGAAACAGATGTGAAACATGTGTTACTGCTTTCTTTAAAAGTATTCCTCTTTAAGCATAATCCCCTATTTTGTCTGTCCTCTATCAGTCAAATCACAAAACAGTATTTCAAGGAAATGGACGCATATAGAGGTTCTCCATAACCAGACCCTGCTCTAAAATACAATAGCAGCTGTTTGTACAATGCTTTGTTCATGTGCTGCCAGTTAACTGGGCTGAGGCCTGATCTTCTGTTTGTGAGAGAGTGGAAAAGCCCTCTGCCAAAATTTGACAGAGTATGGAAATTTCAGAGAAATAACAAAAAAAAAACACTACTTTAACTGAGTGATGTAGAGAGACAGAGAGAAGGAGCAGAAGGAGGAGGGGGGGTTGATGTGAAAAGGTTGCATACGGAGCAAAGACAGAGAGAGAGAAAGAGGACGCAAAAAAGGCTTAATCTGAAATTGTGAAGGAGAAGGAGAAAGAGAGAAGGAGAAACTAGATTGTGGTACATCAGCACCTTCGCCACCTCACAGCCTTCTCTCTGGAGATTTTAGTCTCGTTCCTCACTTCCTTACTTTAACTTTAAATTGAGGATGTTGTATGTATGAGCTGTGTGTGTGTGTGTGTGTGTGTGTGTGTGTGTGTGTGTGTGAGGAAAGTTTGAGGAAAACTCTTAACCGTACACCGCTGTGTGTGTGTGTGTGTGTGTGTGGGAGGAGTTTGGTTTGAGAGGAAAGCTTTGCACCTCTTGCTAATGAACACCTACCTGTTTCCCAGCTCCTGATCTACATGTCACCTCGTCTGATACGTTACTTTCATCTATATGCTCTAGTAGCTGCTCCGTGCTCCACGTAACTAAACCTCACTCGACTATTAACAGCCCTTACGCTGACCTGCCCTCCCCCCACCACAACCTGTCCCTGCTTCGGCATGGCAAGCCCTTTTATCCCTCGCAAAAACTGCAGCTCTGTCATATTAATTACGCGACCTGCCTCTTCACCTGCTTCGGCATGTCTCTTAGGCCCCTCATATTAATTACGCGACCTGCCACTAGCGCGCACCCACTGCTTCGGCAAAACCAGCCTCACTCCACCAACGTCTCTTATCCCCCAAAAACCAGGCCGCAACTGGAGAGAACTTTGGCACCCATGTAAGCCACGGTCCCAGAGCCAAGCTCCACCAAGCGCCAAAGCTGGAGAGAACTCACTTGTTGGCAGATGGAGTTAATCGATATAAGGCTCTGATTGAGACAATAACATTTAAATGTCTTTTTCCTGTTGTCAAACTTTTATCCCCGCTGACTGCTGTGCACTCCCCATTGACTGTGAGCAAATGAAAGCTCAGCAAATCAATGGCTCTGCATTTAACAGACTCAACAGGCTCAACCTCTGTGAACTTTTCCTCCTCTTTCTCCATTTTCTGTGGAGTAAAAAGTTTAATTGATAAAAGTCAGGCATTGCTCTTGTTATGCCACTTTAACTAAGGCCACAGTCAGCTGGGAATTAACACTGACTTGTGAAACCTTTAACAGTGTTTGGGTGTTTGTGCAGGTTTTTTGCTTTTGTAGATATCTCATACTGTAGAAATGGTAACAGACTTGATTGATTCGAGTAAAATTTAAGAAAACTGCAATGAAAAATTGATTTGCATCAACAGTAATAGTCCATTATTAATATTTGCCAACTCTGCTTTGCTTACTTTTGTTGGAAAAGAAAAATAGAAAAGTAACCTGTAGTAAATTAAATAAATTACATTTTTGATGTAGGTGAGCTTAAACCTGAAATTGACTGATTACATTTTACATTTTACATTACATTCTTTAGCTACATTTTTGATCGTGAATCTGCATAAATAAAGTGTCAGCCTAATTCCTATTTTTACACATGAAATGCTGTTGACATGTACGGTGGTATACAGTTTCATGCTAATTGTTTGGTCATGTGAACCTGAACAGGACAAGCGAATGTAGAAAATACATGAATGGATGGATCATTTGGGGTGCTACAATATTTTTCAGCCATTTTTTGAAGCATAGCAGTTCTTGGCAAGTGAACCAAAAAATCTCCAGCTCCTCTGCCCACCTGATCCACTTTTTTCCAGCTGCTCTAGCCATCTCCAGTAACTTATTTTTTATCTTTCCTTCTGTGCTTTACCTGTCAGTCTGTTTGTCCATCTGTCTGTCTGCCTGTCCATCTCCATCCAGGGACAAATAAGAAAAACAGAGCTATCTGCTGTTCCACAGAACCTTGCCTTAATCAGGGGCTTTGCAAGGTCTAAAAAAACACTCCTCCAGCATACAGAAGAACAGAGCGAAGAAAGGGCAGAGAGAAGCAGAGGTAGAGAGAGTACACTGAGTGAGAGAGAGAGAGAAAGAGAGAAAATACACCATCCTACCCTATAATCCCCTGCTATCCCACTTGAATCCTGACAGCGTTAACCTGTTTTTATTGCATTGAATGGGAAGAATACCAATGAAAACGCACCTATGTGTAGAGCACTTAACTGCACTGCTGCCAGCCTCCGCTCCGGGTGGCTGCGCTAATATCATTCAATTATTCTGCCTGGTAATCTCCAAATAAATGTCTCGGAATCAATAATTAATTTCCCTTGTCAGTACAAACCCAATTAGTTATTATCTGTTTTTTCTGACTTTTTTTCTGTCAAACTGAGCACAAAACAGCAACAATTGGACACTGAAGACATTTAGTTGAAAACTGTGGCAAAACATTTAAAGTACAACATTAAATACAAATCTCCTCTCCCGTCTTCATATTTAAGTTGTTTTTTTGTCTGTTATAGGAGGCGGGAAACATCTTCATTGCCTTCAGAGGAAGAGTCTTTGTAATCAGGTTTGTCGACGTGCGGCCCGTTACAATTATGGAGTCATTATTTCCAGAATAGCCTCCAGCCCTCTGTAATCTTGACAAGTGACATTTTTTGTTCAGTTGTTTACAGCCTTTCTCTCTCTCCAGTCGCACACACGTGAAATGGAGCTCGTCGGGAGAGGAACCATCCTAGTGCTCGCTTCCTTACAGTTGATTGGTACAGTAAATATATTATCTACTAACAGGCCTCCAGGGACTGGCTGAATTTGGGGAGAGATAAATTAAATTCAAATCAATAGGCAAATTAGGAGTTCACTAAATAATGCTACTGCCTTTTAAACTGCCAAGAGAGTTGTGATTAAAGCGTGTAACCCATTGCCAGTTAGCAAGATCTCACTCTTTAATGTGATTATTCGGCTCAAATCCTAAAACAATTTTTGTCTAATCCAATTAAACAAAGTTGCGGTGAAATGTACGTCCACGTTGATTTTTACTTATTAGAGACAAAACAACACATGACTTTGGGGGAAAATCTCGCATTATGCAGAGCGACTGAGCAAATAAAAGGGATATTACATTGCAATTTACACCCTAAAGCGATTTGAGTCCAGGCAGGTTTCAAACTCTTTTGTTTTTCAGAGCCGCCAAATCCTCTTCATTTATTACCCAAGATTCCACCTGCCTGCCAGCGTTCTCTCGCACTCGACGCCCGCTTCTGAGCATGTCGACGGGATGCATCATTTCTCCGGCTGCACCGAGACGAGCTGGGGATGAAGTGTGTGACAACTTGTGTTAACTCCACTCACAATCACCGCATGGAGGAGACGGAGGGAGGAGGTGACGCGAGGAGACGGAGCAGGGGATGGCATAAATGGTGACAAGAAAGACAGACAGACAGATGGAGAGAAAGATGGAAAAGAAAGGGAAGAAAAGGTGCCGGGTGTATCATTGCTTGGCTAGAGACTGTGATGAGGCTCATATCTGTGGAGGACGTGGTAATTGTGGTTGTAAAGGGGGAGAGAGAGAGAGAGGGAAGAGAGGTCTTGGTAACCATCATCTTGGAGATCAAAGACCTGTCTGCTCGTTCTGCCTGCAGCCCTCCTTTTCGGTTTGGAAGAAGGGAATAAGATAGTGGGAGGGAGGAGGGGGTCTGCATCAAGAAGCTGACTGGAGAAACTACACTGTGTGCTCAATTTGCTGTTCTCTCTCATATCCATCCTGATGCTGTCTCCTTTATTAACAACAACCTTCCATCAGTAAACAGAGTCCAAGCTGACACACTCTGCGCACACACACACAAACACACACACAGAGGGAGGGCTACAAGCGAATTACAGAGTTAATGAAGCAAAGGTCACCCGCGCTCACCCTAACAGCCAGGGGGAATCAGTGATGTGACCTTGATCTGTATGACTCATACGGGCCACTTTGGCCAATCATCACTGCCAGCACCTCCACTATTCTCCTCACTTTATTCTCTTGGACTTACTCACGCGCGCACCCATACACACGCACATTTACACACACACAGACACACACACAAAGATAACGCCCTTTAACCCGAAAGAGGGATTAAAGGGTAGAAAAATTCATAGATATTCTCCATAATCTTCAGTGCTGAGCTCAGTCAAGTTGAGGATTGCAGCGTCAAAAAGTACTCTGCCGAAACTTTTCTGCAAAAGAAAAGTTCCCCGTCTCCTCTCGACTTTGACTCCTCGAAACCGCTGCCGAGCGCCTGCCCGAAACCGCCTGCACATTTTTAGCATTCATCTCAGAGGCAGTCGAAATCCAAACATCTGCCCGTGCCAAAGCACCACCAGCAGACCACAGACGATGGCCAGCAGCATTGAGGTATTTTAAATGAGCTCTGGGAGCAGCTCCGAGCCAAAGTGAGAAAGGAAAATCGAAAAAAAAAAGAGAGAGAGAGAGAGAGCAAGGAGTGGCTGATTAATTCGGGGGACGGAGTCGTGGCAGCATGGAAATCAATCATGACAGCTCTTTATCATATCAGAAGAAAGACATTATTGCTTATTGTACTTCTCACATAGCCAAGAGAAGCCCCAAAGTGAAAGAGTGTGTGGCGAGACATTTTGTGATCGCCCTGCTGCTGAATGGTTACTCAATTTAAATGCTAATACTAAGGTTAGCTTGGGTGTATGTGAAATTTTATGACAGACCAAGTAGTAGTTAGCAGGTGACAAATTAGGCCAATGTCACACTGCGAGCTCAATCCGTCTCTGTGTGTTTGTGAAATGTAAGTGAGATGCAGACGAGGGGGGAATTGTTTAAATGACAAGAACGGAAAAAGAGTGAAAGTCGATGTGTTGTTGCGCCAAGTCAGGCTTCCCTTTCCTCCTTCCCCATATATCTCCTGTTTGACGTGACATGAAGGAAATGGAGAATTTGCTGTGTAAACGTGACCTCTGAACCCTGCTTATCCAATATTCCATCAGAATGACAGTCAGCCGGCCCCTCCCCACTAAAAGCCGCGGCACTAACGGGAGAGTTTCCATTAGGCCCTCTCAGGCTGGAGCCGTGGCAGGTCACTGTAGATGGAGGGGGGGGAGATTGAGGTCTCCCATGTCTTACAGCGTGACAAACAGCTAAATAAAATGTTCCTGATGGCTGTGAGACGAGGAGCCATCTGCTGGGGCCAACTCCTCAGAGACGGCTGGATGCTCACGCGCTTGAAAATGTTCAGTCAAGGGGGGTAAGGAAGTGGAAAAGCTTCGCCTTAGTCCTAAAATTTCAGTCACGACCTTGCTTAAAAATCTGGTGCTATAGAGGAGGGCCAGGAAAAGGTGGGTCATCCTGTAGCCCGGTAATATCGTCTGCTCCCTATTGTACCCCTGGCAGTTGGAGCTTGATTCAGTTTCCTTAATCAGAAACTACTCTGCCCTTTGGGTGTGATACTAACTTTGTGCAAGACAGAAGGGGAGAAATGGAAGGAGGGAAAGGAGAAGGAGGGGGAGATTAAGTTAACAGGACAAATGGGAGTCGTATGTATTGTTGGGCTGCATGGCCAAACAAAACACGTGTTAGGGAACTTAGTTGAGCAACCGTTCCCCGTCCTTTGGCAGTTCTCGAAAAGGTTCTCTCATATTTCTTTGGCACCAGTCCCCACACCTCGGATCCCTGTACGATGGCCAAACAACACAGTCCCCCAACCTAAAACCCACATAGCAGAGTCCGACCCAATCAGCACCACTGCTGTGATCCCACTTTATTATAGTGGAGAAGGTTATTGTCATGTAGTAACAGCAGTAGTATGCCATGAGACCATTCTAGCTCTATTGTAGCTCGTATGGCTCGTATTTCCAAGAAGCATCCACACAAAAATCAAGTTTATCTGTAGCATCAAGTCTCAGATTTAGAGTAACATTCGAGTAGCTGAAAGCTTCAACATGTCAAAAAACAAAAAAGCCTGCTCGTCTCCCAGCATCAAAACGGCTCATATGCATGCAGAGCGGCTCGACATAAAGAGCAGCGTAAACGCAGCGGACTACTTGGGGGCAGCGCAGGAGGCAGTCGCCCGAGCTAACTGAGCAGATTTGGACCCAAGGTGCCCCTTGATAGGCCAATTAAGATGGCTGAGGCCTGCAGGAAAGACCCCCATTTAGCATCATAGCTTTTTAATTCAAAGACATCACGTTAAAGATCTCGCTGCATTCAGTCAGTCTGTTTTTCTGAGTCGAGACTTCCTAATTGTCGGAGTTAGACGTGCTGTAAATGCCTGATCTTATCTATAATCTAATTACTATAACTCAATCAGGAAGAGTCTACATAATTGCATGCATAAAAAAATCAATTAAAGTTCTGGTTCAGACTATAAACACGCACAGCAACAGATCAGCTATTGTTGGCACTTTTTCCTCTATAATGGCTTGCTTTCAGTAACTTGCTGGGTGGCTAATGGAGGCGAGGCGTGTATAAGCATGAGTTGTCGAGTCATGAAAAAGCTGAAATAGAGGGGGAAATTCGGTTAATATAAACTTATCTCGACGCTATGAAGGGGTGTTTATGTCTTCGTCTCACCTGAGTAGTGTTTAATAAAGAAAAAGGGGCTGCATTCAAAAGCATCACTCACACTCTGTCAAACTCCCTGCCATTGGAGTGTTTTCATTTCCACTGTAAATTGCACTGGGACTTAAGTGGCGGGGAGTGTGCATATGCGTCTCTGTGTCTGTGTGTGTGTGTGTGTGTCTGTGCGTGTGTGATACGTGCCTAGTGAGTAGAAAGGAGTCCTGTAGTGGAGCACTGTCTACCAGCCTCTCTCATGTCCCACTGAGAGGGCAAGATGCCATCAGCAGATGCTCCGATCTGTTTATAAGGGGACATGGAGTTAAATGAGATCGGAAGAGAGTCAAATAGTCAAACAGCTTCTTTCTGTATCTGTCTCTTTCTTTTTTCGCCTTGCTGTGTAGTGATAATTCACTGAGGGCTCGCTGCGGTAAGCAGATATATGCCTTTTTGGATGTGTGTGTGTGTGTGCGAGAGAGAGAGAGGCAGAGAGGCATGGCACCTTTTAAATGTGTTTTTAGAGCTGGTCTCTAAAGTGAGTCAGCCCAGAGTGACAGAGGAGAAGTGAAAAGACTCGGATCTGCTGGACACCGAGTATATCTCATTATCAGTCAACACTGTGTACAGTAGATTTCTTTATAGACATGGGGCCGGGCCGTGATCTGTCTACACACCACTTGGCAGGCCAAGACACTACGTCTCTACCGGAATGGAAATCAAGCCATTCAAGTGCTGAGACACTTAGGACCCGCTTTGTCCTCTGTTTTATGCTACTTTAATGTACAGCTGAAAAGGAGAAAAGCCAAGGCTGGAGAAGAAGAAAACTTTGTGAGAGGAGAAAGCCGGGTCTAGTTGTCCGTGGGAGGTGGTGGCTGTGGTCCTGTGCACATTTGTATTTGTATTCAATGTAATCTCCATTTTTTTTCTTCTCTGTGTCGCACTCGTCGTGAAAGCTAGAATAATGTCGCTGTGGGGTTTTTCTCAAGCTGACTGAAGCCTAGGATAAACAGTTTTACTGCCCAACTGCATCTCTGACATTTAGAGTCAGAGAGGCAAAAGAAAAATAGCGCACATGCAAGATGCGTGGAAAAGGAAAGATGGAGAGGAGCATCAGACACACCCGTAACAGCGGAGACCATCAAAACTGCAGCGGAGTCGGACTGTACCTGATGTGAATATAATTTTTATTCACAGTCACTCTGCAGGTGATTAACACCAAAGCCCTGTAGCCTCAACTTAAGAAGTGTCAAGAGAACAACACTCCTCACTTCACAGGAGATCCTTTTGGTGCACTGATATATTCAGGGAGGGATGACAGATGGCACGCCCATGCCCTCACCCTTGTCGTATCATTACTTAATCCCTTCGGTAGCAATTACCTCTGAGGGGGACAAAAGCCGGTGCCAGGCAACTATTACTGACATGGCAGCTCAATGAACAACAGAGCCCGCTTTTCTATAAGGCCAATTTGCAAAGCAGCCGCAACGAGACCTGGTCTAATGAAGGGAAATGTTTAGATCGGCAGACACAGGCCCACAGTCACGCAGACAGGAGCTGAACATCTCAGCGTGAAGCGAGAGCAAAGTGAGGGGGAATTTTACAACAGAGGGGCTCTGTGGCTCTACGTGGCAAAGGTACATGATGCATGCGGAGGAGAGGGCAGGGAGGGGAAAATAGGGGAGAACAATGCAAAGTGTACAGGCGCTGATTAAAAGCAGAGAGCGCGCAGAGTAAAGCCAGAGTGCGGCTGCAAGGGCACAAGCTAGACCACCTGAAAGAGCCATTGTGACAGCAATGGATGCGGCTTCGTAATGAGAAGGGACAGGGCAAATAGGAGGGCAAAGCTAAAATGTCAGGGCGCAGGGTGCGGGCGACACACAGGGCCGGGATGGCAAATCATGCACAGCGGTGAAGGGATGAGGGGTCATAGGATGTCTGCACACTCTGCAGGTTGTGTGCTGGAGTCAGCAGTGACGGAGCAGTCCCCCTCCCACACACACACACAGTGGCCAGGGCATAATCTGTCTCCCAAAACCACAGGATGCTTCGTTTAGAAAATACTCAGCAAAACGCTGCTGGGAAAAGCAAGGAGAGACAGACAGGCAGTGACACTGATAAATCACAGCAGGTAGGCATCTTGTGGCATATCATGCTCCTAATTTGCCGGCACTCTGGCACAAGGGAGAGGAGAAGACATGAGTTTGAGGATATTGCTATGAAAAATGAAGATAGTAATTAAGATAGAAAAATGTTAAAAAGATTGAGACAAAGTGGTTCCTTTAAAACAATTATACAACCGCCTTCCTCCTCGAGTGAAAATGAGGCCCCCAGACTGACAGTGAGAACAAATGAGGCGGCAGGGAAGCGGTCGGGGTTCGTTTGGGGACGGCGCGGATGTTAATCATTTCCACCACTGGTTTACAAGAACCCAGCATGCTTTGTCTGCCAATGCTCCCACACCGTTTATTTACCCGTACTCATCAGCATTCTCCTTCTGCTGCTTAAAAAAAAAAACACACTGTTGACGGAGAGACATGCACAACAACGTGTGCGCACACGCTCACACTTAGGTATATTTCCCAGAGGAATTATATCCTGTAGGTAAAAATCCGACAGACAGAGGCCGCAGGGAGTCTCCTATAAAATGCGCGGCGTGGGGGAAAAATGCCCATAAATGACAGAATATACACTGAACGTGTATCAATGGCTGACAGCACATAAAGTAAATGCGGTGACTTATGATAAGGCAGACTTCTCATCCTTCCACAACAACAACAACAAGAAAAAAATTCAAATGATACTGGAATTGTTACCTCCCCCACTCGGCCGATAAGATTCCCAGCCTTTGTTGCTGCAAGAAAAGCAAACAGCCTCAAACTAGAGAGATTTTTCTCTCCGGAGTCTCTCGTGAGGGGAGAGAGAGAGCAGACATTCACCTCGTTCCTGTTTATCAGCCTGGAGAATCGTTTTTAGTCTTTTTGGTTAATTAACTAAGTGATGTCTCTAGGCCCTGTCTGTGCGCCACGCCACTAGGTGCCAAACTCCATCAAGCCACCTAAGTGTCTCAAGCACTGTAACTTCACGGAGACCGCCCCTGGTCTCAGGATGATAATTACAAAAGCGACAGGGGGTAGAGAACATGCACACGCCGAAACAATTACAAAACATGCAAAGGGGGAACACTGCTTTCCCCTTAACTCTTGTTTTCTCCGTCCTCACGCCCACTCGTCTTGTCAGTTCTTCTGCGGTTTAGTCTAATTTAATGGTTTTCAAGCCTTTCCGCCTTTATCTTCCTTCTCCTCTCTTCTGCTATAATCTCGTGGCCACTCCGCTCAAAAGCCCCACTACATCCCCGGCTTGGCCAAGGAGAGCAGCGACAACCTTCCTCCAAACTCTGGCAATCTCTCTCATTTATTCGAGCTCATTCTCCTTCTCCACCTCATGCTGTTCTATCCGCTGCTCCAAATTCTTCAATTTGCCCTGCTGGGTCTTGGCAAGAGGCAACAGCAGCCTTCCTCCAACCAAACTTCGATTGGCCCACTTCAAGCTCTCACTCTCGGGTCTTTATTTCGTTCCCTTCCTGGCATGTACCAAGTTGCATTCTTCCAAAGGCACTTATGCGGCAATGGAAATAATTCTGGAAGTGACCCAGGCTCTTCTTCTTTTTGTGCCCCAATTCCAGCTGACGCCCACAGCGAGAACAGAGGAGAGAGGAGAGGAGAGGAGAGAGAGGAGAGAAAACGTGTTGTAGTATGGCCTTTGGACAAACTCCAGGTCAGCTGGATGGTGGGGTAGAAAATTCGACAGAAAACACTAACACGCACACACACACACAGACAAACACTGTGCTTTGTTTCTTGTGAAAGCACCACTCTGCTCAGCTTGGTACAAAGGTCCCTGTGGAGAGGCACACAGCTTCTCTGGCTGAGCTGGTCTTCTTCCAGTTGAACTCACAGACTGTAGTAAGTGAGGGCCATTACCCCTCATTCACTGTCACTGACCTGAGACTGCGATACCAACGCCTTCACCTGCTCCACTGACTCTATTGACACCAAATAGATAATTGTTTTTGATAGCCAGGGGCTTCAGTCAGGTCAAAGCTGGGAGGACAGAGGGCAACTATACAATGACATGAGAGAAAGGACTCCGGCCAGTGTGCAAGATTGGGGCTGATTCTTATCCTGCTTTCACACCAAAGGGTCGAATGTGACATTGAATGAAGCAGGGCCTTTCATTTCAGTGCAGCCACGCAAGCCATTGTGTCACGAACCAACCCGATTTTTCACCATAATTTGTGGTGAAAGTTCAAGTTCACCACATTTGCGCAGCAAAAATCCATGACGCACGCCCAACCGCAGCGTTGACAGCAGGAGGATGACAAGACGCTGCTAATTTCATTGCAGAGAAGAATGGAGGTGAAGTTAATTGTGCATCTATTAACTGCTGGAGTCACAGTATGTAACTTTACTCTGATCCTACCAAAACATGGCCAGATAAACCCAGTCATGGCAAATATAAGACAGTATGGGGCTGCCTTATTACTTTGTTCTTTAAATGCTCTTTATCGAACTGGACCCATTAAACTGCGCAACCTTGTTCTGGTAGTAAAGACCAAAATAAAGTGAAATTTTATCATGAACTTAATGAAAACAAATAAATATGACATTTTCAATTCAAGATAGTCTCAGACTTTTGTTGTAGGTGCAGATTCGCCACACAGTGAGCACATTTCCATCGGCTCCACCGTGAGATGTGTCAGTGGTTTTTATATGTAGGTCTACAGACACTTCGGGGGGAGGGGGGTGGAGCCTCATGGTGGTCAACCCTGCTCTGATAATATCTAGGTCTCTCTCACAAAAGGCGTCGGCCATCTGAAGCAGAGACTTTTTTTATTATCGCCCAGTTAAAGCGCCAGTTTGAATTTCACACGCTGACACACACCATTACATCAGAGCGGGGTCTTGGGCCATTTGCTCCATTCTCCTGGAATAACTGATTTTTTAGCCGTAATACTCTGCGTAGTATCTTGAGAACTCATTTAGGGCATGATTAAACTATTGCTACCATTATTACTAATATCTTAATTCACTCGGTAAATTCCTTCGCTACTGCTTTATTGTAGAGCCTGTAATTGTAAACTTGACTCCTGCTTCTAAATGTGCCCCTACACTATAAATAAAGATGGACTGAATTAGGCAGATGGGATCTCTGTTCTATATTAAGCCTACTGTACACAGCTAATAGTGGGAGGGTGGTGGTCTATATTAAGGATCATATAGATTAAAAATACACCAAAACACAGCAATAGTCAGGCTCAGAACAATTTCCATTTTGCTATTCTGAGGGAAGCTAAGGGAAGAAGACTTTTCTATTCTATTTCTATTTATGTTGCGTTCCAGTTGTAATGAAACAAATAATGGCTGTAGTCGGGACAGCGTGATGGCTCTGGGGGTTTGTGTTTTCCTTTCCTCTGAAGTCTGTCTGCATTTTAAACAGTCTCTGCACGACATCTAATTATCACAAAAATACGTTAAGCGTTATTACTTTCTTCACCCATTCAGGAGACCACTTAGTGCACTGAGAAGACCAAAACAGTCATTTTCTAGTTTACACATATTTCCTAGTTTTCATTCCTAGTGAGATATTTTGTGCATTGCTTTGATCTCTCTCTAACAATAAAATAAGAAACATATACTTTAAAAACAACGTGCTACAGGAGTGCTATTGCTTTTCATATAAAAAACCTGTTAAAAAAGCTGGATCTGCCTCGCTTGCTTGCTTGTTGACAAAATACATTTCCTGCCAGGAAAACCTTTCGAAAACAGTTTATTTGGATACTTCTCTGCTGTTCACTCGGTTGCATAAAGTTGTTCTTCTTCACATTTTAACAGTCAAGAAAGGTTAATTAAGTGTGTGATCAAAACCATCGGCGATGGAAAAATCACTTCGGAAAAATCTCTCCTTCACAAGCACTGAAACAACACTGACACAGCACACCAGGGAGTGCGAGCACAAACACAGCTTCACATACTAAATCACCATCTAAATAAGATGGGAATTCATTTCTGACAGAGAATGAGATGTCAAAGGTCTGCGCACAGCCGTCAGAATGATCTAAGACACAAATGACTCAACACGAGTGGGCATTCTAATTTTTCACACTTGTGTGCCAGTAAACACTTTGACCGGTTGGCTCACGACTGTGGCCCAGTCCTTCCAAGTGTATAATCAGTCACATTAATGAGAATGGTAATGTGATGCAGAAGAATTAGTCCAGGTCCTGAGGGTTGAGTCTCAAGGGGGCTTGGAAGAGAAACTAGCCGCCTTGGCTGTAGACTCGCTGAGCCTTAAAAATAAGCAGCCCCATTTGGAGCTTTCCTAAGCAAGGCTACCTAACAACAATAACAAATTGTCCTGACGTATACACAGACCAAATAACAATATTTGTGCCTCTGAAACCGCTTTCGAAATCAGTATTGTTCTCCTGTTAATCATGCTGACGCGAGCTGTCAAGGGGGGTTGAAAAGCAGCTCTGGTGCACACCTTCGACCTCACACACACACATAGAGTGCATTTCCATATGGCAGGAGTTGTATTTATGAAAAAAAAAAAACAAAACCTTGGCTATTTCTATAACTAGTCTCCCTTGTGTGTCTGTGTCCCCTGGCACTTAAATGAAGGAGAACTAGTTCACCAAATTACAGAGCTGGCTCAGGGAGAGTGTTCTGCTCTAAGATTTATCACTACATCCACTTACACAGACACTCCTAAGCCTTAAGTCTGACTAAATATCAACTCCTTGGTGAAAACATCAGTGGTTGTTAGAGCTGAGCTGCTTTTAGAGACCGGCTGTGTGTATTCAAGCACTTGTGCTAAAGCTTTTGTGCATGTTTGTGTGTTTTTGTTGCTTTATTCAGTCTGATTGGTGCCTCTCTCTCTCTCTCTCTGCTCTCTCTCTCTCTCCAGGCTCTTCATTAGTTTGTGCATGGATACTAATGAGTGATACCCAAAACTTGCCAGAGGCTCAGCTTTACTCGTCTACCCAGCCCAGGGTGGCCTGTGGTGAGCATCACCTCTTAGCTTCTGTTTTTGGGTTGGCTGGCTGCCTGGTGTAGCCGGTGGTGCTAAGGTGCATTAATGAGCCACTGAGCCAACCCATGTGTGTGTGTGTGTGTGTGTTTGCGTGTGTGTTATGTGTATAAAAAGATGTGTGTGATGAAAGATGAGTCCTCTGGCTGCCACTCCACACTCCCCACTCCTCTCCTCCTGTATCCACTATCCAGGAATCTATTCATTTCAATCAGGTGAGTATCCCAGCAAGAGTCCTTGATTGCTGGCAGAGAGGCCTCCTTCACAAACACATACACACACATACACACACACACACACACACACACACAAACTCATGCGTTCCACTCATTTCCCTATCTGTTCTGTTTCACACCTCTACATTTGTAATCCTCGCTCATTTGTAATTTTGCTTCTGCATGTTAGCCTCAAGAGAGAGAAACTAATTTCAGGAGTGAAAAGGGATTATCAGATGCAAACGAAATCTCCCCACCTCCAGACAAAGATATTGATGTAGACTTTTCAGGGGAACAAAAAGAGTCTCAAAGCCTGCTTCAGCCTGGATGGCAACTCTCAAGGAAGAAGCAAGTCAACTGCCATGCTGGCAATTACTTCTTATCTGCACCGGGGAAAGCAACCTGACAATGGCAAGGAAATGCTGAGCTGATGGCCCGTAAAACACAAGGAGAAGTGGCTGCAGAGAGCATAATCAGCTACCCCACTTTCCCTTTTTGTGAATTTTGTGTCTGTGTGTTTGTGCACATGTCACATAAAGACAAAAAACATGCTATCTGCAACAACTGGGGAGTGTGTTATTATATTAATGAAGGCTCGGTCCTCTCCTCTGTGGACTGACTCAAACCTGCCAAGCAAATAATCCCCATCACTGGCCTCATCATATTAATGCCAGACCAGACAGAAGACACTATTATATAAACCGTTGGCCACCTACCTTTACACACAAGCAGTGGCACATATATAAACTTCTGACACATAAAACCCTGCCTGTTTGACTACTAAACAAGCTGAGGAAACCATGGAGACATGCACAGAGAAGACGGAGGTGACAGGAGATGAAGATGTTTTGGAGCCAGCTGGTTAAAGCCGGCAAGACAGTAAATTAACCATCTGATTAAGATTTGAAAAGCGGCAACGGAAATGAACATAATGCATCCAATTAACAGAAGAGACTGCAATAAATACTTAGCTTCCAGCAGTCGCTACCTCTGTCTTGATAACAGCTCCGGAGAGCGTTGATTTTACTGTCATCCGTTCACCGCCTAAGCATCATTTATCCTGTGTAGTTGCTGCGTTTGTCGACTTCACCTGTAATGTCACAGGCCAGTAAAACAGAGATGAGAGGCAGTGAGGAAAGGTTGACGAAGAGACAGACAGAGTAATTGGTCCAGATGTCTTTAAAGCCTTATCTTATGAAAGGGGACAGAAATCTGAACTAAGGAGCAAACAGCCCTTGAGCTTTCTCTCCATTACAGCCTTAGCCTTGCAGAGCTTCAAAGCTACTTTGTTGTGGCCATTAATGGTGCTGATGACAGCAGAAAGGATCTCTATGCCAGGTGAAGCGTCCTGAGCCAAAAAAACTGAGAAAAAAAAAAATGAAATGAATAAACGCTGCCCACCAGAGAGGAGCAGTGCTGTCCGGCAGGCAAGCTATAACAACTAAAAACCTCATTCAAGAATAACCGCCATCTTTAACATTTGGCAGGAACAGTGCTCACCAGTGTTTCTGTAACTAAGCACTCAGCTCGTCCCCTCAGGGTAGGACAATTAAAAACACACTCACTGAGAGTCATCAATAACGTAAAAATTGAGCAGAAAAAACTTGCTCCATTACTAGGTCGGAGCATGCCAGGAAGGCAGGAGGCCGATCTGAATGCTTATTCTCTGCTGCATGTTTCTGTGATGATTCGGATATTTTTGGCCAAGACCTCTGTTTACTTGCTGTTACAGCAACAACGCGGCTTTTGTTGCTCCTCTTCTCCAACATTCATGCAAGTGGAAAAAGCTAATGCTCTTTTCCCTTGTCACAGCAGCTTTAATGTTTCATGGTACATGACATATCTCAGACCTGCAAGAGCTGGCTCTCAGACATTTTCTGTCTTGTTTATTACTTCAGTTTAGACTCTGGGATCGAGTTTCCCTTTACCACCGCCACTGCCGCTGCTGCTGAGAGCCAGGGGAGAGCGTGGCTGGTTTTTGAAATGAAACAGACAGAGCAAGCAAGGCTATTTATAAGAAGCGAGCGGATAATTGTTGAAAAGGTTAGAGCAGACACAGCAGGTAACAAGTGAGCCGCGTGTTGATGCAACAGGATGTCGAGGCGGCACGGTGATGATGTTGCCAGCTAAGGACAGGGACAAAAGAGCAGTTGCCAAAAGAGAGAAGGGTTACTAATGAGGAGTCAAAATCAATACAGCGTAAGCCCTGAAACAAGCAAACTAGAATCAACAATTTAACATTCTGGTATGATTAAAAGGCCAACGCGCAGTTGTTTTTTATTTTAAGCCCACAAGGTGCCACAGCTCCTCATGCTATATTTAGACGAGCAGCCAATACACAAATACAGCAAAGAACACATAATGACAGCAACTAACCAATGTTTCCGTTTACCAGCAGCGAACAAACCATACAGTAACATCCTACAACTGGGATAAAACAACTGAGCGCTCAAATGTCAAGGAAGAGGATTAGAAAAATGTTTAAAGTGTTGTCACATCAAACATACACCAGCATAAACTGGAAAAGGGAAACTTTTTAAAATAGTTTTTGTGTTTATTTAGTCTGTATATACACAGAGAACTTCCCACATTGGCAGAGACACCACTCACATACCCAGACAAAGACAGACGACAGCCGAATTATTCAACAGTGGAGCATTGTGATTGCCTTAACAGACATGTTTAAAATGATGCCAGTTAAACGGACGTATTCATGGCATAAATACACATTCCCACAGTAGGGGTAGTGAATATTCTGATTATTTATGTCCTCATTCACTCACTTACAAATTTGCCTGTTCCCTCACCGGAAGACTCCTAAGATTCCTCGTCCGCAAACATCCCCTCTACCTGTGTTTCAGCAACCGGAGAAACTAAGCTAGTCCAACTCAGACACCTAAAGGACCATGCTTCATCGGATGACAGAGGCTGATAAATGTCTGTCCGACTGCCAAATCCTGCGATGTGCTACATGAGTCAAGCACAAACACTCCTCCGTCGTGCAGATATCCGTTTGCACATGTATCCATCATCGCCATGTGGGAGGTGTGTGTGTGTGCCTGTGTGCCCGTGTTTCTGTGTGTCACGCCGGTCCGAGCAAGAAAAACCTTGCGAGTGTCCATCTCAGTGGCGCCATGGGATGATGGAGTCGGCCAAGCTGAGTCCCCGGGGCTTAATGATGAGGTGGGAGGATGTGGGATGACATGGTCTGATTCTCGTGTTTAGAGCAAATCAAGCCGCTAAGAATGGGATCACAGACACATACTAAAGGATCTACTGACAAGATATCACATTGAGACAAAAAACAACAACAAAAAAACAAAACACCCTTCCCCCCCCTCTTTTGCTTTCTCCTTCCCACAGAAACAAACTCGCGAGCGAACGAGCGAATGAAAGCAAAGGGTGAAGCCTGGCCTGAGCTCTGAATGTCACAGTCAGTCATTGCAGCCTCCCTCTTAGTGATGCAGACAGAGAGCCATTCTGATTGTCCCACCAGTCAAGCCAATAGGTGAAAAACATTTACATGCAAATACGAATGACCCACTAGCTACTGTGAGCACGCTAGCTATGGTATTCTGAATGCACAGCAACCACAGAAAATCCAGCACAGAGGACTTGCCAATCAACAGCTCTATTGTAGCCACACACAGGCTTTAGAAGTAGCTGTTATGTGTGTAGGATATCAATTATATATTTTCTTATTGGCTTATTGGTTTGTGACTGCCATTGTCGCCACTCCTTGTATCAAGTGAAATTAATGTTAATGAATTCAGACTGGGACCTAATGTACGACATTAACAGATTTGCGGAGAAGATGCTTAAATCCGATCTATGATTTCCACATAACTCCTCAGTATACAGACCGTCCGCCGTCCTCACAGAGCCCACTCATCTCTGACAGCCGCACTAATACCATGTAATCAACCGTCCACTTTCAATTTGAACAATTATAATCCAGAACCCGTCACAGCAAACATGCCTCTCTGTCGTACTGAAGTGGTTAGTATCAGGGGACAGATTGCTGGTGGACTGGCTGGGTCTCTGGGGGTCTTGGACAACGAGGGGGACCGTGGCTCTCTTCCTGGCTGTCACCCACGGCTGGGATACTTGGATCGAGAACCCGCCTGCTGTCATCAGACCTGTTGCCTCCAGATGGGTGCTGGGTCTGATTCTGTGATTCCCGCCTTCTGAGAACACACTCTGTCCTCTTCCTCCTCCTCCCCCTCTACTTCTCGCTCGTCTCTTCACCCATGAAAATTACATCAAACTTCACCTTCCCTTCATCCTTTCACCACTTCTTAACAAAGCTGAAATCCCCATTCTTTTGTTCTTTAACCTTGACATTCAGCTTTTAGCTCCGTGCGTCACTTTCATCTCATCTCTCTCTCTTTGGCTCCAGTTTTCTTGGCTAAAATCCCCCCTGTGTGTGTGCATGCACACGTGCTTAGGAGATGAGCAGACGCACTGCACAGCAAGACCTCTTTGATTCAGCGCAGCAGAGACCCACAGTGAGGCTGTACATTAATTGGTGCTTCTGAGCAGTTAATTTAGGCGAGAACGTTCAAGGACCCACTTTCCAACAGCAACAGAGGCTGAACAAGCATCCTCTCAAGACTCTTCTGCTGTTCCCCACTCGCTCCTACCCTCTCACCTCTCCATATTTCCCCGTTACCTTACAGTTAGACTGTCACCGTGTCGCTGCCCCTTCCTGCCTCACCTGCCCTCTGCGCTCTCTCTTCACTTCGCCGTCGCAGAGTGAAGAGAGACAGCGGGTCACAGTCGCCGCTCCGTCCCACCACTTTGCCAACCGTCCGGTGCCAGCAAGCCCGAGTTTCCTTTCTGTTTTTTCAGCCTGACTGACTCCCTCAGGTCACTGAACGCGTTAAGCTGTTAATTACCTCAAAGCACAAAACAAGTGGTAGCTTGGCAGCAAACAGACATTTACATTTCTTTTCTTTTCTTTTTTTTTTTTAAGGAGTACAGTCACAAACTTTAACACCAGATAAGCAGAGAGCGCGGCAACAATAGCTGAAGCTGCGGCCACAGTCGAAATGTAAACAATTCTGTCAATAGCCATACCAGACAATGGCAATGAGAACATTCTCATTTTATTTTTGCAGCTTCTCTGTGACCATAAAACTACGGGATAGAGCCATTTGGGCTGGAAGTTCCCCTAAGAAATGAATCAGCTATAAAACAGCAGCAGGGTAATACCAGTGTGGCCCAAGGGGCATGGTTTCTTCAGATTCACGCTGTGCTGATGCGGGAAATGATTCAGGATGCGTGTGTGACCAGCATCTTCTCCCACCATACAGTAGTTAAACTGTGGCCTATTAGTTGTCTGCTTAGTGATCATAGCAATCTGCAATGGGAGATAAAAACCTCAAAAAGTGTTGCTATTTATATCATTTCAGAGAAGAAAAATAATATAATTGCAGTATGGCTGCTGGCACTGAATATGCTGCTCCAGGCTTTGGGCTTGTGGTGGCTTGTTACTTAGCTGTAAGTGTGTGTGTGTGTGCGTGTGTGTGTTGTGTGTGTATGTCTGGGAATATGCAAGTGTGCGCCTCACTGTGCCAGTGTGTATTCATGTATTCCGGGTGGTATATGGGACCGGCCTGTCCTCTCTCTTCCCGACCATGGCCCCTCATTAGTCTCCTCTCTTGTTAACAAACTAGAGCTCTGCTGACAACGAGACTTCATAGGAGCGAGGAAGACAGAGAGACGACAAACTGTGTGTGTGTGTGTGTGTGCAAGAGAGAAAGAGAGAGCTATGTGAACGCGGCTTAATGAATGACAAGCAAACAGGCCGTGAAAAACATTCAGCTCACACACACTGTTTATTCGTGTCCAGGAAGTAAATGTCGGCGTCCATCTCAGTCATTTCTTTTCATCCCGTCTCCCACAGCATCGCTCATGGTCCGCTGCCAGCAGGATGAAGTTTATACTTGTGAACATGTCTCTTCCTTTTTTTTTTTTTTCGCTACTTGCAGAGAATGGAAGAATCCCTGGTATCTACCTTATTCAGATATAGGAAAAGACACACACGCAAGAAACACACTTCCCCCTGTGGAGGTACAATAAGCCTACATGGAATGCCAGTTATACCGACGGGAAGCATCTTTATTCAACAGCCACTTGGCCTTTGGTGATAGCAGCTGCATTCTTTGTTCCTGTCATACTGCGCCACCTCAGGCTTACACAACATGATATCGCTCCAACTTCTCCAAGACATTCTGTCACAGTTAAAGGGCATAGACAAAAAATATTGACATCATAGACTTCTCAAACTCCAAGAAGAGACTAGCCCGTGGCTGCCGATGAGAGCAACCATGAGAGAGAGAGATTTTTTTTATTTAAGGAAAAATGAAAGAGCGCTTATTATTGACTATATCGGGCTTCTTTCTTTGAACTCCCTCATCTATTCTGGCTGCCTTGGCATTGCACTGGATGTATAAAAGCCATGAAGCTGACGGAGAGATGAGAGTGAAAGGAAGACTGGACTGGAAAAACAAGTGATTAAAAGATAAAAGGGAGAAGCGGTGTGTGATTAAATGGTGGAGGTGGTCCCACTGGGCTATAGCCCTTATTGCATTTTAATGGTGGGCCGGATGATCCTTGACCCTTTGTAAGGCAGCGTTAGCCACCTTAGTGCACATCAAACTGCCAGGCTTGACGAACCCCTTGGAAGGCATCCAGGGCCTTGAGAATGAGTGTGTTTTGTGTGTGTGTGTGTGTGTATGTGTGTGTGTGTGTGCGTGTGCGTGTCTGTGTGTGTGTGAGGGCTCACAGGGTCACAGGCAAGCATGTTTATCCTGCTGCTATGGCAACCCCAGCTCTAGCCTTGGGCAAATAACAGCAAGAAAAGCTGTGTGTGTGTGTGTGTGTGTGTGTGTGTGTGTGTGCGCAGCACATGTGTCTGTGAGAGGATTTCAAAAATGTGAGATGTGTGATTTAATTTAAGTCTTAAATTCATACATTTCAAATAGCTGTCCCGCTCCCCCCCTCTCTCTCTCTCACCCCCAGTGAGGCTGGCCTGCCCCTCAATCATCGGGCCCTCCTTTTCACCTTCCCTTTCTCCCAGCTCCACATGCTAAGTGGGAACATTGTTACGGTCAATTTGTCCCATTCAGGGTCCCAGTGGGCAGTGTCCCTGCTCTGACAGCCTGCAGACAGAGACCACACTGCCTGAGAGGCCTTGACATCAAGGTCCAAAGGAGACAGGAGAGGGGGAGGAGGGGAGAAAGGGGAGGAGAGCGAAGTGAAGGACAGGAGGGGAGGGGGAACAGGAGAAGGAGAAGTAATGAGGGGAGCAGAGGTATGGAGGCAGAATGTGCGAAGGGAAACAAGCAGGAGGGAAATGCTAAAGAAAAGAATGACAGAAAATGATGCCGGGTTTCCAGGTTTAACACATGCCCCCAGACTCAGCAGCTCGATAGTCCTTCCTTACAGTCTGTCAGTCTCAGACTAAACCGATGTAGACGGTGACAGCCCTGCACCCACGGACGACATTCCTAATACATCTGCCTTAGTTTGGCCAAAACCCAGAGAAACACAAGCCAGATTGGACAGGCTCAGGAGAGACGAAAGGAAACACAGGTGTTCATACACATGTATTTGGTGTAACATTGAAATGTAATTAGAATCAAATGTTTACCCGTATGACTCATTTTTGCCAAGGAGTAATTTCAGCCAAGGGGACATTAAAGGGTCCATTCATCCACACTGCAGGAAATCATACTTTCTCACTCACCTCGTAGGTATGCGCAATTTTCATTGTAAATACTTTCTACCAACAAAATAGTCCTGATGAAAGTTGTTGACAGCGTGTTGATTATCAGGAGTAATAGAAGCACTGTTTCTCTTTGACTGTGAGCTCCACAACTCAAATTCCTGTGTATTGAGGTCGGAAGGAGAAATTAAAGAAGCAGACCGGAAAACCAAAACTATCTGCATGGCTGGATATTGTACCACCACCTCCAGTCCTATGTAAAGCAGTGTATAAAAAACAATAACACTGAAAAGCCGACTTAAAGGGCTACTGCAGCAATTTAGTATTAGAACTGAAATATCATATGTCATTAGACACCCCCAATGACATCATCAGGGTTATTCTTTAAAATTTTCAAACAGCTTTCTCCAGAGGCACCGAAGACATTATGCGACCATTTGCTGAGTAGCTGAGTAGTTCTCCTCGTGACAAATAAAATTACCTCCTTAAATCGGTGCTTAGATCGTATTAGGGTTTGACGAAGATTTTCCTGATGAGAGAACACAAGTTGCTACCGCAGTGACATTCCCACGCTCATCTCCTTCACCTCAGTTTTAAGGTTGAATCCAGGTCTCTACATGTGTTTCTGGAAGGAAAAAAAAGCACCCTGACGAGGTACAATCCTCACTTTGGCAAGAGCTTGTCTGGCAAATTAAGCTTCGCCTGACTCATCTATGATTTTTATTTCTTGGTTGGAGCTGCCCAAGGCCCACAGGTGACGTAACCCGCAGCAGGGTGCAGCGGGGGAGGTGGGAAAGAGAGGATTAAGTCACTGTGTAAAGACACCTGTTATTTTAGCACATGGGGTGCAACACTTGCTCCGAGGCAAGGGGTGCAGAGCGGCTGTTGGCGTCAGAAACGAGGCACAAACAGGGCGCCCATTCAGTCAATGCTGGACAGTACTGAATCACACTTGTATGGGGAACAGACAGACTGACTCACACACATGCACATGCACACACACACACACCACAAAGTCCATACAAAACAGGATGGCAAACAGACACAATGCGATGAACAACGTCCCTTATGTTTCCCCCTGATTGACATAGGCAAACTCTCACTCTGTCTTTCTATCTTTTTCTTAATGGCCTCTCCACACACACCAGTATACACACACACACACACAAACAATCCTTCAAACTAATTGGCGAAGCAGACTCCACAGTAAAGACGGCGCAGATCTGTCAAGGGCATGTGTGTACGGTGGGATGTTGCGGATCTCCCCAAATTAACTAACTTTATAATAAATCACAGGGCACTGCTAGCCAAGGATTAGCCATGCTCCAGTGAGCAGTTTGTTAAGCTGCGAGGAGAAGCACTGGGGACGGAGAAGGCATCGCCAAAAACTGACATCAGCACTGGGATCTTGGAACGGTACAAACCCCCTGCCTGGTTTCCTGGGCACACATTTAGCCTTGTTATCTGGCTTCTCCATTGACACACAATCCTGCTCCTATATTAGGCTTTTACTCAGAACTATTGCTTTTTTTTCCCTGTTGGGGTTTCTCCATTAATCACTTTCAGTGTTCAGGACATCGGCTCTAACATCAGGTACACTGTTCCTTCGATCACTTTCCTTATGTCTACCTTACATGTCTTTGCAATCTTGCCCCCCCCCCACTGAGTCATTTCTTTTGGCAGGAGTAATGCTTCCTACAGTCTTATTATTTATACACTGACTGAGAAAACACGTATCCCCCTCTTCCCTGCCTGCAGAAAGAAATTAAACTCTTTTGAGGAAGCTTATTATAAAAACCCTTCAATATCATCAAAACAAAAGTAACTTTCATGAAACTATTACAGTTAAACATAAAAAAGGGCTAATATTTCTGTTAGAGCAAAATTAACAGTACAGAAGCACCAAAGTCTGTCTCTTGATCATTTTTGTTCCCATCGTGTTCACAACCCCCGTGCTGAACTTTGGTGGAAGCCTTATTTTTGGGTAGATTTTTTTCTTCATCAAAACTTTCCAAAGACGACTTGAATCGCCAGGAAATGCCGCTGCCGGTGCTATTCTCAACTCTCGCAAAGTGTTTTGTCCTTGACTTCTGAGCAAATTAAAACTAGATCCGGTACAATAGGAAGATCTGAGATCGTATCAGACAGGTATTTCCTCTGTCGTCTATTAATTCATTCCCTCTGATTCATTCCCTCTTGTAATTACCGGTGGCGTGATGGGCCTACAAGAGGGTGTCAGCGCATGTGAGAGAAAGGGCGCCGCTCCTCCTCTGTCACGGTAAAGAAGCCACAACGCTCAGATGATGAGACAATATCTAGTTTATGATCATCTCCCCTTTCATGTATCATCTTATAACTCCTTCCGTTTCACCACCTACTGAATACCCCTTGTTTGCACTGCTGTTACTGTAAAAAAGAAAAAAGGTCTAAAAAACCAGTCTGGTGCAGTACATCAACCCCCTCACGGTGCAACTGAGCAGCAGGGAAGAAGGATCTATGTGTAACCTGCGGCAGCACCCCTGAGCCCCGGCTGTCAGAGTGGGTGACAGCCCAGAGGAAGAGGAATTAAAGAAGCTCTTGTCCTCCAAGGTTGATTGACACAGTCAGAGAGACGGAAAGGTTAGTGGAGTTGCTGGTATTCCCTTGGCTGGGTCTACCCTTGCGCTGGACAAAAAGCACTGTCTAACTTTCTTCAGATGTGTCTCACTCTCTCAAGCTTTCTCTCTCTCTCTTCCTACTCTTCTCTCCTCTCTAACACACACACGCACACCAGGGCTCATTATAGGAATGCCCTGACCCTCGGGGACTTCACTTTACTCCCCTGTCTCTCTTTCCAGTCCACAAACCTCGGCGCCGGGCAAAAGGCAGCTGAAAGGCAATTTGAATTTGAAACAGGGGACACAACAAAAAAACATGCGGCTCCCCAAAAACGGAGAAACTTTGGGAGGCTCGGAGCCAGCTATTGAGAGATAGCGCTCCTCGCAGAAGGAGCCAAAAAAATGTGATTCTGACAGCATCCAGCCAACTAGCTCAGTGTACTGTAAAGACAGCAGCTACTGCAGAGGGAGAGGGAGGGAGGGAAGACAGAGCCCGAAGCAAGGAGTAGTGGACACCAGGGGCCCAGCGGGTAGGATTGTAGGACATACACAACCTCAAGCAGATGGCATACAGTTGCACGCCATACAAACAACATGCACAAACACAGCAAGAAAGACAGATAGAGGGGGTTGAATTTTGACCAACGCTACGGCGAAGACACAGTCCTTTGCCTCCACAGTTCTGCAACTCACTGGCTTTGAAAATGAGGTTTTCTAGCCGTGCTTTAAATCAACTGTAATGCCAAAAGGGGGGGGAATTACTCTTAACACAGCAAGGAAAGTCCCAGATTAAACAAATGAATCAGTTCCTGGAAGAAGAAAAAAAAAGCTGTTTAATTAATGTGGGTGAGTGACACTGAGGTATCAAGACAGAGCCATACTGTTATTATAACGCACAGTAACAAATGATCCCGGTCAATAGCCCTTCCTAAGCGTCTGCCATTTTTAATCACACGATCTGAGTCGTGTCAATATCCAATCAATGCACGGAGGGCGAAGTGCCTCTCTGGGCTCCAGACGGCTGAAGGCTGCTTGTTTTGTGCGTGGCTGCGAGCTACGCAGTATGAAATAGGAAATTATACAATGAAACCTCCTGCGAAGCCAAGAGAAAGATTACAAGAAAGATTACAGCCCAGCCGGTGTGTGTGTGTGTGTTTTCAATTAGTTCGTCCCGACTGATCCGCACGATTGGATTCCTTCGTGCGATCAGAGGCGATGCAATTCATCCAAAGCATCAAGGCGCGACGGAGCCCGTGCCCCCGGAGCGCACCACCGACACCCCCTCCACCAAACCCACCCACCCAACCCAACAGAGACCTCCACACCGGACAGCTCAGGGGTCACTTACCTCTGGTTATCAGGGGGAGAGTGTGGCAGTATGAGCCGATTGCGAGTCCCGCTGGGTGGGTGCAACAAAAAAAAAAAAAGAAAAAGAAAAATCCGAGTGATCAGAGGCGAGAGGAGGCTCGTTAGTGCGTTACAAGATCCTGTGCGGGGCGGGGCTTTGGAAACTACTCCTCCCCGTCGCACCTGTCTCTGGCAAAAACTGATCCCGTACGCCGGCCTGACATCCCTAAGACAACTGTCTCAGGGGGGTGTGTGTCCGTGCCCCCCCACCCCAAACCCACCCACCCCCTCTTCAACACACACACACACACACACACACACACACACAGGCGGCACCACCTGTCCCCGGTGCAAAACAGCCCACAAAGAGCTTCTATGTCGCGCAACGACACATGGCATTCCCCGTTGAGTCTCTGCAGCGGTGTCCTCCCTCGCAGGCGGCCGTCCGAGATCCCCAAGTGGTCTGGGCACGCTGGAGGCGGTGAGCGATGACAGGCGGGACGCAGCGATCACCCATCCAGCTCCACCACTGGCACCGAACCAGCTGCAGCGTTTGGAAATCGCATCTGCCGCCCAGCTGCGTTATCAATCTCTCCCCCCCTACGTCCGTCCGTCCGTCCCCCTCACACACACACACACAAAACACACAGTTGTTGGGTCTATACCACCGCTGCGCACGACTGCTGCTCTGTCATTGCTGCGTCTTTCCCACCCCCTGTAGTTACAAACTGGGAAAGAAAAAAAAAAAGACTTGTCCTTCTGTCCGCTCATGCGCCACGACGCCTCCACGCAGAGCCGCGCTCCTGAGGACCGGCGCGGGGCAAAGTCCCATTCATCGGTTTATTAGAAATAGTTCCTGCGCCCCCCTTCCTCCTCTCCTTTGAGGCCCCCTTTTTTTCAGTGATGTGGGGGAAACACTGCGTTTGTCTTCTATCGGCTGTGTGCGAGCTACACAGCATCTCCAGCTCCTGCTCCCCGCTGTCATCCACAAGAGACTCCTCTGAAGCCTGTTCGTGCCAAAACCTGAAGCAGAATCATGCAGCGACTGGATTGGAATTGATTAATGGGCTAATTGGGTTTATTTATTTATTTATTTATTTTATTTTTTTAGGAGCCCTCTAAAGCGATAGTATCACAGTCGATCTGCTCGGCGTGGCACAAACTTGAGGAGAGGTCACGGCGGAGGGATGAGGGACGAAATGTAGTGCAGGTGGTTGGACACGCACCAGGGGCGCACGCCAAAGAGAAAAGAGAGAGAGAGAGAGAGGGAGAGCAGTGTTCATGGTTAGACTTTACTCCAAGGAGCTAAAAGACAAACAACAGACGGTGTAGGAAATGTCTGAAGGGTTACACGCTCTGTGCTGACATTAGAGTAAGATGCAATTTCCCAAAAGAAACGTGGGTGTTCACTGCCATCATTTCTGGAAAAGGGTGATGACACATTTTGCTCAAACATAAGCCTTTTTTTTCCTCGAGATATTAGTTTCCAATCAAGTCATCATCAGAGTCACGTGGTTCAGCATTAACATCACACCAGAGGACAAAAAATAAACTTTAGCAGGAGCCATTTGTTTTAATTACAATTCCTAAAAGTCACATTTACTGTAATTACATACCACAACCAACTAAAACAGTTTCCATCCTGGAGTTTTTTTCTCTCTCTCTGCGTGTCATTGGGCTTAAATTAACACAACAGAGGAAAGATTTAGTCTAATTAAATCTCAATAAGCCTCCAGCCAAATGTAATTGTTGCACTTTTACACTTTGGAGTCTGGGTTTGAAATGAGTGTTAAATCACTTGTGTTTTTTTTTTTTTTTAAGTGACACTATATCCTCAGACTGACCCTGAATCTAGATGTCCTGTGACACATGGTAAAGACTTTACAGCACTGCCAATGCATAAGGCAGGTGCTTAGTCAGGAGTTAAGACCTGCTGGAGCCCTCAGTGAAATTGCCAGGATCCAGTGCCACTGTTAAGCTTTATTCATGCATAATTAATTGGCCAAAAAACGACTGCTATAGGCTTGAGGGCTCATGTGTGTGCAGCTCGCTCTCCTTAGTGTTTTAATAAATCCACTGCCAGCTATCTGACTGCCTTTTCTGATACAATCTGCTAACCGGCGTCGCCAAATCAGATGACTCAACTCTTGATTTGGGAGAAATATGCAAAAAACGTCCCCTGCTATCACTGGATATAATTTAGCCAAAGTTATGTTATTCAAGATTTGATCCAAAAGCTTTTTTTTTTTTTTTTTTTTTTTGATAAGATAAGATTTGTGTACATTATATAATTAAAGGTCCTAAAATAATGACTTTCTCTGGGTGTTGGAAGCTTTTTTTTTAAAGGAGTGCCAAAAGACTTCAGCTTGGTACATCACAGCTATTGTTATACAAGCTCTTCTTTTTGAATCCACGGGCATTTTGTGGAGCTTATAATGTGGCCTACTCTACTTTGACATTGATATTGCTGTAGGACATTGTTTTGGTGTGCTTGTTGTTTGCTGTTTTGTTTTTTGTCCCCCCCTCCCCTTATCGTCCTTTACACAGCCAAAATGTGCCTGCACCAGCACTGTAACGCTTATTAACATTATTCATCCCGCTTACCTTATCATCCCAGTGCCGCCTGTGACTCTGGCGCCTCCACAATTAAAACTTAAAAAAGAAAGTTGCCTTTGTCCAGAGGAGACGTGCCGAAAGTCTTTGCTCAGGCCGGCTGTGTTACAACAGAGGACGGCGCTCTGACAGCAGTATCATTATTCAGGCGGAAATAGTTTCACCAACAGTGGAATAATGATGAGTTGTCGCCGCACGCTTGATTTCTGCCCCTCTGCTTCTCTAATGCAAGCCAGCATGACTGAGTGTTTATAAGAATCTAAACCAAGGTCTTCTCATAACATGCAGCCAACGCAAGAAATAAGAGCATGTTAAAGGGCCTGAGACAAGAGGCCGAGTCAGTACACCGTCTGAAATTTGTCAACCCTTTCAGAGGGATTCAGGAAAAAAACAGTTTCCTGTGGGTGTGTAAACCTTTAAGTGTGTGTGAGAACTAACACGTTTTATTGCTTTGTCCCTGCTGCTGCGTTGCACCGTTACTCCTCCCAGACTCAGTGTTGGGAAACTAACTAGGCACTTTTTCTCGAGCTCCGTAGCTACTTTAAGCGATAATATATCATGTTTGCTGAGGAGCTGCCACTTTGGCCTCGAGTGACGGGGATGTGAAATCCGTACATTCAGCAAACAGTAGCACAAGAACCATCATTGAGTCAGTGAAATGACATAGTAATGTCCACTAATGCAGCAATATCTACCTAAAGCTTGCTGACGTCAGCTAACGTTAGCCACCATTAGAGTGGTCAGTCAAAAAAGTTGTATCAGCAAAATCCAAAGTATGCAAAATCGAACAGGAGTGTGTTTTTATTTCGTATGAATTAAACTTTTAATTTCTCAGGAGAATAATGTGTTTTGTCTTCTTTTAAAAGTCAGGCTACATAGATTCATTCATAGATTCATTGCAATTTTTAGGCACTTGTACTTCCATGTTATGTTACTTTATCCTTCAAGTAAGGAGGAAATATTAACTCACTACATTTATTTACCTTGCAGGTTTTATATACAAAACATGTTCTGTTCATATTTTTTATGCAGTCAAACCTGCTACAACATTAAATTTATGCTAACATGTTAAAAAGCTAATACTATATGACTGCAATCAACATTTTTATATTAGTATTGAATCACATCACTACTTGTATGTGATAGGGGTCAATGATAGAGATGAAACCACAGATAATGATCACTCAGCAGCTCTCCCCAGCTTTGTAAAAAGTGTCTTTCGGCTTTTCCGTCCGTTGATTTGTTTTTCCGACCCACAACTTTGTTAGCGCTGGCCACAACAAGCAGCCGTGCTCTAAGAAAATGCTATTATGGGCCACTTTACACTACCTGCTTAGCATTTCTTTTGAGGGTTTAGTGAAGACCAAAAACTAGAGCTGAAAGGAGAGTGGATTTTGTACTTACATATAACAGGTGGACTCCAGAAATCCAGACTACCGATCAGTAAAGGTTTAAGTGCACTTGACGATACTTTTACTCAAGAAAAAGTCTGAATGCAAGGGAGTATTTTTACATTGCTGTGTTGCTGCTTCTCCTGAATATGTCTTCAAACCACTGCCCAAAACAGAAGATATTTGGGGAAACCCTGCAGCGTTGGTAACAGAGGATAGATGCCGGGAGAGAAAGAGGACCCCCACAATGACTCTCAGTGTACTGTAGCTACCGCTGACAGTACTCTATTCTAATATTAAACAGCTCTCCAAAAGTTTTTTTCTTTAAACCCCCAGATTATGTTTATTATTCTGTTTCCAGCTACTTTGCATAGAAATGATACAGGACACTGAATCTTTGAGCCATGTTCAACAAAGGAACACATGCCATGTCATTGCCTGTCAAAGTTTATGTGCTGCTAACTAAATAAATAAATAAATATTTGTTTTGTTCATCTGCTTCCTTTCATCCCACTTGCTCTGTCGTCTGTCAGAGCAGGCAGGCAGTAGACCTGAGCCAGATAAAAAGGAGAGGAGCTGCCACGAGAAAGCGAGAAAGCTTAGTGAGAAAACTACAACCTTTGATGGAGGATGCACTTTTTAATCTTTCAACAACACAGGGAAAGGGGGAAAGGCAAAACAGTCGTCCCCCCACCCCCAAGGTACAGAAAATAAAGCAAGAGACGGGAATGGTTTGTGTTGGGAGGGGGGTATGCCGATGCCAAAGTTAGATGAACTCTTCACAGCAAGAGCTTTTGTCTGCTAACTTCCAATTCAGCAAAAATGTGAATGCAAAATAAAGATGCCTCAGTCTCCAGTGTGACCATTTTCCATTCCATGTGATTCCAAAGTAATCACATGGTTCGCCAAGCTGTGAACAAAGGCACACAGACTGTGTGCAGCGTTCATGTGATCAGTCCCAGTAACTTAACGGGCTCAGCAGTCATTTTGACTGCTCAACCGTTTAATAACTTGTTTCACATCTCCAGCTTTAAGATTATGACAAATTCATTAATATTACCAAAGCTCATAAAAAATTTAATGCACAAAACAAATCAATTTGAAATGACTTGTAAACAAGCGGGATATTTGACTAATACTTTTTGTTTGAGTAATTCACAACATAAATTTAAGTTGCAGTGCAACTGAACACTTATTTGTCAGTGACTCTGGTGAAAACAATCTTAAGCCATTTCAAATGCTAAAAAAGTTGCAAACTTGCTGACAACTTGAGCTTGATTTTTTTCAAATTCACCTAATATATTTGTGTATGAAATGACTAATTTAACTAATTCCCCTGTATTTTGATGAGATTAAAAGTTCTACCATTTGAATTAATTATTAAGAACATTATCCTCTGATATAAACATTTAATCTCACGTAATCTAATGAAAAATGTATTCAAAATACAGAAATGTACAATAGTTCAGTTATGTCTCTTAGGCAGTGTGTTTTCTTTTCTCCATTTTTATACCTTTAAATTAAAGAAAAGGTTGATTATTGTTAAAGTTGTACACTATATAAGACTACGACTCAGCTGTGGGTGATCAAAACACTCAAGAAATATCGTCAAGTCTGCCAAGCGAGCATTTACAGTGAGTATCTGGATCCAGTGGAGATACAGGAAAACACTGTCATAGTGACAGTCTCTGCTGTAAGACTCGTTTCCAGCATTCATAAAAACATCAAGGCATTCAGCTTAATTTTGAATTGTTCCCCTTCTCAGTGGGACATGTAAACAAAAAAAGGTTTGGATAACAAAGATGTGTTTGAATATGAATGAGAGCAACAAGTCTGCTTTCATAAATGATGGATGTTTGTTCATCTCCTGTACATGAAACAAGCTAGCTAAATTTTATATTTACCCATGCTTATGCAGCTTGTTTCATTTCATTTTTCTGTTATGTTCTGTCTGTTATGCGCGGTTGGTTAGTCTGTAACACTGTGGTGAGTATAAAGATGACAGTGTAATTAATAATCTCAAGTACGTTTAAGTTCTGATTACTTATACAATTTAAATAGTCTAGATATGGAATAATTTACAGTCTGTGTGCAAACAGACTTGATCAGCTTGCTGTAAATTAGTTGGGACCAATCTGGGTGACTTTATTATTACTGAGAGGTACTGCAGAGGCAGCCATCAATCTGTCATTATGAATGTGGTGCAGAGATGACAAGGTAGAGGAAATGAGATGGGGTATTGAGTGGGAAGAGAACACTGAGAGAGGATAGGGGGCAAGCACAGTATGCTGTGAAGAGATTTGAAGAAAATAACATTGGAGAAAATAGTGGAAAAGGATAAAAGAAGCAGAAACAAATCCACAACACACTGAAAGGGATCAATACTAAAACATACTGAGATATTTTTTTACACACAGAGAGGAGAGAAGGGAAAAGTGACAAAGCTGCACAATGAAAAATCCTGCACTTTGTGTCACCTCTCCAAGTCACAATAGAAAGCAGCACATCAGGCCTTTTGTTTGGGGAAGGGTCACAGTAATGTGCCATCACTGTCAAAACTCATGCAATCACAACACTAAAGAACCATAAATATTTCAGGGCCAGTCAGCTCTTTCCGTGTTTCCTTTCCACCTCTGCTGTGGCAGCTGACCCATTGTCAAGGCTGTGGGGTGAAACAAGCTCTCCAAAATAAATAGGGGAGACCCAGAGAAATAGGGAGGCAACCACTTGTATTCAAAAAGCAATGGAAAGTCATAAAACACAGCGTGAGGAAATTGTGCATTCTCCGCAGAAGCAAAGTTGAGACTACCTGTTGGCCGTGGCGAGACACAGCTCAGTTATTTGTTGCTTTCCATTTTGTATGTTGCATGCAGTGACCTGATATTTCCCATGTTCCCTGGCTGCGGCTGCAAATCTTTTAGATTATGTGTTTTTAAGGTCTGCTAGAAGTTCCCCACAAATCACTTTTCCAATATCCTTTAAGCTGCAGGCACAACAGTCATAAAATGTCTGTAGCTGGTTAAGTTTTCCTTGCAGGGCAATTTTACTCAAAAGATTAAAGATTGTTACTCTTGCAAAAACTTTAATGCACAGGGTTAATGACTTTTATGAGCTTTCATTTTCACCCTCCACTTTATATAGTTACATACTTTCTTGCAATGTTCAGTTCTCTTGCACTCTGATGCACATAATTTGTTAGCTTTGTATATTTTGCTTTCGAGCATGGACAGATAAACCTAGGGCAGACAATTCGAGGTGGTGTCCAATATAAATAGATATTGAACTGAAAATAAACTGTACTGCTAAAAACATGTGACCCTGATGTGGGCCTAGAACATGCTGTTATGTGAGTCACCCAAATCACTGCCATCGAAACAACCACATATAACATGTCTGCATATTAGTTTTGGTCTGAAAGCAATATTTTGACTTTTTAGGAAATGTGATTAGAGTTGATTTAGAGTTAGATGAGAAGATCAATACCACTCTCATGTCTGTATGGTAAATATGTAGCTGGAGCCAGCAGCCTGCTTGCTTAGCTCACCATAGGGACTTTAAATGGTGCAAATAAGCTAGCCTGGCTCTGCCCAAAGATAACACTCACACTAATTAATACCTTTGGGGGGGGGCTTATGTGCTGGACTATTTTTTGGTTTGGACCTGTAACTTCCAGGAATGTCTGCTTTCTGGCTGGCAAGTGCTCCAGGCCTGGAAATAGTCTGATGCATAACGCAATGAAAAATAGGCAAACTGGCATTTTTACGCATCAGTCAGACAGCATTGAAACAAAGGAGATATAACGTGATCATTACTAAGCTTCAGATCAGCTGATGGGTGTATTTCATTACCATCTGACAGAGACAGGCTAGTTCTCTCCCCGCTTCAAGTCTTTATGCTAAGCTAACCGAGGCTGGCTCCGGCTACATATTTACCGTACACACGAGAGAGAGTTACCGATCTTCTCATCTAGCTCCAGCATGTGACTCAAGGTCAACCTCCTGTCTCTTTATTGTTTCAGCATGATAGAGGACACACCCGGTGCACTACCCTAGCCTTGGTTACGCCTTATTAATATGTTATTGGGCAGAATATAGTAAGGGCAAAGGTCCATATCAAGTTTCTACATGCAGATGATTTGTAGCGGTGTTGTATGTTACTGATACCTCGTGTCGCAAGCCGCCGGAAATTTGTTGCAGGATGTTGGAAATAAGATTCCCGTCAATGGTGTAGTGCAAATGAAACCAAGCCGATCTGGTCAGCTATTAGAGGATGGGGGGGGCTAATTTCTACAGTTTCGAGGCCGCTGACAATCAAGAGCAGAAGGTGAAACAGGAGGGGAACAAGCGCTGAGCCAAAGAAATGTTTGTGATGTGACCTGTTCGCAGCACACCTGAGACTTGGAGTTTGATAGTAAACATAAAAACAGAGCAAGTGGATGTCATTACATGATGATTGTACTGCTCCGTTCATCACTCGGCACAGACCGCATCCTTGCAAATGTTCTCTTTGATGATGATGGATATTTCATTAAACAATTAATCTTCCACATGAGACACTTCAGAGACTTTACGTGAACCTGCGGTTTAGACATTTTAATGTTTTTAAGGTGATCTCTTTATTATATCTTGCTCAATCTTTTGTGGTTTCTGATTATTAATTGGTTCACATGTTTTAATTCCAGGGCACAACATTAACTTTTTGCATTATTTATTGGTGCTATTTGCTTTGTATAAGGGAGTTTGTATCTTTCTATTCCATTATGACCAAATGATCTGTAAGGGGGCATTTCTATTTACCGTGGAAAGATAAATCTATATAAATAAGATTTGTGGGTTCTGCTCTCACATCCATGAAAATCTGGTCAAATTACCAATTCATTGCTCTTATCTTAAAAAGGTACGTCTCCAGGCAGGAAAAAGAGAGGGCGGTGGGCGGGGTGGAGGGTCGGTGGAGTGATCATTTTCCTCTAAGGGATGAGCAATTTTCCTGTTATCTACTAATCTTCAATTACTCAATATCCAGAACAATTTTGGCCTCAATCAACTGATCCAGTGAGGCAGAGTTAAGCAGGAACAGATGAGAGCCTTCAGGGCACATGTTATTGATTCTACTGTGGGAAAACGTGGTGGCACCGGTGGCATGTGTGGATTTGTGTGTTTTAGTTAAAGGCGCAGAGGCTGAAATTGCTCGGTCATTCATAATCATATCAAACAATACGTGGGAAAGGAGCCACACAACTGCGGTCAAGACAACACGCCCGTGTATTCCTCCTCGTGCTATTTTCTCTCGCTCTGACTCGTTTACTGTCACAGCCTCAGTGTGGTGCTTTCACAGAAGCTGTTACCATTGCAGCCTGGATATTAAACCTGGCCAAAACAAAGCGACAACAGGTCCTATTCAGTGAATTCCTGCCAGCAACATTAGAGGTAATCTGTTTCCTTTCACTGGAGCCCAGTGAAGGCGTTAGGGAAAATACAAAGGGACACATAATGAAAACTGTAATGGCTTGAATAATGAAAATCCTCTCCAAATGAAATAGGAGAGTTAATGGAGTTCTAGTAGTGGTGATACACAGCATAAAGCAGGGCAAGTCAGTGTACTGGCTGTACGATGATAAAGTAGGAGAGCACTATATGAAGAAGAAAGGCTGTGTGAAAATCATTTAATGTAATAAGTACATTAACTGAATCCAACTATTGTCCAGTCAGGCTTCCTTTACTGCACAGGCCTCACTTTGCTGGATATTTTATTCTTTAACATTTAATGCAAAAAAAGACACTCCGCTCTGGTATTTTAGTGCATCTGCAGTAAAAAGATCTTAAGGATGTAACTGCAAATGAATCTGGCTGTGGGTGAGGCTTCAGGACAAAAAAAAACCCCTAAGTTGACTTAATGGGTAAAGACTGCCCTCTCAGGGTTTACTACATCAATTGCAGTTAACGTGGTTGCCTGTCTTTCAGCACAGCTCAACCCTCTGGCCATACCTGTACACAGTTTAGAGCAGGGAAAGACCAGCATTGGCATTAAGCATCGCATGTGAACTACCAGTAGTAAGTATTCAATTGTTGTTTTCCAGGCACAATAAATAAATTATTCAAAACACACTACAATTCAGCTGAAGCAGTTGCATTTATCAACAACTATAACCTCTCATTGTAAGTCTCCATAACTGGTGAATAAACAGTTACCAAGTGATTAATGACACAATATAACATATAGCTGTAAACACAATACCATTGATGACATGCATGAACAAATATGGTGTGTTATAACACATTTATTGGCCATTTATACACATCTATAGCTCCTATAGCCCCTAAATGAGTAGGATTTTGACAAAAGAATTCTTGATAGTTTTCTTTTAGAGCTCTCTTATGGCATCTCACTTCATCTTGTGGCCCTAGTCAACAGATGGAGCTTGTACATTATTATAGAGAAGAATTTATGAATAAATAAATACTTTACTAATAAACGTAATAAATGAAATGTCCTCTTGGATGCCCCTTGGGTAGATAAAACATGACAAAGTGCCTTCTACGGTGGCAGTCACTGCAAGAAAACATAATGAAGTGGCGTTCAAGTAGGGAAAATGTGATAAAGCGCCATGTACGCTGCCCTAAATGCTAGAAAAGGGTTTTACCATAAATACATCATGACTGCACTGAAGCAGTGCCAAAGCGAAATCTTGCTCCTTTATTTACAGGTGGGTAGTTTAACTTTCATAAATACAGAAAAAAATGAAGAAAAAAACAACATAAAATGTCTTAGTAAGGTGTTGGGCCACCATGTGCTACCAGAACAGCTTCAAGTCTCTGAACTCTACTGGAAGGATAAACACTATTCTTCGAAAAATATTCCCTCATTTGGTATTTTGATCTGCGATTGACTGGCGTCCAATCCAGGGTGTACCCTGCCTCGCGCCCAAAGATAGCTGGGACAGGCTCCAGCACCCCGTGACCCTGTGTTCTCAGGATAAAGCGGGTTAGGAAAATGGATGGATGGATGGTATTTTGATGATGTTGGTGGAGAGCGCTGTCTAACATGTTGATCCAAAATCTCCCATAGGTGTTTAACTGGGTTGAGACCTGGTGAGCTGTGAAGACCACAGCGTATGATTCACATCACTTTCCATACTCATCAAACCATTCAGTGAGCCTCTATGAATGGAGGCATTGTCATCCTGGAAGAGACCACTAACCATCAGGGTAGAAGTGTGTCATCACAGGATAAAGGTGATCGTTCAGAACAACTTTGTATCAGCAGGGACCTTTCTCTCTAAAGGGACACATGGACCCAAACCGCAGCATAACAGAGCCACCGGACACCCTCACTGTAGGGGTCAGGCACTTAATTTATTGTGTTTCTAAAATCCTCATCTGAAAAGTGGCAAGTGACTAAAGCTGTTAGAGAAATGTAAAAAAAAAAAAAAAAATGAAATGAAGCAGAATTATAAAGAAGAAAAAGCCCACAGGTGTCTCCCAGGTGTGTTCACGTGTTCGTGCCAGATGTTGACAGCTGTGGCCGCGCACCGTGCGTCGTCGCTTCCGTGCTGTGATTTAATTGGCTCAAAGTTCATGACACAGCCCCAGACTCCGCCCCCCGAGGCCACGCCGAGCTGCAGCCCAGAGGTCCGGCAGGAAACACGGACCGGGTCCACGGAGCAGCCTCGCACCGCAGGGTCGCAGCAGGACACACGGACAGCAGGTCGCCTCTCAGGTCAGTGGCTGATCTGACAGCCCAGGGCTTGTCTCTAAATCAAAGCTCAGCCTCTCAAAGACGTGCTGCTAAGCGAGCTAACGCTGCTTGTGTGTTAAGTAACTACTTAACTTTAAAGAGTTGTTACTTCTGTTTGAGGATTGTTACTGTGACTTTGCTTGTTAACATCGAAGAGCTTCCATCCCACCACCAAGATATAAATATATGCATGTCAAGTTATGGGAAACAGGGAAAGAGGGAAAGAGGGTGGGGTGTTTGCTGCAGTAACGTTGATAATTAGTCAGAGCTTCTCATCTGGGGTAAAGTTCATCAACCTCTGAGAGTAAGAAATGACTCTGCTGTGCACACATACAGCCCAGCCTCACAGGGAGGACAGTGATGTGATGAAAAGTGATGGAAGTCATCATCTCAGCCGGACTGACTGCACTTTACACCCCTCATGCTGCGGTTAAAATCCTAGTTTTGCTCCACAATAGGCTTCTTCTTCCTCGCAAACCGGACACGCCAACGCAGAGCATTTTGTATCTGTGTGTTTGGCCAAATTTAACATTGTGCCAAGACAGTGACCCCTTAAAATGCAGCAGTGTCTACTGGTGACCTCAGTGTGCGGGCGTGAGCTGTGGTGCTTGATTTTTTTTTTTTTTTTCCTCTCTCAAGTTGTTTCATAAGAGGGATTATCTGACATTTCACAAGGGGAAGTTTTTGAGACATTCTGTGTGACAAATTTCATTTTCTGTCTTTCATGTCCCTTAAACCATTTGGTAACCCTTCTCCCCACGTTCGTGTCGGGACCCTTTGATCACACAGGTTGGGCTTTTCAACCTGTGCAAATGAATCTCACTGATGTGGGTCTACTCTACTTTAGAGAAAGCTAAACTATATCCAACCGCTAGCTAGCCCTTCTCTTTTTTGGTTACTTTGCTCTCTCCCTGTTCTCTCGAGAGGAGACCGAGGACAGCCGTAGGCCTTGTAAACCCACTGACTAGCGGTGAGCCCTTTTTTTGTCCCTCTGTGTCTCAGCAGGCTTGTGGAGATATACCAGCTTGTCCATTAATATCAAAAGTTACAAAGAGCTTCAGGGTGGCAGCTTAACCTGCTATGAAAGAGGACAACGTGGATCAACACTGTGAGGATGTGACAAATAGTCTTATAACACCATTTATTTTTTTTTACTGCTTTGCTGGAAACCCTTTTCTGTACGATGATTATTTCCCAATGTCTAAAACAGTTCAGTTTGTGTTGCATAACAGCCCTCCTCATAATATGTACTGTGTCTCTGAAAATTATCTCGGGTTCATCTCACACTTGATAGCGGGGAGTATGGTGTCAGACTTTGCTTTGTAATAAAGCCAGTGAAGATCTCATCAACTGCCTCTCTGGAAAAAAACAAGAAAGAAACACGTTGCTCAACCGAGCTGTTGCAACAAAATGCAATTTGCAACCACCGCGCAGACCCATTGGAGACTGTCAGGAACACTACAGGTCATGAAAATATGACAGAGAGTGTTTTATTCACCCTAACATCTAAAATAATTTGTAAAATGAACACTGGACAGAATAGCTCGGCTTCAGCATAGTGTTCTGGATACGGGGCCCGTGTCTCCGTCTCCCTCTGTCAGGTGGATGTGCGCCCTGATCTACCTGAACATTTCCCGCACGTTGGCAACAGGTTACAGATGGTCGGCTGCACTCCTAACCCCGCCGCTGTACATTTACCCGGCAGTATGATCGCAGAGGTCGCGTCCTTCTTTGACTCGTCTGCCCTACACGTCAGGTCAACCATGGCAGGCGCTTGTTAACAGCGTTCTGGTGGCTACAGGTGGAGTCCACTTATGTCTCGCTGTGCCATCTGGTAGAACACAAACAGATGCCGTCCACATGTTGAGAGCACCAGGAAGAAAAAGGGAAAGATGCTTCGCCGCAGAGGATTTTCTTCACTCAGCCGTCATGCCTCTTTGCCTGCCTCACCTGCATCCCTTGGGCATTCTCTTCATTATTTATATCGATTCATCTGCCAGTTGTTTTCCTGATTAATGTGTTAGTCCATAACATGACAGAAAATAATGAAAACTTTTTAACTACCATAATTTCTCAGAACCCAAGGCCATTTTTTCTTGAAAAATGATTGGAGAATGAGGAATGATTTTCACATTTTCCAATTATTAGATTGGCTAATCAATTAATCGACTAATTGTTTTAGATTTATGTGAGACATTACACAAGTGTAGTTATTCCTTTGATGTGTCTTGTTGTATTCGACCATTGTAAGCAAGCCTGCAAATCAATGAGCAGGATGGAAATGAATGATTTGGTTAGATTTTTTCATCATTGTGATTAATTTTTTTAAGTGAAGACATTCCCGCCTTAATGTATCTTTTTTTTAAACATACATGCACATTCATGCAGTATAGCAATATTGTGATATACATTACATTAAAACTGAAACTAATACAATGTAGTGGATTGACAGCCAGTACATTTAATAATTTATTAATTAGTTAAGTCGCATTCAAAGCAACAGTGTCAAAACTTCACCGGTTCCTACTTCTCATATGTGAATTTTTGATGGTGCTCAATGGTATTTAGTTTAATACTTTTGGGTGGTTTGACCAACCACTCAATTTGAGGAGTCCACCAGAAAACTAGGATGGTTATTTTTCACTTTTTCACATTTTATAGTTCAATTTATTAATTTAGAAAATGATTGGCATTAGTAATAAGAATCATTTTCAGCTGCAGTCTGTATGAGGAATGTATCACCCACTCCTAGAAGAGACATTCACTCACGCCACCCAACTGGTGCAAAGTTGAGCCAGTGCTGATGTGAAAATGACACACAATTTTTCCTCCTTACTTCAAGAAGAATAGAACGTGAATATATAATTGGCCAATTGATTGAATTAATAATGGGTTTATTTCACCCTTTTCTGTGACCCAATTAAGTATTAGATTTAGTTTTTATCGATGGCAATACTTCATTGTATTAATGGAGTGGGGTCATTTTCCCTTAAAGCAGTATTTCACTTGAGAAATTCTTTTGGCCTAGTTTTCATTTAAAGTAATATTTTACATTAGTAGAAGTGCAGTATTGCTCAATATTTCACTTAGGAGTTTTCACTTTATAAATGATGTTGAGGTCCATTTTGCCTGCTTGCCTTCATGTGGGCTTGTGAACAATCAATCTCCAGCAGTAGTGCCATGCTGGTCCACAGTTCTTACCATTATTCATGGCTTTCTCTTCAGTCTAATATATCATTTCAAATCAGACTGATTTCTGGAGAATTCTTGCACATGATTTACCTTGTCTTCATTTCTTTTATGTTGCAGCAATCACCACCTTGAAGGAAGCATCACCTTTAGAAACCAGTATTGTCTCAGGATACTGTACACATACTAAGACACTGATGTATTAAGCTAAATCAAAGGAATAATCCCAAGCTTGTTTATGTTTTTACTTTCCTGTAGAAATCTTTATTGAACCAGTATGAGTTTCTTTTAATAAACCTAGAAGAGGAAATCCTTTACCTGACTTACTTACCTCAGTGACTACTTTGACTTGAAGTTTTCCTTGACAGACAGATAATTGTGAAACTGAGTCATGTTTTTCTCCTATTGATCTACAAAATACATGGATAAATCAAAATAATAATTATGTGTTTAAATGTATAACTCTCACTATCCTATGCTATACATTGATCTACTAAATATTGGTCTCATTCATTTTTCTTTTCATGAGCAAATTCAAAATTTTGCAGTCCACTGATAATAATATTTCAGAGTACTATAAGATGCAGAAATATAGCAGCAAGAAAAAAATATGTATCATTATCCTATTTGTAACTTTCAACTCTGACATATTATAGACACTTGAATCCTTTCCTTGGTTGCACCATTTTATCTTTTAAGTGCAGTTTCATCCTCATTGCATCATTGTGTTGACAAATGAATTAAACATGGTTGAGTTGCCTCGCTTCCTATATCCTTAAACTATCTGACATGACGGCAATTCCACTTCTAAATTCATAGGACACGACTACCCTGCAAGATAAAGTCTATCAGCCATTTAAACAAAGAATATCACAGAGGAAGATTATTGAGAGTATTTCATCATCCATTCCAAGCAATATGAGGTGAATCTGCGTTTCTGACTCTCTAAATTCCATGTCAGAGATTGAATCCGGCAGGCACAATGGCAGACAGCGGGAAGACTAATGAGACTGGAGCTGCAGCAGCAGAACCAGCTAATGGAGACCAGCAGGTGAGGAGCACTGTGACCCAAAATGACACCTATTACTGAACCAAGGCATATTATGAACTCATTTGACGCTTAGAATTTCCACATTTTGCTAAGCCACTATGAGGAACCAATCATTACCCCTAACAGAATACCTAAACTCTGTACAGAAAAGACACACAGACAGGATTTTATTTCACAACTTTTCGGTGACCGTAATGGCTGTTTTTTTTTTGCCCTAGAATGTTGTTTCCCGAGTGAGCAATTTACCTCTGGTCAGTTCAGCTTGCGAGGCCGTTTCCAGTGCCTACAGTAGCACCAAAGAGAATGTGCCCTTGCTGAAGGGAGTGATGGATGTAGCAGAGAGTGGGGTCCGAACCCTGGGAGCAGCTGCCACCACAGGGTCCAAGCCTCTTTTGGACATTATAGAACCACAGCGTAAGTCTCTGTGCAAGATGTGATGTAATATGCATGCAACGATGGCACACAAATTTACAACATTGAAATGTAATATAAAAGAATATTGCCAGCTTGTTGCACATTAAAGGTGTGAAACTGATGTCAGGTCCACTTGTTGCCTCTGGGTGAGAATGTGTCAAGAATTAAAATAGGTCTCTTCTTCTGAGAAGAACATAACATAATTTCCTGGAAGTTCTTGGTATTACTTCCCACTCATAGAGCTAGCAGAGATGAAAACATTTAATCTTATTCCTCTCGGATTATTGATTTCTGTTGTGTGTTTGCTTCAGTTGCTACAGTAAATGAGTATGCCTTGAAAGGACTGGATAAGATGGAAGAGAAGCTGCCTATTCTTCATCAACCCGCAGACAAGGTCGGGCAGAAAACCGTGCCTCTGTAACACAGCACATAACTTTCATGTATCAAGACTCTTCAAACATAGCTCCGGTGATTAACTAGCCTCCTGAGTAAGCCCACAAGTTGCATTGCACACCAGGTAACCATAGCAACAATATTTACACTTCAAAATATGTGAACAGTTCTTGTTACCCCTTGGTAAAGAAAATGCCATAAATGCGATAAAACACTCACGGGTGTCCTAAAAACGAAAAATATGGAATTTATGGAGAAAACAACACTTCACCGAGTCTCCATCTCACAAATTTTTTCCTCATACAGATGCACTCTGGATGATCACTTTCTCTATTAACTGCTCCTTGTGGGCCAAATTGTCTCAGATCTGTTGAAACGACAAGAGCCGTGTAGATGATTCATAAATAGCACCACCATTACTGTCCAAGCACGGCACATTATCTGCTTATTCCACATCAGGTGGTGTCGGACACAGTAGGTATGGTGTACCAGTCGGTGGCGGGGGCCAAAGACGCCATGGTGGGGGCCGTGATGGGCGGTGTTGAGCTGACCAGGGCGGCAGTCAGCGGAGGCATCATCACCGTCATGGGCACCAGGATGGGCCAGATGGTCAGCAGTGGGATGGGCCTGGCCCTGAGCCGATCCGAGGACTGGGTTGACCAGAACCTACCGCTCACGGAGAGGGAGCTGGGTCAGTAGATATCTTAAATGTGGAAAACATAATCAGTCCAAAAAAAAAAAAAAGCAAGCAAGGAGGTGGTGGGGCGAGATATGCCCATATGTCTGCTGCTGAGGTGTAGACAGGTGTGTTTTGACAGTTGGATCAAATGAGGCTGAAACAAGGCTGCAATTAGAATTAATTAATTCTGGACAACGAGTGGTCGGCTTTCCTCCCACTTAACCTGGAAATATGAAAAGATAACAAAGAAGGGCTTCAAAACCAGTCAGTAATGTTTTTGACATATTCACATGTTTTATCACACGTATGACGAAAAGTAACAGCATTCCATGTTTTTCTCTCCTGATTATGATTGAAAGCATAGAGCTGTCTAGTCCTTCTTAAATTATGCTGATGTAAACAAAACATTAATGGTGAGCACTTATAAATGATGTTGTTGTTGCTTTACATATCTGTCAATCAAAGGGGGGATGACTCCTACACCATCTTTTAAATTCTGGTGGTAGGGCTTTTGTTTACATTTGGATAATATATTCTCCCTTTTAAAATATTTTATAAAAACAAAAGCAATGACTTTCTCTTTATTCCTTAAATTGAAATTGGAGGTCTGCTATGTCGCCTTAATCTGGCCTATTTACAATATACAGAAAGAATCTTGGACCTTTTTTTTATTCTTTTGACATTTGCACTTGTAATCAGACGACAAAGGAGAAAGATAGTACTGAGTTCCACACTGACATATATATTACCACAGTGGTATCCCATCCACTTTCTGTTAACTATTAATAATGCTACAGTTTTGCCTGAAAGATGAAAATAATTAGCCTTATATCCCATACATACAATTTTTTTCACAATTAATAATGCTCAATGATGGCATTTGCCCTATTTGTCATTTACTGTGAAAGTCTGACACGTTGTATCTGACATCTGTGTCCTTGCTTCACTGATCGATAGATGAAATGACAAATTTGATGAAAAGCCAAATGAGTTATTATGAAGGTAAGACAAGGTGATGTGGCAAGACGCGGGTGGTCATGTTCAAGTTCAATTCTAGCACAGTGACTGGATCTAAACACATGAATGGTTGATGCTATTCATAGAGAGGGAGGCAGGGCATTCCAGTGAACCTCCCTTCTGTGAACTTGGCCCGTAAAGCGCCAACAATTTCCAACACTCACAGCTTTGACACCTGCTACTGTGATGTCATGTTATCGTGACCGCCTGCCACACTCCAATATAGTGGTAACACTCCAGAGGACATCCTCCTCTCTCATTGTGGATATGAAAAAGAAGCAACTGTATTCAGCAGCAGCAAAGCACCCATAATGGCAGTACTCAGGGGGATTTTGGATTTATTCAGCAGTTACTGTGGCAAAGGCCCACCCGGCTCACCAAAGTGGCTTTTAACAGAGGCACATGGAGACAGTATAACTTTGCATATCCCTTAGCTTCCACAGACTGATGACTGGAGGGAATGAGGTGGCTCTCAAGCCTTTTTGTCTTTCCTGAACAGATGTGCTTTAACCCTGTTGCAGTCAAGTAGCCTGACTTGGAACAGATGCTCCAGTTGGCACAGTGGGAGGGAACCAATTTTGCATCCATTTATCACGCAAAGCATGCCCACCAGCCCATGCTTCAAAGAAAGCACATATACTGCATTTCTTCAGCGTATCTCTTCACATAAGAGTTAAAACAAAAAAAACAAAAGGAGAGTGATGACAGTGTTTTTTAAATTATGATTTTTCAAGAGTTGGTAAAACTGTCTGTAACATAGAAGACTATAATCACATCTTTGTGCTCAGACATAAATATTTAGAGTTCTAGATAACTGCACTACAAAAACTTTTCTTTTCAATATATATGAGATTATTTTTCTCTTTCAGCTGCTGTGGCTGAACCTGCCACCAGTGAGGTGGCTACCCCGTCGGCCAGCCCCAGCTACTTTGTCCGCTTGGGGAAACTCTCGGCCAAAGTACAGGAGCGAGCCCTACAGCAGTCCCTGGTCCGTGCACGGCATGCTAGGGATGCCACCTATGCTGCAGTGGCTCAGATTACCAGTACTCTGGACCTGCTGGAGAGTGCCCGTACCAGCCTGGGTACCGCCAGTAACCAGATAGGAGGAGCCTCAGAGCAGCTGCTGCAGCGCTGGACTGAGTGGAAGCAGAAGCAGGCTGGAGCTGGACAAACTGAGTCAGAGCCAGATGGGACCAAAGATGAGGCTGAGGTCAGGGCTGAAGCATTTGGGAATTGGCTTAATGGTTTCTAACCAGATTATTTTTGACTTTCATTGCATTTATAGTGTATGTAGTGCTCATATGCAGCATGTATACGGCAGCACTGCTTGAAGAGATAAAAGAAATCTTGTAATAGGAAAGAAAAAGGAAGAAAACCACACCAGAAATTGAGTAATAAATCAGCATTTTAGAGTCTGACATTGTATTGTAATGCCCCCACAGAGTCATGTGGGATAGGGGTAATATTACATTGTGTCATCAGGACTAGAAAAACTACCCATGCCTAAAGCAGGGAAGAGAATCTCGATGAATTGTTATTCTACATCTTTATTATTTTCTGTCCTTTTAATATGCTAATGTTTATTTTTGTCTCTCTTTTTATTTCCACTTTCCGTTCACAGCAGTTAGAATGGCGGACCCTCTCCATGGTGCGCGGCCTGAGCGACCAGCTGAAGTCATCGTGCTCCAATGTGGTGTCAAGTGCTCAGGGTCTGCCAGGTGCAGTCCAGGAGCAGCTGACCAGCGCAAGGCGATCAGCTGAAGAACTGCACTCTTCTCTGGGGAACACTAGCACCATCACACCCCTCCTTCTGGAGCGGAGTCGTCACCACCTGACCCAAGTACTAATTGCACCGCACTGTGTTTGTACCTCAGTGTTTTGTTTTGCTTCATCAGCTTAGCTAAATATAGTTTAGTGCATTGAGTTTTATGTTCGTTTTTCAATACATCACTTAACAGAGTTCCATTAAATTTTTATTGCTGCTTAAATAATACCCGCAGAGTCTTATTGAACAGGAATTAAACAAGAAACTGCTTTCTGCTTTACATAAACAAACATCCATTCTCAGGGGTGTCTGCTCATTCGTATGCAGTAATGAAACTAGGACAGCCAAGCTTATGTTGTATTTAGTCATTTACACATATAACCTCAATATATCCTACCCACAATAAAGCTTGGCATGTTTTTTGCTGTAAAGTGTTAGTTTTGATGATGAAGTTGTAATTTTGTTAAAAGTGATGCAAGTATGTGATTGTTCTCAGGTTCAACAGTCTCTGGATGGCGTCATGGAGTATCTGCTAAACAACACGCCACTCAACTGGCTGGTGGGACCGTTCGCCCCTCAGATCACAGAGAAGGCGGAGGTAAATGTGGCAGCGGCGCAGAGCGGACCACCTAACTAAATTTTAAGACTTTGTTCTGCTTCTTCATGAGTTAATCAATGCAGTGACTTAGTGTTTAATGTAGATGGACCATTTTATTATACAAATATAATATGATATATATGCTTACTATAATGAAAGAGGCCTTAAATTCTTGTAATTATGTTCTTAATGATGCACTAAATTTGAATTTACTAGTTAGTAGAAGCTAATGGAATTTAATTATGACTTAAAGCTCTGACCTGTGGCCTTAGATAATGTACACGCGTGCACTTTATTATTTATCCTGGAAAAGACTAAAGTATCTTTGACATCTGCTGAAGATGAACGTGTATGTACCCCCACACTGGTGTTTGTAAGACTTTTGTCAGTGCCTAAAAAGAACTTAAACAGAACCATTTCAAGATGCTGAATTGTGCAAGAACAGGACAGACATACGATGCATCTTAAATGTAGACGTAGAGTTGTTTTTATCTGCAGTTTTAAGCATCTTCTGTGTAAACCTTGGTGGGTTTGTGGAAGCAGCTCATTGACTCAGTGAGCTGACATGCCAATAAATATCTCGATCCCAGCACAGTGTCGGTGTCTGTCTTGTTTGTGTTGATAAAGGTGAGTTTTGTGTTGTTGTGTTTTGTTTGTGTGGGGGGGTTGACTTTGCTGTGTCGGCCTCACTGACTGAAGGCTGAATCGATGCTGAGGGTGACGTCATGGTCGTTGTTTCGAATGTGGGGAGCTAGCGCTGGGGAGGAGGCCGCGCGCTCTGCTGGGGACGAAAACCTGCACAAATCTGAAGCCCAAGGTCGTCGACAGCCCCCGGTACCGTCACCTTAAGGTACTGTCTTCATCTTACACCGAGGCGAGACACCCCCGCCGCGCGTAGGCGACTTAAAAACGGGCCGGGACGCCGTCTGGGAGCGCTCTGTTTTTAAAGGGGGGCTGATTAGGCTAGCGGCGCGGCTAAAGCTAGCCCGCTAACACTGGCGTTTATTCGATTTAAAACACACGATTTGTTTACAGATTGTCGCTAAGGACGCCGTGGGCCCTTTGTAATGTCTTGGTTTTCATCACGATGGACGGCCTCTGAGCGAGTTTCTCCCCTATTTTTGTGTCGGTATCCAGTGTCAGACAGACAAAAAAAGGTCCAGTGAGGCTGTTTGCTAATGTTACCGTGTTTGCCTTGAGCTATGCGAGCATAGGACGCCGATTGTTTTCTGCTGCGGACAAACTCTAACTGGGGACAGTCAGCTGTAAGTTGTTTTTTATAAAGCTTGATTATAAGTTACGTTAACATTTAGGCCAGGTTAATATTGAGGCTTTCGTTGAAGTTTTCGGGGTGGTTTCGTTCAGACGTGTCTGTAGCTTTTGTTCCTTTTTTATGTTAACTTTGTCCTGATCAAAACATCTCGCTGTGCGGCGGAAGAAAGCAGAAACTAGCTGAGCTCGCTTAGTGGTTTCGCAGATCGTAAACTTGCCTTTCAATGTGGGGCTGTGTACGTCTCTTTGTGCCCCTTTTTTGTTTGTTTTCATTGCTGTGAAAAGCTGTCCACCTAGTTTTTACTTTGTGACAATCCATAGCTTTTACTACTTACAACACTCCTTGCCCTAATGATGCAGGAGAAGCATGGCATTTTCAAGTGGTCATTTTTATTTTATTTTATTTTATTTTTTTGCCATAATTGTCAGAGATTGGTTTTTGTCTTTTACATAAATTTAGAGACATAATCTAGACCAAATTCTGTGTAATTAGGAGTCCAGTTTTGCTTTGGTGGCTGACCTGGACTGTGCCACTTTATGAAGGTATAAAGCTGCTTGACAGACCTTCATTACAGCTACAATTCATAGTCCATGACCAACTTGGCTCACACAGTAACTCACATTTTCTCCAACTCTACTCTCATGCTCCAATGCCAGTCTCCAAGCTCTTTTAGCCAAAAACAAAATGAATAACCATGTAATCAACTAGGGACTAGGGACTGCAAATTATTTTTGACTAACTTTTGCAACCCCATTTTCAGGAATATCCTCTCCCATCCCCCTTACCCCCTCTGTCAGAGCATGGCTCAGGAGACCAATCAGACGCAGGTGCCAATGCTTTGCACTATGGGATGTGGTTTCTATGGTAACCCCCGCACCAACGGCATGTGCTCGGTCTGCTACAAGGAACACCTGCAGAGACAACAGGGAGGGGGGCGATCCAGCCCCCCGGGAGAGAAAGGTAGGAAGATGGGAGAGACATGACCTATATATTGGAAAAAAAAAAAAAGCAGGGGTGGGGGGTGTTGCTGGATATGGGTTTGTAAGCTTGGGAAAGTCAGGAACTTGGAACAAGGGGTCATTCGAAAACAGCCATGGGGGGCACTTGAATTTGCTAAAAGGGATTGGAGAACAGAGGTAGCAGTAGCTGCCTACGCTGTGGCATCAGAAAGCAAGAGAGTGACATCTCCATCTGTTGTTTCACATTAACTCAAAACACATCTGATCATGGTAGACAAACACAAACGGTTTATGATAAGATAACTTGCAAACAAATGGAAAGTCTTCCATTTTCAGGGTCAGAACATCAGGTTTTATGTTGCTCATGCCATCAGACTGCTCTGTCCCTACACAGCTGCTACGTCTCCGGCAGGGTCGCCAGGGTCAGCTGGTGTGACTGTGGAGAGTACAACCTCAGAGCCCAGTACAGACGTAGCGGGTACCCCACCTGAGGAACAAACAGCCAGGTATGTTCGTGGATAGATGGGGAGTGTGATACTTAAATCATTGTGAATGTGATCATTTTCATCAAGTAAACGTGTGAAGTGTTTTTAAAGAAGCTGATCAGACAAATTAAGCAATAAATTGAAAACGGTGGCCTCTTATCTCGTACATGTCATTAGTCATTATATTGGACATTTGATTCTATTGTTAAAATGCTTGTTTAATTGACTAAATAATGAGGAGATCAGTTCATCATTAGGTTCAGCACACTGTGTTCTCATTAGTCCCTTCAGTTAATACAAGTACAACAGCTGGCCTCAGCAGAAATCAGAGAAGGAAAGCTGCCATATGAATATTCACATCGCACTATTCAACATACAACCCACTGGGATTATGTTGCAATCCTTTGGCCAGTCAAGCAGTTTTAACTTCACCCAATGACTCTGAGCCTCTTGGTAGAAGCTTTTTGTCAGTCAATAAAAAATGTTGAGCCAGTTTTAAGGATCAGGGCACGAGACACATCTCGAGTCCCATTTTACAGAGGTGCATTAGGAGTGCTGTAATCTGATGTATGTGTAAGCATTAGAATAGTTGTCAGCCAAGCACAAAGCAAGGTCATAGCTGACTATGATACTGTGTGTTTTACAGTATCTATAGGTAGCATTATGTTTGTACTGTCACCTTTTGAAATTGAAAACATATCTGATGTCTTGATCATTTAGCTGTTTCTCTTGATTCATTTTGTATAAATGTATCTCTGCTTTGAGTGTTTATTTTTGTCTTCACATCTAATATGAATCCAAAGCGGATTGTGTATGGTAGATAATTTTTTGTTGATGATGATGATGATGATGGTGTTGTTTTTTATAAACTGCATGTTCTTTATCTGTAATATTCATTTTGGATGGTTAGTCATTAGGTTGTACTGACTGGTGTTTTTTTTTTTTTTTACGTAGGTTTGTTTTGCCATTTTCATCCAGTTTTAAGTATAAGTACTTTTTTATGAGGGTTAACAAAGGAGGAATTAATCATATCATATAGGTCTCTTGTTTAAAGTTACAGCAGAAGGAAAGAGCTGAAGAGTAATATCATGTAGTTTTAAAAACACGCTTGAGGGCCCGTTGGTGAAACTGCTGCATAATGTTGAATAATTGTTGCAGGCATAGTTCATTTCTTGTACTTACGCATTTTGTAAGCGCTCTTGTGTGGTTTGCTTTAGACATGCCAATAAATAATTCTTTTTGAATTTTAAAACATATTTTTTGATGAAAGTATTTTAAGACCATGATGTTTTGGAGTAGTATGATGCTGTTATAGCTGTTAAAAAATATTGTTTGGGCATTGTTTGTTTTAAGCAAGGACTATAGACCAGGGTAGATCTTAAAAAATCGCTTGGATAAGATATAGATTTAGTATTTGAGAAGTAATTGTATTGTAGTATAACACCCATTTCTATAGTTCTGAGTTTCCTGGAAAACACAGATTACCCACATTATAACAAACCCAGTTATTATCAAAGTTGTTTCAGTAATAGGTTTATTCTTCCCAGAGAAGTCCAAACAGTCATTTGTTCCCAGCGTGATAACATTTTGGAATTATCACATGGGATTTGCGCCTGATCTGTCCGCTTGGTGTAATCATGGATAATTGTACTGTCCCGGTTTCCATTGGCCCTGTCTGTCTGTGGCTGGCTCCTGTCTTGTCAAGTTGATTGTCATAGCTCATTAAAGGCATCTCCAGATCCAAGGAACTAGTAGTCAGTCACCAAACAAAACGATGGGCTAAAGTATGCAGCCAGCTAAAACAAACCAAAGAAACATTCTTTGTGTGTTGTTTGTGGTGTTTATGTGGTTGAAAAAGAAAACAACTTGACTATTTAGATTGTGTTCACTCCATTTTCACATACCATTGGAAAATAATTAGTTGTCTTAAATCTTCATTTAATTTTTTTAATTAGAAAATAATTCTTGTATGATCCAAAATGTATTTCTGTTTTTTTTTTTTTCCAGTCCCAGCTCTCCCAGCCCAGTAACTCAACAAATGACAGCAATGAGCATCTCACAGGATTCAGCAGCTGTAGACTCTGATCGAGCAGAGGCAGAGGAGGGAGAAGAGGAGAGTACTTCCAACAGTTCAGGTAATGATCACAGACATCTTTACCATCCTATACTATACTATACGCTGCCATACTGGATTTATAACATTTAAATTTAGACTCATAGCAGAAACATGCATTTCCCAGCGGCTAACTAAGTAAACTTATATGTTTTATTTTGATTGCTTTTAGTATTGTATTGGTAAAATGGTTACACATAGTTATCCTCAAAAACAAGCATATATATGATGAAGTAATAGATGAATAGTTTTGTGACCATTGTGTTTGTTGGTGCATTTTTTTTCCCCAACAGAGCCAGTGGGGGAGGCAGCACAGGCTTTGTCTGATAATGACCAAACTCCCGATAAAAACAAGAAGAAGAACCGCTGCTTTTCTTGCCGGAAGAAAGTGGGCCTTACTGGTAAGGAAGACAAGAATTTTGCACACATACACGTGTATACCAAGTAGAGAGCTCTTCATAACTACTGAGTTCAGAGGTTTATGAGTCATGAACCTGCCTTACTGGGATTCCCCACCTGACAATCACCACTCGAATTTCAGAATAGACAACACAAACAGTGTTCAGGTTTTGAACCGTTTGCTTGTCTTGCTGTCAAAGTGTTCAAATGTTGGTTGGATATTTAACAGTAACACAAGGTGGACCATTTTCAGTTCACAGCTCTGACCAAAAGTTATTTTTGTAAATCTGAGGTAAGAATAAAATCAAAATGGAAATCTTGTCAAAAAGCAGTCAACCATGGAGATGTCATGGTAGGCAAACTAAGTGCTTTTAGATGATTACAAGACAATGTGCCTTTTATGATTCATCATGAATCTGGAAAGGGAGGATCTTCTCAGGCCTCTGAGACCGTAGCAACGTCTTACATATGATAATTACACGACTGCTCAGTCACGTTTCGGTCAGGTTCTAGTCCATAGTTTGTGTGATGTGTCTTTTTTTCCTCCACATCCAAACACTAAGAGAGAGCTACATACTGCAGGTTAGTGGTGCATTTCACGGTCCAAGGAATTTTGCAGCGTACTGCTGGCCTCCAGCTTTTTGCCAAACTGGATTGCCTCGAAGGAGGCTCCAGTTGCCATTTAATGTTAAAAAGTAATATTTGCATTTTAGGCCTTTTTCCTGACCAAAGTCAGTATGCATGTGGAAACACAGCCTGATAAAGGCAGAACCCTCAGGGTCTTGTTAAATTCGAGCTGTGTTGCAAACCCTTTATCCATGTCCCGTTTTTCTCTCTGAAAAAGGGGCATTTAGTTGCAGAGTATTTTAAGTAACATAAAATAACAGTCAAGAGAAAATATACCAAATGATAGTGATGTAGGGTGTCTGTAGAGGAGCAACAGCTACTAACCTCTAACCTATAGAGGTCAGTGCAGCAATACTTTGAATTACAAGAATCAGCGTGCAAACTCTATCAGATGTGTGATGATGTTTATAATAAAGTTTTTGTGTTGACTTACTTTTTCTTGCTTCTCTTTTCCGAAGGTTTTGACTGTCGTTGCGGCAACCTGTTCTGTGCCATTCACCGTTACTCTGATAAACACGACTGTCCCTATGATTACCGGAGTGCAGCTGCTGCCCGCATACGCAAGGAGAACCCCATCGTGGTGGCTGAGAAAATTCAGAAGTTATGAGGACTTAGTGCAAAAAAAAAAGTCTCTGACTTCGTGAATTTAAGCAATGGCGACTTGGATGAAAACACCTGATATCATGGCTTCATTTGTTCATGGTAGTGTAAGACGGGCGGGGTGGGGTGGTGAGGTCGCAGCCACTGTCCAGACGCTACCCTTACTAGCATTTCCCTCTCTCTCCACTAGTTGACTGCGGCTGAACCCGAGTGTTCCTGTATGCGTGAGTGTTTGTATGAAAGTGTGTGTGTGCACATTTGCTTGAGAGTTGGGGAGAGAGCTGTAGGGGCCTGGCGGACATTAGTGTTGCCGTGGGGAGGGAAGGCATTTGATTTTTTACCCCTTTTTGTTTCTCAACTTGGGGGATCGTGTGAGTTTATTTTTATACAATCCCTGTAAGGTAGGTGAAATGAGACGGGAAGAATGTGTCACAGCCTGGATAATGACACAGAGCTCAATTAAGGTCTAGCAAGTTTTTAAAAAAAGATCCTAACTGGGAGAATCCATGTATGAGTGAGACCTTTTAAGGGCTTTGGAGTATAATTTCTTCTCACAGACTGAAAATGATGTCAACTTCTTGTCAAATTGGCTTTTTTTTTTTTTTTCCTTCTTTTTTTTTTCCTTCTTCCCACCTCTTTACTCTATGGGTCACCACACGTTGAACTCCCAAGTCTCAGCATTTTCAAGAAAAGTTTCTCTTTGATATATTGAATTATCATACTGATATTGGGTGCATGAACAGTTATTGAAGGGGGTAGGTCGGGGAGGGCAAGGGTAGGGGAGGCTGAGAACCTTGACTTAACTGAGTGATTGAAATCTGTGTTTTTATTTTATTTTTCTTTTCTGTTTTAATGAGCGTATGACATCAGAAGATCTATATTAATATATTGTAGTTAGCTTGAATTGTGTGATTGCATTCTATTTATTTTTTATCGTTTGGTTGGTCTGTGCTGGAGGATTGGCAGCATGTGTCAGCAAATCATTAAGATTTGCAACTTAACCTTTTCAATTATATTTAAGTAATTCCATCTTGATTATATAACCATTGAATAAAAAATACACAAGCTCTGACATGATGGAGTAGAGTCCAGTTCAGCCGTTACAGCTACCGAGTGTGCAGTAAAATGTCCATTGTTTTGGATTTGGAAACAAAGCACAACAAAGTGTGTCAACTGCAGAGCACAAACGAATGTGCTACACCTGCTCAGTTTTGTTCAGCATCTGGGTCATTTGCAGTTTATATTTGATCTGTATAGCAGGCTCGCTGAAGAAATTGACTTCTCGTTCGATTGATGAGACTTTTTGTTCTATTAAGGCGGCATGTTCTCCTTGAATGCCCTTTTTTGTTCTGTGGAGTCAGGATGAAGCTCCATGTTTCTCCAACCACCAGCAGACCACTGACACATGCTGAATGAAAACTGACCCGGGTCACAGTTACTCTGCACCTTGACACACCTTCTGCTCAGCTAACGTGAAGATTGTTGCAATGCTACAGAGTTGCGTGCTGCGCTTTTAAGACATGCTCAGATTCAGACGAGTCCTTGCTACGAAGACCGCCGCTAGCTTCTTCTAGTAAGATCAAACTTAACATGCATGTGTGCAGTCAGACATACTGTTTTGTACACGACTGCATAGTTCGAAATGAAGCTGGAATGTTTAAAATGCCACACAGCAGTAGCACAATGCATGGCTGGAACCTTAAGGTTCAAGTTAACAGGACTCTACAGTTTTTTTCCAGATGTAAATACCATATGGCTCCTATTCATATAGTATAATCTTAATGTAGATTTTTGCCAAGTAATAAAGGTGGGGGACAAAGGTGAAGAATAGTACTATGTGTATAAAAGTGCTTTTCATAATTATCCAAAAAAAAAGGTGTGCCAAAAATGGCACAATTTTTTTTTTCTCCATCTTGTTCCCCTTTTATTTACGTATTCACCCCTGTCATCGGCCCACTTAATGCCCAAGTATGTTCAGTGGCTCTGTCACTGGCTCTACCATAAGTATCTCCTTCAGGCCATGTGGCTCCTAATCTTAATACTAGTCAGATTGTTAACAAGCCCCTATAAGCTTTATTAACCTTGCTGAATTACACAGTATCCAGCCCATGCTTTTATCCTGTTACTGAAGTCTATTCATAGCGTAGCAATGTTACTGAAAGTTAAAAAGGCCCCTTGAGAGATATGGAGGGACATTTGAGGTATCATCTTTTCATTATCAAAAGCTTTCCTTGTAAATGTTGCTTGATCTTGATCATTAAATATTTATGAAGGAGCTGTAGAGAAGTGGCAAAGCCTTTGCAGAGTGTGCGATTTTCAAAATAAGCCAATGCAGAGTGTGTTGGAGGTGAATGATTCTTCTTACTTGTATACACAGAATATCATGTTGGACCTGGTTGAGTTTAGTTCCTTTGATTAGAAAATTGTCCCTCATCAGAATTCCTCTTTAAGTCCTAGTGTTGGCGATGGACGTGCCTAAATAGCTTGGTGACTTGGCATGCTATCGGTAAGACTAGTGGAAAATGTAAATTCGGGAGGAGCTCTTGAGTGATGATTATGTACAAGGATGAGTTGTCATTTTTAGCGGAGCAGCTCTGCATTTTGGTGCTCCCGAAAGTGTATCTTATATATCCTGAATATTAAAGCTTGCCTGCTGGGTTGATGACCATTGCAAAATACGGTCAGCTACAAAGTGTTCAGTTTTCCTTTTACAGATTGAAAGTCATTTCAGGAAAAAAGTCCTTTAAATGGGATGATTGTTCAGCTATGTATTACACTTGCTGTTTTCTATTGACTGCTCATATCAAACCCCAGCCTCTACTTTCTTTGTGAACGTGAGCAGTTTGAATGTAAACCACCATAATTCACATAATAAGCTGTAATGTCATTTATCAAATTACTTGGCCCTGATATAGACTACGTCTGCGGAGAGGATGGAGGCCCAGCTTTCTTGCCTGTGATTTGGAATGGCTGGATCACTTAAATTGTTTTGACTGTTTGTGATGAAGGACTTGGCACCAGCAATTAGGGCAACCGTACCTGAGTAATCTAGATATTATCTGCATATAGGTTTTTCTTCCTTCTGTTGCTTCAATGGAGTTTTGATGTCTTCAATCCTGTCTTTAGCACAACCTCTCATAATCTGTGTCTTCATCATGTGAGGGTTTTGATCGATAATGATGATAAACCTGTCAGTTGTGATGAATCAGGTTGAAATTCAGTTTCACTGCAGAAGTAAAGACAAATGATGATGACTTTGATTCGTTCAGTCTTTCAAGATGAGCTTGAGGGACATCAAGTGAAATCTACAATGTTCACAGAGCTGTAGTTCTTGTCCCTTGGCACTCCAGTCCCCCAGAAACACCACCAGATATCTTTTTATTTTGTTTTTCTTTAAAGATTTAGGATTGTATGATGTGTAAGAGTAAGTATAAAACAATAAATTCACAAAGTTTATTTTAAATTATACTTGTCTTTTGTGTTTATGCATATCTATTTCAATGTTGCTGTCTAAAGAAAAGATTGAGAGGTGATTTTTCTAGAAAATACACAATGATTTATTCTTATTCTCTCTCTCCCTCTCTCTCTCCCCCTCCATACACACAGTCACAAGCATTCATGATTTCTTTTTTTCTACTCCTGTACATGTACATGCTGTGGCCCCACTGCTTTGTGCTTGTATATTGTTTTCAAATACAAAGCAGATCACTATAGGCACAAATGGTGCTACACAATAGCACCTAGTGTTTAGCCTGTGTGCGGCAACAGGAACTGGGCCATTTAACTGTACTGAATTAAACACACTCATTCTCTGTCATTCATAAAACAGAATTATGTCACAATGACCTCTTGGCACCACAAGATTGGGAAAACTATAAATAGAAATAAGTAGCTGAGGCCATATCTTTTACCCCAAGCCATGCTATTAAGGTGATCTCACATTTATAGACTTTGAAAGTGATTCAGCGTCGTGTGAAGATGTGGAGCAAATCAGCAACCAAGGCTCAGTCACAGGTACAGTATGGCTTACCACTAGTCAAAACAAAACTTGCACTGAGTAGCAGTGTTATGGGCATTTGTCCACTGTGATACTCATATAAATTTTCTAATAAAGGTTGTTGAAAAATTACGTTTTGTGATGCAGCTTTGTATACCCTGAAATGTTAGTTCCCCCCACATTGTTAGCTGCAATAGGGTGATTCATGACTTCACAAAAGGTACAATAATTAAAGCCCCTGGGCATCCATGGTCCATCCACTGTCCAGAGGCTTGAGTCTTTCTATAAACGCTGTTGTTGAAATTTGAAATGCTGTGAGCATCACAAATTAAATTCATGTCCACTGTAGTTGGGGGCGGATGGAAAACCTGAGCAAATTAAACCAAAACTATAGGAGGATCTGGAATGATGAGATCTGTTGCACATGGTAATAATAAGAAACAACTAGTGTTTCAACGTAAAGTATATATTCACCAGAGTAACAAATGATCTTTGTAGTTGTCTGTTAAAGTACTGTTTATAGCTCTGAGTTGGCTGATGCACTGTTTAACCCTATACCTAATGCTACCTATGATACCAAGAGAGGTTACTGACAAAATATGGCTTTTTTTTTAAATCAGGGTGACTAATCCCTTTAACCTGAAAAGGGGGTCTGATCAGCGAGAATAACTGAAAACACCTTTGTGTGGTTGCACAGGGCCTGTAACAAAGTACCCTATTTCTTGCAGCCATGGGTGGGCAACATGACAAACAAGTTGAAACGCTGACATTTGCAGTTCTGTGTAAAAGGTAGTAATCCTGGATCCTGTGCCAGCAAAGCTTCTTCCTCAGGAGCATGAAGGAAATCTCCAATGTGAAAAAGTCAGGCTCCTCTGGCTCAGAACAACCAATCAGAAGGCAACGCTCCACCGTGCATGAGCTAACTTAATAAAGGAGTGGACATAATGGCGGATAAATGACAACCGAACAAACAAGCAATAAGAAAACCGCAGTTTACACAAAAGATAGATGAACAGAAGAGGAATAATGAAGAAAAGCAAGCTAAAAAGAACTCAAACTGACCGACGCTACAGAGAGGGTCTCAGGAGGCCAGCTGGAGCTCAGCGTAGAGAGAGGGGGAGGGACCTGAAAGTTGTCCTGGTAATCTTACCGTCTGTTGCTTCGATCAGGTTAAGTGGTTATGTTCGTGTTATTAGTGGTAATTTCTCCAAAAGTGACTTAGGTAAATGTTTATGCATGTGGATCTGACTTATCCTACTTTCGGGGACACATTTGAACTGGGGACAACTTGCCCACCAAAAAACCATGTCTCCAGTTGGGAAAAGACTGACTTTTGGGTCTGTGGTTGAAGCAAGGTTGAATTAAGGGTAATGGTCTGGATAATAATGGTTATTTTAGTGTCATTTGTAAAAATTTCTCCAAAAGTGACTTAGGTGACCTTTCATGTGTGTCGGTCTGACTTATCCTACTTACGGGGACGGGACACATTTCATACTCGACACCAGTTAACTTGTCCAATTTGCGACAAAAGATGTGTCCCTAATTTCGATAAATCTGATTTTTGAATAAGTGATTAAGGCTGGAGGTAAAGTTCAGGTTAGGTTACAGTTAGGCATGTCATGGGGTAAGTCCCTGGAAATGAACGCGAGTCTGTATCACTTCCCTTGAAAATGCCTTAATACCTAAAATCTGTGTCATTTATTCCCGTCAAGTATTATTTTATCGCAGTTGGCCAAAACATGACAATAACAACAACTTATTTTTTGGAAATGAAACAAGTTACTTGGAATGGGCTGTCACTAACTTTAAATGAATCATCCCAGTCAATTTGATGATTCATGAGCACTGAAGTCACAATGGATACTGTGCCATTTAAAGTTTTTTTTTATTTTGTTTTTTACTTAAAAGGTGAAAATGAACAATTGAGTTCAAATAACATAATCTCTGACGTCACTGATAACTGGTTTCCCTTAATTGTCCAATGGAAACTCTTCACGTCACATCCTGTCAGCTGTCGCTTCCGGGTGCGGCGGGACGGCGGAGAAGTAGGAAAACACCGCACGTACGTGGATTAATTTAAATGGCCAAAACGCCGTCCAGAAAGTCTCAGGAGCCGCCGGCACTGTCCGGGATGGATTCACGGAGACAAACAACAACGTCGGAGACTGTGTGTTGACGGTGTTTACCGGCGGGAAGGCCGCGAAGGAGTGTTTTGTGATTTTTTTTTTTTTACCCGAGCAGCCGTGTTTACGTCCGCCTGCTAGCTTAAGCCAGCGTCGCGTTAGCTGGTAACCTGCACACAAAACAGCTCCTCTACCGGGTAAAAAGATCTAAAAATATGACTTGTTGTTTACGTTATTCTTCATATATCACAGGAGGGATCCGCACTGTGGGGGTTTTATTGTGACTGGAGTTGTTTTTGGTCACTTTGAGGTCATTCAGGCTCGTTTTTTCCCCCAACAGAAGTGAGGGGACGATAAAAAGTTTAGCTAATATAGCCAGGGGTCGTTTTTAAGAGCGAAACAGCAACATTCCCAACAAGCGGACAAAATGGGTGTGATGTGGACTTTAGTCACCAGACGGGAAACTCAGCAGATCCTCCGTAAATAAAACTTCCCGATCAGCCCAGAGGCTCCACGACTTTTCCCTCCTCTCCTGCTGACAGGGCGCTTTAAAAAAACAGAGTCCTGTGTTTGGCTCAAGGGGAGGAAGTCTTCCTTGTTTTTGTTTTCGACTTGTACTCAGATTAAGCCTTTCAGATCAACAGGTGGGTCTGCTGATGGTGTCATGTGTTGGATGTTTTGGAGGGATGTCACGTGGAGGCTCCTCCTAATAACTGCTTTCATTAGTTGATTATTAACTGTGAAGATGTGTTTAAGTGATGAGCTTTAATTATAATGGCTCACCAGAGCCTCAAGTAAAGCCCTAAAAATGGGCCACTTAGTTTTTTAATCAACATCTAAAAAGTGTGTAGAGCTGAATCAGTCAATTAGTTAATCAACAAAACATTATTCAGCAGCAAAATTGTTAATAAATTATATGTTAAAGTTATGTTTGTAGGAGAAATGCCAAACATTCATTGTTTCCAGCTTCTTAGTTGTGAGGGCTTGCTGCTGTTTGTCTTAAGTGATGGTAAACAAAATGTTTGGAGGTTTTAAAGTGTTTGTTGAAGAAACAAACATACTGTTTGAAGACGTGGCTTTGGGCAAATTGTGAGACATTTTTTATCTGTTTTCTGCGACATGTATTTATAACCAAATGAATAACCAGTAAATCAAGAATATAATCTTCAGATTCATTTCAAATGAAATGATGGTTAGTTGCAACCCCATTCCCTTTAAAAAAAAGGAACAGGAACAAATCTTTATATATTTGGAGGTGTAACCAGGAAATATTAAATACTGTTATCTAATAAAGCATTAAAATGATTAATAGATTATCAAGATATAGCCAGTCTTTGTAACATGGTGTCATCTAATCCCTTATCATCTTTACATGTTACAAACCAGCTGCTGTAGGAACATTTCCATCATCGTTGTTGCCACGCTTAACTGAATGCCTTGTACATTACCCTGTAATAAGTATCTCATTGTGTTAACACTGGGATGATGTGGACTCATCAGCACAGTGATCCTCTTGTCGTCCTCCCGCACAGTGAAGGATGAATGGCCTCTCTCTCAGTGAGCTCTGCTGCCTGTTCTGCTGCCCGCCCTGCCCCAGCCGCATCGCAGCCAAGCTCGCCTTCCTGCCCCCTGAGCCCACCTACACCTTTCTTCCAGACCCAGATGCGGGCCCTGCAGCACCAGGGGCGACAGGGACATCCAGCCTGCGGACGCGGAGCGGCGCATCCGTTGCTGGGAGCGGAGGAGCCGCGGGTGTGGAGGGGAGATGGAAGCTCCACCTAATGGAGCGAGCAGAGTTTCAGTACTCGCAGAGAGAGCTGGACACGACGGAGGTGTTCCTCACTCGATCCAGCCGAGGGAACAGAGTCGGCTGCATGTACATTCGCTGTGTTCCTAATGCCAGGTAAGTAGTTGGAAAGATTTAGCTCCCTTTTGCGTCAGTGTGGCTCTAATTGAGTGATTGTTGTGTTTTATAGACTGTGGCATGACCTTTCTTGTTCGTTTTATGACAGTATGTCACACTTCCTCAGAAGCGTTTCCACACCCTCCTCTCTTGTCTGTTGTCCTCCACCTACATCCATGTCTACTTCCTTTACTATTCTCCCTGTTGACTCAGCTGACTCAAAGATATTTTCTTCCTGCTTTTCCATGGATCACTGCCATTTTGTTTTAGTTTCTTCTATCCTTAACAGATCGTTCTATTTTTACATCCTGTAGGTTTGTACAAACTTGAATGTTGAGTTTGACCTGCGCTCACTAATTCTGGTTAATGATAATGATCATAATAATACAAAAAAATGGCACAGTCAGTGATAAGGTATCAGTTGTCAGTGAGTCAGAGACAAACATTTTCAGCTGTCTTGCTTTCTCTTCTGTGTTGTGTCATGGACTTTATTGGCAGTGACTTTCAGATGGCTTTTTGAGAGGTGATCATATCATTTAGCCTCATTAAAGGTTGTATTTTATGCACTGTGATGTAAAACTCTATAACCTCACTTTTATGCCCAATCTGCTGCACCACGCTGCTGCTGATTAATTGACCAAATCAATTAAAAAGAGATGGACAGGTTTGTGTTACACTCTGTGCGTCTTGTATTAATGTCTATCTAGTATTACACAAGAATGAATCCAAACTTGACCTGATACGGCAGAGTCATTGTTATGCCACATTCTGCCTGGAAAGGCCAAGAGCAGAGCCACGGGCTGTACAGGTTCATAAACAAAACCACTAAGCAACAATCTCAAAACAGTCAGTGTGGAGAAAAAGTATCAGATTTCTTAAGGGAGCACAGCACGCATTCATGAATAAAAGGCAAGGGCTAGAATACCCAGCTGTTATACCCTGCTTCTCAGGTTGTACAAAATGTCTAGAATTAAGAGTCATTTGACAGGAGTCCATCGTTGTAAACCAATCCTCCAACATGCAGCTTGGAGACAAAGACATAGTAGCACAAGTCCAATTGACGTCGCTATGTTTATCTTAACAACCGGTCGCTTATGGTTTAAATTGGTGTAGAGTTACCAGGTTGGCCTCATGGACTGAGAAATGTAATAAACTGGACTGCATTTTAGTCTTTTTGTTTGTGTCTGTTTTGATTATGTTAGTCTTCTTTTGGCTCTTTCTCCTTCGCATAAAAGTCCAGTAGAATGTCCTGTTTATACAAATATATGCATATATATTGCAATAACACCTCACCACAGCACATCTAACTGGGTGAGGCTGTGTATATAAATACTGTTTCTGTTTCTTTCTTTTTTTTTCTGTTATTATTATTATTATTTTTCACTATTTATTGTAAATACTGTTTTTTATGTCTTGTGTGTTTTTTCATCTACTATTTAATTGTCTCTTTTACTTGTTTTTTGAGCTGCTGTGACAGTGGAATTTCCCCACTGTGGGATCAATAAAAGATCTTATCTTATCTTATCTTACATGGTGAATGCACATGAACAAAGCCTCATCAAAATATGTTCATTTTCAGTTCTTTTTTTTTTCATTTAAATGAGGTGTTTTATTGGAGGGTACAGCTTGTATATTTAGCCACAAAATAAAATACAGGCATTTCTAATAGTAATGACATGGCTCATGTTCCTAAAAGAATCATAGTATGATTGATTGTCTAGAGACAGCTATATTTCCTACTATAACTTAAGCACTTGTCAGGCATGAAATATTTAGAATAAGTTCCTGTTTTTGTTTTATGGCCCACTGTCTAACCTATCTTTTGCACATGCATTCTTTCAGATTTACAGTGCTCTTTTCCCACGGTAATGCAGTCGACCTGGGCCAGATGAGCAGTTTCTACATCGGCCTGGGAACCCGCATCAACTGCAACATCTTCTCCTACGACTACTCGGGCTATGGCGTCAGCACTGGCAAGCCCACTGAGAAAAACCTCTACGCAGACATAGACGCCGCCTGGCACGCCCTGCGCACACGGTACGTCATCACATAATTGGCCCACATGTGTCCTTCAGGGGATGATTTATTACACGGCGTCTTGCTCTGGTGCGTCAGTAAGGATTTGCAAGATGTTTAGATTAGGAGCAAATCAACCCCGCTGCATGTGTGGGTGGATTCAAATATCATTGCTTTTTCTTACCACTATTGTACGTCCTAAGAAAAATGTAGGAAGGTGTGAAAAATTAAGATAGGTAGTAGAGGGTTGAGTAAAGAAAAAGATTTTGGGTAAATCAAGGTGGCAGAGGTTGTGATCAGGACAGAGCTGGGATGAAGAGAGTAGAGTGGAGTGATGACAGATGCCGTGGGAACAAAAAAAAAGTGAGATGGATAGATGAAGTGCTGGAAGGCTCGGGGGGAGATGTCTCTCAAGGACGTTGTGGTGTGATAAAGTGTCTCATTAGAGAAAGCGGAGCTGCCTTAATGCAGATGTAGCCCTGGGAAGACATGACACCACAGAGCATTGACTAAAGGTTGGGTGACGTGAATTTACATTTGAGTGTAACTGTTACTCTTCACTGTAATTTCTGCATATATATTAAATTCAAAATTTTATTCAAATTTTATTTATTTGAAGCCCAAAATCACAAACATCATTTGCCTCAGGAGGGCTTTACAATCTGTATACAGTTGTGACACCCTCTGTCCTTAGACCCTCGAACCGGGTCAGGAAAAACTTCAAAAAACCCTTTATGGGAAAAAGACAGAAACCTGAGGAAGAGCCACAGATGAGGGATCCCTCTCCCTGGGACGGACAGACATGCAATAGATGCCACATGTACAGAGAACATCATCAATCAATATACTGTTCATGGGTTTAGTCCATGTGTGAAGGTATCACAGGTAATGGAAATGAGTCCGTGAGTCCAGGTGCATCTCTAGATGTCCTCATATGGAGCTCTGGGCCACTCGACCTTCTCTCCACAGCACACAGACACACAGATCATGTCCCCACCAGGCCACTGAACCTCAGACAGAGTTTACAAATCTTTTGTTTTCAAAGGAAATTATTTGTCTATTTAAACTGAAGAAAACTGATTTGTGAGTTAACTGAGCAGAAAATTCTTTACGGATTCAATATATTTTTATCATCATTTAAATAAAACTAAATGCCCAAACATTTACAGATTACAGTTTCACAATTGTGTTTTTGATTTGAAAAAAGTAATCAAATGATTAGTCGGTAACGAAGTAATTGTATACTTATAGTCACAACCCTAAACCAAAGTCAGTCTCTAGTATGCCTCTCCTGCTGTATATATCTGTCGCTGATGTACTTTATTTACTCAGGTTTTTTAGCCTTCACTGTAAGAGTTTCTCTTTGGTCTTAACCAGGTATGGCATCAGCCCAGAGAATATTATCCTGTATGGACAGAGCATTGGTACAGTACCCACTGTAGACCTCGCCTCACGGTATGAGTGTGCTGCAGTGGTCCTTCACTCACCTCTAACATCGGGCATGAGAGTGGCCTTTCCTGACACAAAGAAAACGTATTGCTTCGACGCTTTCCCCAAGTAAGTCTCTAACGAGTGGTGGTTTTCTCTTCTGCATCTTTGTATCCTTTTCTACCACTCTCCTTTTGTCAGCCTCAAATATACAACATTTGACACTTTTCAATATTTAAACGTTTAAATACAAATTAAAATTATACAGTGTTTTTTTGTGTGTGCATTGTATGATGAACTTGACATATTTGGCATTAAGTAAATGACTGGCTGTAAGGATACATTTTTTTGTAGATATCTCACTGCAGCGATGAAGTCTTTTCACATAAAATCCTTAAATAAGGTGTTCATGTAAACATGATACACAGACACACAGACTATTTTGCTGCCAGTTGGCATTTCCACATAATTACAGATCTGCCAACAGAAGAGCATAATTGCCACTTGCACTTGTCCTTCTTGTCCAAGACAAACATCTGCGCTGAAAGAACAGCTCCTGTCCTTTCACGTCACAACTGGGTTCTCTGATTTTAGTTTTGATATCTTTGCTTCATTAGTGTGTGGAAATCACACTAATTTTATTTTATTTTCACAGATGTGAGGTGGCCAAAGCAGAGGTCTGTGTTATCTTGCAGGAGTGCTCTCACTGTACAGAGACTGTTCTCATCCTGCATCTTTTCAAACATGATATTCTGCTGTACAGCTTCTGCTCACAGTCATTCACACATAATAATGTCAGATGTAATGACCATCATCACACTCTATCAATATTTACCTGACCTTCTTGCGTAATTCTGTTGTGCTGCTGAATTGGTTTCAGAAGTTAATGAGCACAGAATGCTGTTTCACTCTATCAGCAGATTCAGGCACTTTTGCGTAACCCTTTTCAGCGGAATGATATTGTTAGAGCAAAGACTGGGTCCAAAGTTATTTCCTGTCTCTTGCTGATATACAGACACCGCCACAGGATATAAACCTGGGCCAATTGCCGGAACAATGTTGTCAGTTTTGAAATGTTTGATACAGTGTATGATGATTTTGTACTTTTCAGCCTAAGAAAAACCTGTGTGGAAGTTTACCTTTGCCAAAATTACCTTCTTTGTTATTAGTCTGCTACAGCTTATTTAAATTGGTACAGTAATATCAAATCTCTTTCACTTTGGTCTAAAAGTGACCTTGCATGAGCGCAGTCTTAGTTAATTTTTAACTATCAGCACCAGTGTATGACTTGCAGCCTATTGCTGTCGAGTAATAAAGTCTTATCCTACATCTTTTCAACCACATTGAGAGTGAATGGGAGTTTTCTATGTTAACCTAGATCTGCAGCACACAGAGTGCACTTGAAATGAAAAGTACTTTTTGGCTCTGTGCATGTCAGAGATTCTTTTATTGCTTCATATTCAGTTATATCCTCCTACTCTGAGGAGATTTGGTGCCTCACGTTTGTGTGCGATCATAATGTGGGTGTTCGCTCTAATGTGTTGTTACTGTGTTTTTATTTTTAAACCTTGGCCGCCAAACAATTCTCTTGGCTGGACAGTAACAACACGGCGTAGTGCTATCATTAGTGAGGCTCTATCCCTTCTGTTCTCGTTGTCAGTTTAGTTTTGGTGGCGACTCTGACGGAGGTCAGTGGCAGCCTTAACGCCAGCCTTAGCGCAGAGTCTAGTCCCAGATGGTGCAAGTGGGTGAGGAGCAGAGGTGGTAGGAAACCAGGGAATGCCTTGCTGTGTGTGTAGTGAGCTGAGAAAGCCTCCAGTGTTCGCCTGTTGTTCAAATTCAGAGTGGGCAGCTGACATCCCTCCTTCCTCTGTGTATATCTTTCTGTTTTTTATGTAAAATATGTCTATATTCCATCTGGATAACTTGATTAAAATTCTCAGATTTGGAAGTAGGTATCAGTTTTTCATATATCGTTTGCCAGTGGACACGTTCGTTTTATCAATCAAATCTACAAATAAATATTATAAATGATGATATATAAACACATATTATCATTTATCTGCACCCAGGCAATAAAACCAGTGGTTTTTTTTTAGTCAGTGGACTCTTGTTGTGCTGTTTTCACTGAGCAAAAATATCATAAATATTATGTTAGCCAAGAACCATTTACTCTAGCAGTCCAGATAAAAATGAAGCCTCACCGATCCATTATAATAGTCTTGTTTAATCCATAACAACATATTTTACACAGCTTTTTTTCAGCACCGACCATGATGTCACTTTTTTTAATGACCTGATTCAGAGAGCCAATGCTTAATGCGTCATATCTATCAGCCTGACCTGTGCAATCTGCTCTCAGATGTATTTTATATGGACAGGGAATTAATAAGTAAATCATTTTAATCATGACTTTTTTTCTTTTTTTAGCATTGAGAAAGTGTCCAAAATCACGTCCCCAGTGCTCATCATCCACGGGACAGAGGACGAGGTGATTGACTTCTCCCACGGCCTGGCCCTGTTCGAGCGCTGCCCCAAGGCTGTGGAGCCTCTGTGGGTGGAGGGAGCGGGACACAATGACATCGAACTGTACAGCCAATATCTGGAACGCCTGCGCCGCTTCATAGGACAGGAGTTGGCGGTACAGCACGCCTGACCAGCAGCACCACCACCAGGATCCTCACCAACATCATCATTACCGTTTTTTTCCTGGCCCACTCACATCTTCGTCTCTGTTTAAGATGGAGGTGCGTCCAAGCGTCATCTAAACTGTCCCTCAGCTTCCCATGGCTTTCAGGGATGTAACGCTTCACATCCTGTAGTGCTTCATTTTTTGGGGCACAGTATGCCTTTAAAGGACCATGGACTGATGTAATGAGGAGAAAAAAAAAAGAAATGCGTGAGTGTGAAAGACTTTGTCACAAACTGCATTTAGACTGTCAGATGTTTTTTTTTTTCTTTTTAGCAGTTTATCTAACAGTACAGCTGCCATGTGTTAAGGAGGCAGCAAATACATTTCTATAATGTGCAATAACATAGACAGTGTCCACAGGAAAAAAAAAAGACTTTGAGTGATGAGAAGATTTAACAAAACAACAAAAATGACAAGTACTCATGTAGGTCAATTGCGTTGTGGTCCACGTGGAAAATTTCCCCAGCCTATTCTTAGAGTATGTGTGTAACTTTAATTTCTTTAATGGTGAAGTGTAGGGAACACTCCAGAGGACTGAGAATATTTTGGGTTTCTAATCACCTTTTAAAATAGCAAACAGTTAATACAGAGCCGGCCCTACCCAATGTATGGCGCCCTAGGCGAGATTTTATATGGCACCCCCTCCATCGGCGATATATATATATGTATATGATGTATGTGTGTATATGTGTGTGTATATATGTATATGTATATGTATATATATATATATATATATATATATATGTATATATATATATATATATATATGTATATATATGTATATATATATATATGTGTATATATGTATATATATATATATATATATATATATATATATATATATATATATATATATATATATATATATATATATATATATATATATATATATATATATATATATATTATGTATATATATATATATATATATATATATATATATATATATATATATATATATATATATATATATATATATATATATATATATATATATATGTATATATATGTATATATATATATATATATATATATATATATATATATATATATGTGTATGTATATATATATATATATATATATATATATATATATATATATATGTATATATATATATATATATATATATATATATATATATATATATATATATATATATATATATATATGTATATATGTGTATATATATATATGTATATGTATATATGTGTATATATATATGTATATGTATATATATATATGTATGTATATATATATATGTGTATATATATATATATATATATATATATATATATATATATATATATATATATATGTGTATATATATATATATATATATATATGTATATATATATATATATATATATATATATATATATATATATATGTGTATATATATATGTATGTATATATATGTGTGTATATATATATGTATATATATATATAGTATATATGTATATATATATATATATATATATATATATATATATATATATATGTATAGTATATACATTTGATTGACTATTAAAAGCAGGAAAACATTAGCTAGCCAGATGTAAAAACGTTAAATAAAACAAATAATAGAAAGTGTAGATTAGGCCAATGTAGACAATGTAGACACCTACTGAGTAGGTTTAATCTTTACAAATGATCCATAACAGTAAAGAGCCTCCATGCCGCCCAGCTACAGAAATATAAAACTTATTCACTGATAAGCATGTTGAGGCTAATCGCTAAACAGTACACTGTGCAACAACTGATGCTTCATTTTATTACTGTATCTTTACTTTACCTCTTTCTTTCTCCTGTTTTTCCTCCTTTTCTTTTTTTTCTTCCCTGTGCTCTGGCCAGTTTAGGTCATTTTTACTTGTTTACAAACTTCTCTGGGTCACATCAATAAATCTGCCCCTCCACCCACAGAGAGCGTGCAGGTACCATCAGCCGGAGAGGGGGGGGGTGGGGGGGGTTTAGTTTAGTTTATATTGCCTAATGGGCCAGCCGACTCTGGATTTATAACGGATTTATAAGTTCCCTGCACTGACTTTTATTAGTAACACCTGTACAGTCTAATGCAATCCGATTTAAGGCCCCACAATAAATCCTGTTTAGTGGGGTTGATTTAACTGTATTCTTATTTTGTAGTGATTGATTGTGTTGCATTGGACTGCAATAAATTGAAAGGTGTTTCTAATATTTTATCCCCTTATTTATGCACACGATACATAAAGATGCATTTAAATTTTGCGTGTTTCTTTTTTTTTCCGCAGTACTTTACATTTTGCTCAGGTAAACACTCTTGTAGACATTAGGATTAGTGTGCTCCACATTTGTTTGTCTTTTTTTTCCAGCTCCTCCAATCCTTTCTGCAAAGATTTCTTAAACTTTATTCATCCAGTGTGAGGTCTTTCATTTTAACCAAGTGATCAGCCAAATCCCAAAACTTGAGGTACAGACCAAACCATGAAGTTGGTGAGCCTGTATACCATTGTTTGTTTTCTTTCTGGCTCCACTTGAGTTTCCACAATTTCTTTAGTTTTTTCTGCACCAAAATCTGTACCCTTAATAATCTCGCGGGGACGGCTGCGTTAAAGAAGGACAGAAGTTCAGGAGCCTTACAAAGGAAAATACCTCCAGCTCCGTCATTTAGCTGAATGTCAGAGTGTGTGTTAGCTGTCCACTTTGTTTTAGTGCTGTTCGTCTTGTTTATGTCTCACACCAGTAGGTCACAGCTGTCAGTGAAGTTCCCATTTCCCTCAGTGTCTGGAACAGAGAAGCGACTCTAAAATTAAACACACGGCCATCTCACTCATTTGCACTCCATCTTGAGGGGTGATTTTGTCGATTTTTGAGAAGATTATTAAAACTCTGGAATAATTCTTTTCATGATGGTTGACAAAAAACAGAGCTTCACATTCTGACTGATAAAAATCATTCCCATCCTTTCTTCAGATAAGCACAGGAACTGATCTTTCAGATGGCTCTTTCATTTAGTTTATAGCTTTAACAGATCTGACACTTGAGCATTAAAAATCCAGACAATGTTTTGGCACATTTATTGTCCACCACGATGGCAAAACTTTTCCATCACTATTCTGTGCTACAGGTAAAAATAGGCTGTGTGTAAGTGAGGAAGCTCTCTTCTCAAGTCTCTTTCCTCCCTGGTTCACAAGAACTTTACAAGAACTGCCAATAACATTTGTACTTGTACTTCTTTTAGGCCTAACTTCTTGGTAACACTGATTTTACTGTAGTGTAAGAGTGGTACAGTGTCTTTTCTAGCTGCCGGTGAGATTTTTGTAACTGTATCAAACACAGCGTACCTGTTGACTTATTGTTCTGCTTGTGCTGATTTATAGAGGGAAAATATCACTAACCAGTATACAGGAAATTGTCCCAGTTTGCTGCAAATGCCATCATTTTCTCGAGACAATTGTGTAATCAGTATACAAAAAGAACTCGTACAAGATTAGATCATCTGGCTGTCCTGTTTGAGTCATTTCGGATCATCTTGTAAAGTTTATCACCGCCTATGTTAGATTCACCACACTCCATCACAACAACTTCATTCCCTCTCACCAATGGTCTGTTTTATAACGGGACATAGGTTGCAGTCTGAAGTGTTCATCTTAAAGGTTTAAACACTCACCAAGACATTTTGAGCCGTAACCAAAATGAGAGTGTATTAGTGGCTAAAGATGTTAAGGAATAAAGTGTTTTATCTTACCTTACATGAACCTTTAAACATTGTGTGTTGCACCTTTAAGCGTCTTAGCTGAAAGCTGAGATTACGACTGTTTTTGCTTTCGAAAATAAGTCAGGATTTTCAGGTTTTCTCATGTACGTATGAACCAAAGTATAACAAATTTTTAGCGCTTTACCCAGTGTACCTGCTGTTTATGTTGGTATCTTTGTAACCAAAGTAAGAATGTTCAAATTTAAGTTCTTTTGTTAACTTTTTATTTATCTACGTGGATGTTCTGCTTTTTTTTCCATTATACAGCACATTTGGATACAAATGAAAAGTAGATTTGTCAGATGGTAAATAATTGTGTTTTATTATATCATGTTTGGTTTTTAAATATGCAGAAACAGAGTTTGCATAGCATAAATTACCAAGCAGTGGGTGTGTTTTTTTTGTGTGTGTTTTTTTGTTTGTTTGTTTTTTCAAGCTGTTAAAATATATAATTTGCGGAGGAGTACAACTACACAATACAGCAATGTCGCAAGTTTGTGTTCAGAAAAAAAAGTGCGTGGGATGATAAAAGAACAATGACAGAGGAGCTTCAAGCCGACAAATGAAGAGCTTTTGTTTTTGTCTTTCATTCAAATGTTTGGACTTCCGGTGTAACATCTGTGGGTATCATTTTTGTCACCGCACGTTGTTATCCACTGTTTATTATACTGACTCATTTTTAGTTTTTAAAGATTATGTCTTTCTTTTCCAAGAATTAAATAGAATAAGACGATAATAAAACATAATCAGAAACAAAATATTAAAGTGACTCTCTCTAAAGTTATTTCCTGCATCCAGGTGTCATTTCATAGTAAAGATGCGCTCTGATCTGGAAGAGAAAAGAGCCTTTTCTCCAGTAATCAGCGTTACGAGTGTCTTATTCAGCCCTTGATTTTCCACTCATGGCAGTCCTGGCACTCTGTGAATAATGACCTGCCTGTAGTGAAAGGCCTCTTGAGGCTGCATGAGACACATCCAAGAAAGGCTCGGGTGAATAATTGGCTGATGAGTAAATGAGTCTTTAATTGTTCTGTGTGTGTGTTTTTTTTTGTTTTGTTTTTTTTCCTTCCTCTGTAGAGCTGTTGTGTCTGGACAGGCTTGTTATCGTCTGTGCCAGAAAAGGTTCAAATGATGTATTTTAATTAAACCAGTACAAGGACTCAGGTCTGTCCCAGCCTCCCCTCACTGTCTGCCACCATGTTGGGTTGTGGGGAAACAGAGACAGATGGATCGCAAGCTGCCACCCCCCCCACCCCACCCCCCGCCTGAACACACGCGCACCCACATGCACTTGTGCCAGTTCTTTTTCAATGAACGACATAAACAATCTGGTGTCCCACTCAAACGCTCTTACGGATTAAAAGCAGCTGTGGCAGCACATCCCCCTGCGTATGTTAGTGCAGCCTGACCTACTGCATCAAACGCCACCACCACCCCTCCACACTCGCGTGCACTGACTTTCACGCTGCCCTGAGCACAAAGAGCCTTTCATGTTGACATGTATCAAAGGTTTATGGATGCGCCGGGCACTGACAACAGAGGACTTAAAACAAAATCTCACAAATCAGAGAGCTGCCTTTGAATGTTCTCAACTGCAGGACTGTGGTGTGGTGAACATTTAGACAATACCGTACATCAGTTTGAGAGACAGATAAACATGTACAGGCCTGCGTATTTCCATCAGATGCCAATTTGGTGTTGTTGAATCGTGGAATGTAAAGGATGAGGATGAGGAAATAAAAAAGGCTGCCAGGAACTGATGGTGACATGAGGCTGTAGATAACAACAGATTACATGACAAAGACAAATGAGCAGAAGACCAATGAAGAAAAGCAGATAGCTTTTGAAGGCTGTGATGCATAGAGAGAGAGAGAGAGATACTCTAAGAAAATAGTACGGACCCAAAGTATATCAAACTGAGGCTTCTACATGAAAGAGCGCTATAATTTGTCTTTACGTCAAGTCTTTATACAACAAATGTTTTGTCGTTTCAATACTTAGCAATAGAATGACTCATAATAATTTCAGGATATTAAACAACACATTGAATGCATTTTTCCAAAGTATGGTACTTCTTTTATGAATGCATTTCTTTCTCCCTTTCTTCTCTCTCTTTCTTCTCTCCTCGCATTCAAGGACTCACACACAAAAATTGAATCAGAATTCAAACAATGCTGAAATAATACCTTAATAATGGCATTCTTCCAAATGGGTGGACTACAGGGAAACAAGCCATTAGTGTTGCAAAGCATGTCTCATTTGACTCTATTTGTTCAGGTTCAGCAGTCACTTAATGTATCTGAAATTGTGATTGTTCGACATTTAGCACAGTGCAAAAGTTATCTCATAAACTGCTCTCCAGCTCCTTTGATTCCGACCTGCTAACAACAAGTAATCATCCGCTAATACGCATCATTAGCCCAGGCGGAGACAGGTCTTTGCTGAATGTACGTATATTTGCAGCCCAGAGAACATTAGATATCACAGAGCAACATGGCTGGAAAGAAAACACAAAACTGGAGTATGCTGCAAACACACATACTTCTAAAAGATCATGCTGCTAAATCATTCAAGGAGTCACCAGCATGCGGGTTGAGCTCTGGCTTCTGCAACATTTAGTTGTATAGAATATCTCCATCCTCAGTGTTGTGATGCATATTTATTTGAGGCTAACCAGCGTGCCTGCTTAGTGGATATCTTGCTTTTGCTTCTTCTTGCCATTCTTGCAGAGCATATTTTGCCCCGTGCATTATGTATAGCTCACTGATGTTTATCTGCTTCCTTCTCTGCAGCCCATGTTGAGTTCTAATGTGCTCTCTCAAGGAGCACCCCCAAGCACAGAGACTTTTTTCTGCCAAATGTAATTATGAATGCGCTTCCAGCAATACATGGTATATGTAACTGATATTGTGTTTCCTGTTTAAATGTCTGTCCCTGAGGTATGAGGCCGTTTATTTGTACCTGTCGCATTTGCAGTCACCGAGGAAAAAGAATCTCTGTCTTTGCCCTTCATGCACAGTGACCACCTGTTGAAGCATGCTCACTGTTATCATGTCTCCCAGCCTCCGCTTGTCATCCAGGGAAGGCTTAATACACTGTTAGTCTGTTGCTGTGTATTTAGTACACAGTCCAGCTGTTAGCAGCAAAATGAAATTCAAAATGAAATTTTTATAAAGTCCTGCTATAAAGTCCTGGTTCCACCATCAGCATGCCAAAAGCAATGGAACAGAAAAAGATGATTCTCAATTTCAGAATTTGCAAGAAAGAGAAAGTCACAAGTGAGCGTTAAAAGCTGGCATTAAAGAGCTTTGTGATGCCCACAGCCAGCTCCAATGATTCCATTACAGCAACTCTGATCCAAGTAAAACTGCTCCTCTGTAGAGTGCAGACTTAATATTGCTCCAGAACATCCGAAGTGTGTAACAGTACACTAAAGCTTTGGTTAAGAGGGACACATTTGTGGAATAATTACCATGACTTTGCAAAAGAATGTATATGTCTCAATAGTAAGAGCTACAGAGTCGTTTAAGTGCCCTGAGCTGCTGCTCACAAACTGGTTCTCCTGGTTAGAAACCACCGAATTATGACATTGAGCTGACTGTCATGAATTAATATAATATACATGCCCACCCCCCACACTGACCTTCTCAACCTTAATGACTGTGGGGACTATCTTTGTGTCCCCAAAGACAGGATGAGTCCTCTTCATTTTCTTCTTTGTGCTGCCTCTCCTGCTGCAGCTGCTGTGAACATCATGCAGTATGATTGTTTTGCTCTTTGGTTTTGTGTTGTGAGTATTAAATGAGATTACACGGCTCTTGGATTTCTTCACTTGCACTTGTTGCTGTGCCTGTTGGCTATATACCATTAAAAAATAAAGCAAACTCAATGAAGAATATATGAATATTTAAAAATGGATATTTTAACACCATAGCTGAAAAACGCCCTTGTTTTTAATTTGGGTTATTTGTGGCTGCCAAAGTGGTGAATGTCAACATACTCTTGATTTTATAGCTAAGAAGGTTCGAGTGTTTTGTGGTGTTGAATGAGGGTGAAAGTCAATCGTTTGTAAAGGAAATTTATGTTTCCTATTTTTTTCATGTTTTAAATAAATTACTGTGAATGTCAAAAATGGACTGTTAGTCTTTGAATTCCTGGAAAAGTGTTTGACCAGCGCAGCAAAGCCAGTTTCAGGAAAAGGAAGGTCATGACTGCAGCATTCAACTCAGCAGAAATGTCTTCCACTCAGCAAAATAACTTGGGCTCTGTCCAGAACAGCCTCTGGTCCTTTTATTGATAATGTCATTCCTAACAGAACTGAGCATGTTGTCTATCATGGTGCAAGGGTAAATGAGACAGATGCAGCGCTGCCACAATCCATCCACTGCAGGCTGAAGGAAAATGATTGTGTATAGTTGTTTCAGTGGGCAGATGGTTGTGCTTTTAAATGGTGAAAACTAGAAACTAGAGAATCACAAAATAAAGAAAACTACAATAATTAGATGTTAAAATGATATGTTATGCTTTACAGTTTCAGGGTGTTCCTCCAAAGATAAGAGGAAATCAATAACACACAGGGCAATCATCATAATAATGATAATAATTTATTTATTCAGGTAGAAGACGAGTCTTTGGCAGTGAAGAACAGAGGAACTGAGGGTGATTTAATGGGAACATTTTAAAGCGAAGTGCTGCATGGAGATAAATGATTGGGCCAACTGGTCCATAAAGTCCAACAGCAAATTAGTTCTCCCAGGGGGAATTTAATATGAACCAAGGAACTGGTTGCACAAACATTTGATCATGGCACAATGGTATTATACTGTAAGAATGGAGTGGAGTATAGCAAAAGGAAAAAATGTCTCTGAGTGTTTATCTGCAACAGTGTGGCTGTTATGTGACAGGTGCTAAGTGTTGCTGATGTCGATGTGAAAATTGTGATGGTGCTACAAATCAAGAGTGTGCCCATGAGACAAACAAAGGGGTGTTTACTGTGGGAAGAGGTGTTTGGCTTTTATGTGCTCGACGAAGTGAATTGTCCCTCTGTAAACTTTTCCAAATGTATCACAGTAGAATCTGGCACTGGCTGACACTTTGCGCTCATTAACATTTACTTTTGAAAATCCTCTATCACTCTCATCATTCGGGAATATATTTCTGGCCTGAATGGTGTTACAAAAACATATAAAAAGCAACAATTACAAACAAAAATAATAATTCATTTAGTGAAGAGGGAGGAAACCACTTACAGAGCGGCTTGCTCATTCTTCTGTATTCACATCCCATTGGCTTCTCTGACCAACTGACAAGTGCAACTCTATAGTTCATATAATGAAGGGCAAAGAGGTACAAGTATGCATCAGTTTGAGATACTTTTACATGTTGTTTTCCATTCCAGAAAGTCAGTTCCCTCTTCGTCTCTGTTCTTGTATATCTATTCTCTTCTTTTTTTTTTTTTCAAAACAAGTCTGAAAATATGAGGGAACGTCTTTCTGGATTAGAAAGCAGCACAAATTTCTTCTCTACACCCTAAAGATAGGTCAGGTAAGGCCATTTCAATACTTGCAAAGGACTTGTTAAAACCAAGTAATGGAACCAATCAGAATGCATGCAACGCTGCATTCGTCACACAGCTCATTAATATGAGGGGGCCGAACAAACACACACACACAGTGCACACTGTGCACACTCTGGACATGGCAGCTAAACATGCCTGACTGGGGAAAACAATGACATCACAGCTCCTGTCAATCAATGAATCAAAATCATTCAGAATACTGTCAGAGGCCTATTCATTCATCAATTAAAGGCAACTGGACGCTTCTCCTTATCTTTCCCCATCCATCTTCTCTCTCTGCATTCATCACACTTCAGTTACCAGAAACGTAAATATTCAGCTACACAGACGTCACAGAACAAAAATAAGTTTCAATACAAGAATACTGTTGGAGGTCAGGAGTTCGCTGCTCCCAATAACATGTGCAAAAACCTGTTGTTGTAAAGAGCAGAGGCCACTGGGGGTCGCTGTTTTACTCTGTCACAGGCATCACTAGTCAAAAGTCACTGGCACAGCAGTCACGCTACACACCCGTGATCCATGTTAAGGCTGGGCAAAGGACTGGAAGGGACAAGGAGGGATGGCTCAACTCAGCGAGAGTGAGAGTCAGCTGGCCAGATAAGAGTCAAAGCTCTTAAAAAAAAAGAGTCTGCAAACTCACTGGGATCCATCAGTTGCCCCCCAGACCCTCTCATCCATTTGTCCATCCAGCCTCTTCATTAAAACCCAACAGTTCAAATCTCATAAACCCAAGCCTGACATTGTCCTGGATTAGTGGTGTAAGGGCAAACTGCTGGGTCCCCGCAGTCCAGGGTCACAGGGTGACCTTGCTGAGTCTGAGTGACAGGCTCGAGCGGTGCTGGGCGCGCGGGAGTGTGGAGCTGCACCGACTTCGAAGTTGGACTGCCCGACCGGCTGAGCCTCGCACCCGCAGCAGGAAGTCAAAGTTGGCTGAGGTGTTCATGGCGTAAAAGACGTTGGCGTTGTCTGGGATCACCAGCTCTGGAAGAAAATAAAAGGAGAGAGAAAAAGCTAAATTAGTATGACTGTGGTTTAAGCTCTTGCTGTTAGCACGATGAAACTTTTAGTCAGCAATACGTGGGTCAGTGTAGTTCAGTAAGTTTGGAAAACAGCTGATTACTGGAAAATTTGCAATAATTAAAATGCTGAACTGCAAATACAAGGGATGCTCCATCATAGTTTTTAATACAATAAGTGCTGCAGCAGCCTCTGCGCACCGCATTCTCTGTAAGTATCTCACTGTACGCATTGGATTTTTCCTGTCTATGAAAGATATTTGAAACAAATTTGCACAAGTTTCATCACATTTTTTAGATAGCCCAACAGTTAGCGCTTTTTGCGAACATGCATAGAAAACAGTCAATTAAAAACCTCAGAGGTTGAATTCAATAGCAGAGTCATGTTTTTTTTACCTCTCTCCTCAGAGATGACTTGTACCAGCTCGTATCCCTCCTCTGGCTCCACCTCCAGGTTGTGCTTCGCCATGGCTCTAGAAATTACAGCCGGAGTCTTGTCTTGATTGGTCAACTATGTAGGTAAGAGACAAAATTTTTTTTACTCGTATAGGATTTAAAATATATTGTGTGAAAATGTAAACCAAAAGCACCCCTCTGACACAGAAACAAAGTATTTATTTACCAGTATACTCTTGTAGAGATTCCCGTTGCCGTGCTCCAGGCTGACTCTTATGATGCACGCGTCTTGGGCTTGGGTGTTATAAGCTGGGGTCTGACTCGGGGAGCAAGGCGACATGGGCGTGAGGGAGACGGAGCGTCGGTGGGTGCAGGGGGGCCCGGGGAGAGGGGGAGATGCAGGAGTCATGGAGACGCTGGCTGTCGACGAGCTGGTGTCCATGGAGTGAAGAGAAGTACAAGAGGAGGATTCTGATAGCTGAGGAGACATATAACCTCAAGTTACATACTACTTACATACAAGTTACAAATGCACCGATAAATTGAATTGTCTTTCGTATATATATTTATTTGAGAATACTAATGGCTAAGTGATTTAAACTTTTTTTCTCTTAATCAAGGGGAAGGGTGTGAAGAATAGATTAATAAAACCAGAGAAAACTAGCCTTCCTCTCACACCAATCACTTTCAGACAGTCCCTAGGTATGACTGAAACAAACATATTTTCTTTGATGCTGTAACCCACCTTGTTCTGCTGGGAGTCGGAGGTGTGAGTGGGGGTGAGGCCCTCGCTGTCCGACGGGCTGCTGGAGTCACTGGAGGACACGCTGACCGAGTCCATGCTTTCCCCTGAGCTGCCAGTAGGAGGCGAGCGTGGCGTCTCTCTGACCGGAGAACTGGCTGTACTACTGTCTGTTCCAAGAAACAGCCTGGAAAGTAGAAGTCAGGAAATCAGTCATTAGTTAATGAAATAAAAAAGGTCACAGCAATTCAGCGCTTGGATATGACAGAGTGACATTAGGTCCTATTGTCTGGATGTACTCACAGGCTCAGTCTCTTCACCATGCTTTTTCGAGGCTTGGGTGAGGTTGGACTGCTGTCCCCGAGACCTTCAATCTCACAGGACAAGGCGTAGCTGCAAGAGAGAACATTGATAATTAACCTTAAACATTGTAAAACACTGCTACATCATGTGCTTGGTGATTTTGAGAACCATGAATTCTGAGTAAGGGAGAGGGGGAGCGAAACAAATAAAGGACAGTACAATAGATCAGTAGGGAGTGAAGACATGACAGAAGAACAGCGGGAAGAGGCGAGAAAGGACAGAAAGAAGCTTCTATTGTGAGTCTGTGAACAATGCTGTCCAACAGACGATAACCTCTAATGCACTAATTTGCCTTTTATCTCACGGATAACGGTTCAACCAAGAAAGAAGGTATTCTGAGTAAAGCAGCAGTACCTTTCCTCCTCACTGAGCTGAGCCTGGTTCTTAAACCAGCGGAGGAAAGCCGGGTCTGGAGTCAGACAGTAGCTGTTGCAGGCCGACTGGAGCAGCTTGATCTGAGCTATCACTTCAAACTCCTGCAAAGACAAAGAGAGAGATTCCAACGTTAGATCTGTCTAACTTCAAACACTGTCGGCCGCACTCAATGTGCAAAAACTGACGTGTTGTAATAATGTCGGAGGGCTACACTCACCCTGCGCCTCTTCTCAAAGTTGATCAGACCACCCTGCGGAGGACACAAAGAGCACGGTGTCAGATCCTGGACATCACATACCAGCGAGTGCTTAGACAAACAGCATTAGGTGGACCGCTCCAAAAATGTGCAGACAAAATTCCTCACGCACTCATGGAAACTTACGCTCCACCTTCTGACAGCGGTTACACAGACACAGGCCCTCAGATCTGCTGAGGTGTGTAAATTCGCAGACACATGCTCTCAAATATCAAAACACACACACACACACACACACACACACACATTCAGCAGGTGTCAAGGATTTTTTTTCTTACCTCTACTAGGTCAGGCAGGGCCGTGTCCAACATGGTCAGGTCTGTTAGAAAAGTCCCCAAGTACGGTATCGTGCCTTGCATTGCACCCTGTGAAGAGAGACAGTTTTTTAATATCTTTGAAACCACAATTAGTTCAAATAAACACTTCGAGGAGACCACAGTAAAGCCAGAGACTCCTTTACACTGTGGTCCTCGTGGTTTATGGATACCAGGGTGGGTTTTGTAAAATACAACACAGGCTTAATGCAAGTACAGCACATAGTGCACTGAGTAAACAAGTCCGAGCGTGTGGCTTCATCATTCTCACTTTGCAGTACACTGCTTTAGAGGAATGTGTTGTTTAAAATTGTAGTGTGCTATTTTAGTACCCTCTGAAAAAAAAAATCCATTTGTTAGGCTTTTGTGTAACCTCTTAGTTGGCCAGTCTTTGTCTCACCATTTCCTTCTGCAACTGTAGTCTCTTGTGGGTGCGTTTCTGGTGCTCCTTGGCACAACTCTCCAAACTGGCAAACTTTGAAGTGCCTTCCTGTCGGGCAAACAAAGAAAATGCAGCCTCAGTCCTCGAGGTTCTAATCAGTGAGTGGATATCGACACAGGACACTAAATCTAAATGGACTCTTTTGAAACTTCACAGATCCCTCAGATATGAAATAAATGGTGACGTTTGAACTCACCCTCATGAGGAGCTCTCTGCTGGTCAGGTAGTTGTTGTGGTCGGAGAAAATGTCCGACAGTTCCTCAAACGTCTGCATACTGTCTCTGTCAAGCATAGATTCATGTTAGCTGATGGTAATGAGCTAAAATAAATGTGCAAAATAAACATCTAATAAATGCTGTCAAACAGATTCTTTTATAGACTAATTAAGATTATCTGCATAGTTGAGAGGCTGGAGGCTTACTTGTGCACACAGGCCCATGCCCTCTTCAGCCTGTACAGGGGGTTGGACTGCAGCGCAGATACGATAGCTCGCAGGGACGAGAAGTTTTTGCGTATTCGACACTCCTGTTTGGAGACAATAAAGGACAGTCAGGACGTGGCCCATTTATGTGTTAGGTTTACAGATGCATTTGTGTGTGTTCCTTCCAACCTGAGCTATGTCTATCCAGCGCTGTATGATCCGTGCTCTGACATGTGGTCTGATCTGTCGGTGCTTCAGCACTGTGCTGACCACGCAGGCCGCCACAGCGTTAAACTGCGTAATAGTGGCACGAATGGTGGGGGCGCTGTGCTTGTTGTGCTTCTTATCCCTCTGGGACCAGATAGAGCCCAGGCAGTGGTGGGGTACAACCTTTTTGAACAGCAGCTAGAGGAGGAAGAACATTCTGATGTTAGTTTGATGACACTGAAAAAAACATGGCAGGGCAGTAACCTGCGTAACCTTTCCTTCCCGACACAGCTCATGCTGCCAACCCGCCCCGGTTTCCATCTCATTTCCCTCCACGTACTGCATCCATGTAGGTCAGCTGCTCAGCCACCAGGTCGGCCTCAAACGACACAAAACCCTCCTGGACCTCGATCTCCACTTCCTCCTCCTCCCCAAGGCAGAAAGAACCGTTGCCGTGGAAACCAGCTGAAGGCAGGCAAAGACACACAATTTGACTCAGAGGAGATTTGATAGATGCGCGCCAGATGCGAAAATAAACAGTAGTGCACAGAAAAATAAGAACTACATTTTTTAAAATACTTTATTAATTACCATCAGTGTCGTCCATGTTGGCCTGACTCTGCAGCTGGTCCAGCAGACCCTCTGCCCGTCTAAGAGCCTCTGAGCCTGGCAGGGCCCTGCGCAGGTAGTCCATTAGCCTGTGGAGACAGGGGTAGTCAGGAGGCTCCTGGAAGTCTTCAGGACACTGGTCCAGCCAGGCACGCAGGATTGAGGCCAAGGCACTGTGGAGACACCAGGGGAAGATTTAAGTGTGATGGACTGTTAAGAGAGCTGGCAATGATAGAAGGGCAGGTGTGTTAAGTCAGTTATACTGCTGTAAGTTACAAAAAAAAAGTTATCTATTGAAAGCTGGCCATATGGAAATGATAGCGATGAACATATAAAAATGTAGCTCACTTTCTGATGGCTCCATTGGTTTCAGAGCCGTGGCATTTGCCGGTGTCTTGCTCATTTTCTTCCACACTTCCATACCTAAAAATAAATCACTTAAAATCAGAAAAAAAGTATTGTGAATGCACAAGTTTGGCTTTATGCAACACCTTTCTCTGGCCTCACCTGTCCAGAAGTAGCTGCAGTACAGTCTGTGTGCTGGCAAAGGCTCTGTAGGTAGACAGGAAGATGGAGGTATAGGTGAGGTCATTGTCTCCAAACGCTGTCAGTAACGTCTCCACCAGACGCTCCAGTGTTCCAGCGCGGATACTTCGGATCTTGCAAGTCTCCAGCTGGCTCACAGTGTGGCCGGGAGGAAGACGATCCCCCTCCGCCTAAACACACATGAGCACACACAAACACATATTATTACACTGTGTGAAGTGAACTGAGCGGTGTGAAGTGGACTGAGGACTGCTAGTACGCATTGCAGTGACTCGGCTGATGCTTTTCTTTGCTGTATTTGGATTTGGATGCACGTCATCACAGATTAATACGTGTAACGTGTCAGGCTGTCTTGGTTGCCGTCTCCCACATTCAATAACAGAACACAAAATAATTTCATGACTCACTACAGTTGACTTCAGCTTTAAGATGTGAAATTACAGGAGAGGAATTCATTGGAAAAAAAAAAGATGGAGGAAACTGTAAGGACAATCGTGACCTATATTTAATAGAGATTTCTCCAGATGTGTCCGACTATTGTGTCTACTGGGAAATAGAACGGGTGGTTTCAAAACAGGCAGGAGGAGGGGGGGTTAGAAGAGGAGGTGGCACAGACACGGCAAGAAAGAGACCTTGGTGAAGTTAGCACGCTACAACAGGAAACGCTCCAATCTGCTTTTAATCATAGCGGGCCCCTCCTCCACCGTCCCTCCAGACAGAGAGGAGGACAGCAGCAGAGTCAAGCTCTCCCACCTCTTCCCTCTGATAACAACTTGGCACACCAAGTAATATCATCATTTAACTGTGTGAGCGGAACCGCTGTGCAGTCTCTCACACAGACTTAGATTTCCCAGTTCACACTGGATTTAAGACACCAAGTCTGCAACCAAACCTCCTAACTACTGCACACACTGTAAACAGTATATCAGTGTAAGCCCACAATCCCCCTGATTGTAATTGCTGTTATTCGCTCACAATTGACTGTTTATAGTAAATAGATGTCTCAATAGACGTCACTCTCTTTTCTATTTGACTCAATAGACAGCAATGCATTAAGTACCCACGTTGTTTTAATTAGCTCGAATACAGTTGGCAGCTCATGCCGTTGTCAATACATCAATACAGTTGTAAGGCCTCAGAGCTGTTATCTATTTCTTCTTTCATGCATCAGCCCCCATACCCCATCGCAAGCACAAAGGAGTAACAGTGATAGAGACAAGCCAACAACACAACAGCCTGATTTTCTTTTCTTGTAAACAAAGGAAAACCCTGTAAATCTGACTTGTAATTTCTGTTACACTGGGTTCATGCATTCCTTTTGTTCTTCCTGAGAAAACACATGAGAAACTAAGGGTAATGCCCCTAATTGGCCCTTCTGTGCAGTATAATAATATACTGTATAACATCTTATTATGCTGATATAAACAGCTCAGTGTAGGAAACAAGCTGAAAAAAAACACAACCCAAGGAAAAGCCTTTAATACCCCCCCCCCTTTTTTGTCATACCAGCGTTTTATAAAACGCTGCCGTACAGGGGAGGGGGCAGTTTTGTTGGCAGCTGGGAAAGTCAGGAAATCACATGCTTTGGCTAAACAGTCCAGGTCTAGTGAAACTGTTGATTTTCAGCAGGCAACTAAAAGGTGTTGTCTAAACTGGGAGATTTATAGCTCAAATGTTAAAACAACAGCCCTGCTGGAGCACAATGCTGAGAGACGCCCCACAGCTGAAAGACACGGTCTGCTTTAAACAATAGAGGTTTGGTTCCCTGTTTTCGAGCTCAGCATCGGCTCACAGTTCACATTTTGCACTGCAACAGGTTAACCGAGTGGAAAAAGCATCAGGTTTTCGTATGTACGATCCATCTTTCTGCTGAGGCTTTGGAGCTCCTCTTTGGAAAAGCTTTGTCAGCTGTGATTCTGCCACACTGTGAGACATCAGATGTGCCTACTCACCCCGAGCCATCGCGCTCCCTTGTTGGCCGCCTGCTGAATCTGAACCCTCTTCAGTGTCACATTGTAGATGGCTCCTTCCTCAACTTCCTCCCCCCAGTCCTGCACCGAGCTCTGAGAGGAGAGAGTGAGAGGAAAAATGTTAGAAACCCAGAGAGAAAGGAGAGCTGCATTTAGGATAGAAAGGTCCAACTATTTCTTTTACATAGCTGCAGGCCGCAGAGCTCACTTCAACAACAAGTGTCATTTCAACAGTTTAATAAAATAGGAATTTACTTTTTTTGGAAACTTTTCTGAGAAAAGCAGAAGGAAGAATCAGAGGGGAAAAACACAGAAACACAGCACTCAAACAAACTAGTAAAAGAAGTACTTAAGTGCAGTAAAACATCAAGACTGACCAACTACCCAACCCCCACCAAGCAGCCTGCCAGGCCTCCCTCCCTGTCTTTACTCCCTCTTTTATTCCCTATCCATCTCTTTCACCGTGGCCTGGCCTCTCTGGAGGTGAAGTCAGAGCTGGATTGTTTTCCTGGATCTCAGAAAGCTGGAGATAAGAGCCAGAATGGATGAAGCCTCTCAAACAAACCCCTACATAATACAACACGACATGTGCATCATTTTTCCCCCCACTGTTAACACGTCTTTGTCTGCCTAATTGTACAAGCTAAGAGAGGCTGATTACAAATCTGTGCCTTGAGAGCGCAGCCATAACACTAAATGGATTTGTGCCCATCTTGCCCCATATGCACCGTGTCTGTCTCTAGTTGTAAATCACTGACAAACAGCAGAGCGCATAAACAAAGAGAGGGAAGTGGAGTGAAATCAAAATACGAAACTCCTGCTCAGAGAGAGTGTGCGCAAACACAGCCGGGGATATGCTGAGACATCAACATATGGAGACAGAGACAAAAACAGCGGCAGAGACGGCGAGGGAGAGGGACCGGCCAAATATAAACACCACGCATGCAGTATTATGGCCAAATCCTCGCACACACACACTCAGGCTGCAGCGGCCAAGATCACTCTCACTTGTCCCCGCTCTCACTTACACAGCTCAATGGCAAAGTACAGGCTATTCCCCAAACAGAAGGGCTGCAAGAAAAGAGGTCAAGGTTCAAAGTCGCCATTAACAGGCTCAATAGACGGTCCTGGAGGCCGGTGGCGCTCAGCCATGACTGGGCCGTGTTTGGGTTTGAACAGAAACATGTGATGCCAAGATGAAAAGAAAGCTAACCCAAACCAAAAGAGAAAAAAAGCACACACAAGAGGGAAAGAAATGGAGATGAGGAGTGAAAAGCAGGATTTTAACTGGCTCTGGCAGATGAAACCAGCGAGCATGTCTGTGCTGTTGCATGTCCCTCATCTGAGAAAGGCCTACATGTACCCTACCCTGCTCAGCATCTTGTCTTAAGGTCAGCAACCTCAGTAAAGCCTGTCTCTCTGCCTCTCTAGCCGCTGCTGGCTGCCGGCTGGATGGCTGGCGAAGAGACAGATAAATACATCAGTGCATGAGTCATGCAGTCCACACACTCCCAAAACAATAGCGGGAGGTCTTTCTGTGCTGGCCAGCCGGGCTGCTGAATTCACAGTCTGCACACACACACAGCCTGCTTTTTGTCAGCAGCAGAACTGGAGATGTTTTTCAGAGCAGGGTTTTTGCTGGATTTGTGCATCAAATTCAGGGCTTATTGTGAGCCAAAGTTGCATGAAAATGGAAAGCAAGTCTGTCACAGTGATATTTCCATTTACCACAGAAAGAGGAGGAAACGCTACACAGCAGACAGGGATGAGTCTACAGAGAGCAGAGTATACCAAGTGACCCTGGACACGGTGTAAACAGGAGATGAGTTGTTTACCCAGAAGATGCTCCAAAAAAAAGTGCACAGGAGGGGAAAAAAAGAGAAGCAGAGACTCAAACAGTGCTAATCTGCCCATCAGCTGTGTGTGAAACAATACTCCCAGGATAACAACAACAACAGTTGTGTTAAATCACTGGCGCTGATCTGTTGGCTTTTGTGTTTTCCTCGCCTGGACGCAGCTGGGACCCGTGGAGAAATACGGGGGCCTCGCCAATTGTTCCCTCTCTGCTCCACTGTGGGCCCCCAGACAAAAGTTTTCATATCCACCGTCAGGGGAGGGGAGAGCCAGCGGGTCGAGATCATATTCTGGCTTTGTCTTATTTCATCTTCCCCACGTTTCCCCAACTTGGCGCGTCATCTTTACGCACAGGCGATGTGGGTTAAACTGGATTTAAAGCCCAGTAAAAACAATTAAAACTCAATGTATGAACCCCCCTCCTCTGCTCCCCTCCTCCTCCTCCTCCTCTTTTCCCCTTTATCCGCTACTTTCCCAAGCCATACAAACACCCCCCACTCCCTTTTCTACCCCCCTTTCCCCTCTTCAGCCACCTCCTCCCCATCTCCCCCTCTCTTCAAAACCACAAACACAACAGCAGAGCACAAGGATGGAAAGCCACGAGATTGTCTTTGTTTGTTTGTTTGTTTACCATTTTAGTTTTCCAGGCGAATTTCATGGTGAGCGTTTCTTTCATGATCCGGGGACAGCATCAGAGCTCGGGAATAATCCGCCACGGAAAAGAGAAGAAGAAAAAGAAGAAGTGTTCCTTTTGTTTCAAATAAAAATAAAATCCCAGATCCTCGCTAGAAAAAAAAAGCTCTTCTCCTTCTCCACACGCACACTTCACTTTTCGCCCGCTCAGCTCCAAACTCCAAACCCTCCTCCTCTGTCTGTCAGCGGGCTTCCCCTCTTCTGTGCTCAATGGGCGAGCTCCTCCTTCGTGCACTCACAACAGTCCCGTTTAAACTCCTCCTCCTCCTCCTCCTCCTCTTTTTTTTGTTGTCCGACTTTCATCTGACTGACAACAACGTGCGTGCTCAGACGCAGGCTTGTGATTTCTGTTTGCGCAATACGCAAGAGTCATAAATCTCTTTCCTGTGAAATCCACAGCGCTCACGGCTCAGTTTTAGCATTTTGTTTTCAGGGGTTTATAATTTGTGTTTTGCTTTTAAAAAAAACTTTTTTTTTTCCTGAAAATGAAATGGGTTCATTGCTTTTGTTTTGCTCTTTATAGTGAGTATAAAAAATATTTTTAAAATATGTAGAGAAGGAAATGGATGTGTGTGGGGGATCTATTTTCTGTACTGTGCGGGAGTTATCTGATTGCATTCTTTGCCACACCTGAGCTCCGTGGAAACTTCCCTGAAGAAACTTCCTTTTGCTCGTGCATGCTTTGGCCAAGTATTTTCTTTTTATTTCAATCTTACTTAAGTTAAGTCTTATCAAGCTTATCACATAAAATATCAAGTGTACACATACATATTCATATTTGCCTTAAAACTACAGGCCTGATCGAATGTACACGGACACTGGTCACTGTAGTAGACTAGAAGTCTAGAAGTAGTAGTAGAAGAGTTTCCTCCTTAACAAGATCTTTGTTTAACAGATGTCACACAAAACTACAATCCTTGTTCTGTGCAAAAATATTTCACTGTTAAAAGACTATAACTGCAGAAGACAGTTACGGTCCTTTATGTTTTGTTTAGTGAGTCGGATTGCTTAAGCTCAAGTTTAAAATGTACGAGGCCCGTGGATTTTGTCACTTGAAGTCATCTAAAAAATCAACGACCACTCGAACATGGACCATTTCATTAAAAGAGCACACCACTGCTTTAGCACTGCACGCCACATCAGAATGTACTTAAAGATTTCTATCCGACACATGCTTCCTGTCACCCACATTATCTACGATGAAACGCGACTGTTAAGCTTAAGATTTGGGTCTGCTTGCCACGGTTTGATGTAGCCTCAAGCAGAGATGAGGAGCAGGCTGCAGAGGTCTGGTAAGTGTAACCGATCATACAGTAACATCTTGATTATATCACTACTTGAATTATGGTAAATATCTGACCAACAAGATCTCCTAACCTTTCTATATGTGCGCTGTGTATCTGTAAGGTTCAAGTTCAAAGTAGCTCTTCATTCATTTCTTTTTCTATGGTTCTTACATTAATTTTTTTTTGCCTTATATGATTCTCCCAAGAAAGAGGTTCTTTACAGAGGAAGTTAGTTTTTCATTTACCAACCAGTTTATCTACCTGTAGACCGACCTGTGTATTGGTGGCAGTTAACACATAGATTACTGTAGTGTATGTAAACATACAGATTTCATGTAAGTGGATGAAGTGATGCAGGCCCCAGCTGTCTTGTGTGTGAAGCAGCTGCAGCCTCACGGCCCTTGCGTGGGACAATACAAGGAAGGCCGTGGATGCCGTCACCAGTACTGTGCATTGTCAGTGACGAGAGAGAAGAATGGGCGACTCTGTTCTACTGTGAATGTGGCTGCACACGTACTCCAGCAGCCCACTTGTGTGAATAAACGGGAAGATATGAATCAAGCGTCGACTTTGTGAGGGGGTCTTTTTGTAGAAAGCTGCATCGTAAACATATATCGAATGTGAGCAAGCGGCGGTTCATGTCATGCAGTCGGCTGATGTAGTAACCAAATGACTGATTCAGAGTCAGGAGACAGCGGCAACGCTATGATGCTTATTGTCACCCGGCCCACTGTGAGTGACGGCTGGACCTGCTGCGGCCCCCTTTTCAATTATATGCCTGTGTGTGTGTGTTATATCTACCCACTCTTCCAGCTCCCATAGCGCCAACACGTAACCCCAACGTCACACTCAGCGTCACTCGCTGTCAAGCAGGGTGCACACACACACACACACAGATGCACCCACACACACACGAGGTCCTCACTTCACACTGGCGCACCATACCAGCTTTGCTCTGAGGGCACTAAGAGGCCAGGGAAGCCCAATGTGCTGATCGCCCCCGTCAGTGTTTCTCCGTGTGCGGTAATCATATGTTTTACCAAGTTTCTCTTCTTGCTGACTGTTCATCAGGCTGTATATCTGGCCCGGTTCCAGTTCCCAGGCCGAGCTGCCCCGGTGTCCACTTGGGTCTCTGAAACTCTGGGAAGCCCAGAGGGGCAGTGGGAAGGTTGCGACCTTGCACGACCTCCAGCTCAGCCCCGGGGGGACTGTCTCACAGTGGGAGGGATGTCATATCTCAGTGCAAACGACGTTTGACAAATGTGACAGCTGCAGCTCCATCTGATGGATGAGCAAATTGACTGTGCACATCTTTTAGCTTGAGATGAAAATGTGAAATGTCTTCTCTTTCCATTGGGGCATACCGATATTATCTAAATGAGAATAATCAGAAAAGAGTCTTTGACCGATACAGGCCTGCTAAGGAATAGGAGGCTGAAGTTCAGTAAATGTCAGAGCTGTTTTTAGGTATTTTGGTCCAAATCCAAGTCAAGGCCCAAGTCCTTTAGGGGCAAGTCCAAGTGAAAAAAATAGTTTAACATTTTGGGAAATACACATTCTCTTTCTTGCAAAGACTTAGATGAGAATATCTCTCAAGTCTGTACACCAAATATAAAGCTAATCCTACCAGGTATTTAGCTTAGCTTAGCATAAAGACTGGAAACAAGGGGAAACAGCTAGCTTGGTTCTGTTCAAAGGTCCAAATCTACCTACAAGCACCTCCAAAGCTCATAGCAAAGTTCAACACGTCTCATTTGTTTCATCTGCACAAAAACCAAAGTGTGAAAATAAGTTGTCGTTTTACCGGGTTTTATCCTGGACTGTTTCTTAACCAAGAGCAGCGACTTCCTGGAGTCTTATCAATCACAGTGCAGTGGCTGATTACAAGTCAAGCTGCTAGTCCCAAGTGTATGAATGCTGAACATTAAATATAATGACTAGTGATATTAATGGTGTTCCTTACGTAAATGAGTTCTTGAATCCATGTCTGTAAAATGTATGAAGGAACTAGTATCCATATTACAGAAGCTGAAAATAAATGTAGTAGAGTACAATGTCAAATATATTCCTCTGAAATGTAGGTTTCTAGGAATCAGATTTCCTGAATGTAAAAGTTAAAGAGAATGAGACTTAGATGAATGGTATTTTCGTGCCGCTGTGTTTGAAAAGCTGTCAGACACTGCACATGGAATTCCTGCACTGTAATACATACCAAGTTTTCCTTTCACTTGGAAGACTAATGACGCAATCACACTTAGAAAAGCCCTTGAAGAGGGCAGGGAAGTTTTTTATAATGGGTTCCTGTCATTATTGAACTTCCCAAGTACGCTCTTCTCTGTCAAATTCAGAACGGGGAGCTATGAAACAGACAGAGAGGGGACAAAAACAGGAGGAGCGCTGCTCGCACTGTTATTGCACCACTGTGGGGAAAAATGCACATTCCAGGAAATCTCCCACTTCCTGCCTCCAGCCTCCTGACTCCAGTGAGCCTGCTGTCCTCATACCTGACTGGCTGGGGAGCCTCTCTTGCCTGGAGCATGGTCATAAAACCAGACCAATAAGTAGAGAGAGGAGAGGAGAAGAGGAAGGGGACATTCTTAATGCAAGAAGATGGAGCAGAAGAGGCTGACAGTACTGAAAAAAACAGAAGCAAACCAGAGACACATAAGAGGAGAGTTATGGGGGTGGGGGTCCTGGACAGCATGCTTGATGTCTCAGTGTTTACATCAAAGATAAAGAGGTTGTGTATCAGAGAGAGTGTGGGACACTGTCGAGATTAACTTGAAAGGACATTATCTGTACTGTGAGTGTGAGAGGGTGAGACAGAGACAGGAGGAGAGTTCACAGTACAGTCAGAAACTGAGAGGATCCGCACTGGCTGAAGGACAAGCGTGATGCAACAGAACCATCTTGCATTGGCTTCGAGAGAAAGAGTGATTTCGAATTTCAGACCGGAAAGAGGCACACTGCGTTTTTGTCTTCTCTGCTGGATACAAGTAAACAGAGGAGAGGAGACTCATCATTTCATCCACTTAGAGAGGAGTTTCATAACTGGAGCCAAACTCTCCAGTGGAAATCGTTGCGTAAAATTATAAAATGGAGTGGATCTTTCCTGCCGCCGTATCTGGAGCAAATGTGTCAGTGCATACATACTCTGTTCTTGTTTGTACATTCCTCTTGTATTATGCATGGGTATGCACACAGTGCACTGTGATGTTTGTGTGTGGTTGGTGGGTTTGTGTTTCCAAAGCATACTGCCCAGTAGAGGGCAGGGTTTATAAACCACTGTGTTTATCCAGAGTCAGCAGAGGTTTTATCCAGAACGGGCCAGAGCAACAAACCCCAAGAGGTTGGATTTATGGTGCAGGGTCAGGATGATCTGCTGTAACTCAATAAAACCTGAGAGTGAGTTTAAATGGATTGTTTAGGGACAGTAAAGCAGTGACAAGGTGCTCCACAAGGACACAAGTTTATTTGATTGATATTTAATGAGGCAACAGATCAGCAGAAGAGTGTCTGTGGATCCAGTGGTAGCAACAATGAAAAAACAGATAGATAAGGGCATGTCAGGTCTTCTCTCATAACACACACAGCTGCATTTTCTTTTTCTCTGTCTCTCTCTCTCTGTGTCTGTCTCTTCTTCGGTCAACTGAACCCTTTGTTCTAACAACCACATTAAAGCTCTGACTGCCTCTCTCCTTCTCTCTTCCCTCTTCCCTCATCTCTTATGTCATGTCTCTTCTGCCCTCAGATCTATTGTCCTGGGTGTTGTTGAGCTCTCCCTCTTTCTCTCTCTGGATGGGTGACATCATTAGTTTCCAGTAAAGTCCAGAGCTGCAGACCGAGACCCCCACCCTCCTCCACACTCATTAAACACAGCTGACCCCACAAACCAAGTCTTACTTCGAGGAAAAAGTTGCTCGAAGTTGCATTATCACCAAATCCACCAAGATACATTCATGTGCAAAGATGTTTGTGAAAAACCGTGAAACAAACTTGTTTTTTCTTCCAACTATGGGGTCAGTCCAACCGTTGCATTAAAGCGTGGATAATCCCCTCTGGATCTATGATGACTCAGATGGTATGCTGGCAGTTAAGGTACTTTCAGGTGTCTCTGCATTCAGACGAGTTACGATAAATTATCCCAGCAAACACACACACACACACACACACAACGCCCCCGTTCATGGGGCCCCAACCCTGACCCCCCTTAGATCTAAGCCCTGCTAAGCCTTGAATGAATCGGCCTGGACTGGCTCGGTTGTCTGTCTGACCTACTGCTAATGAGAGATGGACCATCTGTTGCCCAACAGATACATGCTACCCTAAAGTTGTCACGGATGCAACAAAAAGAAATACACAGCAACAATGAAGCTGGCAACGCACAGTGGTGACAACTGCTGTCTCCTGACTATCACACCAGAAAACTAAATAGCAGACTTCTTCATATCAGAGCGTGCAAAATCACACCTATTTTAACCATCATACTCTTTCCGTTTTTATTTTACATGTATATAAATATACTTAACTTCCTTTCACTCATGTCAATTCATGTCACTTATTCTAACTCTGAGAGATATATTACGCCGATGAGCTGTCAGCGTAAGTCAAAGTGTGAAGCATGTGCACTGTAGGAAATGAAACTGCGTAAGTGATGCACACAACAACACATATCAGAGCTGCAAAAAAGCGGCAGTAGCTCCATTGTGGCACAAAAACAAGCACAGCTGTTGCCACGGCTCCGACCCAAATATAGGATAATTACTAAAACAAAACAATATGGATGCATTAAATACTGTGTTAACTTATAATATATATGAAAAATACATCCTTTTCTTCAACTTAAACAAACACAGGATGCATTTCCTGCACTAAAGTTTATGTATGTCATTGTGTTTGACCTCAGAAGAGTTATTATGGTTAGTAATCTGCTGACCTCTCATATTAATAACTCAAATCAAATCAAATTTATTTATTTAAAGCCCAAAATCACAAACATCGTTTGCCTCGGACGGCTTTACTGTAGTACTTTAACTGTTGTCCAGACATCAGCAGCCTTCAACATCGTAATGCGATATGAACTCACACACACGCTCCTGCTCTCCTTTTACACACACAAATGCTCACATCACAATGTCAGTTTGATCCTAGTCATGCGTCCTGGCTAATACTGCAAGCCCTGCCTGAGCGGGAAAAGGAGCATTGAATTTAGCGTGTGTGTGTTTGGCGGGGGCACCTTGCCACACACAGTCCTGCTGACCCACCCCTAAACATGCACACACACTGCCGCAAAACACGCACCCACCTCCATATGGTGCAATGAGTTTCTGCCCCAGTTGAGCGAGCTGCTCCTGTGGTGTTGTTGCACTGGGATGGATGTTCGGGTGACAGGGACAATGCCTGCAGTATTGACTTTTCGCACCAGTCCTATTATGTGACCTAATTAGGCCCAAGATCACAATCTGAACCTCTACAGAGCTGCAGGCAACCAGACAACTTGACACGCTGGGGGTCACCCAAGTGTGTAAACACCATCTTAAGTGGCGGGCTGAATGAAAGGATGACGGAGACCTGGATTTCAGAGAAAAGAGAAGTCTGGTTGTTTATGAATTGTGCAATTTGAGACAAAAGAACAGAAAGGACAGAAATGACGGGACTAAAGTGCATTACTGTCCCTGCACTTGTGTCTCGCATTGTCAGTCCTTTCTGGGTTAATCAATAAGCCCACTCCTTTCCACATCCTCCGAATAGTGCCCCCCAGCTGTGCCATATATAAACTTATCAACTTACTAAGATGTACTGATAGTTCATGAACATTTTTGAGTCGTTCTTTTAAAACATATAAAGTTTTATATACATCTCAAGCAGTTGAAACAGGTCAAAAGCTAAAGAACTAGTCTTAGCCGGATGAATGAATCACCAAACAAAACCTGCAAGAATCTAAACTTTAGGAATGGAAACACTGAGACGTCACTGAGCATCAGCCTGAAACGTGCACTTCTCTGTTCAAAAAGTCAAGAAAGGGGAAGGAGAAGTGCTCACTCAGCTTTTTTACTTTTTTTAATGGAAAACAAGACATCATCAAATTTGTCCCCCCTTTTCCTTTGTCCCTGTTTTCCCCGTTGAAAATCACTTCTGCATTTAGACCCGCTAAGGCTGTTGAACTACCCTGCTGGTGACTGTAAGTCAACGGGTGTGAGGTAGCAGCTAATATTCCCTCTACTGGAGTTTTTAATTGATCGGCCCACAGCTTAATTACATTGCTCTGTCGCTGATGGAGAGAGGGGAGTACGAAAGATCTCTGCCAACTTCTAAAATGCCATAAAGTGTATTGTGCTAACCCATTGAGATGTACACATTTGTCAACACTCTCACTTCTGTGAGACTGGGTTCAAACCCGGTCAAGCCCTTTGTTATTCCTCCTTGCAACACATCTTGCAATATCCGGATATTTCAATTTAAAAGATGTATTTTCATGCTCGTTGAGTCTATTCTTTGCAGTTTTTCATCATCAATATCAGTTGCTCCATCTTCATGGCAACCTCTGCATCCCTCCGCCCGCGCAAACAATCGTGCATGTCGGTGTGTGAGTCTGATTGTCCTCTATGGACTAGTGATAATGACTGACACCTCAGTGCTCCTTCCCTCATCACTGACCTGAACTGTGGACCTTACAGCTGTCTATAACCCCACAGCAGGGTGATTACAGAGGGGTAATCAGCTCACTCACTGCTTTTATGACTGACATGGTTTCATAACCTCATGTAGGTAGGTAAAAAGTTACCTGACAGCAGTGAGGAACACCTGAGAGCAGTAAAGGTAAAGTCTATGCCCTTCAAGCCAGCATGAGCCAGCTGATGAATCTGCTTGTCTTGTCCCAAGTAGCTGATGTGTAATAAAGAAACAGATTTCGTTTTAATTACCTCACTGATGGTTTTGTTTACGTTTATATAACTTTACTGAGCGAAATGATCCCTCTACAATCACTCTTATTGCCCTCTAACCCAGCCTGGCAATCACAATTTAATACTGTCAGTCACAAGGATGAGTTTCTGACGCACAGAGTGATGTACGCTAGCTGAGCCTTACTTTGGCGGCAGAGAGTGTCAGGGTCTGCGAGCTAACCTCCATCTTCTTACCCCTTGAAACAATCGGCGGAAACAGAGCGCTGTGAGACGGGGAGGACACGTCAGCCAGGATGTCAGATAGGCAGTGTGGAGGATGATCTCCAAGGACTCAAAACAGTGACTTAGTCATCTGACAGAAACGTACATAGAAAAGGAATTGCTCTAGAGTTGGTTAAGAATAGAATTACTTAGAATTACTACTTTTTTTTTAAAACAACTTGCGCACTTAGGCCTGAAATATGAACATGCACACACAAGACCCAATGACATGCAACTGGGGGAGTGATGGGGCTGCCACGAAACAACACCGCTCAAGCAGCAGGAAGTTTTGTGCCTTACTCAAGTGCGCCTCAGCAGTGCCAAGTGGGTGAACGAGCACCCCTCCAGCTACCAATCCACACTGCATACTGTGGTGTTTGCCGGACTTTAACCACCTTCCTCTTCCCAAACAAGTCCCTACAGACTGAGTTACTGAGGATCCATTTTCATAGTAATTATACTGGATTTTTATGATATTAAACTAAACCCTGTTGGAAAATCTTATTTTTGCTTTATAGAATAATAGTTTGAGAGAAGTTGGGGTTCAGTGTCTTGCTCAGGGACTCTTCAGCAGCCTGGTTTTCGAACCTCAGTTGCTCTGCTCACTAAATCTCAATGTGCCATGCGCAAACACCAAAAATATTTTCACTTTAGCCCCAATACCGCAAGTGCGCACATGCGAACAATTAGCCACAACTAAGCTGGAATAAGCTGTCGCTGCAGGTTGTTTTTCTGGTAATTGCACTGTTGTGAGAAATCGGCAAAGTCACAGAGGAATCAAATGGAGGTAAATAAACACTCACAACGCACACACAGTGACATGAAACACAATCTAAGCCACATTTTTGTCATGCTCCTCTTCTGAATGACACATATTAAAGTCATTATATTGTTTGGTTTCTGAAGTACAATGAGTAATACCTCTTCTGTGAACTCTGACCAGTCAGCAAAACTGTACACACACACACACACACACACACAGAGTCACCAATAACCGGTAGTTACAGTGAATGTGAATTACTGCTTTACACAACAGGTCTGCTGTCCTCTCGTCTGTGCCACCAAAGGTTACTGTCTAGTTTGTGTTATTGCACTATGAATTTTCAGCCTATTGCATAAAGTTTCGCTGAGTCGAGGTCAAAGAGAGGAACCGAAGTGCAAGAATTTGATAAATGGCCGTCACTGATTCATGCCTGAGTTCAGCGAAACGATTAGTTTCAGATGTGTGTGATTTGGTTTCAAATTGACCCTCACTTACTGTACATTACACTGGTGGTTAGCGTAGGATGTGCAGACCACTGAGTGCAGGATGCGTCACTACCAGTTAGCTGTCTTTGTGACCGCCAGCGGGGCCAGAGCTGCTGAGCCACAGATTTGCTGTGATTTAGTCTTCAGCTGTAGTCAAATACCTCTCTGTCTCTCTTTCTTATGCACACACATATGAGGCTGTGCATCAACACTCTCTGTAGCTTTCCTGTCACTCTCCCAAGTTTCTCACAATCGCAACAGACATCCAACAAACAGACCTTGGAGGAGTCACAAACACTGACAATCTGTTCCTGGCTACATCTTTGTTTATAATTCCAAGCTTCTTTTCTCAGTGAATTGCAGGGCTTTATTTTATGTATTAATCTTTTTTTCCTTCTACAGCCCCAAACACTTTACACTCCACTTTCCATTCCCATCCTTGAATCTATCAAAGCTGACCAAACCTTTGACACCAAACAACACTGCAACGGCCCTCGCGCACACTCCAAACAACAGAAGGTGCAGGAAGGCCATTCATGCGGAGGCCAACATCTGCCAGATTGTTTAACAAGACTGGAAGTACCTGTGCCTCCCAGGAGTAAAAACAGATTTAAACAAACAGCGGGAGGTGGACAGACACAATTATTCTTCCGTGTACTGCATGTACTGACCCAGTGGCGGGGGGTGCTCTCTGGGGAGCGAGGCTGGTACCTCTGCAGGGCGACCCCCCCTTCCCCCTCCAGCAGTAAGGTGCAGTCCAGGTCTGGGCAGTAGTGGTGTGGACTCGCAGGCCAAGGCAGCAGGGTGGCCAGAGGGTAATGGGAGATCATGCTGATCGCCTGCATCAGCGGCAGGGGTGACAGGGATGGCAAGGCATACTCCAGTCTGGACTTCAGTGTGGATGGGGACTTCTTCGGTTGAAGCAGTAGAAATCTGGAGCGCTGGTCCTGACGTGTTGGTGATCAAGGTGAGGAGGATTCTGGTTTCTGAATCAACTCCTTTGGGTCTTGATTGCCAGATTTTTTTTGGGTCACCTCCTCCTCCTCTCTCCTCCTCTGTCTGGTTATAGACTGGACTTGTCTTCCGCTCAGAGGTGTGACAAATGATAACTCTCCTCTGAAACTGTCCACCTCAGTCTTCTCCCTTCCTGTTTCTGTCCCCCCCCCTCAACACATACAGTTTCTATCCTCCCCTCTTCTGTTTTTTCTTTCCTCTCTCTGCGTGCATGGAACTTGGCTTGCCAACAACAGCTCTCAGCCACATGAGTGATTAAAGTCTATTGTCTCTCTCTCTCTCTCTCTTTCTTTTCCTCCTTCTCTCTCTCTCTCTCTCTCTCTCACCCCCTACATTCATCACAGCCAGAAGGGGAGGAGTTATCACTTGGTGACCCTGCCCCCCCCCCCCTTTAAAAACAACCCACTGACTAAAGAGAGTTTGACTGAGGAGGAATGTGAAGAAGAGGAAAGAAAGGCAGGAAAGCTTAGATAGAGAGGAGGATGTTATGGAACAGGTTCTAAGAATCACTAACAATAGTATGTATTTTCCATTATGGATGGACTTTTGGCCTCCTTTTTGTCCCGCTGAATGTCACACTCAGTCATTGAATCCATTCTCATTCTCATTCAAATCATCAAAAATTACTGTCATTGTTTTGAGTCATTGCCATTGCTGGATTTTGCCATAATTTGTCCATAAAACCATTTCAGATCCCTTTCTTCTGTCAATATGTGCTACTTTATTTAAGTAGTTTAGGCAGTCCTGCATTTATAAAATGTGACACACTGACTTTTTCTGTGCGTTAAACTTCATGACTTCAGGTGTTAAGTTGTGTGAACAGATTAAAGTTACTGATTCAGCTCTCTGTTAAGCAGTACAGCTTGGTGACATTTGTGACAGCGGGGCAAAGGTCAAACCGTGTGTGTGTGTGTGTGTGTGAGAGAGAGAGAGAGAGAGAGAGAGAGAGAGAGAGAGTATGTGATCGAGTTCAGAGTAGGAATAAGAACCAGTCATGTGTAAAACACAGCCGTTGCTGAGAAGAGGATTATCTGGGACCAGGCAGTGCTCACACACACACACACACACACACACACTCTACACTCGCACAAACACACACACAGTGTAGATGTAGATTCAGCAGTTAATATTGTAAGTATGAAGAAAGTTGTCTCATACAGTTAGAAGCTGTAGTGTCAAGTCAGACTCTGCATCCTGTTTTCTCAGGTAAATAAACAGCCATTTGAAAAACACAAATGTCAGAAACATCCGGTGATGTTGCTCCATCACGGAGGGGCATGGATCAGCACACACATCTATTGAATTAAAGTACAACTTTATGTACTCGTACTCGAGTATTTCCATTTATGCTCCTTTATACTGTTACCCCACTGCAACTGGGAGAGAGAAATACTGAACATCCAATACATAATTAGTTAATATGTAATAGATAATTGGTGGCTATATCACAGAGACAATTCCCTTTTATTGTTATTACAATAGCTGTTCCACGCCTAAATAGATCTGTCCAATCTTTCATAAAATAATCAAAAATTGGAGAAAGAAGCCAAAAGATTCATACAAATGTGTGTCGAAAATCCCTTTTTTTAGTTGCACTGTGCTGATAATATGTCTGTAAAATAAGTCAGGTGGGATTTCCGGTGCAAGGCTTTTGCTTATAATAGAGTATTTTTACATAGAAGTATTGGTACTCTTATTTAATTTAAGGATCTTCCATCACCACTCCAGTACTTCTTCCACCATAGCCAAACACTGGTAGCTCAGCACTGAAGAGAAAACACTGCTGTGGCATCAGGTAGCCTCGTCTGAGTCTTGAGCCGCGTTGTGGACATGATTTGGGCTTTTAGTCTGACTCAGCATGACAAAATTCCTTTGGTGCCTTAACACACAAAAATTCAATGAGACTCCACCTAAAGTATGTTTATATTTAGCACTGACTCATGTGGGAAGCCACGGATTAAAAAAAAAACACAACCCATCAAACATTAAAATGCCTCTCTAATCAGACCAGATAAATCAAGTTCAGCTGAAGTGTCTGATGAAGGAGTCATTGGACATAGAGTCTCAGTGACTGTATGTGCCAGGGTGACTGCTGGGAATGAATGGGAGCGTGATAGGCAGGAAGGGTGAGTAAACACGCTGCCTGGCCTTCTTGCTGTCTGGATGGACTTCCAGTGAACCGGCCTCCGCTTTCTGCCTTCCTCTCCCCCTCCTTCCTCCATTTCCTCTCTCTGTTGTTGAGTGCTGCGCTCATTTTCTAAAACAGCCCCAATCACTCCACTTCACTTCACTTTAGGCCAGTCTGGTGGTCTTCTCTGGCCTGGACGCCTGACGTGTTGTCAAAGCAGAGGACTGACATAGAAACTGCCAGAAGTTGTCAACGTTATTACTTTATTTTCCTTAGTTTTTTTATTTTGTCTGAACTACACACATTCACACAGATATTTTACACACACACACATATATATAGTATCTACATATATATATTTGCTTCTGTAGTTAAAGTTATATATAGTTCCCTTCACTTTTTTTCACTTTTCTTCTCTGCCTCCATCTGAGTGTGCTGACACAGTCGCAGTGTGGTCAGAACCAGTTTACACAGCTGGGAGGCCAAATCTCTCTTACACTCTGACAACACACACACACACACACACACACACACACACAGAAACTTTTAGACACACTACACGCTTAAGATCCCCTCAGCCTGGGTCAATACAAACAAAACCTCATTATCCTGCTCTCATTTTCTCCCTCACACAAGCCCAAACGGTGACACACAAAAGGAGAAATCTCTATGAACACAATAGTAAACACTGTATAACTAATCTTGTGCTGGTACATGAAAAAAACACAGTATGGGAAGACATAATCAGATCCTTTTAAAGTACAATTTTAACCAATTTATACTTTAAAGAATATTATTGCAACTTTCTACATCTAATGTTCTACATTTAACCTCACAATATCTATTTGACACTTACACCACCTTTAAGTATATTCTGAATGTTTTTCTTTTTACTTACAGTGTATGCTACACTGTGGTATTTCTACTTTTACTTAAGGATCTGTGTACTTCTTCTGCCACTGCTGATGCATTATTGTCTGAGAGCCATTTCAGTATTGTAGCTAGTTGAGATGAAGGAAATTCTACCGTTCAATTTATAAAAATACATCATATTTTAGAAGTTGATCATGTGTTTTGTATGAAAATTTTTATCTGAAAGATCTGAAAAAACTTTCCATAAATAATTGTCAGATAATTGAAATGGAGTAAAAAGTATAATATTTGCCTCTGAAATGGAGTACAAACACATATTATAAAATGGAAATAATGCAAAAAAGTACATGTAAAAGACTACTCAGTACAGTACAAGAGTAAATGTATTTAAATGTAAATAGAACAAGACAGATGATAAATCGTGTCTCAGATTATACAAATAAGTGTATTTTCTCATAAATGCAGCTTTTCCTGTTAGATGATGACACATCGTACATCCAGCAGTCGAGTTTCACTGTCAGTTCATATTTTCACAACTCCACACTGCTCTCTGCTGGTGAACACTGGCACACAAAACACTCACCATGAACTCAAAATTTTGTTTGTTCATTTTTTTTCATCTTGCTTAATCCTTGTCAGGGATTACTTTAAAGGATTAGCATAAAGTAAATGCAAATCACATCAGATTAATAGATTTTATATATATATATATATAAAGATACATTTCCTTTCTTTCTATTGGCTTTCAGTATAGCTTCTGTAGTACAGCTGGGGCCTTTTCTGCACTGACAGTACAGCACTCCCTATTCTCGTGCAGACATACACACACACACTTATTCACTCACTGAGTAGTTTCAGGGGCCCTTGCTGACACTGAACAGTTACTCATTATCTACGTGAGAAAGAGAACAGAAAGAGACAGCAGACACTCTCGCTGGATGAGTGAAGGAGAAAAAAAGGGAAAACATAAAGGAGAAGGAGGAGGAAGTGGTACAATGTTTTCTTTTTTTATTTCCTTCTCTTTTTATTTAGGTTCCTGAGTCTTTTCAAACACGTGCATGTGTGTGTGTGCATGCATGTGTGCGTGCATGTGTGGATTGCGTACGTACGTAAATGTGCGTATGTGTGAAGCCACTCTCCGGAGAAGGGAAGTGCGACCTTACAACAGCAGTGTTAGTCACCAGCCTCTTCCCTGCTCAGCACAGCATCACTGACTCATTTCACCTACTTATGCAACAGTATCTCTTACATAAAGAATCATCACGTATTGCTATCCTTTCCAGTAACATAAAAAATCGCCCGCTGTTCCATTTGGTGACTCAGAAGCATGAATTTACATGGAAGATTCTTTGCATACCGCACTAATGGGATAGAGATATTCAAAATGAACTGATAAAACATCATATCTCACAACTACAAAGAGCCTTCTCACATGAGTAATAATCTCATCATCATAATCATTTGCATTGTACCATCGTAGATGTCAGTCAGCTGGTAAATGCATGCTTTAACACAATGGTTCCCAACCTGAGAAATTGTGGGGGTCCCACAATGTTGCAAGATGATTAACATGAAAGTGAGGCAGAAATTTTTATCCTACATAAATGTTCCTCCATTCTTGCCTAATTTGTGTTACGTTCAGGCCTCTAGAAATAATTAAAAGGGGCGCTGAACTTGTCACAACCCACAGGTATATGCATCCAGTGACAATGAGTCTCAAATAGATGCTGCTGTGGTCACAAGCCAAAAGCTTTCAGGCCCATTATTCTACCAGATCAATCTGTGATGTGAGAGCAGTGGAGCGGTTCAGGCTCTGTCAATCAAACTCTGCCACTTACTGGTTTTGCGCTGAATTATCTGATCCATCAGATGGTTTGGCCTGATCAGTAATTTCAGCGCTACAAAATACAGGCTGTATTTGGATGTTTTAACTAAAGACTGTGACCCCATTAAAGGGTTTTTGTGGGGTTTTACCTACTCCAAATAGAAAGACTGCAGAGGGCGTTAAATGTTTAAAGCTCTCTGAGGCAAATGTGATTTGTGATTTTTTGGGCTGTATAAATAAAACTGACATGGCCTGACCCCATATCATTTAAACGGGATCACACATTTTGAAGGTGATTCCAAGTCGTGGTTGTCTGGAGAACCACCTGTCAATTTTGTTGAACCCATCTGCCTTTTTTCAATAGATTACCTTTTTTTGTCACATAAGTTGAAGGTTTAACAGGTGTTGGAGCAGTCTGTAACAGGGTAGACTTGTACCATGAACAAACAGAGGCCCTTGGGCTGTTTTCTCCTCTCTTTCTGCTAGTGGTAAAATTGTTATTTAAAAAGACAAAAAGTTTCTTGTCTTTTTAAATAACTGAGTAATCAGAACACAACACCTAGATACCCCGAGATATTTTCTTTTGATTGAATGAAACAGTAAACAAAACTTTTAAACTTTTTTCTGTTATGACAATTGTACTGCAGTGGGTGTTAGATATCAGTGAGTCATCTGGGGTTTCTCTGGATACAAACAGATACATTAAATGACCAAAGGCCCAAAGTTATGATACTAGTGCTTGATAATGAGCTTGCGTTTTGATGTGTAGTCTGCACTGTATTAAGATGCCTTTTGATATATTAAATGCAGACGTGATGTGCGGTGAGATGAGTCCCATAACTCAAGCAAAGTTCAATTCTATATCTAAACCACAACAGCATGCTTCACACATGTGTATGTGTGTGTGAATGTGAGTGTGTGTGTGTAGTGAGAATTGTGGTGTGTGCTGCTGAGATGGAGGCCAGTTGAGCAATCGGAGAGCGAGGGAATAGACTTGATCCAATGAATATTTCAGATGCTGTCCCAGTAAACTACAGCTGTGTGTGTGCTCTGTTGCGTCTATCCTCCTATCTCACAGCACACTTACAGTACAGACACACACACACACACACTGCCATAAAAGCATGCAGACATGAGTACCTACACATACACAGACACATAGCATGAATAACATGAATGCAGGTCAAGTATTGAGACAGACAGTCAGTGTTGCTCTCCAGCTCCCAAGCATAGTTTATTATTAATGAAGTGTAAGATACTGTAGCTCAATATTTCATCACTCATAGTTGTGTTGCAAAGCTAAAGTAGATTTCTGAAATATATTATACTACTATATTTTTTGCATGTTTGAAGACTGAGAACAATGATTCTGTATCAGTAATATTTCTCTTACCTGTGTGTAGGATCCCTCTATGACACACAGGCACTGCTCTACAGTGCAGCAGAAAAAAAGGAAATAGAGGAAGAGGAGGAGAATGAAAGAGGGATTCTTCCTCCTTTTGTCCTGGCTGTGTGTGTGTGCGTGTCTCAGTGTGAGTGTGACTGTGTGTGGGCAGGCAGGTGCGTGGATGTGTATATGTGTGTGGGCAGGCAGGTGCGTGGGTGTGTATATGTGTGTGGGCATGTATTATTAATGTTATGGCGACAAAGATCTGTTTACACAGTCACATTGTGGAGAAATGGAAATATTTTATTACCCAAAATTCATTTTTTATCAACACAATATACTCTATTGTGTATTATATAATGTGAGCTGTATTATTAACAGGCCTCATGAAGCAAAACATGTACAATCCCCTATTGTTATTCAACACATGAACAGCAGATGGCAGCATGATCCCTCTCTTGGAATTGCAGCATCTAAAAGGGACATTGCCTGAGAAAATAAACTGTAAATGAAGCATCCTATAGAAAAAAAACATTTCTAATGTAAGTAAGGTCTGATCAGTGTTGTATGACACAGGATTGGCAACAGAACAATGTTTTTATATGACCAAAGGAGGATACTTGATAGCAAAGGAATAAGAACAGGTTTTGTCTCGCATCTAAACCCAGTTAATATTTAAACAGATTTCCTTTGTGCCCAATAATCCTCCATCTCATCCACTACCTCAGCACTTCACCTATAACCACGACCTCCCCCTGCACCCCATCTCTCACTCCCCCCCTCCTCTCTCTCAGATCACACAGCAGACAGGAACTATAAAACAGTGAGCAGAGTTTCACTCAGCCAGTAAACAGTGGGAGCCAGCACACCTACTGAGTGTCCTCTACATGATGAAGGCTTAAACCATGAATTTATTGGGAGGTTGCAGCTCCTTTCATGTTTTACCACCTTTCTGTGAAATGTCACAGGGCTTATTTTCAGAGGGAGGCAAAGTCAGATATCCGAGACATCAGGAGGCCGTGTGAACAGTTGCAGCAAGTTTATGCTTGCTAATCAGTCCATTAAACAATAATATACATTACTTAATGAAAGATCTGCTCTAGTCACATGGAGATAAAGAATTTTTTTGCTGCTGTTTTACCATGATTTGGAATCTGGCCTGAGATCTCTGCCTTTCATTTGCTTCTGTCTACAAACTCTCTGCAATGCCAGTAATCCAATACTAATCCAAATTACTGTAAGAAGATAGGTAACATCTATGTCACTTTACGCTGCAAAGTCAGTGAAAACACGGAAACAGAGAAGTTGTTTTATTGGTTCAGCCCACCACCACAACTGAACGAAGAACAGCCTTTGTTGAGGAAATAAAAAAAAAATCAAATAATCCATTTTTACCCCAAATATTTCACACACATAAATTCTGAAAGCTGGACAGTCTGAAGTGGACAGATCATACATCCTACAGGCTACATGTAATGTACGAGTGACGTGCTATAATGCTAACTAGCAGGACCAGCCCGCTGTGCAAGTGAGATATCTGCAATGACAGAAACACTGAGCCTCATAACATCCATTACTGCCCTGCCGCTTGGCAAAGAAGGGCTGTACTCTGTATGTGTGTGTGTGTGTGTGTGTGTGTCTGTGTGTGTGTGTGTGTTTCTGACATCATCTGAAGCAGTGACACTCTTGGGTTCGGTATGTCAGCCTCCCTCCTCCCACACGTTCAGTTCTGAAAACACATGCACATGTCGATGTGCACCCCGCACACACACAGCGCAGTTTCACACACACACACACACAACTTAAGAGTTGTTTTCATACAGCTTTAAGATTACTTTATTTCTTGGCTGTCTGTTAAAAGAAAAAAAACACATCTGTTCTTTTTAAATAACAATAATCTTCTTAAACAAAATAAAAAATGATTTGTGAGGATGCTGGGTCTTTTTTTGCTTTCACGTCCTGAAAATATTGTTAGCTGTCTTCCATGTGTTGCTGAAGTTTCTCAGGCCGTAACTGTCTCCACATGTCCAGTGAGGAGGCATATGGGGAATAAATAAAAGCTTTTGTCAAAGGCAGACTGGCACTCGTCCCAGATTCTGCTCTTCTTCCTCTCCACAGTGTCCCATCATCAGGTGGCAGAGTAGACTGATATCTTAACTCAGCTTTTATCCTTTTGAACACCAGTGTGTGTACGTGTGTGTGAATTAATGCACAGTATGTCAGCTTGTAGTTCAAGTGTCTTTTCAAGTGTGTGTACACATGACATTCACTGTGTGTACATTTCATAGTAAACATGAGTCTCTCTCTTTCTCTCTCTCTCAGAGTCTCTGGTCTCTGTATCAGAGTTCGTCCCGCGAGGCTCGTGCTGCGGGAGGCGGTGAGTCTCCGCTGACGCTGTTCTGTGCCACAGGGCGGATTCTGCCCTGTTGGGCCGTCTTGCGGGCATGCTGCCGGTCCCAGTCTGTGGCCACTGCTTCGTCGTCCCAGATGGTGGAGGTCTCCGTGTCGCTGATGTAGCCCGGCTCTCCGGTGTAGTGGGTGGGATAGATGAGCAGCGGCTCCACGGAGAAGGCTTTCAGGTCTCGCGGCTCAAAGTGAGACATGTACTCAGTGCTGAGGAGGATGAGGGACAGATGGGGAGAGGGAAAGAGAAACAAAGAATTAAAAGAGATGTTATGGACAATGGAAGCAATTTGATGGTGATTATAGCAGAGAGTAATGATCATCATTCAGCCATAAAAGATTTGCAAAATAGCTATAACAATTTCCCAGAACCCAAGGTGATGTCTTCCGCTGTCCAAAATGGCATGAAAACCAAGACATTAAACTTACAATAATAAAAAACAGAGAAAAAGAGGCAAATGCTCTCATTTGAGAAACTGAAAACAACAAATGTTTTCTGCTTGATAAATTACACACATTCTGAGAAAATGGACCATTAATTGCAAACCCAGTTAATGTCCCGTTAATAATCATATATAAACATTCAATTTTAGTTTAATCAACCACGCTAAAAATATAGCACGTAAGGAGAAGTTGAGGAGTCAAAGGAGTGAGGGTGTCAGGTTTTGATGGTACTGTGCACCTGCATGAATATGATTGGATGTTACTCATCAGCTGTGAATGAGCCTGTGATTTTGACGCATGAAAGAAACAGCTGTTGCCAATTAGCTAAATAAGCGAGTGCATCTTCAGTCTTCTGCCATTATCTAGGCGTGACTGGTGTCACCTGGCTGCAGACCAATGCTCCAATCAATTATCAATATACTGTCAGTTACTTTTCTGTCAACCAACTCATCAATTAATCAACCAATTGTTTCAGTTGTGTGAGGGATTCATAGGTAATCAATCTCCCAAAAGGAAACTTCACACAGGTTGCCTCATTTTTTGCCTCTTTTACCCATACAGAGTCACTCTTTATCCAGCACAGTTACTAATTTATCCTGTCTATTACTGCTTTATACCAAAGGTCACCAAAATGAAGAGGAAGTAAAGCCAAACAAGGACAGAGTGCTCACTCGTTGCTGACTGTTTCGCATTTTGCTAAACTTCTGACACATGTCTATTACTGCTTTATACCAAAGGTCACCAAAATGAAGAGGAAGTAAAGCCAAACAAGGACAGAGTGCTCACTCGTTGCTGACTGTTTCGCATTTTGCTAAACTTCTGACGCATCATATCCTGTTAACTATAAGTTCTTGTGTCCAAACTGAATGTACCGGAACTTAATTTCTCCCCAGACAGCAAATTTACAGGACATCAAATAGGGGAACAGGGTACTCTTCTCAACTGTAAAACAGTTTAGTCCTAATAGGCATGTTTATGAGTATTTTAAAAGCTGACATGTCTTAAACAACAGTGGTGTAAGAACTGAGTCTTTAGTTAGGTGGAGCTGGTGAAACTCATTTACCTCTCACTATGCTTCTTATTTTATACCTTGATCATGTGTTTTAATGGGAAAACATCAAAACTTGAGAAGTATCTAGTGTCTATAGCTGTCAGATAAATTAATGAAATAAACTGCTGTAGAAATAGGAATAGCTTCAGCACTCATTGTCATATATCACAGTAAATTAAAGATCTTTGGATTTTGGATTGTTTGTCAAACTAATAAAGACTAAATGGGAAAATAATTGGCAGATTAATTGATAATGAAAAAAAGTTAGTTGGAGGATTAGAAGTATAAAGTACCAAAAAATGAAAATACATGTATTCAAGTAAAGTACAAGCTTCAAAATTGCACTTAAATAAAGTAGTTAAGTAAATATACTCAGTTCCATTACATCCAAGTATATTTACACCAGATATGGTAAAGAACAAACAGGACATTTAATTCCTGCAGCATCTTCATCACATCATATTGTGCTACACTATAAACGGCACAAAACTCTACTATCAGCCTGTAATCGTCGGCCTGCGGCAGGCCCAGAGAGGCTGTTGGGTGTGACACGTCAGCCAGGCAGGCGGAGTCACGCTCATGCAGACAGAAGTCACCAAAGAGGTCAACTCTCAAAATTACAAAGAAATTCTTATTACAATTTAATTGTAATATACAGCCCCTTTAAACTGAGCACATAATCCCCTGCCCCTTCATTTATGTAATATACACATTTTAGATATTTTCTCTGCCAGGTTTACACATCTCTGTCCGTATTTCTCATTTCTTTCACTTTAGAACAAACTTACCTTCTCTCACTGTTGAATAAACACACAGTGTATTCACTTGTAATCTATACACTGCACACTGGACACACATCTCCATGTATTTATATAGTAACACACACACTCACGCACACACCGTGTCCATCTCTACCCCACCCCCATGCCCAGACTTCTATCAATGGGAATCCTGTCCCCTTCTCCAACCGGCAGGAAGAGCCATGTTGGCCCACATTCCTCAAAGAGAGAGAGAAGGAAGGGGGAGGAGAAGTGGGTGACACAGGGAGGGAGTAGGTGGGCAAAAAAAAAAACAAACCTGAAGGTCTATGGAGGAAAGTGAGGCAATGCAGAAGAAGTACAAGAAAAGAAAGAAAAAGAAACAAAGACTGAGAGGAGAGCCAGGAGAGGTGCATTGCTGACTTACAAGATAAAAAGGTAGAAAATAGGAAGGAGATTGTATGTAGGTGGAGGAGGAGGTGGAGCAAGAGGTGGAGGTGGAGGAGAGCAGGGCACAGCAGGAATCCCCCCTCAAAGGAAAGAAAGAGAAAAGCAGGCATTGTGTGTCCAGTGCAAGGCACAGTACCCACTGAACCCCAAGAACAATCCTTGCCCTGTGTGCGAGGGAGCACAGAAGAAGAAGGAGAAGAAGAAGAAGAAGAAGGGGGTGGCACTGGAAAGAAAAAGAACGAGGGACATAATCAGGGGGAAGGAGAGAGGGAAAAACGGGTAGATGTAGAAAAATATAGGGATAATAACTTGTGGTTTACCACCAGAGAACAAACTAGAAAACTGTACACTGTCCCACAGTCCAAGCGGGACATAAACGTGGATGTTTGTGCCTATGAATAGATAATTACTGTACAGTAGATCCTCTGCTACAGTTTATTGCCCTCGAGTCCATTTTTGTGCATGCACACAATTCATGCATGCTTAAATTTGACCGACTGTGTGCTTAAAATGTAGCAGGTATATCCTGAATGTGGATTACCTGATATATTCTTATGCAAGAATGCACCTGCGATCATCTAGTTATGGTCCTTGGTAAATATTTGTCTGTTCGTTCATAATCCAGACAATCTAAAAAGGGTCTTTCTGTGTGTGTTTGCAGTTATACAGAAGTACCTCTTTCTCTGCTTTGTGGTTTTACATGCCTTAAATAAAACATGCCTCTGTATGGCATGTGCATGTTACTCCTTTTACGTTAAGCATATTGCGTTCATGCAGCACTGTAATTTTAAATCAAAGAAAACTCAAGTACAGACTGACTTTGGGTGCTTGTTGAACATGACAGGCAGGAATTCGTCCACAGGCAGCATCCTTGTGAAAGGTTCGGCAGCCAGTAGCTTCCTGGCTCCTTGCTGGGACAGCGCATAGCCGAGTGTCCAGTAGGAGTAGTCGGCCTCCACCAGGTTGTTTATGCCGTCTATGGACTGCTCAGGCTGCTGCACCTGCATGCGTTTACGCCCCACGTAGCTGGAGCAGAGACAGAAAGAGCATGTTGACGAGGCCTCGGACAAATGGGTGCAAACGTTTATTTTGCACACATTTCATTCAAAGAGAAAATCTCTGTGTGTGTTGTGTGGGTGTGTGTGTGTGTGTGTGTGTGTGTGTGTGGATGGGTGGGTGTTCTTACATCAGATCCCAGTCCAGCTGGGCTTTGTCTGTGTCGTCCATTATGGCCTGGAGTCGTCGTTTAAACCTGGGCTCAAACCTTACGTCATCCTCCAAAACAAGAACCCTCTGGAGGCCCTGCTCCAACACCTGATGGTAAGAAAAACACACCCTCGAATTAAAATCAAAGTAGAACAGCTGTGAGTTTTGCTAGCTGCCCAGATTGTTTTTTCTCTTTTCACATGATTTCTGGTGATGAATGTCCTTACTTATTCTTCAGTAATATGTCTCTTGCAACGTAAACTAGAGGTAAACAGACAGGCTGAATCTCTTGAACCCAAAAGTATTTTATAAAGGTCCTGAAAACCCATTTATGTGCTTCACCTTCGTAAAATAAGTGGTATTTTCTGCCAAGGTTAGAACAATCTGGTTATTCCTTTTCTTTTAACATCCAGTTCCAGATGGTTCCAACTTATCAGTTTGATAATGAAGGTTATTGCACCCATTATCTGGAGCACAGAATGACTACTAAACAAGTTCATTTTTACTTTGTTAGTCTCTTCAGCAACTGAGAACTAGGTGGAGAAACATTGTATTAACACATTTTAAATCACCAGACACAGACAACTTTTGCTATGATACCATATTGTTATAAACCCAAATACAAACACATAGTAACATGACCAGCTCATTCTGACAATCTGTGGGAGAACTGATCTAATTAGTAAAAAGAGGTCGATGTTTGTCAGACTGCTGTAAAAATGTTCTTTTTCTTTAAGCCTTGTCAGTCCTTCACACTGTACACTACAGTAGAAAACGGGGATATAAAAAGGTGGAGAAGTTGAAATCTTTTGCTCTAACACGATCTTCAACCATCACTGTTACACTACACAAACTTCTTCTTCTTCTTCTTTCCTATATTTGTGCATTACAGTGCATCTTCCCTGCCCTCACCTGCATCCATATAGAGTGATGGCTGAGGAAGCACCCAATCTCCCCTCTGGTCAGGACTCGACCAGAGTAAGGGTCCTTGTAGCCCGGCATCATCTCTATTCCCAACGCCTGCAGCTGGGACGTATTGAGAGCTCTGAGAGAGAGAGGGAGAAAGGGTGTAGTGGTGGGAAAATAAGTGTATTTCCTTTAACTACACTTGTCATTATGCAGTCTGTTGTCAGTGAAAACTGCAAAACACAGCAAAGTCAGACTCGGCGAGCTGCGACAAGTAATACGTTTTGCCAGACAAACAAAGGCTGGGAGAAGGATTAGGACATTCTGAGCTGTGGATTAAAGTAAGCGCCAAGGAGGGAAAGCAAGTCAAACATATTGCTACAAGCGCCAAATCACTGTTTAGACAGGATGTTTGGATGGAGACGTCAGAAAAAGTAGCGACAGACGGGAGACAGATGACAATGCATTGTCATTACGTTAGCTGAGGTTCAGGGAGGAGAGTTAGAGCACATCAGATGTCTTCAGTAGAAAATTCTTTTGTTGTGGTGCAGATTAAACTTCGCTTCAAAAACACTTTGTCACAGAGAGGAAATTCAGATTGTTTTCAGGATTAAATCACCGGGTGCTTGCAGGGCCGTGTGTTTGTGACCTACTTGCCGTCCACTGCGTCTGTCAGCGTGGCGTGTAGACCCAGCGAGGCCATTGTTTTCAACATCCTGGTTCTCCTGTCCAGTCGACGCTTGAGGTTGATCAGGAAAATCTAAACGAAAAAATGGATATTCATTTGAAAAAAAACCTATTCATGTGATCTTTCTGGAAGTATTCCTGATGTTTTTCTGGCATGTTTTTTTCTCAGTGTCACTGTCCATCTTTGTACAACAAGAGATGCACAATGCAAAAAAACAGAGGAAGGATAAAGTTCAGTGACGTACGAGGTGAAGGCAAGGGCAGCAGAAGAAGAAGAAGAAAAAGGAGACACAAGGAAAGGAGAGAAACTGCTACAAAAACAGGAAGTGTGCGCTGCTGATAAACAATAAATATACAGAGAGGCAGATGTTGAGGAGCTCCTGTTCCTCCAGGCAGATCCAGCACACTCAGAACTCACTTTGTCAAAGCCTATCGTGTCCTGCGGTGATGGCGGTGAGTACAGGTGCTCGGAGGGCTCAATGTTGTGGTCAACTGTTGACAGAGAGAGGCGGGGGGTGAGAGGTTAAGACAGCAAAAACAGGATTAGAATAGATTAGAATAACTGAACTTCCTCTTGTTTATTTAATTTGGTTTATTTAAAATCTGAGCAGAGAGAAGGAGTTACAGAGGCCAATTAGGGAAGAAAGTGAGAAGGAGGTGGGGGTTGAAAAAACAGAGAGAGGGAGGAGACCGTACGGGGGGGGGGTAATGCAATCACAAAGGGTCAGGGAGGTCAAGAAGTAGAAGAAACAAACCTGAGAGGTGAAGTAATCAAGGAGTGACAGACAGTAAAGTCACCAACAGCTGGAAAATTGTGTGTGTGTGTACTCACTCAAAGCCTCCGTGATGGTGTGTATGAAACTCTCACTTTCATCCTCCACATTCTGCTGTGCTTTTAGAGGGACGGGCAGGAAACCGTAGTGTTCTCTGTTGCACACATACATCTGCACACCTGTAACACACATAACACACACACATATGGTTCTGTAAATGCAACCTCTTGACCCAAACATTTCAAATAAACACATGCATTAGACCACCCCGGGTCCTCATTCCACATCCCACATGCACACTAGAGATTGCATGTTACACAGGTAAAAACTCCCACAACAAACAACGAATAATAAACGAACAGGGTATTTGGTAGGGACATGTGATGCACAGCAGGCAATGCGAGAGAATCTTTAGTCCATCCTACATTTTTCTTGAGATAAATACTAAACACTGCATTGGATTACACTTCAGTTTTGCTTGAATTAGCATATCATGAGTTCATCTTTGCCGACGTACCTCTGGCTAAAAAGCTGCCACTGTGGCTATTTACAGGAATGAGTGTGTGTGTAGCAGTAGTAGCAAGAATTCATAAAGTCAGTGTTGTGAATTAGTTAAAAATCATCTAACGCATTATCACATTTGTTAATATTAGCAACCACCAGCTAGTGGTCATACCAGACCAACCAGGGCTGTGGCACGAAACTCCTGAATGTGTTAAACTAAAAGTGTGTGTTACTTCTTCTTCTTCTTCTTCTACTTTAACATTTCATTTGTGAGGAGAAGAATGTATTATAATATTTTCACTTTAATGCTGCATCATTCCTTTTATTTTTGAACGCTTTTGTAAGCATTGAAGCTAAATTGCACAATGGAAGAAACCGGGGTGTTTGTGTGAATGGTTTTATGTGTTTACTTTTCAGCTGGCATGCAAATACCACACACTCTTGATGTCTATGAAATGGAAAGCTTAATGGGTCTGTTTGTTTCCTACGGATCATTACTCACGTCATACACACAAATCAACAAACACTGGTATTGCTGCACACATGGATCCACTGTTCTCTGCCTGTACTCATCTGCCTTAATCTGACACGTGTATAAAACCAATAAAAAAAAGCCTGCAGTGTTACACAGCGGTACGCACATGTGGATTAAAAAGCAGTTTGCAATCGACTACTAATGAATTTATGAAGAGCCTGACAGCCCTCAGAGCACCAAAGTGAAGCTTTCATGTGGCCTTTGCAGCCCTGCACCGAATGTAGTAGTTTGTTGTGAGCTGACCCGCTTGACGTGCCGAGAAAGCAAACACCATGATGTCATCAAATGCCCAGCTGTAGTCCGGGTGAGGAGGGTAGAAGGCCAGGTCCTTGCTGGACTCACGACGCAGATCTACTAAGAAGGTGCTGTGCACCATGGGAACAGGAAAGCAGCCGAGCCGCTTCCACTCCCTGATCGGCTGGTAGTCCGGGGTTCGCTTATAGTAGCCCTGCCAGAGAGGAGAGGGATGATGAAAACCAGGTTCAGGTAAGAAAATCTAGTTGAGTGGATCGACAGATCTATAAACAGAAGTCCAAACGGTACCTGTGGGGTGATGCCACACCAGAAGTTGGAGTACAGCGAGCGAGACTCTAACATGGGAGCCACCAGGGTTAAGTTCTCAGCCATCAGCAGGTTGAGCACACGGGGATTGGTCAACAGGTTGTCACTGTCTACAAACTACAGAGGGGACAGGCTGAGCGTCATTCTTCACAATCACTGTCATCAGCTGTGTGGCTATCAGCTGACTATAAACATCCAATCATACCGATGCAGCGTGGCCATTATATCTGGACACTATTACCACAATCTGTTCATTGTTGTATGTTCTTGCCAACATAGTTTGCTCCCCAATTTTCTGCTTTTGTGCTACCTGTTTGGTGCTGATAATTTCGACTAAAATTTATTGTTCATACATGTTTATCAAGTCTTTGTCTAAGTATTTTCTGCCAAATCAAACTGGATAGCCATTCCCTATAGATGGTCAATTGGTTGACACAAGTGACTGAATTATTGCACCATTTATCAAAAGATAAAATAGCATCTAAATCTTACTAGTATGAAGTCAGCCCATCGCTCCCTAGCAGCCTTCAGCGCCGCCTGTCTCAGCTTCATCACATGGTTGAACCTTGAGGGAGGCCAGTGCTTCGGACCCCACTCATCTGTGTAGGACCTGATGCAGAGATGAAAAGCACTTCACTGGTCTTCACTTTTCATACTAGAACACACTACACGTGAGAATCAAATCAGGAAGGCTGAACCACTTTGAATAGCTAATAAATGTGTGGAAACAGTGACTCACTTTGGCTCCTCCATGGGTCTCCACTCCACATAATGGTAGACACGCTGGGCTCTCTTCAGCCATTCCCTCAACATGGCCGTGGTGTTGTCTATATTATGGTCTGTTGCTGCCCTGAAACACCAACACAGACAGCACACGATGTCATTCAGCTGAAGCAAACTCTTGACCATCCACTGTATGAGAGAGCAGCCACAGACGCCCGCTGCCCGTTGTAGTGCATCTGCTAAACACTTGAGACGTAAACAGCTGTGCCTGTGTAGAAACAAGCCTCTCGGCATGTCAGGACTATTTTTAGGTGATGGGATCCTCTGGGAAAATAAGAGGATGTGAAGCCTAGGCCAACACAATGCAGAAAGCTGCTAACTGTCATCAGCTTGAGGTAACAGGGAAGAGGTTGTGACACTTGACATTCAGACAGCATGCTATGGAAGAAGACGCTCGGACTTCCAGATCAGTCTAATTGCCCTGTGATGCTGCAACAGGCAGACTGAGCCTCCTCACTGCCTAATTACCTCCACTGCTGGAGCACAGACAAAGTCTGAGGAGTCACAGTGCAGACAGACATTACTCAGAGGCATTCTGGGTAATACTAAGCACATGCCAACAGAAACTAGCACGTCTAAAGAAGGTCTGCCACTTCTCAAAGTTTCTGTGGGTGGTGGACATCCATCACTAAGGTATATTTTACTTGATCTGAATGTGAATATTGATGCACTATGTGTCAACAACTTGAAATATTGCATAGACAGACAGATAGACACCAGTACACATACACACACACACGCACACACACACACACACACTCATACCTGTAAACACATGATGTAAGTGTAAAAGTTAGCACAGATGCAGCTGCTTATTTGTCACTCCTGTGGTTTGCACTCTTCACAGAGATTTCCACCTCAGCTCCAAGAGCTGACTCAGAGAAGACACTGTGCTACTGTTTGTGTGGGTGAGAGTGTGTGTATATATAAATTTATGCAAGAGAAATTAAAACAAAAAAAAAACCTGTATCACTGCACAGTTCGCTATCACTTGTACACTTGAGTTTCAGAAAAATAAATATCACCTGTCTTTGCATTTAAATTGCCTTTTAAAGGGGAAGGGTCAACAGAATTTGAGGCTGAGGCCTGTACTCGAATGTGGGCATACAAATACATACACACACACACATACACACTTAGTGAGATGGAGTTTTCCACTGCTTGCTGTAATATTCCTCGCTGTACTGTATCCAAAATGACACCCAATTTTAGACTGGCTGACTGGCTGGACAGAGATAGAAACACACACACATACACACACACACACTTCTTGTGCTGCCTCTCCTTACTGTGTAAGTACCTATAGTTTCAACACAGAAGATAACAGTGTTGACACACTTCTTCACCTGAATTTAGCACAAACAGCAATACAGAAACACCTGTTTTCACACAGACATGCACACAGATGCTTATATCGTTACACAAGCACATGCAGAGATCACACCTCAACATGCACAGTCCTGCATGGCACTCATAGCTTAGTCGGAAAGAGGCAGATCATTCATGTGTTTGAAATTTTAATCATTTTCAGTCCAATTAATTAATAGCTCGTCGGACAGAACCAGCAGCTGGAGAGGAGCCGAAACACTCAGGAGAGGGGAGAGAGCGTTCAATAATTCCAATAGTATGTGTTTGCGGGTGTGCTTACACTTGCAGATGTGTGGAAAAACATGTGTCTAGGGAATGTTGGTTTTACAGCAGTGTGACCGGTGATTTATCTGTTGCACAAGCAGTGGTTTACAATTTTACGTCAATCTGTTGAGTGTCTGTAAACGGTTGTTAGTATGTGTGTATAAAGTAAAAAAAAACATGTGTGCATGCACATGACTGTGTTTATTTGTGTATAACTGCCCATGACAGTAAGAAAGGAAGAAGTCAGCCCATGCTGCTTTTTATTGTAGGCTAGAAACACGCTGAAACACCTGATTCGCTGGTAATTAGTAGAAGTGCACACACATTCACACGCTTTGTCAACGACTTAACTGCACATCGCTGGAGGGAATAAATGTGTGCCTACATGCCATCTACCAATGACAGACTCAGCTCCAGGCAGGAATTTACCAATACATGGTATGTGGGAACATACATATATGTGTATGTGTACGGGTACAGAAAGAGCATCACTTTATTTTACTGCTAAATATAAACTGAAAAAGGGCAGAACTGTTCTGAAACATTCTCAGCGATAAAGAATTCAAATCTTGGTTAATTCCTCACAGAGCTCATTAAAACCCCACAGAACTCATAAATGATTGGACTAACTGTGTTTTACAGATATCACATTAAAATGCTAATGATGTTTTTTTTTTCTTTGGCTCTCAAAATCAGAATAAATAAAAACCTCAATATAGTCTCTTTTTTTTTTTTTTGCATTTTTACAGGCTCTTCTTGGCAGGACATGTGCTTCCTATGTCCATGTGATCAGTCAGTAAAGGTTATCTACAAAAGAATTGAAATCTCTGTGTCTCTAGGAATGGTTAAAAAAGAGAATCGCAAGGACAAGTGCTTTTGGCTTTTGGAGCTAAAACATGAATACTTCTACACACGTATCACAACTGCAGGATGATAACAGTATTGAGGATGATATACAACTTCTCCGGAGTAAGGGTTGTTTATTGGTCCTTATTTTTCCATATCTTAAAAGCCCATCCCTCCCTCTGCCCAGCTCCTCTGAGCACTCAGGACACTTGCAATATGCTTGATCAGGCAAAGCAAAGGGAAACCGCCTGGACTAAATTGATTTCAACTTCAGACCTACGTCATTTTGCACTTTCTATCATTTCTAGGGCACATCCTCTCCTCCGCCTCAGTTTATTTTCTCAGTTTCTCTCTTCAATTTCCTCTTCCCTCAAGCAAGATAAGCCACTGCAGCTGAACTGTACTGCCAAGTCAAGGAGCCTTCCTATCAAATACTTCAACTCTGCCAAGCTGATGTCTCAGAAACTGCACTGTTGTGAATATTACAGGGACACATGCACATCTGTACACAGCAAGCAACATTTCACAGAGGTCTGCGACAATGCTCAAGCCTCTGCACATGATACAGAGATACAACAATCTGGACTCCCTCTCCTCATTCCTCTGTAGTGCCACATCTCTCTCTTTTTCCTGCCTTGTGCTGGGTCTTCTCATTCCTGTTTTGAAGTTTACAGTAAGCTGCAGCCTCATTATTGTGCTGCCTGCAGCGCTGGGTTAGGCTTCCTCTCCCCTTTTCTGTCTTTATGATCAGCATCTGGACAACATATGCTTCCGCAGGCCTCACCTATTCATCCCGCCACTCCTTCTTTCTATTGCCTCATAGATGTCCATTTATTCTTCCCTGATTTGTTCTAATCTCACTGCACTAAACCATCTGTCCTTTCACCTACTTACTTGCATAAATCCCTGTTATCTCTTGTCCCTCTTGTGCACATCTCAAAGCATCCACATATTATTACACCTGTGCTTAATCAGTGCTGCAGCAGCTATTGTGCAGTATTACCATCAATATAATAGAATTTTTTTTGCAAATTGGATATGCGGTTTGTACATAACAAAATTCCAAGTAAGTATTTGTTCAGTCGATTCTAATACTGGTTTGTATGATGAAAAGCACAAATTCTTGTATCACACTTTATGAAAAGTAGTAACCATAGTACATATAATATTACCATGAATTTGTATATTTGTTAAAATTGTCCAACTTGCTGTGAAGCCTATTTGCTTTGGTCGGACTGTGCACTGCAGCCATCATGCAATAAAATACAATAATACGTTGGTCACATCTGCATCGCCTCACTGGATTATCAACCCCCTTCATCACTCTCTCTGGGCTCTCTCCCTCCCACTTATTAGGGATATCCACCGCAGGAGTGCGTCAGGTAACAGGCAGTGTGTCGAAGGCTGACATCTGGGCTTAAACACAGAGGCTTGTCCCTGAGACTGGCCCTTTTGGGTAAACACAGGTCTGAAAGGCTCCAGCAGGTCAGTGTCGGGCGACTGTTGATTAAATAAACTATCTAATATCACTGCCAATAATGACTGGGTGCTGCATATAATTACGAAGCAAGAGTGCCTCTTTCAGACCTGAGCGTAAATGCCTTTAAAACATAATAATCATGCTAGTGTGTGTGTGTCTCTGTGTTGACTTTGCAGTATAGTCTCTCCAGTGAAGGCTGACGTGGCTGCAGGCCTCTTGATGGTCTCACGGGGCAAAAGAGAGGGAGGAGGGGTTAGATGAGTAGAGGGGATGGAGGGGAAAGGGACAAGGAGAGGGGGAGGCAGGGTGGAGGGAGGGGTTGGTGAGGCAGGATCTCCGGACTGAAATTCCTCATGACTCTCAGGGTCAACAGAAGTAGCCAAGGCCGGCGGGCTTGCACTGAAGTGTAATATTCAGGATTCATATTCAAGACTGGGAAAGATATTCACCATGGTTAAAGAAAGTCAGTGCTGACTGTTGGTAGCACACACAATGAGATGCCTGGCCTACAGTGTTTCATGGTCATTCACCACCTCGACCTTGACGCGATAACTTTTTGCTAAACATTTTCACTGGAGGTATTTCATTTGTATGTCACATCTGTGCATATATTATGTTGTCCACATGATTTTGTAGGGAGCCTGAGCTAAAGCAGGAGATGGTATCTGCAGACCAGCTGTACAGTCACCCCCCTTCCTTTTCAGTTTAAGAAATGGAAACAGGACTCCATGATGGTAGCCATTACTTCAATCAGAACATTCACCAAAAAGCTTTCTGTCATCCTGTCGTCCCTTCCCATGGGCCTTGCATTGAAATGATTTCAGGCTAAGCACTGGGAAAGTTTTACAAGTGTTGCATTTTCATGGTTTAAACATTCACAATACAGCAATTATTTGTTGGCGGTCTCAAGCGTCCTTTTAACAGTTTTACAGAATTCTCTTTTAAAATGCCGTCCAGTCGGTGAATGTTTTTTGAGTGGTAGATTTTCTTAGTCACAGTGGCGTATTTGGTCATTGGGGCAAATTGAACGGAGTGACTGTATCCAGTTCTCGGAATACACGCATGTCCTTCCCTCTGTCTCGTGGCACCAGGAAAGGCTGTCCTAGCCCTGAAATGACATCTGGTTTCATAAAAAAAAACATGTCTGCAGGTATCACTATATGTTAATGATCTACCTGTGTTAGTCTCCAATGTAGTAACTTCTTTACATGCAGTTTTGGACAAATTTGGTAAACTCTCTGAAAGCATACTTTCCACATTCCCTTTGATTTCAGCTGGGTAAATGAAAGGAATGCTATGTCATTTTTTTGCATCAGAACTCTAAATATTTGTCAGGAATTGAATTGTAATGTAATTAAATGTTTTTTTTTGGACACAGCTATTTCCATTATGTAAACATCCAAAGCAGGTTCAGTCATGCAGTCATAGCAACTCATTATTTGTAAAATAAGAGAGGGAAAGTGAGCAAAAACTCAGAAACAGATGGAAGAAGTGATGGAGAATGCCGGGAAAGAGGGAGGAAATGAGAGAAAAAAGAGGGAAGGCAGGGAAAGAGAGGGAACAGGGTGTTTCAGTAGTGAAACTGATGACACACGCAGACAGATGGACAGACAGGTAGATGCTAAAATTATATTTCCTCTCTGAGAACATGAGCACCAGACGTTCTAATGAATACCCCACTGTTCATGAAAGCATTACTCCAAACACTCTACCTGACTGATGAACAGTGGACCTGTTTCGTCCTCTCTCTCACTCACTTTACTTCTGCCTCTAATCTCGTTCCACGTCTCCCTCTCCAGATAAGAGTGCTCATACCAAGATGCCATTGTGCTTCAGTGTTTGCCAACTCTCTCTACTGTGCTGCCAAGCTCTGACAATACTGCTGGAAATGTGCTGGAACACATGGGGCATCCAAGCAAGAATTCACAGTCCAGAGCCAGGAACAACCATTTCAACTCCTGGGGAGAGAAAAAAAGAGAGTTCTAAAAAGGCTCAGGCATTGGAAAGTCAATTCTCTTTGTTTATTGCGCTTGATTGAACAGATATGCTTGGTCTATAGAGGAAACTTTCACACGAACACTTGCTGCAGGGCAGAGGGGATTAGGCTTGACTGTTGGCAGGTACAACGTCGTCAGCTGCATCCCCTCAGCTTTACAGAGAGTTTGCTGCTTGAGGCTCGGTGAAGGGCTGGCAAAGATTGGACTCTGAAGTCACTGTGTTTGGAAAATGGACAATGGGCCATATAGTAATTTCTGATAATAACACCTCATCATTAGGTGAGACATTTCTCTATTTCCACATATACCCTGCAGGTATTTAAGCAGTTTAATGAAAGACATGACTCAATACCACTTGAGTTTGACTTAAGGCCCATTTCAAAGTGATGTGTCATCAACCATAAGCTGAAGTACTTCATGCCCTCTTCACACCAGTACAGTAAGAAACAAACCACATTTTTGCACTGCATGACATGTTCCTTCACTGCAATGAACACAGCCACTTTATTTTGAGTCAGTCACACATTTGTTGCCATGCTGTAAACACCCACTAGACTACCAAATGTGTATTCATCCACGGTTGAAAATAGTCTCCAACACATGCACAATTTACTCTTGTTTGTAACTTTTGCTAAAAAAACACAGTGCCCAGCTCTTTTAGAGTATCCCCGAGCCTTTTTTAAAAGTGAAACTACATATTTTGAGTTCTTGGGCTTGCAGTAAAGGACCAGGGAAAGTTGGAGCAGTCTAGAGGTATAGTTAAGTATTGGCAGACGGACGGACAACACATTGTTGGTTTTGGTCTTTTTATGGGATTTGTGAACAGTAAGAAAAATAAAGAATAACAGCATAATTATGGTGTATATCCTTTAAGTTCATGTGGTCCTTACTTAAACAGATCGAACTTGGCCATACTCACATTTCCAGTGGCTGAATGTCATTGTTCAAACCCACAAATGCAATGTGTCCAAAATATCACATTCGATATGGTGGAAACATAATCCAGATGTAGCTGCATCATTCGGGAAAAGCGACTTTCTCACAGCAGAGTGGCACTGACGCAGTGCCAGATGTGTTCCGATTATTCAATTTGAAGCCATCTGAGACTCAACTTTAACTAGAGGTGTCTGACAACGAGTGCGTTGCTTCGATTTCAAATGTTCTGGAAAATGTTCCAAGATGAAGTGAAGGGAAAGTGACGATCCTCAGGTGATACTGATTGGGAGGTCGGACGCGATTGTGGCCTGTTACTCTACACATGGAAGTTCTGGCTTACTGTGGGCCTTATGAAGTAATTAGAGAAGTGAATGGAAAACAGGGGCCGAGAAAGTGGAGCAGAGCAGAAACACACATTGATTTTGTGTGCAATACCATTCAAACACACACAGGCATACGTGAGACGAGACACACATGCTTGCACCAGAATGTTGGACACAATCAAACACGCTCCTTTTAGTATAGAGCGCCGAAGAGCACCGAGTAAGTAGGTGAAAGGACAGATGGTTTAGTGCAGAACACCGAAAGCATATGCTGCTAATCATTCACAAATGCCCATGTTGTCGGCATCAAAAAACACACAACAGCCTATTTCATCCTCATAATTTATTCCGTACATTTGGATAAACTGCTCTCCTAAAATGGCCAAATTCCCTGCATGACAAAACGAGAAAGAATTTGTGCTTCACTGCTGTGTTCCCACAGAGGAACAGGGCCCGAGGTAACGCATGTGGAAACCCCTCGCACAACCATCTAATATCACAACACTGATAACCTGTTCAGCCTGTTTGAGTCCTTCCATTTCCACCATAAACAGCAATAGAACTCCCTTGTAAATAAGAGCTAACAAAACCAAAAACACTGACTTCTTACCTGATCAAACAATCAGTGGCATCCACAGACTCTCTGCTTGGGAAGGCCAAGAAACAAAAAAAAACGTCTAGCGTGCCCAAGTGTGTTACCATATTCAGTAGTGGGGCTGCCCTGAATACATGTAATGTTTAGAATAAATGTAATGTTTAGAATAAACTGACAGATGTAGTGCATTTTATATAGTTAAATCTGAATGTTTAAACTTGCACACAAGCTTAAAATATACAGGCTAATTACCCCTTAATTTGTGGACTTTTACTCGACATTTTTTACATTTTGCATTGTGGTTACAGACAGTGTAGATGTGGTTGATGGTGGGTTGTTGCTCTGTATGCATGAGAGCACACAGAGTTTTCTTTACAATAAAAAAGAAGGTGCCAGGATAAAAGCTGATTCACCAATTAATTTGCAAAGGCCAGTTATTTTTAACAACATGTCTAAACTTTTAGCTAAGGTGAAGCCATGCAGTCATGTCAGGAGGTTTTGTCCTCGATTTCTGCACAGTATAAGCATTTTTTAAAAGTAAAATTTGGCACTTTGTGCAAGAAGGGCAAGCCCCTGCAGGACACATCACAGCAGTCAGCATAAATCATACAGTCAGAAAGACTAACCCAACATTCAAGTCTAATTTTATATGCTCTGTTTATTGCTGCATATGTCAGAATATATTTTATTTCATGTTACGTCATATCACATGGGGCAAATGATTTCTATCAGATGCTTGGGTGGGGCTGAATCTGGTATGGTGCATCTAATAATCTCACATCAATCTCATTGTGATCTCGTAGATACAGGATACAATTACATAAAACTTCCCTCAGTGTCCGACAGGCGCTACAGTATATATGATCTGTCACTGAGGCATTCAGTGTGCACAAATTTGGGCAGCTGTGGAAAATTTCTAACTTACAGAGTCACATCACACCTCAGGGAGCTTCAAGATTTACAAATGCTGTGCCAGTGGTGTTGTAATAATAGGTAAAGTTGGTTGTTAAAAGTTAAGCAGTGGAAAAGTCATACCACAGATCCATTCCTATCTTTGCACTGTTTCTGAGTACAATGACAGTCATAACTGGTGGTTATATGACAAATGCGCAAATAAACAACTTGACATTGTTTAAGAGAGAAAGGCAGCCCTGCGAGGAAGTCAGATGATGTCAGCACTCTGACATCCTCTTTATGGTTCAGTTTTCTCTGACAGGCCTACAAATCATCATCTCAACCCTCAGCTGAGGACCTGGGAAAGCAGTCCACCACGTGAACACCACCGGGAGGCAACAGGCAGCAGGCAGCCAGCGGCAAGCAGCGTCAGGAGCAGAATAATTGGAGGCTAGCCTAAACTTAAGAGAGAATTGTCTGCATTGTTCAGAGTTCACTGCTTTTAAAATCCTTATTTTCCTTTGAAGCTGCTGAATAGAAACAGGGACTCCTGTAGGGCGGGTGCAAAACTCAACCGCAAACTGGCAAAAGATAAAAGCTGTTTGACCTCTCACTCCTGCAGAGTCCCTTTCTCCATATTTCTGGTCACTCCCCAACTCAACAATTCTTGTGTTTTCAGCTCTTGAAATATGAGTGAAGAGTGACAAAAATAAAGCAATAGTCCAATTGATCTGACTTGATCTGACGGCATGTTTTTGTGGTGAGCAAAGAAACCTCAACACCTGGACCAAACTCACACCGACACATGGACAACAAATCAAGACCCCAGCTCAGGTCAGACTAGGTTCAAACCCAGAACCCTCTTGTTGTGAGGTGGTATTGCTAACCACTGAGCCTTCACACTGAGCTTGGTGTGAAAGACTTTTTACACATGAGAGATGTAAATATCACCTGTCACCCAAACACTGTACTTAGCATAGATTTATTTCCTTGATCTACAAGTCTGACTTTATCCTGCTGGTGCTTCAGCGATCATTTTCTTGACCTATTGAAACTCCTGGGTCCTATCGCACAGTCACACTGAGCACAGCTGTTGGTATGCTTGAAAACAGACTTCTTGAATTTTCACTGGTCAGATTACACAATATGAATTGTACTGTAGTACCTTACTTACCGCTGTCTTGTTAGGGCAAAAGAAGCAGTGAGAGAACAAATGGACAGAGGAAAGTACACATGGTCAAGCTACTGTGAGAATGTGGATTAACCAACCTGCTAAATGCCCTCTGGGTAATTTCCCAGCATTGTTGACCACCTTCTCGTTGTCTGACCATCCCCCTCTTTTACTAAATTCCTGCATTCTTTCATTCTTTAACAGCGGTGTGAGAGTCTTTCTCGCCGCTCTGCCTGCCACTTCTCTGCAAGACCTGTGCCCACTTGCAGAGGGAAAAACTTCTAAAGGCAGATTTTACTGACCATCCCAATTGTCAGGATGAGTCAGGGCTTAAGTAACAGGGTGGAGGAGACCTGATGTGGATGATCAGTGCAGATTATCCTGTGAACAGGCTCAAACTGGAAACTTTGGTCCTCCCAACATCCTCAGGCCAGCCAAAGCCTGTCTAGATTTTTGGGAACATGCAGCATTTTGTCATCTGGTCAGGTGGTTAAGCAGCATAAGACTGCCGTCATCATGTCATTTCAACACCTGCTCCCATGTAGTTTCTCCACTTGTTCCATTTTTTGAAAAATGATGTAATTCGCATTGTAAATCTAGCATGAAATGGCAATACTTGACTATCCGGATCATCCCAGATGGTTGTGAAATTACAAATTCAATGAAAGAAGTCTGCAAAACTCTATCATATTCATACTGCAAAGCGAATGCAAGCTTTTCTGCCATACAACAAGAAACAATAGAATTTTTAAATTGTTGTGGATCAATGATAAAATCTAGTGAAATGTTCGTTTTTGTGCCCTGCATTTGATCAAGGTTAGAGAGGGATCTTTTTACTTTCTCGGTTCGTCCCCAGAAGCTCTCTTTATGTTTCAACTGATATGGTAATCTCTCTCTCATAAGCATGCACATTCACACAGACGCACACACAGCTGCAACCACACATGAACACTGCAACAAAAACCTTCATTTCTGTGGTCCCATTGGAGAGCAATCAAATAGAGGAGGAGCTGCTGCTACTACACATTAAAGTCTCTATCACCACCCTTATTATCATATTTAATCATTTACATCCTTCTTCTCTACTCCTCCTTGCACTGTATCCCTCAGAATTGCGTGTTGGAAATGAGTAGAGGGGAGATGAAAAGAAAAAACAATCCTCAGCTCTGCTGAAGCCTGAAGCTCCAGAGAGGGACTACTGTAAGGAACATCGTGTCCCTGCACAAGAAACTGGAGCTTCACAGACGAGATACTAGTGGTGCTATCTGCATCTTCTTGATATTTCTTGGTGTTTTTCTCATCAGATTGTCCCGGATCTATCGAGACAAGCTGTGGGTCGTAGTAAAGTGGAGCAACCTGACTGCTTTACGGGCAAAGATGTGTATCACGTAACCGCAAAGTCCTTGGCTTGAGTCCAGCCAGGGTCTCTCGCCTCACGTCATCCCCCTCTCACTATTTCCCCAAAGCGTCTTACTACCCTGCACTGCTGTTGGTCTGTAAAAACAAAAATGCATTGAAATTTTTTTCCAGTAGTAGGGATGTAAATTATCTTAAAGTACACAATCAAAGTCTTTACTACTTCTCTTTTTTAAACTGTGGTTGTCAAATTACAATCAATTATCTCTCTGTGACACACTGCAAAAAATGCTATAATGTGGATTCATGCATTTAGTGAGAGTTGAATTACAATTTGACATTTATTGGGTGGTTTGGCTTACATGTTGGGCAGTAATAATGCCAACAGAAACAAAGCGCCACAGAGCTCCATGACCTATGCTGAGTAAAATATGTTTTATTTAGCCACCAAAAGCCAATTAAGTTTTTTTCTTACTCAGAAAAACATCACTTTTACCATCTTTAAGATGTTTTTATAAAGTTTTTCCACCGTTTCCAATTGCGACAGAAACAAATCAGCACCACGTACCGCAGCGTCTCTAATCAGTAGTTCTCATTTCCATCTGATCATTTAATGGCCTTTTGGACGGCCCTCATACTGCGCGCACACACACACAGTTTTCTCCAAGAGTTAAATAGGCTCACATGTGTTCACTAATAATCTAACTGGATTTAACGCATAGTGCATCATAAACTCTTACATAAATACCAGAATGTTTTATGACAGTTGACGAGAGTGTGCTGAATAAGGCCACAGTAGTGGAAAGACTATAGGCTGTGCTACTCCCTGAATACAAAAGTCCTGTGTTGGAGGCTGGTGACTAGGACCTTGTGTGTGTGTGTGTGTGTGCGTCCTTATTCTCTCATATATTTCTCAGTCAGTGACACTTTGCCATTACGACAAACTGGAGTGATCTGTACAAATATACAACCTGATTCTTTTCTTTTTTTTCCCTTGCTGCACCGTGCAGGGCAGAGAGATGCCACTCATAATTGATGGGGCCCTTCCACTGTTAGTTAAACCACTTAACAAAGCCACGCTAGCTGAGGCACTTTGCTCCAGCAAGAAGGGCCCCCTCTCTGTACTGAGTTTCTCCAGTGTGTGCGTGTGTGTGTTTTAGTGAGGGTCTCTGAATTAGAAACAGACAAAAGCAAATAAAAGCAAGACTTTCTGCGAGGGAAGGGTGGGAAACAAAACAGAAGAATACCAGGCGAGGCACAACGGGGTGTTTGGGAGACAGTCACTGAGGAGAAAAGCATTGGAAACATCCACCTTCAGAGCTGCATGTGACTGTTGCGTCCACCACATCACACTTCCCAAATCTGTACTTGGATAACCTGCCTGTGGTCAGAGAGCTCTCAGATTCTGTTTGATCGTCTATCTGATTCATCAGACTGCATAATGCTCATGCAGACACAGGAAGGCACACAAGCACTTTTTCACGCATGACTTCCCACAACTCACACACCCTCCCTCCCACCCCAGTACTGCTGTCAGACCAACTCAATGTCTCCTTTCATCCCTTCACCTGCGGGGTCCCTCTTTGATAACTTCATATTATCTCAGCCTGCTCCTGTGAGACCAAGCGCACCGTGCAGGACCCCCTCCTGAGATACATCCCCCTCCTCCTTTCATACCTGGCAGCCCTGCTGTTTTTTTAAAAGCCCCGTTTCCGCAGGTTTGTGCTGAATCAGACGGAGGGAGCCGTGATTGAGGGTTAAGCCTACCCCAACATGTGCAGCAGCCCTTTCATCTTCTCCCACAGTGTGCAATTTGGACGCCGGCAGACACGCGAGATAAGTGCATCATAAAACTCAGCAACAGGTCTGCGGGGCGGCGCGGACAATGTGTTAGTATAATTAACGGGGACGCACGCTGCTTTTCATTACTACACACTGCACCTCTCCGTCCACACCGGGCACCCAAAATTGTCCTGAAAACGCACATTTGCCACTAAAGAGAAAGGTGTCAGTAACTCTAGAAAGCTGTTGGCATTCAGAAATCTTTGCACAGCATTGTTTGAAAAAAAAAACTTTTTGAGTGAGTCAGAAAACACAAATCACCCCACTTATTGCATCCCCGGTTCGCGCGTCTCTCACCAGATCGCTATGCGCTCCTTCGGGTACTCCAGCCTCTCGATGCAGCCCAGGTAATACGGGAGGCTGTGCGCCGCGTTGCGAGCCACGATGGCGATCATAACCTTCGGCTTGAGCAGGGAGGACTCGGGCCTCGCCGGCTCCTGCACCAGCGTGGCCGGCTCCGACGCGCCGCCGGGCAGGAGGGCGGCCAGCAGCGCCCACAGCACACCGACTCCCGCGGCCCCGAGCGCCCGCATCTTTCGCTTCCAGATTCCGCCGCGAGTCCCGGGACCGAGCCAGAGCCTGAGTGTGGAGCGAGTGAGGGAGGGAGTGAGCCACTGTGGGAGGGGGAGAGAAACAGAGGAAGGAAGGTAAAGGAGGGCGATAGGGTGGGTGGAGAGCTGCCCACCTCCTTTACCCCTCCTACACCCCTGCTGATGGCTTCGAGCCTCTTACACTCCCACTAATAACAGATTGTACAGCCGTGGTAATGGTAATAAAATATATATCTTATGAGCACTGCTGTGATTCAAGTTTTTACACTGGATGGAAAGTTGATTTTTATGTGTCGTGAAGGACACCCTGTTCTAAGTCGAGGCCCGTGGTGCCTGCACTGTAAAACATTTCATGTTATTTCAACTTGAAAATTAAAGGTCACCTGCTGCCTTAAAAATGCGAATTAACTCAACTTGAAGAGAAAAAAAGTAAACAATCAAGCCTACAATTCAGGACAGCATTAAAGTTTTCCACCTTAATTCATCCTTTTCCTGACCTGCTTTGACCATACCTGGCCTGAGCTGTACAAACTATCTGATTACACAAACAAAGTTTGTTAAAAACAATGCAGGAGACCCCAGAAAACAGGTTCCTCTCAATAAGGGCTGGAAATGTGCATTAATTTGCATTAAGGATCTAAGCAGCTGTACAAACTACATTGCTGAAAACAAGAATATGCAAAACAAACAAGAGTCCAAAACAACAAATCCTTTCTACCGGGAACTATGATGTACATTCATTTGTTTACAGGCGATATCTCAGCAGTTTATTTCTGAGCTCATGGATTCTTGCTGAGCACTGGTCCGGTTTGATGCTCATGATGACCTTCTGAAGGAACTCAAAGGAGTACTTCATGTTACGGGGGTATTTGAGGTTGAGGCAGTAGACTGCCCCCATTAACATGGGAAAACCTGTGGGCACATCTCTGAAGTCATGTCGGATGATCTTCTCCTCTACCAAGACTTTCAGAGGAAATGCATCAAGCAGAAGGCCTTCATGTCCAATCAACAGTCCAACCTGCATTCCTTTCATAATCACATGGAGGGTTTCTCCATGAGCCTAATGACAAAGACACACACATCTTAACTAACATTTCCAAATTTTAAGCATCACTGTCAGTCTAAAAGAAAATACATGATATCAAATACAAATATCTGAATTGAGTTATAATTTTCCAGTGGTTACTTTTTGCCACATTTTAAAATGTAGTTGTATTACTTAAACTTATCAAACTACAACTGAAATAAATACAGGACAAACAGGAAGGTCAGTGATTATTGCCATTGCTAACTTAACCCATAGTAATACTTACACAATAGACAGGTTCTGTAACAATGAGTGTGTATAAAACCAGTTAATTTAGTGACACATCACACATCATGATTATGTCGATGGAATCCTCTGAAAGAAATTTTGGAAGACCGAGTAGGGCAGCCATTCTTCTGTTTTGGTTTGTGTCCTCCCGGGAAAAAAAAGACAAGAGTAGGTAAATATGATACATAAACCAGATTCCTAATTATACTGCACATTATTGGTAATAGTTTCTCTATACAATACTTTCCTCTTTTTGAAGACATTGCAGCACACCACTTAGGGTCAACCTTCTTCCAAAAAATCTGAAAGTAAGTCAGACATATGTAGTGGAGTGAAAAGTGTAATATTTACAGCTGAGACGAAGTGGTGTATAAGCTGGAAAATTCCAATAAAGTAAAAGTACCAAATCATTTCAAATTTTTACCTAGTACATCATACTCAATTGCCAAAGGATTACCTGTCTCTCACAACTGACTTCTTGACTGGCTTGGACTTTTCCTCTCCTTTTTCTTTTATTTACAAGAACTTCAGGGCATCCAGCTGCCATCATTCTCTGACGATAATTGCCCATGTTGAATCTTAAACTAAATACCCAGCAATACCATCCTTTACTTGTCCCTGGTTCTCTGAGACATGGGTGCTTTGCAACATGAGCTTTGGCTACACTTTCATAATGGTCTTTGTTGGGATAGGCTGTGATTTTGGATATGATATCAGCAAGTCTGTCCAGTATTTCACTCTTCACACCCTTTGAGATGACCATCACAGTTCCATCCTGGGCATAGGCTTCATTTGCTGCCCTTACAGTAGCTCTACTGACTGACAACACTGAGTCGCTCTATAAGAGGGAGCCTTTACATGCTGAGGAGGCTGAGATCTTTTGGTGTGTGCAGACCACTGCTGAGGACTTTTTATGAGACTGTGGTGGCATCTGTGGTCTCCTATGCAGTGGTCTGCTGGGGAGGGGGGTGTTCTGAGCGGGACAAGAAGAGGCTCAACAGACTGATTAAAAGAGCCAGCTCAGTCTGTGGCTGCCCCCTGGAACTCCACTCGAGGTGATGGGGGAGAGGAGGGCTCTGGCCAAACTGTCCACTATCATGGACAACACCTCCCACCCTCTGCATCAGACTGTGGGGGCCTTAAGCAGCTCCTTCAGTAACAGACTCAGACATCCCAAGGTGTAGGAAGGAGCGCTTCCACAGGTCCTTCATCCCAAACACTGTCAGACTGTTTAATGCTGCTCTATGAATCTTTGTCATTGTAACAAACACTTCCATACCACAGTAGGACTGATGTTTACTGATGTTCATCATTGCACTGATGTTTACTGATGTTTACTGATGTCCTAGCCATGCACTTTATGGTCTTTTTTCATTCCACTCATTTATTTATACTGTGAAATCATATCTGTGCAATAACAAGATAAGGGGGGAGGTGCACGTAATCGTATCGCTCAACTTTCACGAGAGAGGTGGAGTGACCTGTCAATCACCTGGGAAAATAGTCTGGAGCCGCAAAAAATAACAGTGCTCATAACTTTTAAAACTTTTAATATGTAAATTAAAAAAAATTAAAAATGACCATTATTCATTTTCATGTTTTTTTTTTTTTGTCAAGGCCAAAGGGAGCCACTATAGGGGCGCTGAGGAGCCGGATGCGGCTCCGGAGCTGCAGGTTGCCGACCCCTGACCTAGATTCATACTTCACCTGTACAATAACACCGCACCACTGCACATCTAACTGGGTGAGGCTGTGTGTATGTAAATACTGTCTCTTCTTATTATTACTATAACTGTTTTTTTCTATTTATTGTACATATTGTTTTTGTGTTTTGTGTTTATATTCTCTCTATTATTTAATCTCTGTCTTTAATTGTTGATTTTTACAGACTAGAGGTCTGTAATGTTTGAAGAATCTCAGTTCTTTCCAACAACTTACTTAACAACTCTAAAATAGGAACATAAACAAATGGATGTTTTTTTTTCTTGTACATTTAGCACATACTCGACCGGTTCAATGACTGTAAAGTTCTTTTTATAAAATGACTGCCTTTTATGCTCTGTGCTTTTTTTTTCCTTGAAAGAAATTTCAGTGGGTTCAAAGATTGAATTTCATCAGACAATGATGTTACAACAGAGACATCACCTACACAGTTATTTTCCTCTAAGACTTTTAAGACGTTTAATTTCCTTAATATTTTGATCAGCAAGTTCTCCAATGTCAAATAACTCATAAATTACTTCCTATATTGCTGAATTAGAAACATGTAAAATGGTTTGCATGTGGAGAAATAAAGATGCCAACTGGTTTTTAATGGCCTCTCCATTTCCAAAAGGAAGTTCATCAGGTAGAGAATCATGTGAAGGTGATGCCTCAGTATAAGAAACAGTATCCTCCCCTAATACAGTATTTGTAAGTGTAGGCTGTACACAAAGCTCTGGTCTGAAACTAACTTGTGTGGAAAGTTTATGAGAGCGACTTCTATGAGCAGTAATACAGTAATAATAATAGTATACTAGACTTGAAAGAGCAGTCTACAAATGGACATTTAACTGTTTCTCTGTTCCTCAAATGAGTCTTTGGATGAGCAAAATAGTTGTTAATGTGACTAGGCTCTGAGAATGTACACAAGTCACAGCATAACTTCGTCACACATTTTCGACCTTCTTTTACATGTTCTCTCAAATGGTATTAAAGTTCAGCTTGGGTTTCTAACGTATTCAAACAGCCTTCATAAATACAGACAAGGCCTGAACATCTTCGATTATGTCCATGGTGCTGTTAATATGTTGTATTATTCTTCCATGGCAATTGGAGAATGCACAAAACTTTCATTTCCACTTCATGAACTGCACATGCTTGCTCACACCTGTAACAGAAAAAACAGTATGTTTACTACCTTGACATTGGCCTTTCACAGATATATTGGTATCAGCATTTATGCAGATTTATCAGCCTGGGATGAAGATTACAGGGGTGTTTCAGACTTAAATTTGCGGTATGAGGTTCACTTTTTCATTGCACTAGTGTCATTTCAGATGGTAAAAGTTTATTTTTAATCTGTAAAATATTCTTTCTTTGTTACATATAACCCTAAAAATGAAATCTTAGAAAAAAGTATGTATTTACTGGCCAGCATACTGATAATTTTTCTTTCTTTGTTTCCTGCTTAATATCAGTATCAACCTCAGAAATTGCAATTAAAGCTACCACACAGGCTCCCCATGTCAAAGCTGAATGAAGAATGAAAAACAAATATTGCACCAATTTAAAGAAAAAAACATGTTCTTATATTTTCACATTTTTAGCTTTCTATCACAACACATTAGCAAGCATGACATACACAGTTAACTCTGTTATTTTTATGTTATAACCCCAAGGTTAATGGCAAAGGATGAAAGACTTAAAAATAATTTACATTCACCTCCAGCAGAAAAAAAACGCCCGCAGTAACAATTAAAGGTTAAGTATTACTCCGCCTCCATTGGATGGCCATTGCAGGTACACAGAATCCCTCCGCCGGCAGCAGTAGTCCTCTCATGTGTCTGTGACTTAGTCAAAATTAAAACATGTCATATCTTCAGGATATAACAAGTTGTTTTTATCTATGCTTCAAACCTGCCATCAGTTAAAAGAGACTCAAAAAGTATTTTTTTTCTGTAGCTCTCAGACTTTTACTCCCGCCATTTTTCTCTTCTCTCTTTTTTTCAACTAATAACTTGCTAAGGCAAGTTCAGTGAATCTGACAAAATGTTCAAGTAGTCAAGACAATAAATAAATATAAGTTTAACCTTCGAAAACTAGAATAGCTGAGTTCAAAATCTAAAACTTACCAGAGCTCTTTGCATTAAAGAGACAACGTAAATTGATATAACTAAACAGGGCTGTGATGTTTTACAGTGTGCATCAGTGTTTTCTTTCCTTTTCCACACGTTCGCCCTTGACAGGCTCTTGGATGCTGCAGAGCTGGAGACCATGAAGTCACCAGCTCTGACATCAACATTTTTATTTATTCTCTTCTGGTGTTATTCTTTCTCATCATAATACTGACAAAAGTTGTGATTTGTCACAGCAGCAAAAGAATTACAGAGAGAGGTTCACCTTTACTTTTACCTCCTGTTTGTCATCTATTAGCAATATATGAAGATGTATTATATTCTATAGAATACACTACACCGTAGTTATAAGCAGGTACACGAACATTTTCAAGTGTTTATCAATGCACTTAATCTTCTGTTTATATATACAGTTAGGGATGTTCATAGGATGGTCAAAGTTGATGACAGCTGCATAAAAAAACATGTAGATCTTAGAGCTACTTTAGACTGCATTATATTTATAAATGGTTCATATGCAATTGCTTATAATGTATAAATAGTAAAATTGCTAGTATAAAGTTGTTTCCAAAAGAATATTTTATAAGAGTCACACTGAATCCAACCTTACAAATACAATATTCTCCAAAGAAAACTGTGTGTCTCCAAATTGTGCGATTTAGCATTTTTTGGGAACCTGAAGGATTAAGTGTTCTTTTATGGGTTAAGAAAAGTTTTCTCCTTAAACTAAACAACCCACATTTAAAACCACATTAAGAAAATGTGTAAACATGATATTCCATAATGACAGGAATGTTCTTTGTGCATAGGAAAAATCCTAGCTTTGTGCATGTATACTTCTCCAATAGATGAAGTAAATTAAGTTATATTATATTATTAATGATGACGTTTGAGTTGACAGCAAAATATAAGACCGTTTCATCTAAAATAGGGAGAAATGCCATAAATCATAACAACCTAAGAATAGAGAGACACTCCAAAAGAAAAAAAAAACACTCTCTTTCCTGCCTGCAGCAGAGTGAAAATAAATAGTCAGGTCTATAAATGTGCACGAATTTCATGATTACATCAACAGTATCTATGAAAAAAAGTTATCAATGGCTTGAAACACTTAACAGTCATGGCACCAACCCAAAACATCTACAATTAGTGCATGACAGGAGGAAATATGCCAAAACCAGTATGACACCATGACACAAATATTTAACCAAAATGGCCCTAAAACACCAGCAGCTTTCCAAACAGAAAATCAGAAGTTTGCTGTAAATATGTTGAATTGCTATGTAGAGTCTATAGAAAACTGTCCGCAAATATATACCTCCAGCTCCAAAAAGCTGGCACCCATGCTCTACGTGCTATTATAGTATTATACTGTGTGTTCTTATATTTTTACAGTAACTCTCTTGTAACCTTTTTTTTAATCATAGTGCCGTCACAGCACAGACATACGGGCAAAGCCAGCTTGTTTCTGTCCCTGCCTCGACTCAGTGCTGTTTATTTAAGCTAGGATCTCTGCCACCTGGTAATGTTTTCCCTCTTCGTTGAGGTAATGAGAGCACTCTGCCATGCTCTCTGTTGTTGGATGTTCTTAGTCACAGCAAGACAGACAGAGAGAGAGAGAGAGAGAGAGAGAGACATGGAGGAAAGAGAGAGACCTGTCTGAATAATCCCTGAGCTCCCTCTAGTGCTTTCTCAAAAACAGCTAAGATGTATTAAAAAAAAGCACATGAAGGAAGCTGCCAGAAAATCACACGCACACATTTGACCCAACTTTTTACCCCCAGACAATACTGAAAATTCACAAAAAACTTTACCCGAGGAAAGTTTGCTGACCTTTTAAACCCGCAGTTTAGCTTTTATTCTTGCACACAGCTGCCAAAAACAAAGGTCAGAGATCAGGATCATCAGCAGCTGACAGGAGGAGTCTGCTGGCGTTGTGATTTGCTCAGAGGCAAACATCAAACTCTGCTGCAAGTGTGTTTAGCTTTCAAACTGAAAAAAAGACATAGAAATTAATGACTAAACAACAACAACAACACACAAAAAAAGCCTCTCGTGTTAGTCACTGCACTCTGCGCCTTCTACTCCACGCTCAAAAAACCAACCTCACCCTGTTGGCCCAGGGTCAGCCTTCGACCCTGGGGCAACCCACGATATATTTTCATTATTCAAATGCCTCGTGTACTCCCTCTTCTGTCATAGCAAAACATCTGCTTTGTAATTTTGGTTGGGTATTTGACATGCAGCCATTTGTCTCTCTGTAACTGAACTATGGATGACAGATAGAGCGGAGCTATATCTTTTTTTTTCTTTTTTTTTTAAAGTTATGTTTGGGATAAATGTGAGTTTAAGGAGTGCCAAGCTTTTGGTTTGTTAAACTGTGGTTGTAGCTTAAATAGCTACACTTTCTCTCTGCTATAGCTTCAAATAGCAGGGTAAATCCTTCATAACAATAAACAGAAAAATGCGTCATACGGAAAACTCCAGTATGAATATGAACCACAAGTATTTCTTCGAAGTAGGCATGAACAAATGTAGATAGGTGAAGGATGGTGTGACCTTCTGCACAAGGTTAATGTTAAAAAAGTGAACAGATCATGAGCTCATGCTGTAACATAAAACAGGATGGAAATGTGAACAAAAACACACTGCCTCAATGAGCCTCAAACATGAAATATTACGGGTGCAGCACATAAAATTGTAGTTTTTACACAGCAGTCTGGTGAGGCTCTCTCTTTACAGCTTGGTGGAAACAGGAGAGATTCAGGAGAGGGAAGGCCTGCACTCTTGTTGTAATTCCAATTAGCTGATTTACGTGAGTGAGTGAGTGAGTGAGTGAGTGAGTGAGTGAGAGTGAGTGGGTGGGTGGGTGGTTTAGGACTTCATGCCTCCTAAATGACTGTCAGCATGATGTACAGCTCTAATAGATAGTGCTTGATCATGCAGAGAGCTCTCGGAGGGAAAACGTGCATGTGCATGTGTGTGTCACCGTCATGCATATGCCAGTGTCAGCAGATGGCGCTTTTGCTCAACCTTGGAGTTCCCTCTCTCTCTCTCACACACACACACAGACACACACACACGCTGTCTTGTCTTATGGGAACCAGACAGTGTGAGAGAAAAGCACTCACCCTGGTCAGATGATCAGATGACTGAGATCACTACACAACTGCTGTACAGCCACAGTCTCCTCAGTACCGCTGGGCTCAAGTCACCAGCATTGCTCAAGGCACTGATTGCTTGCTCAGCTAATGTGAATTTGGCAGGCTGCAATAAAATACAATACGAGTGCAGAACCATAAAGCAATCAGGCTCTCCGGCTATCCATTTCAAGCCTCCCTGCCCTTCTGGTCACTTGAGCGAGGGAGGGAATTTGCAAGCAATTTCCAGTACAGCTGAGCCGTCAAATTGTTCGCCTGACATTAAGTAGACGCATCCAGGAGGTTGCATAATTGTTCATAGATGAATTATGGTGTGTTTACACTGAACAATTAGCTTTTCCTGGATTTAAGTAGGTCACTTCTTGTGGATGTGCAGCATGAATGCAAATGCATCCAATCCTACCTTCCTAAAGCCTTGGCTTCCCCCTCATGTGAGTTGCTTCTTTGCCAAGGTAATCCAGAGTATGGATCTGCATGGAGAGGCTTTACATACAAATGGATGCGAGAGAGAGAAAGAGAGAGAGAGAGGCTGATGGGCTGACTTAAGAGACAGCAGAGAAGAAAATAGTTGGTGAACTGCAGATGGAGGGAAAATATATACTTCTCCACACTGAGTGAGTGCAAGACGGTTAAGAGGCTGGTGCTGCCACATTTCTAAACGAATGTGTTTAGAGCTACTAGAGGTAGATTACTCCAAAGTAGGTATCAGGCAGCGAGGAACTGCTGGAGAGAGTTAAGACACTGAGCAAAGGCCTGCTGGGCATCTAGGCAGAGATCCATCCCTTTGCCTCTCAGAGTTGACTCATACTCTCTATGTGGGCAACGTTTGCCTGCACACACACGCACACACACACAGAGTCAATTTAAAACCGTTGCAAAAGAAGAGAGTTTTCCTGTCCTTACATAATCCTGCCAGTAAGAAGAAAAACAACTGTGGTTAATTCATGAAATTGAAATCTCACTTAGATGTTGTGTTGTAATCATTAGATGACCCATATTTATGCACATTTTATTTTATTTTTGGACAAAACTTGTGCAATTCTTCTGACTACAAATTTCTTATCCTCTTGTTTTTCATATTTTTTGTCTTCCATTTTTGTTTCTGTTTACCTAATGGAAATTATCATTATCATGTGTGTATATATATATATATATATATATATATATATATATATATATATATATTTACACACACATAGATAGATAGATAGATAGATAGATAGATAGATAGATAGATAGATAGATAGATAGATAGATAGATAGATAGATAGAAATAAGCAATACTTAGACCTGTTAAAAGCCTGGCTTAAAATAGATGGCCTTCAGATTGTCCAAACATAAACCACAGTATCGGATTTTATCTGACAATCATTTTTGTTTTTTTTGGGGGAATAATACTCAAAAGTCATGGTTTTGAGCTGTGAAACTGGATCTCTTGCTGAAGCTGCAGGCCAAATCTGTGATACAAGTAGACACACAAACAAAACGTCAAAAGTGTCAACCCACCAACAACATGCATGCAATACACAGGAACCTGCTATTGCTCCCACATTGATTGGCAGGTCTTTTAATACATGGATTAACACTAGACAACAACTAGAGCCAAGAAATCAATGTTTCAGAATCTGCTGAAAGTGTGTTTGCCTCATAATGTTTGCAAACGCAGCATTAATATTCTCTCTTATGAGCAAAGACATATTTTCAGTTATGAATATGAATTTGGCTCAGATTTATCGATGGACTTAGACTTAAATCACACTAGCAGACAAGAACATGTTGTACCCTAATAAGGACTCTCACACTATTTCACTCTCCCTCTCACAGATACACACACACTAAAACAGTTAAGTGCACACATACAAAGCAGGGAGGAGTGGAGTCTTTATTGGTACTTACGTCAGGGTGGAAAGAACATTTTCTTGCCCATATTCCTGTCTGAGGTTAACGGGCAACATCCGTCTCTTCCTCGCTCTCTCCCTCCCACATTCTCACTTTCCCAACTCCCTTGTCTTAATTTCTCGCTTTTACCTCGCCCACCTCTCTCCCCGTCTGCCTCCACCACACATTTATTCCTCTGTGTGGGAGAGCCTTGCTGCGAGCACTGGCCCACAGGGACCCTTTCGCGCTGCTGATGTGCACAGTGGCTGCAGATTGTAACCTCATGTGCCCCTGCAAGTGAGTCATGCGAGGTAGGGAAGGAGTTTGTGTGTGTTAGAGACAGTAGGGTATTAAAGACACAGCCAGGATACTGAGTGTTCCTTTCATAATGTGGTAATCAACTTAACCATTGACACTCACTCAAAGCATTATGGCGTCCATCCCCACGGGGTGTGCATTAGGCAGAGCCTCAAAGCAGATATTGATTCAGAGCTCTGGGGTTTTATATACTAACACATCACAGAGTCATTTGAGAAGAAATGTTGCTCAATGTTGCTCAGTTGTTATCAGTACTATCCCTGTCACTTACCTGGTCATTGTGACGATAAGTGATCAGTGTCTTTTTTTTTTATTATGATGGAGCACAGCAAGTATTTATTGCACTAGAATGAGTTTTGTTTCCATATTTGATGAATGTTTATCAAATAAATATTGAGCTCATTGATAAAGAGAGCTATCATTAACGATGATATCAGTGATTTCCCCCGGATGCATACCCCCATAAAGGGCAATAAAGCAATAATCTGTACAATGCATCAGTGCTACATGGTTGTCTTTCTTTTTACACCATCGATAACTGATTTTTGGGCTATGTGAAGGCAGTGGAAACAATGACATGATCACCGTATAAAGCTGACATTGCAAATATGTTAGCAAATAGCTGCCAATTTACACATCCAACAGACACAGAGCAACATAACCATTCATTTGGAGTCATGTTTGTGTATACCTGACTACCGTTTCTGGTCTCCACCAACTCCCGAGGGAATCATCTGGCTCTAACTTTGTCTGTGTGCCATTTGGTGCTGGACAGGTAGCGTCCAAGGGGTTTATGAGAATTTTTCTGCTGACGTGGCCAGAAACTACCCTGATGAGAGCTGTGAGATTGAACCAAAACAGTAAAGTTAAGGGCCAAAAACACCAAAGCAATGAGCTGAAAGATGCCATAAAGCAGTATAGAGCTGACAGGAACTGCAAATTTGGCTGATTTTCTGAGTTTGTAACTATAAGAAACACCTTTTACATTAAAATTAGTACTCTGACCCACTGTGAATACAAAAAATATTTTAGTGCAGCTTTACTTGATTTAATTTTTATTTCTCTTCCTTGTGTAAAGCTCTTTGAACATTTTTCTTAACAGACTACAGTACTCATCTTAAGCCAGCAGGAGGCATAACACAGTCTCAGTGCTCTGAATGAATACACTCTGACTGCCTGGCTTCAGGCAGCATGACCACAGGAAAATAGACCGACTTCACACTCCTCAGTCCACTGCCAGCATGACAGCGCTCCATTAGTCAGCTTATGGCAACTCACACACACACGTACACATACTTGTGTAAGATGGCACACACACATTAAGAGCTTCTTCGTTTTATTTTAATAGAAAAAAAGTATTCAAAATAATACAACAGGAAGTATCCGGTAAAGATGACAACAAAAAAATGTGATCAGGTCTGTGTCTTCATGGCAACCACGCATCCTCCCTTTGAACTCAGCCCAGTTTGCTGCTTCAGTGCTCCACTGTGTGTGGATGTTTGTGTGTGTGTCTGTCTGTGTGTGAACACTGAACCAAAGCAGAAATAGAGCTTTATAGAATACCTCTGATTGATACACATGACAGTCTGCTGGTGAAATGAAAGGGATAGAATAATGTGTGTGTTTATATGTACATGCTGAGGGTGTGTTGGGATGAGAGTGTGTAACAATATGCACAATAAAAGACTCAGAGTGAGAGTGTGTGTGTGTGTGTGTGTGTGTGTGTCAGTCAGCTAGGATCTGCAGTGTTATGCATAGTATATGAAGGAGGATGGATCGGGTTTGAGACACAGATGCTCTGAAGTAATGCAGCTCGAGTCTGTCTGCTGCGGTGATGCTGAGGACGATAATGAAACTGATGACAATGATGTTGATACACTACGAAGGAAGCCAAGAGTAAAAACAAACTGAAGAAAAGAACATCAGAAAAAAAGGAGAAAAAAAAAACTGAACGAGTGTCTGCGGGAACAGAATAAAAACAAACAAAAAAGGTCCTTGACTTCAGAAGGCAGGAGGAGTTTAGGGTTTCTAAATCACCGGCTCGCTCCCTACTCTCTCTTATTAAAATATCACAAATTTTTCACTCTCTCTTCTCCACCTTCCCTCACCCACCCTCACCCATTCTTTCAGTCCCTCGTGGCCCGGGCCAGCCTGGCTGTAGGTAGGCAGGCAGGCCAAAAAGTTTAGTGTGGATTTTGGTGGCGTTACGTAACTCCTCTGCCTTCGCCATCTTTTCCTCCCCGGGCTTCCTCTCTTCTTCACTTGTGTGTCTCTTAGTCCTCCACACACCCACCAGGACATTTGTCCTTACTGGGCCTCCATATCTGGGAGTTCCTTTGTCCAATATTCGGGATCGGACCGCGGTGGTACAGACGCGCAGATACTGGAGGGACAGATGGAGGGATGAGGAGCTGCTGTTGTCCCGCTTGAGGAAATTACTCTGTTGGACCCCTCTGGCAAGTCCGTTTCCTCCCGTTCGATGTGTGCCCATCCGTCGTCACGTCCTCCTCCATCTCTCTCTCCTTTCATCCGTCTGTCCCTTCATCGCTCGGCTACCTCCATCTGTCCACTCAGGAGCCTGAAGGGGTGAGGCACTGGGAGAGGAGGGCTGTAGTCTCTGAAGAAAGTGTTCTTTATCCCATTCTCTCTCTCTCTCTCTCTCTCTCTTCTCTGTACATATATCCCCCCACTCTTTCACTTTTGATTAAAATACTATCTTTGCCATACGTTCAAATACACACACATGCTCATACCAACACATCCAGTGTTCCGTCACATTAGCGCCCCCCCTTGATAAAACATTGATTCAACTCTTCCTTTCAGGCACACATGTTTAAGCGCACGCGATCGCATTTACACACACACACACGCACGCACACAAACACACACACACACACACACTGTGAGGCTTTCTGTGGGGGTGAATCATGGGGGCCTCTGTGCTATGTCCCATCTTCCTCCTCCCCCTCCGAACAGTAGTCTCGTCCCTGCAAAGAAAGGCATTAGAGAGAATATGAGATGTGCGTTTTTTTCACTATTCTAATTTGTTCGAGGTAAGTATACTCAGTAATAACCTACTTTAAATGACTCTCTGAACTGTCTGCACGCAGCAAACTCCCCCCACGCACCTGTTACTCACGTCACGTTTGAACGAACCCTTGTCTATTTGCAGGTACCGGCATAGAAAGTGCTGGATGAGGCAGCTAAGTGCTGACAGGTGGGCAGTTATGTTGTTTTGTTTCTTCCTTCATGATGAGGAGCTAACTCTACTGCCTTCCTTTCCTCTCCGGAGCATGCCTAATAGCTTCTCCAACACTAGACTCTGTCTCTCTTTAAATAACGCTTTAAAACACAGGTGGAAAGTACATTTGCAAATGTGAGGTGCCAAAATACTACTCTGAGGTACTTAACCATCGTATTTCTTTTTCATGCCGCTTTACATATTTAATTCACTATGTTTTAAATGAAAATATCTACCACAAATTTATTTTCAATTTTAGTTCTCTATTACATTCATTTGACTGTTTTTTTGTGTTGTTTTCTAAACTAAATGCCAAAATTGTTGTCTTAAATGATAGTAAATAGGACATTGTTTTGGTTTTCCAAACAAGCGATTCTGAAGACGACAGTTTGTTTGTGAAAAAAATTTTCAAATATTTTGTAGAGCAAACAATTAGTCACAATCAAAACTATTGCAGATTAAGACTTAAGACCCAAAGAATATGACCATCTTATAAATTAAACTGTAACTCATTTTAGTTATGTTTGTGGTCTCCACAAACTCTTGAGGGAAATATCGGGTCTTTAGCAACTAAACGCTCTACTATGTTAGCCAGCTAGTTGCAAGGTGGGTTTTTAGAGAATAGATACCTGCTGCAGTTTAAAACAACACTGATGAGAACAAAGAGAGCGAATCAAAGCAGTAAATTGTCGGATGTATGATCTGAAAGACGCTAAAAAACTCTGTAAACTGAAGAAAACTGCAGAGTAAAGCGATAATGCTCTGTGGGTTCATTGGTATGGGCAACCTGCTTTACATCACACGAAACAACTTCATCCTTTGTTAATACAAAAATATTGAATAGAGGAGCTTTGAGTATATCATCCAGCAAAGTTTTGAATCCAGGACTTTCAAGTGTACCCGAGTATTTCTGCACTGTGATATTGCTACATTCACTCAAATCATAGAAGCTCAATACTTCTGCTATCACTGCTGAAAACACTTACTGGTTTCAAGGAAGGACTGAAAAATGAAACGTATTGTACCAAAGTTATTTCACTTTGCAATCTCATCTATAGTCACAAACAACTGGTGTAATTCAAGTGTTAGACTAAGAGGAGTAAGTGCTTATCGCAGCAGCGATGACCTGGTCCTCCCCCTCACACATGTGGAGTGTTGAGCTACTAAGCACAATGACAATGTGGACTAATGAATGTTGTTGTACAGCCTGTCTCTTTAAATGTTAAGGCCCAGCTGTTTCTTTAAACGCTCTGAGACCTACTCTGTGCCCCTCATGTACCCCTCCCAACCCTTGCACACACAAGCAAAACACAGACACACACACACACAGAGTAGTATGTACACAGCCATCCCCCTCACCTTCTCAATCTTCTCATCCAGCATCCTGAAAAATTCCTGCTGGCTCTCTGACGTGTGAATACTGAGAGAGAGAAGCAAGAAGGAGGGGGAGAGGAAGTTGGAGGTTGGAGACAAGGGGAGGGGAGGGGAGGGGAGGCAACAAATACATCATGAGAATTTTCCATTACACCCCCCACACAACACAAATACGCACACACACGGTCCTCACTGCGGTGTGAGAAATCAATGGCTGTGGAGGAATTTAAATAATTATTTTATAAAGTATTAAACCCAGTCTCATCCAAAGGCTAAATGCTCTGCAGCCACCAACAGCCAATATGTATGCATATACAAAGACTCATCATCAACGCATAGGCGCTGCAGTGGCACGCTCACACACACACACACACACACACACACACAGGGTTTGAGGTTAGCCAAGAGCCAGCATTACAAAAACCAGACACAAAATATCACTTACTTCACACTTCATAATATTAACATACTGATTCTAAGTGTCTTAATGGAGACTGGTTCTGACAGTTTATTAAAAGTTCAGTTTAGCTGAACTAAAACTCAACAATTACAACTAAATTATTAGCTTTTATTGGAACTGCTTGCCCAGTTTGCTCACTTACCATGGAATTAAAAAGTATAATCTACTTTTTAAGAAGGTATAAGAAGTATAAGAAGGTAAAAAGTTTCTTTTTTAAAAAAATTTGGGTGAACTGACCCTTTAATAGTATTTATGAATTAAGTAATTAGAGTTGTTAATACATAAATTATATATTTTTATACAATATCCTCCGAATATTTACAGCACATAAACTGCTGCTGGCCACTTACTTGGATTTGATGTTTGCTGAAGCGACCTCCTTCTGCTGTTTTCCCCTGTACTGCACATTACTCTTCTCCTTAAAAGACACACACACACACACACCATTAGCTTTCATTATCAGCTAATAAAAGAGGCAAAAAAAAAACAAACAATTCATATCAGCCAACAGCCACGCCACTGAAAGCAAACGTCACATTAACAAACCTGCATTATCAAATTACATCCTCACCCAGCTGGCACTGCACATCAACCACAGGACGTGGGTCACAGATATAATTCATGTTGGTCTAAATAAAGCTGCTGTATCAACTCTGATCAAGGTTGTCACCTTGCACGAGTCTTTTGGTGTTTTGCAAGCTTTGTGTACTGTTTTTCTGCTAGAGTAAAATGCTGCAGCATTCAAACAAAAAATACTGTAACCTGCATCTTTCACTGACTGTGTGTGTGTGAATGTGTGTGTGAATTCCTCATTGGCAGGAAACTGCTACAGTAATGACAAGTGGTAGGAAACAAATACTGGTCTGACCACATGTGGTGGCTGTACTGGAGGTTACCTGGCTTTGTGAAAATGTGGTTTGGGTTGTCTAATGACCGCCCATTTTGGAAAAAAAGAGACATGTATGCAGTTCAAAAATGTGTTTCCTTTTGCAATGAAATAAAGTCAGGCTGTGTGTGCATGAAGCTGTCATCGGAGCCGATGTTTTCATGTAAAATCTCTGCTTCTGTGGCTTCACCTTGCAGAGGATAAGAGGTGCTTCCCCTCGTCGTTTTAGCCTGTTACTTTATTTTTGAGCTTCAGTTATATAAACCTGCAGCAGTGTGACACGACTTCTGTTTTTTGATCAGGATTTATAGTTGCATTAGTTATTGGCCCACCACTTGTTCTCACTTCACATGACTGCGCTTTTAATATAATATGTTGATAAGAGTGTAAATATGTACAAGCTTTATAAACTGGAGGTTAAATGTGTGAGAAGTGTTGGATAGTCAGGTTATTTGGCAGGTGATAATTACTTTTTGAATGACAATAGAGAATTTCTTTCCACTGTTTAGAGAGCACAGGTTTTGCAAGAGGGAGTCAAACCAACCGAGCGATCAGCCCCCACATTCCACACACGCCAGCATGTTGTCTCTACCTGCGTGTGAGGCACCGGATTGTGTGCTTTTGCACGTGTGCACCGTACAATAAGTGTGTATGTGTGGGCTGCTGAGGCTGACGGAGCTGCCTGCGGACACAAACACGAGCCTGTTCGCTTGAGCTGATAAACTGTCAGGAAAAGGTCTGTGTCTCTGTGCGGATGACGGGCTGTCAGTGGATGGGTTGGGGTGTGTGTGTGTGAATGTGTATGCGCGTGTGTGTCTCTCACCAGGTTCTCCTGGTTGCGTGCATTCACCCGATTTTCCTCCCCTCTCATGTACTTCACCTCCTCCACTCCTTTCATCTTGTATTCATCTAAAGAGAGAGAGACGGAGAGAGAGAGGCATGATTTAAGGAGGGAGAGAGACAGGAGTGAAATATGCAACAACATGAAGAAACACTGACCAGATACCTTTCATTCATCTCGGCCAATATGATTTAAAAGGCTAAAATAATTGAACTCCCATGTCCCATCGGCTTCACTGTACTCTCACTACATTATGTCAACATTATCCAAGACTGTACCATTGATTTTAGTTATAATTTGTCCACAGTAATCTGATAACTACAACCTGATACACTGTCTTATAAAGTGAACATGACAGCTGAAGTATAAGTGGGAGGGCACTAGTCATCTCCTTCCCATTTGAGCTTACAGCAACTCTTCTGAGGACAGAGAAAGTGAAAACAGAGAGGCAGCGTGGGGGAATACACGTGTAGCGAAGTGAAGTAACAGAAGAGACAGGAGAGACACGAGGACGAGAGAAAAGGGGACTAGATGGGAAGCAGAAAGCTAGAGGGGATTAAAGATCAGTTTAACAGCTTCTAGGCTACATGGACAGCTTAGACAGTTGAGACGAGCTCAGTGGCGAGAACGGTGACACTTCCGCCAAACCGCACGGCACCACTGCTGCGTCTGACACTGAACATCCCGAATCACTGCTAAAGGTAGAAACTAGGGTAATACACCAAATAATTCATCTCTTACTGATCCAACATCACTCAAGTTTCAATCATCAATATGCCTTTGAATACAAGATTATTGAAATAGATGCAAAAATTACCACATAACCAGAAATTCAACTGATCAATCTGCTAATCAACCTGCCCACAGTCCAGTCCAGAAGTCCAAGATCTCTAACTGGTCACGCTGTATTAATAAGGACGAACATCAACATTAGTAAGCCCCAAAAAAATGAAATATCATAAACCAAAGCATTAAACAATGCTTTTTAGTTATAAAAAATATGAAGAAAATAGGTTGTGATATAGATTTAAGATCATATTTAGTCAAAATACATTCATTGAAGTATTATGACATCAATGAATCACTATCTCATTAATCTTAACACATTATTGTGTGATTTGGAGCTTCTACAGACCTCAATGTTGCATTTTGCCACCGGGTTGAAATGTGAGAGATATTTTCTGTATTGTACTAATGATTGTGTCCTGCAATGATTAGTTGATTAATCAATTAGACGATCAACCAAAAAAAAAAAAAATTGGTAGCAATAATATTGATAACTTAAAAATAAAAATACTTAAAATAAAAAATACTAACATTCATTTATTTTGTCTTGTCAAATAGTTGCTTTCTATCTACTAACTAATTGACAGACTAATATTGTTGGAAACCACCCTGTGTCAGTAACTTTTCCTTACAAAATACAAGCTCAACATTCACTCTATAATAAGCATTGTTCGTTAAGTGCATGTAGTGTCGCACACATTTATTTTTAGAATATTCTGTGTGTTATGGACATTTTTTTGTAGATGGTACAATGGTAGATTGTAACGTGCAAATCATTCACATTCTGAATCTGGACATTAAAAAAAAATGTCGGAAAGTCAAAACGGCGCACTCTTTCATAAATAGGGAGTGATTTTCTAATTGTTTCAGGATTTAAAAAGGACCTTAGAGACCCAAAACAGGAAGAAGAACCCCCAGTGGTGCTTATACCACATAATGGACGATGATATCACAATAAATCTGACCGTGATGTAAGATGATATGAAGTCTAAAAACTTTTCATGCAGCACCTTTATGTAAGACCAAACCCCACCTAACCTAACCTGAGCAGAATAATACAAGCATGCTGGCATTTCTGCTGACTACCTGGTTGTTGGACATTTAACTGATAAAGCAGCCGAGATGCTGACACACACACACACACTCTCTCTCTCTCTCGGCCTTATCTGTTGCACTCTTTGTATTTTGCCCTCACTCTATCAATAATCTGTCTGTCTGACTATGCCACTTTGTACTCTGCAGAAGGGTTCACTCCTCCCACTGCTCTGTTGTTCACAATCCACCTCACACCTGGATCAACTGTGTGTTCTGCATGCGCTTGCTTCCGTGTACGTGCGATCACCTGGGTTTCTACGTCTACAGCCTGCATTCGTCAGAAAAACACTACTGATCTGAGATCATTTCAAAGGCAGAGAGAGAGAAAGGAGGAGAGACGCTGGCAGACTTAAAAGAAGGAGAAGAAACAAATGCCGACTACTTTTCTGCTGTTCCGTTTGTCTCAGGAATGTAAACGAGTCGGAGCGAGGCAGCTCCTGTCTGAACATGCTGACACACAAGCGGTTTTATAACACTATGCAGGCTCACCAAACGAAGATCTGCTCTGTAAACACACAGCACATACAGTCCTGCAGCAGGAAACAGAATTAAGAGCCATTTCCTCTGCTCCCCTGCAGATTACAGTGGGCAATCCACATCAATTTCAAGCTATGTAATCTGTACCTTAAGGTGGGTACACATGAAAAGGAAAGGGTAAAATTAGCTGGTGCCGTGGGCTAAATGAATAAATCTAAATGGACATTTTCAAGCGGCAGCTGAGAAAAATGTCATTTTATAAATCGGGTGAGCTGCTGCCTGACGGGTTAAATAGGCTGAGTGTGTGCTCCTGTTACAGGATAGTCACTCAGCTTAATGTGACGGGTATAGATAGATCAAAGTGACCCAGCTTACGCCAATCAAGACTCATCACATCACAGACTTTGCTTCAATTTAGATAGGAGCAAAGACTGGTCATGCTGTGTGTGAGATGTGTGCATGTGTGTGTGTGTGGCTGTCATTGTCACAAGAAATGACAAGGGTGTTTCGTCACGCTGATGCCGGGCTCGCTTTGGGAGAGAAGGAGGGGAACCGTCAGAGAGAGAGAGAGAGAGTAAGATGAAAGGGAAGAACTATTTTGAGAAACCGTGATTATGTGATGTGGACATCTTTCTCATCTCTGATTAGAGACCGGAGCTCTGTGCTGACCTTAAGGTACCGACAGTCACTGCATCTGCACAAAGGTGTGTGTGTGTGCACGTGTGTTTCTATTTCAGATAAGGCTATGTCTTTGAATCAACACATTTGTCATTTCATGCAAGCATGCCATTTGTATGGGTGTGACTCATTTAAATAGCCGTTTTTAGGTGCATGTGTGTGTATTTGTGTGTGTGCTGTAACAGCTCTAGCCGGCCTGCCTGTCCTGTGGCTATGTCACTCTGTCCTTCCTGCTGTGTGTCCTCACTGTCGGCCACTCTGGCTCCAGGCCATCACCGGCCTGGCCATGACATTTACACCTGAACACAAAGTCTCATCTCGGACATAAGCGCGCACACACACGCACATACTCACGCATGGGTGAATCAGTTTAGAAAGAAATATAAATACTGTGCATAATGTTCTGAACAGAAATAAATGTCACAGCTTTTGCTGGTGGGAATAAAGTGATAAAATGTCTGCTACTGTAACTAAAATTAAACCGTTCAATATTGCTTGTGACCCCGGGGAGCTCCTCAATAACCTACCGCAGACAACGGCCGACTGATATAAAAATATGTGATACATGATTAAATAATGAAATTTACTGAGAATCTGACTTCTGGTTCCTACCGGTAGAATATTCCTTCAGATTCATTTTCCACCCCCATGATAATAAAAATGATACATCATGTACACTTTCTGCAGACACAAACTTCAGGCTCCATTGGCCACGCAGCAGCAGTTAGTTACTCATTAAACTAATGTTGCAGAAATCAGTGAATTACTATTTTGTATAATGCAGTAGACTATGGTTAGAGACAGTTGTTTGCTGAGATATCAGGCTGATATCAGCCTCATGAAATCTATCACTGACATTCCTCAGTGTCACATAATGATGATCTAGATGCTGGGAGCAATCCGCGGAAGCCTAAAAGCATTGTTGTGTCTGGAATGAGTCAAATTATATGTCTGAAAAATGAGGAAAAAAAGACTGCTCCTTAATAATATCTAAGACAAAGACAAATGCTGGAGATATTATGTAGACAGTGATAATGACAAGGCGATGGATTGAGGATGTTAGCACAGATTGGCTATACTAGCTTCTGATTACATATGCGGATGCACCCAACAAGCCACATGTCATGTTCTGTTTAACATTAACATACACACACGAGTGCACTGCACATATAGACCTGTATACACATTTATTTAAGGATGCATATGTGATGTATATGTACACAGCTGCAGCTTCATGTACAGTTGTGTGTGTGTTGGTACACACGGGCATGCACACTAATCTCACTCTTTTGACATTCAGAGTGGGTTATTTCACTGTACTATTCAAAATTCTAACATACATCATCTAGTGCATCGCTAACCTTTATTTAACTTGGGCTAATTTAATGAGCATGAACGTGCTTTTCCAGGAACGCCCTGTTGCACAGCCACACCTGGACGCTGCCCAGTACAACCACAGTTAACCTCAGTTAACCACTGAGTTGCTCCACTGGAGCAGCTGAGCAGCTTCGTTAAAGGGCACTTCAGCGGTGATGATGAGAGATGTCCAAGTGCTGCTCTTTCACCTTGTTGCTGCCTTATTTCTCCTGCCAGCACGGGGATTGAACCAGCGACTTTTGGGTGCTTCTTCCCTTCTGCGTAATGCCCTAAAGAGGAATTGTTTCTGTACACAGCAACTATGTTTGTTGTGATTTTGGTTTGTCATTTACATTTTATGTTCTCTGAAGAGGAGGAAGAGAGAATTCTTTGAAAGGTGTCAGCACAAAAATTTAATTCAAAGATGTAGCCGCTCTCTTTCAACTGTGTATGTGATAATATTTCCAAGGACTGAGGGCCCACTTAGCGGTCTGATTAAAAAAAAAAAAAAAAAACCTCAGACTTATTGAAGTGCCGGCATTTCTTTGAGGCACTAACTAATCGGTTTAAGCGATCACATTTTATTCCCTGGAGGTAAAACACATCATTGATCCTTTTCTCATGGATCTAGGCCAAGGCACCTGCAAATCAGCAACCCAAACAACATGGCTGCTTTCTCCTTGCACTATAGCACCGGACACAAGAAGGACAGAAGCACCAGATCCTGTCAGGACAGACCCTCAGACCATACAGCTGCTTCACTTGTTCAAAACATACTCACATGTTTGAACAAACTGAAATCTGCACGCCACTATGTTGTGTATACAAGTTAGTGTGCCATGTACGCAATTATATACACATACAGTTCCAAAACACACTATCTCTTCTCCGATCTCCCCTGACTGTGATTATTGCAGACATCAATAGCACGATGTTGTGGAGAGTGTTGCTATTTTCCCTCGCCGTCCTTCAGTGTTTGTGTAATGGAGCTCAGACGTTTCCGGTTATTGTGCGAGAGCGACCAAGAGAGGGGTGGGGTGGGGTTGGGGTTAGCGGCCTGGAGTCTGACAGAGCGCGCAGCCAGAATATCTGGGACACACACACATACACACGCATGCACAAATACACACACGGACAGACTGACTGGCAGACAATCTGTTGGAGGCAGATCAGCGCGAGCAAGAAGAGGGCTAAATACACTGATGTGCAACACGCAAGCATATATGAACACAAATACTGACGCACAGTCTACTGGGGGTATTTATGAGCGTAGGCGGGCTAACTGACCCGGGTCGACCAATCTTTTCCGCCTCGATCATGAGAACTACACCGGATGCAGCGAGGCAGCTCGACTGGGGTTGGAAAAGGCGGTGAGCTAAGTGGGAAAGAATGACTACACGGTGTGTGATAATGACCAAAATACCGTAAAGGAAGAGGAGGTAGAGTAGCTAGAGGTGAAGAGGAGGCACAGATAAGAGCAGATGAAGATGAGATGAAGTAAAAAGGGGGGGTGAAAAAGGATGTTATCGGGGTTGTGGCCTGAGATAACTCTAATCCAATCCACGCTATCCAGGTCACTTTGGTCTTCTACTTACACACACACACACACACACACACACACACTCTAACAGACAAGCTCAAACAGTAGTCTGGCCCAGCCACCGCCACTCTGGATTCCCCTTTCACCAACTGATAGCGAGAGCAAAGGATAGGATGGGAGGAAGAAGGGAGGAAGAAGGAGGAAGGGGGGGGGTGAAAGGACAAAAGGTTCTGACCTAATGCTGTGCCAGAGAAGAGAGGAAAAGAACTGGGGAGAAGAAACACTGGGAGATGAAGGCAGGAAGAGAGGGAGGAGGGAGGGAGGGGTACAGAGACCCAAAATAGAGAGACAGGGAGAAAGAGGAAGGGAAGAACGAGGCCTTGAGCAGGGGAAGGGAAGAGGCGATCTAAAACAGAGAAGTTGAGGGGAGAGAAAAAAAAAAAACAGAGAGAGAGAGAGAGAGAGAGAGAGAGAGAGAGCAGAGAGAGAGCAGAGCAGGAGCAGCGTCAACACACGTCATTCTCCCTTCCTCTGTCAAGGAAAAACGCTCCACTCCTCCCACCTCTGCCTATCATCTCCTCCTGCCTCGTTCTGCTGCTCCTTAAAAGACAGAGGTGGTTGTGGCGGCAGGGGTGGGGAGGGGTTGCTTGAGACGTGAGTGCAGAGAAACTGCCGGAGGAGGGGCTGAGGGAAGTCGGACGAAGGGGGGGAACCTGCCGGAGAGAGGATAGACGGACGACGAGAAAGAGAAGCGAGTCAAAGAGAGGTCGCAGGGAGAGGGTGAGAGGAGGCTGAAGAAGAGGGAGGGAGAAGGGTCAGAGAGGAGAGAGGGATGATGGGGAGAGAGAGAGGAGAGAGAGAGGAGAGAGAGAGAGAGAGAGAGAGAGAGAGAGAGAGAGAGAGAGACCTCCTGTGGATCATCATCTGCCACGTCCATCCGCCCGCGTGCAGTTCTACCAGAGTGTTGCTCCCAATTCTTAATCGCTGTTAATCCCTCTACCACCCATCATCTCTCTCTTTCTCTGGCTTTCACTTTCATTCCTGTCCCTCATTGCACAACAGCCTGCGAGCTATTATTAAAACTAGAGCTCCAGCTGACAATTATACACATTACGGATTAATCTGTTGATTATTTTTTTAATTAATCGATTCTATAAAATTACAGCGTGTTTGGCGGGCGCCTTTGTCCAAAGTGACTTTTTTCACAGACACAGGGCACAGTTCAGTAGTTTGTCACTTATGATCCGAGCTACAGCCACATGAAGTGTCAGAAATTTGTCAAAAAAGACCATTGCGATTTCCAAGAGCCCAAGGGGACTTCTTCAAATTCAACTTTTCAAAGAATAGTTTAGGATCATGTAAAATAGGGAATAGCAGAAAATCCCTGCAGTGAAAAAAGGAGGAACCAGATAATGTTTGTCATTTCAGCTTGAGAACGATAAATAATAAAATAATAAATCAATTATTAAAATAGCTGATTGTTGATAAATTGTCTCTCCATTTAATCCAGTGAACAATCCAGTGATTCCAAACCTTTCTGACCTGTGACCCTTAAAGTGCAGTGCAAAGCAGTATCGACTTGTTCCCAGCCAGAGGCTTCCTATGTCTGACCTGTCTACCCACCACTGATATGCCCTTGTTTTGATGTTTGAGTGGTTTTTAGAGGCATGAGTATGTAAAACTATGTAGTACTTTACAAAGATTGGAGAAAAGTCGGAAAAAATATATTTACATACATTATCATGAGCTCAACTAAGTATTGTACTATTGTATTGTATCAAAAGAGAGAAACTCTGTTGAGTGTCCCTTTAACTACATTTGTACAATCTCAGCTTATCATGTCCTCCCCCAACTTCCTTTTCTGTGTTGTCTCCTACGTCTTTCCTCTCCTCTCCGTTGCTTTTCATTCTCTCCCTCCACTTGAAAACACGAAAATATTGAGAATGTCAAGAATACAGCAACACCTGGGCGGGACCGCAGTTCACACTGCAGTCTCACTAACTGGTTACTTCCTCTCTCTTACATGAACTGTCAACATGGATGACTCCAATAAAACTGTGGTGTTGACAGTTATTGTCTGAAATGGAGAACTTAACACGCTGCCAGAGGACTATGAGCTATAATGAAGAGAATATACTGTGAGGGCAAACGTGGCAATGGGTCTGCGCTGAGCAATTAACGGAGTGAAATAGAGCTGTGAAGCTTTTATTGACATTTGTGTGTGTGTGTGTGTGTGTGTGTGTGTGTGTGTGTACTGACCGGTGAAGAGGTCTCCGTTGCTGTAGGCCTTGCCGCGTCCCTCCTCATCGTTGGGCACGGCCGACACCTGCTTGGCCGAGGTGCAGCCCATGGCCTCACACTCTGAGACCTCTCCTCATCGCACTCTCACCTGGCCGAGGACAGAGACAAACATTGTAAAGTGAACAACGCTGCTGTTCAATTCTTTTTACAATGTACTTTATAGATATTACTTCTCAAAAGCGCTGCACTGTTTGTTCAGCTACGGTGAGTGTCACTCATGTTAACAAACCCTCTTCTTCTGCTTTACTCCAAACAAACTGGGCCAATCGATGTAAAACGCTTCCTACAGTGTTTTCTCCCAACACTGCAACAGCTTTTGAGATTTACTTCTGCAAATCTATTCTGTTCAAACACCACCGACACTTCAGAGCGATGCTATACTTATCTGTTTAGAAGAATACACTTAGCACCAGTTTGGACATTGTGTGTATGACTTCGAGACAGGAGCCTTAGGAAGCCTAAAATGCATTATTTCCTTCCATCTCACAGAAGAGTCTATTGCACCTGGTGCTCATTGGGAGGTTAAGTCATAATACATTAGTAGGAAGTGAAGTGAGGCCTTTCATAAAAGTGTTGCAGATTATAACTTCAAGCTCATAAAAGTTTCTTTTAGGCATAAACATGACCACTGGCATTATACTGGTGGTCCAATGGGAAAATAAACAGAATGAGATGGATTTAAGAGAGGCTGCAAATAAATGAGTATTTCAGATGAATGTATCCCATGGTATGCTGTTGATTCTTTTCTGATGTAAATGAACTGTTCTTAAATTTCAAAACATATGGATTTATTTCAATTACAAGTCGCTAGGGTATTATGTCTCATTCAATGCTACAATATAAAATAAAGCAAAGTTGCAAATCATCAAATTTGATAACCTAATCACTTTGTTTTTTTATTTGATTAAACCAGCTCTATGGAGTTTTTAACTGGTTATGAAACAGTCTTAATCTAATATGAATGCCTCTAAAAGAAAAAAAAAAAAACAACACCAGGATTAGTTTCTAATAATTTCCCATAATTTTTGGCACCGCTGTGGCAGACTAAATAGTCGAGTGATAATTCCCTGCAGGTTCATTACTACAAGTGACACCTTAAATCTAAAAAAAACTAAAATATTGATCAGTGCAGCTTTGAAACAATAAATAAATTACTGAAATTGTTCTAGAGCAATAATTTCAACATTATTTTGAAACTTTGTTGTAGTTAAAATAAGCCGTGTTGTGTGTCCTCAAACCACACAGTTCCCTCTTAACATCTTGAGGGTGCGTACAATAAACGAAACACCTCATTATTATTCAAAGAAGAGGAAAGCACGGACATCCCATTCAGAGGGACAGCTGACACGAAGCTGTGAACGCCGCTGTCCGTCAATCACGTGCACTGTCAGACACATTACACTATAGATAGTCTCCATGTCACTCACACATGCCATATGCTGTCATTGACAGAGCCCATCTGACTGCTGGCAGTTAGAAAAACACACACACACACACACACACACACACACACACACACACACACACACACACACACGGAGGGGCAGCCATGATGATTACCCATCACCAAAATGAAATCTACAGTACCAGTACGTGTGCGAGAGTCAGAGTCTTAGATGGAGAGAGCGGAGGGGGCTGGAGAGGCTTTTTTGGAGAGGCAGAAAATAGAAAGAAAGGGAGGAAGTAGGTGGGGGACAGGGGCGAAGGAAAGGATGGAAAATAGGTGTGATAAAAAGAGGCCAGAGAGAAAGACGAGTGCGGGACTTCAAAAGAGCGCCACCTGCCCCTCCTCCCTCCTTCAGTGATCCTCAGAGCGTTTGAAGTTGACAGGAGGCCAGTGTTTACTCCTGTTTTTAGGCTGCGGCCGACCAGCCTCTATCTCTCTGGACACGACACAAAGCGCCAGGTGTACAGGGTGCAGGGAGTAGTGACTGGACTTGTTGTGGTTGTATAGTCAAAGCATAATTCCGGTGTAGTTTATGCTTTTGGCCATCGTTTCTAATCAGTAATAAGACTGAGAAAGGGGAACGCAGTGGCATCCCTAAAAAAATATGTCTGAAGGAGTAAAGAACATGATAGGTTAGTTGATTATTCCGTTTTCAGTATTACCCTTATTTTAAGTTTGACCTTTTTTTGACCTGTCTAATTGTCCGCCTGATCATTTCTTTCCTTATCAGACTTCACTACAGCGCGGCCAACATATACTGAGATCTGAAAAATTAATTTGGTGAGTTAGGGCTGCCACTTTGCATTAGAACCTCGAAATACTAGTCAAACGTGTGACAGCAATTAAAATATTCAATCCAAAATAATCCGTCCAAATTCAAAATTCACAGTGTATCAGTGCAAACAGGCTTCTGTTGCTGACTGCACTTCAGCGGGAAACATTTGTAAAATGCACTCTGATCTGTTGTATGCCCTGATGTCCCATCTGGAGCCCAACCAAAACTGGATTTTTGATGCTATTACAGTTATTGCCGATATTTGAGCGTATAATCATGATATATCTGCCAATACTCATCTGATAAACACATAATATTTTTCATACACAATCCTTAATCCTTAAATTTCATTATCGGAGAACAGTGACCATGAATTGTAAATGAAATGATTATGAAAAATATATTTGTCTATGATCGCTGATAGAATGTATGCAAATACCAGTACATCGGCAATAAGCCAATATCAGCCCATATGTTGGCATAGACAATGTATTGGTTTTAGTCCCCGGTAAACTGGAGCAAACTGAAGCAAACTAGATAAAAGAATTGGAGGAATGAACCAAACAGGTAAACATGAAACCAAACCAGCAGTTTGGAATAGTAAGAGTGTTTGCTTCCTTTCAAAAATACAATTCCTTTACAGTAACAGGAGAGCAAATCTGATGTTTCCTCTTAGCTTGTCACATGAGCGAGGAGGTGGAGGTACCGCAAAGGAAACCGCAGCAATTCTGCAGCGCAATTCCAGTTTTAAAAAGTGGCAGCTCCGGGGTGAATACAATGTCGTAACAAATAGCCGAAACTATGAATATAAGTTTAAATCAATTATCCTTTAATCCTGCTGTGGTTGTGTGAGGTGTGTGTATGTTCGGTGCAGGATGAGGGAATTTGTATGAATCCCTTTCTCAGCTCTCCAGGTAAAACGACATTAATCTCTGGAGCCTGAGCAGAGCTTACACATGAATTTCTCAAAGGGCCCGCAGGTGAGAGGAGGCTGTACCGCGGGAGAGAGAATCAAGACACTCACACACACAAGCTTTGGATGTGTGTGGCTGTGTGCTGTCGTGTCAAATGTCACCTGTGGCCTGAGCTGTGTGTGTTCTGGTCTAGAGAGCAGCTTATCAGCCCGTTCCAGGCAGCCTGGGACACCTCTCACTACGACTACAGCTCTGGTACAACACAATTACATGGCTCTCTCACACACACACACACACACACACACACACACACACACACACACACACACACACACACACACGCACTCATAGCACCCACACAGACATGCACCGCACACAGATGGAATCACGGAAGTCTTAATGCAGTCGCAGGCACGTCATCGCCAAAAAGTCACTAGCGGCAAAGTTTCAAATATAATCTCATCCAGCATAATCTGTCTCTTGACAGAGTCGCTTAGATGAAGATTCGGCACCGAGGAAGACGAGGTGTGTACCCGGAAACACTGCCGTGGGGGTGCATGTTACCTGTCAGAGAATCACAGCACAGTGACGCAGAAAAGCAAAAGCTGGAGAGGGCTACAGAGAGAGGAAAAGACAAAAAAAAGCACAGACAGGGAGGGAACAGACGAGTTTCTCTTAACTCTGGGCTATTAGTGTAGAACTGAAGTGAATATTAGATTAGCAAAGCACAGAATCTCCCTTCTGAAACCACTGACAGAAGCCTATTGGGAAATGTGTGCAGCCTTGACAGATTTTAAGTTTCAAAGGGTCTCCAGTGTGTGGGCAGCATCTGTTTGAAGAGCTTTGATTTGTGTGTATTGAAACATCAAATTGCGAGTAGGAGCAGGCTAAAAATAGACCCAGCAGTCCCAGAGCCATTGTTGTGTGCAGGGATAATGCTAGGCTGCGTGAATCTGTAAGCCAAGCTGCTATTACTTGAGTTTTTAACATATAAGCTAGTGGGAATATTACAAAGCCGAACACACCTAAAAATAAATGAGGCCTGTCATAAGGCGGAGGATACAGGGATGCTTTAGGGACACACACACACACACACACACACACACACACACACACAAAAAACAGTTACGTGTTGAAATGTGTTGAGAGTCGGGTCAAGAAGTCACACAAGGCGTGTTTTGTAAGACGCTGGTCAAAATCAGACAGCCTTTTTTATTACTCAGTGTTTCTACACTCAAGAAGTCTTGGTTCTTCAAAATCCTCCACTGAGTGTTTTTGGGAGGCTTGGCACACTGTTGATTTTGGCATTATATTAAATCAAGGGCTTTCAAGACCATTTTCAAAAGTTGTGACGATTTGACTTTGTTTCTCAAAGGAGGTGATTAAGCAGTGATTCACATCCTCTCCTGCTGTGCAATATTGTGCATATTTTCCTGGCCTTTTAAAAATGTTTTGTTGTTTTTGTCAGATAGTGTCTGATTTTACCTTAAAAAAAAAAAGAAAAAAATCTTCAAATGAAACAGCGAGGGGAAATGTCTTTTTGATTTAACTCCTCACAACTCAGACATGCACTGAACGGACACCACCTCATATTAAAAAGGCTGTGAACCGCTGCTGCAGTAAAGGAGGCAAAAAGCTGAGCAATATATCAGCGTGCCACTCAACACTCTTTTGCATCTTCTTACTCCTTTGCATGTGTGTCACTCTGCAATGAGATCAGCGTGTACGCTTTTAGCATTGGAAACTGCAGCTGGAATCAGCCCGAGTTGGTGCTGAGCTCTACCCAGCGAGCTGCTCGGTGCCACATGCGAGACCACAGTGGGGCGTTGCACAGTGTTGCTTTAACCCACAGGAGTTGTGGAGCTGGACTCTGCAGCTCTGAGCTCGCCTACCCCTGCAGACACTAAAGTGTGTCAATGGGACAGACTTATCCCGGCGAGTCGGCCAAGACCCTCACGCCATCCAGCTATCTCTAGCTCCTGCCGTCACACACGCAAGCGCAAGACGAGCCAACGAGACCTGATAAACATGACGTCGTCTGAAGGGGATAAGAGTTCTTGATGCCGACTGGCACACAACCACCTCATGATCCATGCAACTCGCTCCAGATGCTTAACATTCATCATGGGGGACACTCGCCAAAGCAAACTAGTAGCCTAATTTAGAGATATAAATAATGCCATGATGTCAGCTTGCAGGTCTTACGTCATTTCTGGGTAAACTTACACCAGATTTGGCAGAGAGCCTTCTGTCAGTGTCAACTCTATGGGCAATCTTAAATTCGTCAAAACAATAATAAAAGCGTCTGCAACACAAAAGGGCTCCAACTCTCTTAAATGCATGTTAAGGCCAAAAGGAATCCTTAACAGATGGCAAATGATCAAGTCCTTAAAGTGAATACCATTTGGCAAACACACACAGGCTTGCCCATGCCTGCATACCTGGAGGTGGGACGTGACCTACTCTCCGTCGTGTGAATAAGCCTTCTTTACAAATCAGTTTGTCAAAGGAGGAACTCAAAGGGCCTGTGCAGAGAGATGTGAGTGTAAAAGCTTGCATAAACACACACAGAGTACACAGGCCGAGCAGTGTGCAGTGTGAAGGTTTCTCAAACACAGGGTTGTGCCAGAGGCAGAGAGAGCGACCACAGAGCCTGAAAAACTGGCTGGGCAAAAGTAAGGAGCGGGGAGTACTAGTATTGGGAGGTGCGTAACAGGTTGTTTTTTTATGGACTTGATTTCTTTCTGAGTTTATCAGTCCACATAGGCCCATAAAGCTACTAGAACAGGAGTGTCTGACTGTGATTCAGCTTCCTGGTAAGAAAAGAGATTTGAAAGCCTGGGAGGGGAAGTGATGACTTCAGCCGCGGTCAAAGCCACAGGGAGGCTCGGTTCTGCAGAGCAGGTCTCTTAGCGTACCCTCCTGTGACCAAGCAGAGACTCATCCTCCGCTTCATCAAGGTGCACTGCTAAGTGCTGAGCCGTGCTCTAGTGCTCTGCACTGCTCTGAATTAAACGGTAGTGGACTGAGCTGGTCGGTGCAGTACAACAGTCAGCTAGTGACACTCACTCACATTAAAGTGGCACAGTTTGGTCACATCCACAGCATCTTTAGAAATGGGTGAATGGGAGCTGAAATATGTGGAGTGCAGGGTTTCCCCCAGGAAATATTTAGCCAAAGTGTCAAGCCACCCATATCTCAACCCACCTCATACTCAGTTTAGTCAGAGGATGACTAACCAAGAGTCACAATCATTAAATGAGACACTTCAGTCTTCTTCCCTGGAGGTTATGCAATTTTATGAAATAAAAAGGTTTTATGATCTGTGTGTGATAGCTGAGGCTGTCTTTTCTTTCAGGTGAAGTGGCACACCTGCAGAAAACCACTGAATAGGGTTGGGCAATATGATCACTGTATATAATGTAACAATAATACAGAGATAGATATCCCTCTAATATTTGAGCAATCGCTTCAATTGCAATATTCAATGCGCAGATCAGTGAGCAGGACTGCTTTATGGCAATACTTCATTTATAACTTTAGAATGTCATACTCAATTCTTTCAAGTATCAATGGATCTGACAACAGGAGGCACTATCAGATTATCTTATCTATAAATGTTTTGTCAAACAGAATTGTGTGATATTGTTCTATACCATGTCCACATACCATTATACTCATGTGGACCTTTTCTCAGCATCTGAAGTGTTCACCTGAAAACTGTTTTATACACAATGTAAAGTCCTTACCCTGAAATAAGGGCAACAAATGAGTGGATGATATAGATAGCACTCTCTGTTATGGTCTATCTATATAGATATCATGATATAGAAAAAGGACTGTAGCTAATCCTGAGACATTTGAGTGATAGCTTTCACAGTATAAATAGCATGGCCACATCTATGACTATTATTTCACAGTGAGGATCAACCAGCCTGCGCTCAACAGAAAATACTTCCCACTGATAACTGGACTACCAAATTTAACAATACATTTGCTTTTACTGCAAAGGCAAAAACCTAAATGGCGTACCTCAACACTGTAGTGCAGAATCGCTGGTGTGTGCTGCAGTATGTCCAGCGTGTCTTTGCCTCTCTCTGTGACAGAGCACAGTTTCAGTACAACTCCTGGGCCAACGCGCCATAATATTTACTCTAGCCAGGCAGCAAATGCTGCACCTCTCTTCTTGTCCCAGTTTAAGCAATCCATCAGTCTGACAAGCCTAGGAAGCTGTGCCAAGACACGCGGACTGGTGGACAGTCGAGGTCTCTCCTGAGTGGCACTCTGTAGCTTAAAGTGTACATCTCCATTCCCTCTCTTGCTGTGTGTCGTTGTGCGAGCGGCACCTCTTTCCTCTTTCTTATTGTTGTAATGAGGGTGACAAGTGGTCAGAGAGGGAGGGAAGGGCAAACAAATAGAGGGGTGGGGGAGAAGGAGGTAAGATACAGGAGCCCCTCTGTTCTGTAACCGTGGCCTGGCCGTGTGACTGACAATGAGAGGCACATTGTGCACAGTAAGGCATGTGCTGGTAAAGAAATAAGGCCTATGTTTTTACTCCAGGCCCATAAAAGCCAGCTGATCTGAAACTGAGAGATCTGCATGGTTCTTACCATTGCCTTTCACTGCTGTAGCTTATGGAATGAGTGGATAAAGGAAGGGCAAAGCAAAAAGGACTAAAGGCAGAAAATGGTGAACATTTCAGATTACTGTGGGTAGCCCGACTTCAGAGCAGTAGTCTAATTGAAAGCTGAGCTGTATTGGGCCACATCTCGCTGCTAGTAGACGCAAACCGTACAAAAACGGATTGTTCCACCAAATACAAGACTCTGCTAGAGGATAAAATGCCTCCTCTGAGGCCTGTTACCTGGCGTTTGTACCCCTTGGCTTCCCAAGAGCGAGACAGATTCCCTGAAAGGAGAAAGAAAGCAGTCATGCCCATTTCATTCCCCCTCGACACTACTCTGCTCTGCTGCTCCCAGTCGTGGTGGGGGTAAAAGCAGGTCAGAGCCTGAGGTGATTGGTGGGTGAAGAGCAGGATCGAAAGGGTGGAGAAGTAACGGAAGAAATGATCTCGCGACACTGTGACTTTCTCCTGCATTGACAGCACACAACAAAGTAGTTCATTAAAGCTAGCTTTCACTTTAAAGGCAGTCCACATTTGAGCCTTCTCACACACACATTGCAAAGTTCTTTACCTACCCTTTAATTTGAGATCATCCTCTCTTCGTAAGATGTACTTAACAGGTGTATTTTTGGACTTAACAGTTACTTTCATTTTTCTGCCCCGGCTGCAGCTCCTCCAGAATAAAAGGCCTGCTGATAGTTGCTCAGGCAGACCTATAAAAATGGTGTTCAACATCGCGGTTTATGTTTTTACTACCACTGCTTACATGCATTCAAGTTTAGTATGTACGAGTAAGTGCTTGTTCATCACATTCACTAACAGACAGCTGCACATGGCTGACAGAGCGGGCCTACTCCAACACGGCAGCAACATAAGGTCAAACATGTTTATGTTTTCTGATCCAAATCCATCTGAATTGCTAACAAACCAACCCACACCGGGCAAAATAAAAGAGTACCAGCTTTAATATTCATTAGAAATTACCACAGCTGAAGAAAATAAATATCAATCTCTGCGTAATTGGCAAGCGTACTGCATGATAATTGGCAAAAGTGGTTTCGGATGTCAGTCTGCTTGTTTGAATGAACCGCATTGAAATGTTTCGAGCCTTTCACCGGAGAGCAGCAGATGAGCTTGTGTTTCGTGGCTCAACATGGCTGGTGTGGTATAATATCCACCATGTTATTCTTTCAGATGCAAACCAGTGCCTTTTTTCGTCTGTTATCCTGTACAGGGACACACACTCCACACACCACAGTGAGGAAACCCGTAATTCAATAGACTCTTCAACAGTTTCTAATCAACTGTTCTAGAGACTAATGACACCAAACACGACGTTATTATAATTCACAATCTGCCAACAGCAGCCATGCTGGGTGATACAGATGGAATCATTATTGTAGTATTGATATGTATGATGATATAGCAAAAATCACAAAACAGGGTTTTTCCCAGCATAAAGCAGACTGAGCCCAGATGGTAGGGCTGATCCGGACATGTCTCAACTTCTCAATATATATCAACGCTTTGAGGCATTTGTTCTGTGCAAAAGTGCCTCCATTTTATCACTGAAGATTCTTTTATTTAAACTGTTCATTTTTATGATGTTGAGCGGGTGGTGAGGGCGAGGTAGAGCGCAACGGTCATGCCATAAATGATATTAAAGTCTTAATAAGTGTGAAAACAAAAACAACTTCTGTTGGCTTTTAATCACTGCTCGCCTAAAATGTATTAGTTTGCCACCACAGAAATTCAGAGCTGAAACAAAAAGGCGATTGATCAGTTAGATTAAGGATTATATTTCGAAATGGTTGGTAGTTTGTCAAGTCATTTGTCATTAGTCATAAGTCATAAATGCCAAACATTTTCTAGCTCATTTTCTTGGGATCTTGGAATCGCAAATTTAAAAAAAGTTGTTAATTGCCTTAAGAATGATGAAATCGTTCTGTCACGATATTGGTACGATCCTGCCCTTGACAGCAGTAGTGTTGATGACTATGATCACAGCTATTATTCACAAAAATGGTGAGGGATCGAGCTTAATTAAAACTCTACATATTTAATTCCTGCCATGGTAGCTCCTGTTTTTTTACTAAAAGTAGAAGACTCATTCTGTCTAGAAACGCACCGAGAATGAACGTATGTTGCACATGAACTTATATGTGTAAGTAATGAGCTCCTGTAGTATTTGTACACAAAGGGCATAAGACCCTATGCAAACCAGTAGGCTTGTTTGAAGACTCAAGACTTGAGTGTATCGTTGTTATTTCATGTTCACTATCTCCTGTCTTCATATTAAATGTATGGGCTTTCATTGAAGGCTGAATGCCGCATTTATTTTCTAACATCAGTCCATCAGTGGAGTTGTCATTATCAAGGAACAAACCTGCAGAGATCCTATCAGAAAACATTTTATATGCGGTGGCAATGGGAGATAGATGCATTCTGCCTGATGGGAAAACACTGCAGAGATTCACACAGCACTTCAGAGCTAGCACATGAGTGAGAATAAGAGATAAGAAAAGAAGGAACAAAAAAAGCTGGCAAGCCTAATGAATTCTTGTCTCCGTATTACGTGGACTGGACTCTGAACGCAAACTGCACTGTAAACAGAGCCAGGGACACAGAGGGACGCTGCTTTATCATGGGATGGACACGAGCACACAGATCATGCACGCAGGCTGCACAGCCAACCCCTGCTAACTCAGAAAGCGAGCAGCAAGAAGACCACCAAAAGCAGAAACAGCCCACATCCTCTGATCTGCACAGCGACTGCAATGCAGACATATAAACACACATGCCAGAAATAACACAGAAACAGCCACGACACGCACCTACAGCTTTCAGGTCTGGCGCTGCAACGTTTGCTGCTCAAGCTCCGATTATTCAGTCAGGTAGACAAAACCGATGGGCCGGCGAGCCCCTCAGTCAAACTGACAGAGGGATCAGGTTGTGCTGGCCTTGTGCTTTCTGCACTGCAATATAGACTGCCTCATCACACCTGACAGCACTAAGCACTGCCACCCAGAGAGCACAACGCATGCAGAACAAACACAAACTGGATGGAACAAACAGTCATGGGAACTCCCTCTCACGCCCACACTCACACTCAGACAGACAGAAAGAGAAGACATCCTGGTAACCATGGAAACCCTCCACCTCCTCACACGGTGACATCACAGGTGTTGCATCATGACCCAAACCGGGGGCCAAACAATCACCCGAACTGTTGCTAATCAGATGAGGAGGCCACAGGTGGACAGGCCAGGACGGACGGATGCCGGCGACGACAATGATGATGATGATGGTGATGGTGATGGAGGAGACGAGGAAGAGGAAGAGGGAGGAGGGCTAAGAATAGATCCCCCTGCCTCGGAGAAACAGACAGAGGAAGAGAGAGGAGCGAGGAGGAGTGAGGCTCGTGCGTTTCCAGTCTCTTTTGCTAGCCACCGGAACCAAAAGCCATATGTGAGCAACGACTCATCACACATTTGCACACACACAGACAAACACACACACACACACACACACACACACACACTGTGATGGGCAAGTGAGGGGGAGGGTGGGAGAGAAAGGCAGATGGAGGCAGATAGATGAAGACACACAGATAAATCAAGCAGGGAAGGGTGGGAAGTTGCAACATCCACTCACAGGATTGCCGGTACTTCATCGTAACCTATATAACCCCGATGTAAGCAGCTGGTGACACGATGCTCCGTAATGCCCGCCACACCAAACCTACTTTCACACCAGGGCCACCAAATGGACGTAAAGGTCTGACGTTGATCACACGGAGGAAACCTACACCAGCCATATGGCATATTTATATAAAAAAAAACGCAGGAGCCGGGAAGGCAGTTGGGAACTTACCGAGCCCTTCAGTGTGTGAGGAAACGGGCAGGCGAGGGGGGGGGCAGATGCATTTGAAATGGACTCGGGCTAAGTTTTGGCTAATGAGCTGCAAATGAGTCTGCATATCAAATCTAATTCTGGCTGCAGTGACTTTCCTATTATCATCTCGTCTTCCCTCTGAGGCAGACACAGTGATGACCAGCCTTTAGTAGTTTCTACAAACATGCATGCAAAAAAAAAAAAAATGAAAAAAAGGCAGTTATGTGTGCAGGTCCTGTCATGTGGTCTATGGGAGCTTTGGGGGGGCACAGGCAGCAGCAGCAGTAGTAGTAGTATCCCCTGGTCCTGTCCTGGGTCCTGGAGCTCTGAGGCTGCAGCTCGGCTCAACAGCTGTGTCCAGCTGTGCGACAAGGAGACAGTGGGCGCTTTGTCCCCCCCCCCAACACACACACACACACACCAGAGGTAGGCAGTAGAGTTGAGGGTGTGCACACATGGTTTCATTTCCACAAAGGTTAACGGCCTGTAGCCTCGGCGGACGGCCTTACAGCGGCGGGAGAGAGAGAGGGAGAGCTGCGGGACGGCGGCGGTGCCTCAGCCAACCAGGATGTGTGGAAACATTTGAAATGCGACGTCCGGGCACATTCACGCACCCCCCCCCCCCGACAGCGAGACGAGCAAAAACACACGCATATTGTGTTTTTATCACCGCTATACATATATATAAAAATAAAAAAATAAATAAACCCAAACACACACAGTAAGGAGGTGAAGCTCCGTTAGCGTTTGCAGCCACCAAAACAACAACAACCAAAAGATAGACGGAGCCCAAATCAAAAGGCGTGCGGGAAGGAGAGCGCCGGGCAATCACGGTGCACTCAGGAAACAACAACAAAAGACAGGAGTGAAAAGAGAAAGAGAGAGAGGGCGAGAGAAAAGAGAAAGCCCAGGCAGGAGCGGTTTTTTTTTGTTTGTTTGGTTTTTTTTGTCCCTCCGGAGCAGAAATGACACCAGAGAGAGACGATTAACCGAGTAATAGGCGGGTGTAGTACTTACTCAGATGAACCGGTTCCGCTCGGTCCACTGGAGGGTTGCCGGTCGCTCTTCCGGCTGTGTGTGTCGGGCGGGATCTGCACTGTGGAGAGCTCAGAGCCTGGAGGACTGAACGTAAACTGTGGCTTGCGTCATTTCACCAGGATGCCACTGTTGCGCGCAGCAATGCAGCCATCTTGCTGAGGAGTGCCCCACCAGCTCACCGCAATCAGTGCTGCTGCTGCTGCCGTATTTTGGCCCCGGTGATGAAAGTGATCCACCCCGAGCTGGTCACACTGTTTATGATGCAGAGGAATATCTGAAGGAAACCAACCAGCAGAGCTATCTTTTTTTTTCCATCTCATGTGTTTGGTGTCACTTTAATCCAGTAATGGAAAGTCACTAAGTGCATTTACTGGAGTATTTCAATTTTATGCAACTTTATGGCTGGAAAATATTTTAAACACTCCATTTATCTGCAAGCTGTATTAATTTCCTACATTGTAGATTCATATCTATAAATAGGATGAGCTGTGGTTTTAAAATGCTGCATATGTGTCTATTAGTAATAATGACAATCCAAATAATGACATATAATGTTATCTGACAGAGGCTGTTCTGCTCCACCTGTATTTTCACTTTTAATACTTAGAAATAAAAGTACATTTTGGTGAAGATATGAAACTAAGTATTAAGTCAGCCACAGTTTCAGTCAGTCTGACAGTAATGTTTAAGTGCATGAGAAGTTTCCAATCACACTTACAGCATGTTGACTCAACTTATTTTATGTGGGTGGCCACCCACTGTTTGTAGACATACCTTTGTTGGAAAAGAACTGGTTTAAAAATAAAATCTTCACCTCTCACTCAAATATTCCACTTTCATTGCCTTTCTGCGTAAAAAACAAAAACAAAGGTGCTCCTTGCTCAACAGCAGCTTTAACATCATTACAAAGTGGTGTAATGTGTAAGGTTTATGATCAAATAAGAAATCTCAAGGATTCAACCAAGTTTACATCCTAGTAAGGTAAAAATCAGTCACATCCATTAATCACCTCATATTTGTTGATGAACTGCACCATCTGAACCCAAAATTTAGAGTTAATATAGCATAAACTCAAAGAAACAAGCCAGTCTTTCCCGATTTCCCTCTCAATTTTTATTTATTTTCATCATGTTACCTTATTGGCTTATTTCTTCTCTTTCCAGTCAGCAGCTACAGCATGACAGACAGATCATATAGTGCCCTCCGGTGGCGGTTAACTAGTGTGTAAACCCACGCTGCTGAGGGTGTGTCTGCTCCACCTGATGTGGTCCAGAGGTTGTTGTTTTGTGGGGTGAACCAGGACCTGAGCAAAGCAGCCCTGTGTTGCTTCAGTCAATATATGTTGACAAATACATATTTACATCGACAGATGAGTTCATATTTCCTCAGGGGAGATAAAGTTTTGTGTTGAGTTTGTCTACCGTAAAGCCATAAAAAGATCCTGCAGCTTATTCAGTGTTCACCGACCCCCCTCCCCACTTGGATTAAGTCCTTAACTCACATCAATGCTTACATATGATTAGGGCCTAAGACCATGACGACAGTAAATGCGTCATCACAAATAATCAATCACGCTTAAATAAAATTAATTGGTCGATGGATTAATTAGTCAGAACTTAATTGTTGGACCAGCATTCACTTGAGCAAAAAGAAGTCAGAGATGCATAGAGAGAGAACGACAGTATGAGAAGTAATTTGGAGTGGAAAGTGAGACGCTGTTAAACACAGTCTGGTCCGTGTCATTCATTAGGGGTTTTTAAGACAGATTAACAGAACTGCATGAGAAAGTGAGGTAAGAACCCTGGTCTCTCATCCATCATCTACCAGGCTAAAAAAAGGACTCCCTCATGGTCCAAGAGATACAGTATGTGGGCTTGTCTTGGCACATTATACCATCCACGGAGGGCGAGAGAAGAAAACAGTCATGAAATGCCCCCCCACCCCCCCACCAGTTTCCTCTGAGTTCATCGAATTGAGGCCAGCGACGTGCGAAGATGCGTTCCCTCCAGGTTTCTCCACGCAAGTGGGATCAAACCGCAGTCACAGGGCACAACACGCCCCACGACTGTCAGAGCTCATCCTTCTCCATCTGCTGGAACGCTTCCAAGTCTTCCCGCCAATCAGCCAGCAGTTCATCCACCGACTGGCTGCTTGAGTCTGTGTCGCCCTCAGGCTCCTCTCTCTTCTCAGAGTCTCTCTCCTCTTTGGGCTGTGCCACATCGGCCTCTGCCTCTGCAGGGCTAGCTTCCTCTTCCGGTGGTCTAACTTCCTCGGCGGGACTAGTGTCTTCATCTGCCGGACTGACTTCCTCCTGTGATGGAGTGACTTCCTCGGGAGCCAATTCGTCCAGCTCCACCGTGCTCATTTGCGACTGGCCAGTAGGTTCGAATGAGGTGGGAGTCGTTGCCTCAGTTATACAGTCTTCCTCTGCTTCCTGCACATCCACACCTGAAAAAAAAAAACACACAAAAAAAAGCAGGGGCGTGTGACTGAGCAGATTTGCACAAACACATGTGCAGGACACACATGCACGCACACACACAAACCTCTTTCCTCCTCCTCCTCCTCAGTCGGTAATCTATACAACATGCCCCCTGGTAACCATTCTGAGTCAAAAATAGAACAGTTTTCATCGAGAGGCTGTCAACTATAACAGCATGATGCTGATGGTGAGTCATGTTTCCCACAGGATAAAGCCTTTCTCACATAGCTGCACAACCAAACTGAGAGTCAACTGAGAAAAGAAATCTGGCAAAAAGTTACGCCGTGAATTTTGCACCGATCTGCGTAACGTGTATTTGATCTGCTATCGTTTCTAAAAGTGTCGCCGCTTCTTCAACTGCAGGTTGTTAATGTGTTAAGAAATGAGTCTGTGTTTCTTTTTTTTTAATGATAAAGTCGAAGGAAAAGGTTGCCGAGGACTGCTGCGAGGATGACAGGAAGTGACTCTAACTTCAAGGCTTTATAATTCAAATAAAGATAGATGCAAGTTATCTGGCCATTACTGTGTCCCGGTGGCTTTGTGGTTACAGAGATCAGCTATAAAATCAGAAGATTCGTGGTCAAGTGTCTGTTTTCAGAAGCATCTTGTCGGCTAAGGAGAGCAGTAATCTTGGATGTTCAGATCTCAAACAGTTCCTAATGTCCTGTTATGCGTCTGATCCTGTAACTCCAGCCAGGTCAATTTCTCGTTTTCTTGGCATCATTTATGGAATCTTGCCATTTTACCGCCCATCTGACAGAAAACACAACTTAATATATAAAAGCAAATGTAGATATAAATCAAAACAAGACAAGAAAATTCAAACTGTGAATTATTTTTCAGCCCAGAAATCATGTCAATATCCTACCACACAGTTGAGAAGAAAAAAAAAAGAGAAAGAGAAAAAGAGAGAGAGACACATAAAGAGCTGTCATGTCCTGAGCTCTGATGGGGAAAATGTCAAATGACAATACTGTGACTGCACTAAGCTTTTCTGTCAAACACAAACAGAATCCTGTGGTTAGAGGCCAGACAGAGAGAGGATGGGATGGATAGATGAAAGCATGGCTGGAAGAAGGGGAACAGAGATAAGGGCAGAGGAAAGGATGAAAAATGTGGATACCAGAGGAAGAAAGAAAGGAAAAGGATACTTACTGCCCTCGATCAGGCTGCCAGGAAGAGGTTTACCTTTGAATATGGCTGCTGTTCATCCAAAGGGAAGAGGGTTATGAAAAAAAAAGAAGAAAAACCAAGAAAGAGAGGAGAGGAAAGGCACTGTTACAGTCCACCACAGGGAATAAGAGGGATTTGGCAAAAAGAGGGAAAAAAAGGGGATATGAATGAGGATGCAATATTGATAAGGGTGTAAACCTCCAACTTTACAACCATAGCTGGTGGGTGGCTGCCGAATGAGTCACGATCTCTGAGACTTCAAATAACGCCTGAATCCCTCCATCTCATCTTTATTTTATGAAGCCGTGCACATAATGAGGTTCAGTCAGTGGAGAGAGATGAGCGCACCGATGGGATCAATCTTATCAAGAGAGATGAGTGGAACAAAGAGCGGCGATCTAACAATTAGAGAGGCGCGCTAGGGAGCAATGTCGCACCTCTGTCTCTGGCTTTGTCACTCAGCAGCACCTCCACCTCCCTGTACTCCTTGAGCGCCTCCAGCAGGATGTTGCCCTCCTTGTGGAAGAGGAAGAGGACAGGCAAGGTGATATCGTCGGTGTTGCGGCCGTCCCCCGCCATCTGAAACAGGGGGGCCGTGTCGCTGCTGCTGCCCTCGTTGTCGTCTGGAGGGGAGCAAAGGGGGATCAGTGAGTAGTGCCGACAAAGATCAATTGGCAGAAAAAGGGACTGACACCGACTTTTATAGGAGATCAATCACTGAAGTCCTTTAATGTGTAAAAAGCTGGTTCTAACTTCTCAAATGAACAAATTTTCTTAAATCAATGCCTTCAGGTTTTGAAATTTAGAGACATCACTTGGAAAATTAAGATTAGAATTACTAGTTTGACATTTTGCAGACTTAACAATGAATATATTAAGTGAAGACATAGCATAGATAATAAATTGTAATACACTGACTTCTGATGACCGACTTCTATTCGACCGACTGTCTTCAAGAAAATCCATTTATATAGTCATTTAGTGGTCATCTTGCGTTTTCTGTCATCAGCCGCTTGGACTCACCGATGACTATGCCTCCAATGGCGCCAGCCTTCTGGATGTGTCTGGCTTTCTCTGCAAACATACACTGACCCCTCTGAAGCAGAGCGATGTGGCCCTGGACATACTCAGCGTTGGTGATCTCACTACAGCCGCTGTAGGGTTCAGCCACAGTCACAAAGCCTCGTACCTGCACGCAGGAGGGAAAAGGCAGGATGGGTGGATTATTGCAAAGAATTGAGGAACATTAGAGGCTGAACAGAGCTGCAAACTAGTCCCACATGTTCTCTTCTGGTGCTGAAACCAAGTCTTTATATCTGTTTGAATTAGGAAAATATTCTAAGAGAGGAAGTTCTCTCCAAAAAATACCAGGGAAAAGTGAGTGGCTCTCTTAGGAAAAACAAACGGGGGACAGTTAAGTGCCCGTTTGAAAGCTGGCAGCTTGGCAGAGCTACAAAAACCGACTCACCCCTGTGGAACTTTTGGACAGGTCTGTGCCAAACTGTGCGGGGCCAGCGGTCAGCACAACCCTGCCAAAGAACGGATGTGAGACGATCTGAATGGCTCTGGGAGGCAGCTGCTCTTTCTGCTGCTGGCTGGACAGCTCCATCATCTCCTGCATGAAACGCACCCCGTCCTCCGCTGCTACTGCACTCACAGCCTAGGTGTGGGCGTGCCAGAGTGGGAGAGGAGAGGAAAAGAGAGAGGGAGGGTTTTTATAAAGTCAGGATGGAAAGAACATGATTTGTAGCATTGGGACAAAGAATGTATCCTCCAATTTAGACAAATCTTTCGATAAAATAGAACCAGTAATACAATATGTTCTTGCTGTCCTGTTTGCTGTGAGTACAGATGCACAAGCCGTTGCATGTTTTTATGGAATCATGCACTTTGATGCACATTTCATAAAGCAGTAAATAAAAGCAATATGATTGGTTCCATTTTTTTGACCAACAATTTTATCTTCAATTTTAGAGGTTAGTTTTTCCTCATTAGTTCATTAGAAATATTGTATATTTTTAGATGGCCACTTTCCATTTTGCATATAGCAGGATTGCATGTGCTAGAAAAAACAGAACAGTTTTGTATCATGAGTCATTCCCACCACTTGTTATTAGAACAAAATATCTGAGCAGTAGCATACTATTAAGAAACTGAATTATTTCAGCCTTGGCCTGTGTGCTGTTTTTTTATGTTTATCCTTGCTGCTAAACTGTTTACCTGGGTTGCGTGCTGCACCAGCTGCACCCTGCCGTCTTTCAGGTGGATGAGGCTGACTCCCATCCTCCTCAGGAGCTCCAGATGTTCAGGGTTGTTTGCCATGAAGTCCTGAGCCCTCAGAGGGGGCCGGCCCATACCGGGTTCCCTGGAAGGAGGAAGGGGAGCAAGTGGTTAAAGACATGGAGGAGATACAGCAGTTAGGGAAACCTGTGTGTATACATACCGATAGGGAGCAGGACGGGGGCAGCTCTTGTCCACAGCACTGCGTATTGGTTCCCTCAGGTTACGAGGGAAGGCGGGGTCAGGAAACAGGAGGCGAGTGTTGGGGCAGGTCCAATCAAAGTTAGAGTCGTCCAGCTCCTCCTCTGACTGAAGGTGAGTATATTACAGATTCTGTTAGCAGCGGGAAAGTGTAAATGCTTTCATCAATATGTGAGAGTTTCATTATAATGGTATCCTGTCGATTACCGTTCTGTTTGAGGGAATAGATGAAGAGTGAGGGGCTGTGGAGAGGGACAGAGGCAGCAGGTGTGCCTCAGTTGTAAAGACGTAGTCCTCCACGTCAAATGGCAAGTCGTCAGCGTCAGCAAACAGCAGGAACAGGTATTTGAACATCTCAGCGAGAAAGAATGAATCCATTCTGACAGGAGATAAGAGGTGTAAGATTTAAAAAAACAGCACACTTTATGGTTTATTTATCAAAATATCAAGTAGATCATCAAGTAGAGTCTGATATATCAGCAGGCCGACATTTGGTCACAACATCTCCTCATGTAGGCACTGTGTATCAGAAGGGAAATGACAGGAGATATTTTGTGATATTTTCTAATTTCCTCCACCCATGTTTCAAGCAATTAAATGTAGATTACATGTAATTAAGTATCATCATCATTTTCAAAAATCAAACAAGCCTCCTGAATTCAGTACTTGTTTGGCATTTTGTGGTCATTAATTAATATTTTATTTATCCCACTATTTAACCTTTCCTTCCTCACACATTTACTTATTATCATTTCCTGGATTCTGAATCTTATCTTAGTAGTCTATCATCCTACAAACCGGTACAGGTACTGAGGCTTTTATATTCTCACCTGTCCTCGTGGCTCCCAGTACGCACATCCTTCATGGCAGCGAAGCCACAGGGGACGCGGGCAAAGCGGTTGAGGTTGTCCAGGATGGTGCGACCTGCCTCCAAGTAATAAGGGTCTCCTGTGGCCTGGGAGGATGAGAGCACAGTGGTGTGATCATAACAGAGGACAGTGTTATGAAGAAGAGAGTGAAATACGATCATGCCACAAAGATGTAACCTCAATTCATACAAATAACACACTGTAGGTCAACTATGCAAGTATTATTCTATAACAACAGTGGTATGTATGCTGAAAGGCTGCGTAATAACTTAACTAAAGTAAATTAGTTGTGTTGTAGCTTGAAAATTTGGTGGCAGAAACTTGAAATGTGCAAGTTAAAACATTTACCAAAACCTGGCGCATAATAACAGATATTTACCTTCATACCGTGGCAGTGAAAAGAGAACGTCTGCATTATGTCAAGCTTCGTTGATGAATTACCTTATAAAGGAAATAGGTGCTCTCTGCAAACTCAGGCCTCAGGGGATGTTGGGCCCAGTGTACCCTGAAATCAGTAGTGAAGGCCTGGGGATAGAAGGAGAAGGACGAAGGGGTCAGCGTGCCATCCAGAGCGTTGTAATCAAAAGAGACAGACAAAGCTAAAACGCAGTGGTGTAAAATGAAATGCAAGCTTGTTCACTTCAGAAGAGTTGCGGTCGGCAAAGCAGCATTTAAAGCCTAAGCTGTGGTATGTTGGGTACACGGAGAGACAGATTACCTCCGGGAGGAAGTTGTGCTTCTTTGTGACTTGATACAACATCTCGTGAGTCTCGATGGCGGGACGGATATCTCCCTTCAACACCTGGGAAAAGTGCAGTATGAACAGCAAGTATGTTACTGGAACGGCACAAGAGGAAAACACAGGGGGCTCAAAAGCTTCAATTCCTATGATCCAATCTGACCTGCAGTCCAGGGAAGAAGGCCAGCAGGGAGTCCATCCAGGTGCGAGCAGGAAGCAGTGGTTTGTGGATGTGGACGTCCAGCAGCAGTGGAGGCTGGCTGATGTATTTCATTATAGATGCATAGTGCTAAACAGGACATACAAAGGGGAAGGATTGAGGATATAATAATAGCCTTATGGGGCTTAGTGATCATAAGTGTGAGGACTTCAAACAGGTTGAGGAAAACGAATTTATAAGAGTAAAATTAAAATTATTTTGTGCAAACTTAAATAGATAACACTGGTTGATGTGGGAGATGCTACTGTAACAAAACGCTATTATGCAGACAGAGAGGCATCAAATTACTCTGTACAAGTGTGTGTGTGTGTACTCACAATATTAAAGCGCTGCAGAAACAGGTCATCTCCTAAGAGGATGTAGGCCTTTAGCAGGTATTCATAGTAAGAGTCGATTCCTGCTCCGACTCCACTGTCTGGAGACAAACAATCACACATCGCTTTGTAAGGCACGAGATGACAAACAGATGTTGTGTTTTCACCCGTCCACCCTCTGTTCAACCACATCCCCTCTCATTCAGGCTGAGAGTGTGCCCCCGTATTTAATTTTCACTTTCAGTGACCCATGTCCTTGTCTCCTCATCATTTCACATCTGCCACAGCCTCCTCCCCTCTTCCTACACTCTCACGTCCATCCATTCGTCCACCATCATCATCATCTTTCACTCCCTCTTCCAGTCACAACATCCTGCCTGCCTCACGTCCTCTGTCCCCCCTCCTCTCTTACCCCTGCGGACCCACTCTCCAGAGTGGATGTTGATGGTAGTTCCCACCAGATTGCTGTTTCTCTGTCTCTTCTCCCACAGAAAGTCCATGGCTCTCCGGGCATGGGCCTGTGTGTGTGTGAGGAAGGATGCATTATTGATTTTTTGAAAAAAAAAAAAAAAAAAGGTAAAAAAAAAAAAATCAATCTGCAGCAGCTGTCCAGTGTTGGAAAGACTATAGTGATTTACTCTGTGCTTGATCAGCAGTCTACTGGCGCCAGGAAGTGAACCAGCCCCAGGCTCTAATATCATAGCAAAGGGAAAAATATCAGTTTTTCTCTCATTCTTCAATGCTTTGAATAGTTTCACTATACCTCTGCAGCTGCAGGGTCCTTGTCCATCTTTATATCTTTTAAAATAAGTCTTATAAAGCAGACAAAATTCTGATTTTCTTAATTGAAAAAGAAAAAAGAATAACGAGAAGAATATTGGTTTCCTATTCACAAATGTCTACATCTAGCTTATTTTAACCTTCATCAGTATTCCATGAGATGGTCTTTTTAACCAAAGAAATATTGACGTCACAGTAGGGAAAGCACAGGTGTGAATAACAGAATTATTAATGGCTGAAGTCATTCAGCTGCTTCGGTTTGACAGCCCTTGTATTGTGCCTGCCGGCTCACTATCACAACTTTCTGGGAAACTTAATTAGAGCACACACTAAAGCTGGTAGGCAACATATTTCAACACTGATTACTGGTGAACGTCAGGGCATCGGGTGTAACAGCACACGCACAAAGACATAAAGGCATAAAGAAGTGTACAAAGAGATAATGACAAGCATCAATTTTCAAGTTTGCATGCTTTGTTTTTTCACAAGAAAGATGGCATTATCACGATGTTGTTTCTTCTGAAGAGAGATGAAGGAGTATCACCAATTGCAGTGAATACCTGCACTCCACACCAATGTTAAATAGAGACACAGCTAAGATGACTGACACAAACTAATTTCAAAATGCCTGAATGTTGTTAGGGAAATTGGTGATTGGGCTTTCCATGTCATCAAAATGATCAATATGCTACATAATGATGATATGAGCAGTGAAACAAGTGAGCAGTACAATGAAGGGAACAGGGACACTGAATCAGATCTCACTGAATACACAATCACATTTCACATCTTGTTGTCAAAGAACAGGTGGTTTCAGAAAACCAAGTTGGTGCAACCTGATTGTAAAAGCAATAAAAAGGTGAGGCATCACCCAGTTTACAAATAAACAAAGAAAGATGGCACCAGTAGGGTGTGGCCGCTAAGTGTTGACATGTGTCTGTTCAAATAGCTGATGGCTTTCTTAGTTTTTAACAGCTCTTTGACGGTGGTGATAGGTAAATATGTCAGCACGGAAAACAGCCCAGTAGACCCACAAGTACAAATTGCTAATTTAGTTTTGTGTAACAGAGCTGTAAGTAGCTTAGGTCAAAAAAGTTTTGGCAATAGATGACATTATTCCTCATTACCATGCAGCTGTTTAGTCAGGTTATGTTATGCTGGATGACTAAGATATATGGCTCTGTCTTCCTTATTTACTGACGAGTATTAGATACCTCAAACACAGGATCCCCAGTGAAGCGACTTAAGGCAGCAAACTCCAGGATGATGGTTCCTGCACACGCAGTGCAGGTGTCTGTTTCAGTGCCCGTTCTCGTCTCAGGACCCCTGACACCGTGCTTCAAGTTCACCTGTCAAACCCCCCCCCCCCAAAAAAAACCAAAAAAATTACACAATCTGTTTTCAGTGCCACATTTGGTTTGCGAGAGGCTGTGCATGAAAACCAGTCGAACATGAAAATGTCTGGGCTTGAACGCTGCGACAGCTGCGAGCGGGGCAGTGGAGCGGAAAATGAAAATGTGTAGTCAAGATCTGAGAGGATGCAAATCTGTCATACTGCAACCCTGGACGTCCATGAATAAAAATATTTCTTCTTATATTACATGTATAATGAAATATGTTGAATGTAGATATTGACGAAATAGAAGCTCTATTCAGGAGGAGGAGTCTTACTTCTTTTTCACACTACAGATTTCTACTGACTCCAGCTGATGCCTCGTAAATTAAAACTTGGTGTTCACTGACTCTTCTCACTAAACAACAGCTATAACTCAGCAGGCGAACCTCATTTCAGTTAGATAGCTGATCCTGACATCATGACCTTAAACCAACTACAGTGCATGTAGGTTTGTCCCTGGTATTAAATGGATGAATTTAGGTGTTTCTGTGTGTGTTTGTCTCACCCTGGGATAAGGCAGGCCACTACTGGTGTTGAAGGCTGGCAGCAGTCGGAGGCCCAGGTCTTTGGCCATGTGCAGGAGCTCGTCCTGATACCACTGCATGTGCTGACCTCCCTCCTTCAGCATCACAGCCATGGAGTGCCCTCCCAACAAACCTCTGAACACACACCCAACAACCACATGTTTAGAATTAAGCAAAGCTGTTCTGTTTACTGCCTGTCAGAAAGTACACGTAGTGTAAAACATACATTACACAGTACAGTAACAGTTTTTATTCGCCATTTACGTGTGTCAACAGTCTAGTCCACTAGTCTCACCCGAGGACTCGAATGTTGGTTTCGAAGACCGACACCACGATGTCGTTGTCCAGCCTCACATCGGACAGCACTCTCCTCACCGCGGCCTCAAACTCTGTTGTCTTGTTCAGAAGCTGAAAAAAAGAAATGGTACATGACTGTAAGGGACATACACCATTTCAGAGTTTAAAAGTTGAGCGAAACACTGTTCAACATTCTTATTGAATGTCTAATGATCAATGATTTAATGATTTGTTCATTTCTATCCAGTAACACTGACATTTCTCTCCAAATTCTATTAAGGACTCAAACAGCAAAAGAAAAAAATTTTTGTAAAATGCACATAAAACAAAACTGAAATTTGACTAATACCTCCACTGTTCTGTCTTATTAAGTAAAATGCAGCATCAAAATAATAATAAAAATTAATTAATTAATTTAAAAAAAAAAAAAGAAAGAACAATACACCAGGCCAAAACTCACCACGAGAGTGTCAAGAGTGTCAATGAGGGTCAGAGAGAACCTGAGAGAGAGACGAAAACTGTTTACCGAGGGTGTGGATTTCACTTTGTGATAGCTGTGTAAAAATCATTCAGTGAAATAGCGTTCATCAACTGTGAGAACAATCTGCTTCCGCATGGTGTGGTAATGTGTGTGCGGACCCACATCAACGACATTGAGCCACTCACTTTCCCAAAGCGTCGTCTATGTCTCCTCGACTGGGTTCGAGCCCCCGTACCCTTCCTCTGCACGTTAGAGGCATCAGCTCATCTGCTGGGTATGCATGGTCCTGAAAAACACGCACAGACACACTTTTAACACCATGCTTTGACTTTCAGTTCTTTTTGTTCAGTCTTACTGGACCTCTCTTATCATCAAATGCACAAAATATTTCATGTTGTGCAACACAAAGTAGCAAAAAGCAACACAGGATTGATTTAAAACACGTGCACACAAATAGTACTAACGATTACAATTTCATTACAAACAGAAATATTACACCTCAGCTTACAAGAGATATTCTCTGCTCTGCACTTAATAAGCTGCTAAATTGTCCTGAATCAATCCAAATATCAAGACTGCAGCAAAAAAGAGTTCCTTCTTTCTGTCCTTAAACTAAAAAAAAGTCATGTTCCTGAGAAAGAGAGTAGAAAATACATAACTTACCATATAATTCTGATACGCATGGTCAAACATCTCAACCACTTGGTTCCTTAGGTGAGGGGAAAACACAAGTCAGCGTGCGTAACATCTTTTCAGGAAGAGCAAATGTTTTTCTTCACGTTAATCTGTGAGTGCTGTGTGGTTTTTTTCCTCAACTCACCTCAACCTGTGCCTCTCCTCCCGTGACATGGCCTGGCCATGACTGCACAAAGCTCCAAGCAGCATCAACAGCGACAGCACAGGCGGCATCATGGTGGCTGGTCGAGATCGCAGCGATACACAACTACACTTTGGCTCTCAGACAATTACCGGGCAAACACCTGGTCATTACCACTGCCTTAACAAAACAGCTCAAACTAACAGAAACACCTAAGAATCACACACCCATTAATGTTATACCTCTGAGATCATGTTAAAGCACTGCTCAGCTCTGCCTAATCGTGAAGAAAGCCGCAGACAGCATCATGAAATCATCCTAGATTGCCGCTCAGTCGTGCCCACCTTACGCTCCATCTGTGTTTATCTGGAAACACCGAGTACAAACACACAGGTCAAGATTAGAGAGTGTGCGTGTGACATGTGAAAAGTGCGTTTTGACGTGTGCACCTGCTGCCCAAACTGCAAATCAAACAGTTTACAGGAATGTTTCTGTTCAAGTAACCAGACATGTAGGCATAACTTAAAAAGATGTACCTCGTATTAGTTGTAGTGCAAGATAAGTGGAGCACGCCTGTTTACTTTTCCACGCTGCCACCCGGACCTATTGCACACAGCAGGAGTGACACGTTGACATAACCATAATATGATCCACCTCCACCTTAGGCCATGTAAAAATAACATATATAATCTATATAATAATACTATGTGATATTCTAACCTTCAATCAGCAGAGATCAAGGACACTTCAAGTCTTTTCAGTCATCAAGACACGTCGTCAAGACTTAAGGCTTGTTATAAAAACCCCACTTTCCCTGACTTATCTGAATGTTTGTATTTAATCCCACTCCTCAGAGACACACCAGCAAACAAACAGATCTACAACCACAAGTCAAAGCAACAATCTCCTGAAGCTCCTGTTCATGTTGTCTGTTCAGGTGCTTCGCCTGTAAACCTGTTGGTGTATGAGTTAATGATTTCCTTCCTCTTGACAGCTCTCTCTCTCTCTCTCTCTCGCTCGCTCTTTCTTTTGTCAGACGAGCACTTGTCAGGGTTTAATTAGCCACTTAGCCCGCGGCGCTAACTGGCCGGGTCCGTAACGGCGGACAGACCGTGAACACAACACAAACCGACCAGAACCGCGTCCATCGTTGAGCAGCGCGCCTGACCGCTCCGTTTTTACGTGAATTATTTTTTTTATCCTTCAGGTTATAACGTGGATCATTTCTCCGTTTGCTGTTGATTCGCCGAGCTAGCCTGCCTTTCAAAACCGGATGCGCCTACGACGAAAACGTCAACAACATCCGCTTCCTGGAAAGAAATGGTACTTTGCCCTGAGTTCTAATTGTCAGGCAGCGCTTTCTGGCAAGCTTAGAAACAAATCGCCTCTCCCTTTCTCGCAGAGATTGACAGATGTAAGTCCAGCCATGGCCGTAACTCTACATAAAGAATATATGACACAGAGCTAAGCATCACCAATTATTTAATGGATTTTGAAGGGGTTGCACAAGCAGGTTGAATATTTACCTGGTAGTCAAAGATCGGGTATAAAATCCAAAAAAAGAGTCACTTGTGCTGCCTTTTAGGGCTGATCAGAAAAAAATGGAAAATTGAGATTTGTAATATCGAAATTTAACCAGTGCGTATGTTTTAAGTAATCAATTATGCCTATGTTGTTTTTGATGTTCTGTTATGTTATATGAAGCATATATTGTTTACGTATAAATATCCACAAAAATACATTCAAAAACATATCCACAAAAAATATTGATTAAATAAAAAAACAGGTGCAGTAAAATAATAAAACAGCACTAAAGCCATTGTAATGTGGAAAGTAATTAATACAAGTATTCAAGTAGAATGTAGAAATGTAGAAAAGTAGGTGAATAGATAGACATCTTAATTTCCAGGGGGAATTCTAGGTACCTGTAGTTGACTTGTATTGTACTTGTTACTACACAGTGTATGTCTGACAGCTTTAGTTACTTTTCAGATTACATATATGTTAATATGTTTTCATATATTTCCTGTCCATTGAAAATCAAGTACCTCCAACTTTGGTGATTTTGAGTTTTTCTGTTGAACTGAAGGGTTACGTTTCCCTTTTGAGTTGGAACAATTCTCCTACTTTTTAAGATGAAGAAATTATTTAAAGAAAAAAGAAACATCGTTACAAATCCTAAAAGAAAGCTCTTTCTTACACTTCATAGGACAGTAAATTACTAACAGGGACCAGAATGAGTACTTTGATGTTTTTTCAGTCAATTTAGCTGATAATACTTAAATATGTTTTAAATGCAGGGTTTGTAATTTCACTGTATTTTCCTAGCATGATATCAATGCTGTAGATGTACAGCAGATTTCCATTCCCTTGTGTAGACTCCTCCCCTGTTTGAATGAGCAATGCAGGTCAACAAATGTAAAATGTCCTGACAACACTTAAAGGCAGCTTCAATCCAAACCTCTAAATACATTTTATGACCAACATAAACACAGTCTACGTGTTTCAATGTGAGTTTAATATTTTTCTAGTTCACTTGTAAAAATAAATAAATAAATAAATAAATAAATAAAAATAAATAAAATAAAAAAATAAAAAGCCCAAGTTTATGTCATTTTAATTTCGCGTTTTTCACTCATAAACTACATTACCCATGAAGCTTTGCGGGATCACTTGACGCTTGCACGATCTCACATGACAGGTATAGCAACAAACCCCTGACTATTCACCAAGAAACAAGTTATAACCAGTCACCTGCTTCCCCAGAAATATCATTGATGTCCACAGCACACAGGCAGAAGACTAAAAGCGCTTTTACAGGTAGGATGAGGATGAAAATTAGATTTGGATTCATTTATTATTTATTCATGCTATATTTTCCTCCGCTCTAAATTCAGTGTACTTCTGATTACTTTACAAACCGTGCATCCTGTTGGTGCACAATGCAATATTTTTGCAAGTTTAGCGTTTAACAACAAGATAGTGTAAAGTTAAAAGTTATAACTGAGCTTTGTCTTCTTTTATTTCTTTCTTTTCGTAATTTATCACTGCTTCCCCTTCTTCTTGTGTCCTTTTCTTTCTTTCTTGTCAGGTGATTATGTCAGTCATGGCTCCTGCAGCAGATCAAAAGCTGACAGGACTGGTTGCAGCCACATTTACTCCATTTAACACTCAAGGGTAAGTGGCGTTCAGAGCCCACCTCTCATTTGTCTTTCAGTTTTTTTGTTTGTTTGTTTGTTTTTTCATGAGTACATCACTGAATGAATGGTGTGTTTGGTGTGTGCACATTAAGATCCCCTGTTGTAAGAAGTTAAAAGAGAGAGTGAGTGTGGACATGTCTGTTAGCTGTGGCCATCGTACGCTCTGCGCTGGCTGCAGCATGTTTGGTATCCTTTTCGCCAAATGTGTAGGCCCATATCTTTCACATTTTCCCAAAACAGTGAAATCAACCTATCAGAGATTGGACCTTATATTGACTTCTTGACAGAGAAGCAAGGTGTAAATAGCATATTTGGTAAGTTTACAAGTGGATTCTTCTTTTGATATTTGTAATTGTCTATGGTCCTAATTGAATCAAGCTGATACTGCATGTTCTACCTTGGTGATTTGTGGACATGTGCTCTCTGTTAACTACATTAACACCCCCACTGTTTAAAAAAAGCCCCTCAGTTTTAGGTCAGATAACACTGAACTATAGTAAGAGCTGGTAATAGACTGACATAGCAAACCATAGTTGGTTGTGGATTATAATGGAAATTACTTCACTTATAATTCTTACCTTTTAGCCTCATAGTCCACATTAAATGTAATCTGTTAATACTCACCTCTGCTTAGCTGTTAATGTGAAACATCGCTTCATAAGATTCACACAATGATTTCATCATCAGCTTTAGTGCTGTTCCTTAAAATAACATACTATTTTTTTGTGTGAAATGATTCTCACATTCAGTGTCATTGTAAAATAATACCAATTGTGTTATGGCCCAATAATCACAATTAAAGGTTGTTCCCATGTTACTCAACAAAAAACAGTGTATCTGTATCTGTATTTTCAGGCCTAGTTTTGTTTGTTTGTTTGTTTTTTTTATCAAAACTTGGCCCGCAACTGAAGGTTACTTTGATTATCAATTATCTGCCCACGATTTCCGCAATTGATTGTTTTGTCAGTTAAAGAGATATTACCATTATATTTGGACCAACCTGAAGTCAGCCCTGCTCTCCTCATTGATAAAGGCTTGTCATTGTTTCCTGTGTGTCAAAGGTGACTCTTTTCACTGTCTCTTTCCACACTTCTCTCAAACTGAATGAATCATTGTGATTTGTGCAAAGCTCCCCCCTGTGTTAGTGCTGCGTTTCCACTTCAACCTCCACCGTCATCTGTCTTTGTTTCCATGATTGCTTATTACCCATGAAATGTATTTTGTCCTGGAGCACATTACACTCTCAGTCATCCTGGTGGTGGATTCCTCTATGAATGGGCCATTTTTTTTCTCTGTCTATACACTGAATCACACAGTACTATGTCTTCTAGTTTGTTACCTTTAACTTTTTGTGGATTTTGAATGACACACAATGCATCATTTTGTTTTGTGAGTGTTGAACCACCAGCTTGTTCTCTTAACTTTTCCTTTAAGATGCATCTTTGTGATATGGTATATGCTATGTAAATAAGACTGCACTTGCTTACAGTGAATGGGACCACTGGCGAGGGCATGTCTCTCAGTGTCGCAGAGAGGAAGGTGCTGGCAGAGGAATGGTGTCAAAGAGCCAAGGGCAAGTAAGTTCATCACACAGCCCCTTTGTCTGCAGATTTGTCTAAATGTTGAGTCTAATGCAAGAGAAAGACAAGCTGACGCTGAAATTTCCTGTGTGTGTCTCCGCAGAATGGATCAGGTGATTGTGCATGTCGGCTGCATGAGTCTGAAAGATTCCCAAGAACTGGTGAGTTGTTGCACGTATGTCGCCTGTGACACGAACATTGAATAAGGCACGTGACTCACTAGAGGGCCAGAATTTATGTTTCGTAATCAAGACTGCCACTGGTAAACCAGGCTTACTGCAGTGAATCAGGCTTTTTCTTAGGAAATGTTTCATGGAGCAGGTTTGAATAAGTCTATCCTGATACCATAGAAAATGATTCCTCCAGACCTCTCAGGCTTAGCTTAATTTTAACTATCATTTCAATTAAAATTCCAGGGTGAAACACAATGTAGTTTTTTTCAGTCGGACATTTAGATGCACTTACAGCTAGTACTTAAGTTTGGTCCACCTTCTATGGCTTTGGTACTAATAGAGGTTTTGTCTCGTTTTACATTAATCTTTTATTCTTCTCCAAAGGTTATTTTTTGCATCTGATTTCACCTTGCACTTGCATGTTGAGACACTTGAGCACTTGAGCAAGTGAAATGCCGCTGACTAAACACAAATATGCCTTGCGGCTCCATTGAATTTTACTTTGTATAAAAACAGGTAACTGGCTCTAAAATGTCTTTTTCTCTGTATGAATGTTGATTTGTGGAATATTTCGAGATCTAGAAGACACTTCTGGTCTTTTATTTAAAGGGATCTCTCAGGTGTTCAGGAAGTATTTGGATTGTCAGTATATGATGACATGCTACATCTTCATTAAATGTGTAAAAAGAGTGTAAAAAAATAGTAGCTCTGAGTATTGGTCAAATATATGATCAGAGCTGATTAAAATGTTTTTTGGTGGACATTTTTTTTTAACAATGGAAATTGAACAATTGATAAAAACACTACAGTGATAGTACGTTGTGTAAACTACAACATATAAAATATCCACCAGAGCAGCAGCCACAGATTGCCTTCATTTTCATCGAGCTTCTTCAAAATTATCATCTTCCCTCCAGGCTCACCATGCAGCACAGATTGGGGCTGATGGGATAGCAGTCATTTCCCCCTCCTTCTTCAAGCCCAGCACTGCAGGTATGCGATACTTTTGTGGGTAAAACATGCTCACTGAAAATGTGTGTCACCGCACTTTCACGTTTCACTCACGTATCAATACTGTACTGTCAAGCTCAGCTGTAAAGTCAGAATTTCCACAATATTAATTTTCCTAATTTGTTTCCCCGTCATTGTGCTTCAGATGTGTTGAGGAAGTACCTGCAGGAAGTGGCCTCAGTTGCCCCAACTCTGCCCTTCTACTACTATCATCTTCCAACTATGACTGGTGTTAATGGTTAGTGCCGCTAATGACCTCTCCATTTTAGAAGAAAATTTAGACTTTGCATCTCTAACCATGATGAACATATATTGAATGTCAGATCACCTTTACTGATGGCGCACTCAATATGAGATGGTCTTTTTTTCTCCTCTTAAGTGCCAGCTAGAGATGTGTTGGAAGATATTGAGAAGCTCATTCCCTCCTTCAGAGGTGTGAAGTTCACTGGATGTGACCTGATGGACTTTGGCCAGTGTATCAGCTACAGTCAGAAACAGCCTCACTGGTCAGTCCTCTACGGTGTGGACGAGGTCAGTTTTTTTTCTCCCTCTCAATCTGCTTTGGTCATTGTGTTTTATGCTATAGTCACTTTTATTGCAAAATAAAGCTTTGTGACTGTGAGCCAAAGGTCCTAAATATTTAAAATATTAAAATATTATTTAAAATATTTTTTTCATTTTGCCATAGCAACTGCTTGCAGGTCTGGCTATGGGAGCCCACGGAGCAGTCGGCAGGTCAGTGAGTGATCCTGCCTTTGCATGACGCTTTTGCTCCTCTCTGTTAAACAGTTACTTACATTTCAATTTTTATTCATCTCGCAGCACTTATAACTATCTAGGATGTAATATCAACAAGCTCGTATCAGCATTTGAGAAAGGCGACCTTGTCCAAGCCAGGACAATACAGGTACAGTCCATCTCCCAGCTTTCCTGACATTATGCATCCGTTTTGGTTGCTGACATCTTTCTCTCATTTCCACGAGTAGTTCAAGTTGCAAGAGCTTCTCAGGTTTGCCAAGAAACTTGGTAAGTGACGGTTGTGTTGTGTTTTTCTGCCAAATTATGCAAAACATAAATCAATGCTTTTGTGCTATAGCGGTCTCTACGTTTGAAACTGCTTTATTGTCGTCGGCAGGCTTTGATCTGGGAATGAACAAGCAGCTGATGAATGAGGTGTCAGGATTGTGTCTGGGGCCCCCTCGCCTCCCCGTGACGCCATGTCCTCATGCTCACGCTCTGTCCATCACACAGAAGTATCATAGCATTTTTTCCGAATAATGATATGTTGACGCTGGTTTGTTTAACCTTGAAAAATCCAGCATTTAGTGTTCACCCAGTTCCTGTTATTAATGCTTCAGACGCACTGACACTATGATGGATCCAGTTACTGTATGTGCATCACGTCACTAACTAAACCAGCTACTCTGAATCAAACATTTAACTCTATTTCCATTTTTATAGCTAAATGTATAATTTGCATTTGAGTGACCTTATACTAATAGTATCAGATGCACAATGAGAAAACAATTAAGGGTGAAGTATACCTGCAAAACCAGCCCTACCTGCAAAAACGGCAATAAATTATTGTTTACACAGTAGTTTTACCTCGTCATTGTCCTGAAACTTAACCACAACATTGATCATCTTGATTGAATTTTTATGGACATTCTCTGTTGACATTTAATTTCAATGTTAATAATTTTATAATGTGAAAAAGCAACTGCCATTGCCAAAGGGAATGTATCACTTTTGGTTTTGCTGCTTTTAAGGAACTGCAATATTATCTTCTTATCTTGTACTGTATAATGCCAGGGCTCAGTCTCATTTTAGTTTGAGCACTCCAAGTCTTGTTTGTCAGTTACAGATTACAGTCATAGATATTAGAAATAATCACAGGGAATAGCGTCGTAGCATCACTGTTTCCTTGTTTTTGTGGTCCAGGCATATAGAATGCTTTGCCTCCATCCATGATTGCCACCAGTGCAATAAAAGTCCAGCAGTATTTGATAGCTTTTTTACCTTGAAAGTTGTGAAAAACACTCTGACCTGAAGATGACTTCATCAGAAGGAGGATAGAGGAGACCGACAAAGGGGCATTAATATGAGTCTGATACAGATGAGTGTGTTATGTGTTAGATAGAATGCATATGTTGTTATTAAATGTTTAATTTCTGGTTAGCATATAAAAGGGAAATATACTGTTTAATGAAGAATCTTTTATTTGAATTATTAAAACACATGTTTGCTTATTTCTTACTAATAAATGCATTAATCCATTTGTCGGTTTCATTCAATTAAGTACAATTAAATTTATTTATAAAGCATCAAATCACAACGAAACTGATCTCTGACACTAAAGATATAGAGCAGGTGTAGCCCATACACTTTATAATATTGTTTACAAAGTACAAGAACTTGGCGACAGTAATAATTATGAAAATATGACTGGTAATAGAAACATGACCTATAATAGCAGTAATAAATCCACAGGAACCTGTAAGACGAGAAAGCACAGAAACTCCGTGGAAGATACTAGAACTAGAGAACTAGAGGGAGAGAAGAGCTCAGTGCATCATGGGAAGTCTCCCAGCAGTCCGCACCTATATCAGCATAACTAAGGGATGATTCAGAGCTCACCTAAACCAGCCGGGACACGTAAGGGCTTTGCTGGTGAGGAGATATTCAAGATTTTACAGGGAGCCAGTGCAAAGAAGCTAACATTTAGGAGGCAGCCTGATAATAATGAATTACAATAATTCAGCCTAGAGGTAACAAAGGCATGGACTAGTTTTTTCTGCATCATCTCGCAGGATGTGTCTGACTTTTGCAGTGCTATGTTGATAAAAAAAGACATATACTGATCAAAGATGATTCCTTATGGTAACACAGGAGGCCCGGACAATGTCATCTAGAGTAACTATATCATCAGATATATATTCAGATGTGTTTAGAGATGTTTGGGCCCAAGTACAATAACTTTGTCTTTGTGTGTGTAACCTTGTGAGTTTAACAGCAAAAATATTGCAGTTCATCCAGATTTTTCATCAGGACAACACATTCTTGAAGTTTAGCTTATCGGTTGGTTTTAATGTATGTATAAATTAATATATAAAGCCATTGCTCCTGAGAGCTAAACTAATAGTGCAACAGTGATTTGACTCTCTCTCAACCTAGCTGCAGAGCCGAAAGGAAACCTGGGATTGTCATTATCTTCCTCAATTAATGATGAGTAATAGGCTGCTCCGGAACAAAATCCAAGGGTGTGGTTAAAACAGTGAGTTGGTTTATGTACATTTTAACAAAAGCCAGTTGTATCTAATGGTGAAATAAATACAGGACTAAGGCTATCATTATCAAAGGTCCACATGAATATTAAAATCACCAATCATATATTATAATTATAAGAATTATAATTGCTGTCTTTAAGGCTAAACTTGATTTAAAAGATCTGAGAGTTCAGATTTAAAAAAAAAAAATCTGAATAGGCAGCATGGTACACTCTAACAAATAGACTTGGTTGTAGAGTTTTCTGGGTTGATGTGAGAGACAAGTTATCGAATGAGTTATAATTAAAAAAAGGTTTGTTGTCTATTACTAGACTCTGATGTCTAAGAGTTCACATTTAATTCTCTTGTTTTGTTGTATCACTGCACTTTCATTAGGTTCTTCTGCATAACTCCTCTCTGAAATGGTTGTGGGGCAGAAACAGAATGGGTGTGTAGGACACATGGACAAAATTGTTGGTACCCCTCCATTAAAGAAAGAAAAACTCACCATCATTTTTGTCCTGGCCAGTTTGTTTTTTTAAAATGATTTTGTTGAACCACAATTCAAAAGCAATGTCTGATTTTCATTAGTTAAATTTTCAGTATTTTTTTATTTTTATTTATTATTACTTTTGTCAGTGTCAAGTTATTTCAGTGACCTTTGTGGGGTTTTTCTTTCTTTAACAGAAGGATACCAACAATTATACAATTAGCCCCCAGTTAATTCTAAATTTAAAACCCTTTCAGTTCCGGATATGTCCTCTAGAACTAGAATGTCTCCAAATTAATATCCAATTTCAGGGTTTGTTCATACAGTTTTGACCAATGTGGTTGCATTAAACACATCTGCTTCTATTCACAAAAAAACAAACAGTGAATTTACAGATACAGCATGTAAACACATACAAGAAAGAAGAAAAAAGCACCATGTTTTGTCACTGTCTATTTGGATTCAAAACAAGTGCTGTGAGCAATCCATGTGTTCTGCAGCAGCCTTCGCCTCAGGCTGCATGTCTTGTTGTGAACTGCTGTAGCCCACTGGGAGGATTGTGTGTGTGTGTCTTTGTTCTCTGTGGGACTCAGGCTACAGTAAGCCCAAGAGGTCAAGTAAAGGTCATTATAGTGATGTTTAATGTAATTTCGTCACTGCTATCTGTTACATTTAGCCAAGTAAGTAGTGTCTACCTAAGCTTGTGTTATTGAACACGGTTAAAAATGTGTGTCCCTTTCGATTAGATAATATCACAGACAGCACTGCTCAGACAGACATGTAAAGCTAAAAAATATATGCCATTAAAATCAATTTGTAACCCAAGACTATTCCTTGAATAGGTACAGCAGCACCTCTGCCACATAAAAACACATTTGTCTTATATGATAGTATTAGTATCATGTTCATCTCATGCATGTAAATATTTTAGTTGTTTGCAATGAGAGTCACTTAGCTGAGATTCAGTTTTTTATGTAACTGAAATGGTAGAAGCCTCTGTCCATCTTTTAATTATCTCAACAACCATTCATCCGATCAATTTCGCACTTGGCAGGTGTATTACTGAAGACCAAAGGAAGTGCAGTGTCAAGTGTGAAGTTGTTTGGATGTGCAGTTCTCAAGAAAGCTGCAAGCAGCAATACCGGAGGCCAAGCAATCGGCACATTTTGAATGGGCGCTGCAATAGTTGTGACTGAGTCTGACTCCCTGCTATGCTCGTATGAACCTGCAGCTGCAGTGGTACAGGACCAGTGCCATGTTAACAGATGGAGCCTGGGGAGCAAACAGAGAGAAGAGGTGATGATCTTTGGTGACTTTGATGATCCCTGTGAGAACAGAGTGTTGCTGGGAGCAGAAAAAAATAAAATAATAGAACGCACAAAGGCGATGGCGATGGATGGTGGCCAAAAAGATGCTACACAGAAATGAATAAATATAAATAAAAATACAGTCAAAGCTATGAATGTTTGCTATGTTTGCTCTTAGTTAACCATATCCACCCCCACAGAAAGGGGTAGTAATGTCAAAATGTCAAACCTATTATAAAACACCTTTAATACCACCTTTAATATATCTTGTGGATTGTTCTTTGCATCTGTTCATTCTCCCCATCAACTCCTTAATGACATATATTCTCCATGCCTCCTATCCTGAAAGTCCAGTTCCTCTAGTAGAAAAAGCTTGGGAGTGTTGCTTTAAGCTTATAGTTGGATCAGAACGCTTACTTGCTCATGACATGGCAGTCAGCAAGAGGATGACATAGGCCCAAACAATATACCAGTCATTGTGCCTTGAACATCAGAATTAAGTATGTGGATGATGATATATTGTTATTATATTTTGTGATTCTAATATATTGTGCTTTTCTATTAAATATCCTGTGAAGCAATACACGCTTCTGGTCTTTTGTCTCATTCCCCTCAGCCAATGCCATGTCTCGCCCCCATGAATTGTCAGACGGGCAGCTGACATGCCGTGTGGCAGACGGCAGGGGTCACTAGGTGTGGGTCTGTCGTGTCAGAGCTGCAGATTGTGACAGCGACCCCCTTTGGGCACGCCACCTGACTCAACACTGAGAGGTTGTGAAAGGTCTGTCGAAATGTTTCATGATCTGGACAGTCCTTCCTTTCTCTCTGCATCTCTCACTGGTCCCACTATAATTTGGAAGAGGAGACGCTCACTATATAGTTTCAAAGTATCAGCCTGTACTTTATGCTGTGTTACAGCTTGGTTGTGAGTGCAGACTTAGTTGTGTGTTTCTTTGAAAGTGCGTGTACATGATAAACAAGCGAAGCACTGAACTTGCCTCTTCTTTTTAAAGAGATAACAAAATGCTGTTTAATGTTTTAGTGTTCTATGTCTCAAGCCACCAACTATTTCTGTTTATTGAAACTGAGTTAAACCACATTTTACTAAATTAACTGCCAGAACACGTGAAACACCAGAACACACATGAAAATGGGTTCAGAAAGAAAGAAAGGGAAAAGTCACTCTCTCCTGCTCTTCTCACTAAAGCTTCCCCTAAACAGTGCTGCCTCCTGCAGCATAGATCTCGAATCTGCAGGTGCGAGGTTCATTGACTCATGCTGATCTTTGGTTGCTCCACCGTGTAAGGGACAATGAAGGATTGGCGGTGAACGAGTGACATCATTCTGTGCAATAAGCAGAAAGGCGTCTGTGATGACTCAAGTCAGTAATCAGTGTTAGGGAGCAGTTAACTACATATAATTAAACTAGAAACTACATTTTGCTGTAGCTTGCTGGTAATATTCAAATACATTCATAATTGCATAATGATTCATTTAGTTAAATAACTTTTTTTGTGTAGTAAACTACTAGAACTACTATACTACTATGTTTTTTTATATATATTTTGAATCTAAATTTGCAAAACCACACTTGGATATATCAGGTGTTTATTATTAATACAATATAACAAATATTCAACAAATTTTATAGTTTTATATCTCATTTTATAGGCTATACAAAATTTTATATTCTATTCCTGATTTTTACTTGAATAGTTTTTCCACAAATATATGAATATATTTTTAAGCACTGTCAGAAGGACCCTGTGACTAAATAATTTAGTCTGTTCCAAATATAATCGTACATATAACAAATAAAAACAAATTTTCCATCTTTGATCTTGAATCTTGAATCCTGCAGTGGGAAATGAGAGCGATGCGGAACGGTCGTTGTCTCCGCGCCGGCGGACTTATTTGGCGGTGGCACACAAAGCCCTAGCGTTTCCGGCCAGCTCAGCGCATCAGCCCTGTGGTGTTTTCAGTTTCTAGGCTGTCACAAACTGGGACCAGTTACCTGTCACAGTCAGCGGACAAACAGGCGGACGCTGCGGAGAGATGGTGCTGCTGACGATGATCGCCCGGCTGGCTGACGGGCTGCCTTTGGCCGCCTCGATGCAGGAGGACGAGCAGGTTAAACATCCACACATAATGTAGAAATGTTTTAGCCTCTGTGCCCGCTGCCTGTCCGCTGTTATCTCTCCAGGCTGCTGCTGTAAACGCCTCCAACTTGTAGAAATGTCACGGTGACACGGTGAAAGGCTGACCTGCAGCTGTAGGCCCGTCTTACCTGTGCACAGAGCAGGGCTTTGACTTGTCTTCTTAATTTAATTTCATGTTATCTGAGGCCACTGAGTCATTCCTGCCTGTGTTTGAACAGCAGGCTTCCTGCGTTTCAGCCTCACTCAGATCACTCTTTAGTTTAGGGAGATCCTGCTGCAGCCTGAACACACTGCAGATTAGGTCTTCAAAAGAAAACCCTGGCAAACCAACAGCCCAAAGATATAATAATAATAATAATAATAATAATAAACTTTATTGAGTGGTTGTCATACAAGAGATGGAGCTCAAGGTACTTTACAATAGAAGTAAAAGTACAGCACATTAAAACAGGCAAATAGACAATGAAACTAGACAATTAATAAAGTAGATTATAAACTATGTAAGTTAAAGTCATTTGTAAAAAAGTAATAATAACGGCATTAATTAGAAATGAATAGGATTTACACTGTGTGTTTAAAATGTTTAAAATGATCTGTTACAGGTCTTTGTAGCATACTGCCTCATTTTGGAGCATACTTTGCTTTTGTGTGTAACTGAAGAAGATCTGAAAACTCATGAGGGATTATAAAATGACAGAGAGTCTGTACGTCGGTCCCAAACCTTTTAAAAGCTTTAAAACGAGTGAAAGAGTTTAGAAAGTTTACAGGGAACGAATGGAGTGTAACTAAAACCAGTATAATATGTTCTGTCTTTCTTGTTTTGTATAAAAGTCCAGCAGCATTGTTCTGAGTCTGTTGGATTGCACCAGTAACGCCTGATTAAAGACTTAGTGTGACTTTTTTTTCTGCTTTAGATTAGAGCCTGACTTATATATACATACATATATATGTATATATACATATATATGTATGTGTGTGTGTATATATATATATATATATATATATATATATATATATATATATATATATATATATATATATATATATATATTCCAGCTTCAGTTTATGAGATAGATTTCTGTCTATATTTACTGTATGTCGGTCAATAAGTACCTAATTGTCAAAGCTATGTGTGACATAAACTTGAAGCATTTTACTTCATTGTTACTTCACTTTTCCACCAGAGGGCACTGACGTTTTTTTTCCTGCTGTAAAATGCTAAAAAATCATCTTGATTCTAACTTCTTCCTTCTTTATGTTATGTTACAAAATGAATACTGGGCCATAAGTCGTTAAAGGATTTTTCTTTAGCTATTAAATATTAGACCATCCCACTAACCATTTCCTTCATATTGTATAACTGCAACTTCCATGTCTCCCCTGTATTAGGTATTTATTTAGGTAAAGATGCTGTTTGTCATTTACTTGTCATTGCTTTTGAATGTCTAAACAATTTCCACAGGCCCACTGAGAGGATACCGATTGAAATGCTGACTGTATCAAGATATATTTCTGTTTTTCAGTTGAGACAACTCATCTTACGGTCATAGTTTCGCAGTCAACCCCTTTTTCACTTTCACAAATGGCTTTAGAAACTATCTGACGTGGCCTAACAGGCAAACATAATGCTTAACATATGGAAAATGTTCACATGGATACTACTGTGACAAGTTGAGCTGTTTGATTGTGTGTGAGCATGGCTTGCCGGGAGTCTAACATCTTTCCCTCACTCTCTTGTTTGCTTTCAAAAAGGGAAGTGAAAAGGTTTGTTGTGTCTCTGCTCTGTGCTTCAACATCATACGTGTCTCTGTGATGCTACAGTGTGAATCTGTCATTTGCTAGAGTCAACAACACCCAAGAAATAGACACCATCCACCAGCCAAATGCTGACCATAAACTATTTAGCAATGTAGCATCACACTGCTGAGTCTGTCTGTAGCTTTTTATGCCAACAATTTATTTTCAGCACACTTCACAGGGCAAGAAATTAACACCATCAAGGGAGATAGAGTGAAATCTGGACTGTAGGTGGCTGCTATTTTTGTCTGTCTCGTCAAGCACTTAAGCAAATAAGCACACTCAAAAATGTTTGTCATTTGTCTCTTCTGGTGGTAAAATAGTGAAATTTGCTTGTGAACTCTGCCCGTAGATGTGGCATACAAAAAGCAATTTCTTGCCCTGATTAAACACCACATTTTCTGTGAGGCGTGAGCGAGTTATGTGGTAACTGGGTGTTTTGTTTGTCTGTACAGTTGGGTCGGGACCTTCAGCAATATCAGAGTCAAGCCAAGCAGCTCTTCAGGAAACTCAATGATCAGAGTCCCACACGCTGCACTTTAGAGGCTGGTTCCATGGCATTTCAGTGAGTATGGGGGGAAAAAAAGCATGCGGTTAAAAAAGTGAATGCACTAAAATTAATTAATACATTAATTAATACAATGCATTTATTACCGTAAAGGTTTCTTGACAGTTTTGAACTAAATGATTGGTTTTAGCAGCCATGCGCGACCTGCTCGTACCAACTTTGTGCTTCAGTTCTTACCACGTTTCTGTGCTCTCCTTGAAGCTATTGTATAGAGAAAGGAGTGTGCTACCTTGTGCTGTGTGAAGCCAGCTTTCCCAAGAAGCTGGCTTTTGCCTACCTTGAAGACCTGCAGGCAGAGTTTCATGAGCAGCATGGAAAGAAGGTCCCCACAGTTTCCCGGCCCTACTCCTTCATTGAATTTGGTAAGAAGGAAAAGAGAGCCAGGAACAAAATGCAGTGCTGCTTTCTGGGCTGAAAAGCACTTGGGGTCACACTGCTGATGTTAAATCAATACTTGTTTTGACTTCAGTATTTGTAGCAGTATCACTGCAATATTTGCGATAAATAATATATCAGCTTGTTGTTTGTTTCAAATGCATTAGTGAGCATTAATATGCTGTATAAAAAGTATAACTGTGATGGCATGTTACATTTGAGTTGGGGAAAAAAAAAAGGTCAGGATACTTTAACTCAGCATGAATCCAATACTAGTGCTTTGTTTGTTCTCCAAATTTAAAATCAGTTTACTACACTGATAAGATAATACTAATTACTAAAATTTAATGATATTTGATGTAGATCGGTTGAGTCCGGCCTATATCCAATTTGCTAATGAGGTCAGTGTCGACCAGTGTGGCTAGTTTCTAGTAGTTATTGAATGAAAGGGAGCTGGGGTTTGCTCTGGCTGAATCTGAGTTGCTTTAGCTGCTAACTGAAGGTCCATTTTTGGAGCTGCTGCCTGCTCTCCTTCCGGTAAAGTCTCCTGGCGGCAAAGCAGTCTCCTGGTGGCAACACTACCGCCTTTGTCCACAGGGACCGCCAAAATCAACACAAAATGAAAAGTTCCATTGAGCTTCTTTAAAAGAGGGACGTTCGTTCGTTCTGTTTTGCAAGTTGTCGGGCTCAAAATTCTCGCAAAGTGTAATCAAGTGGAAAATTCCTGCAAAATCATGTCTCTGGCTCTGTTGGCGTGTCACTGCAGGCAACAGCTCACTGGCCCTCAGCCGCATCACTTTATCTTTGGCAGATTTTTGTCGAATCACAACAGCACCTCCAGGCCGATTTTACTCTCAGTTTGCATTTATTATCTTTCAACTCACTTTTCTCGAATCAGTTCCACATCACCTGCTTATCCCATAGTGCCTCGTAAAACAATGTCTCTCCTGTTCCATAGAAAAATCAAAAGGCGCAAACTCAAACGCTGCTCCGCATGAAATGGATCTTTACCTTTAACTTATTATGTCACTTAATAAATCAGAGGAGGGTAATACAGATATGACATTCTACCTATGATCTGCATGACTGGTTTCCTTTTTAACTGCTTTTTATTATTTGTGCTCCCTCATCAGACACCTACATCCAAAAAACCAAGAAGTCGTACATTGACAGCCGAGCAAGAAGGAATTTGGGCAGCATCAACACGGAGCTCCAGGACGTGCAGAGGATCATGGTGGCTAACATAGAAGAGGTGCTGCAGAGAGGAGAGGCTCTCTCTGGTAAGTCCATCTTAACTCAGGGTCTCTCTGGGTCAAACCAAGTGTCTTTTGGAATTATAAAAGTGAGATGGCACGCTCTTCGGATTCATTGATTTTTGTCTTGACCTGCATCTCTTCTCTTCTCCTCCTCCTTCTTCCTCTCACTCCTCTTTCTGTCTTTTTGTTTTGATCTCCCACTCCCTCTCCTCCGCTCTCTCCTCCCTGCAGCGCTCGACTCCAAGGCCAGCAACTTGTCCAGCCTGTCAAAGAAGTACAGGAGCGACGCCAAGTATCTGAATACCCGCTCCACCTATGCCAAGCTGGCAGCCGGTGGTGTCTTTTTCATCATGCTCATTGTCTATGTGCGCTTCTGGTGGCTCTGAGAGGGAAAAGAGAAGGAGAGGAAGGAGGTAGTGGAGTGGGAAAATGAGCTGCACAGAGTCTGCAGACACTAAGAAACCACCTTCGACTAAAACCAGGATCCCTGCTCTTATTAAGACTTTGCAGACGTACCACCGCCCATTTTGTTCTCACCTGTCCATGGATGCGTGATCTGAATATAAATATGACACATAGTTTTATTATTAACAATGATACCGTAATGCGCTAGTAGTTTCCCTGGATATAGGTTAAGAGAAAATGAGTGAATGTGTGCGTGCGTGTGTGCATGCACGCATGTGTGTTGATTGCTTTGTGTTTGAAGACAATTGTTGGTGATTGGTTTTGAAGTGTGGAGGAAAAATGAAGAGGGAAAGAAATTTCCTGTGGTGTGAGTTTCCAAAGCTGTACTGTACTGTAACAGGACTGATTTAATCTTGTATACTGTCTAATAATACAGAAAAGAGCAAAAAAAAAAAAATCCTGTAACTTTATTTATCCTAAGCACATTGTCTGTGTATCTGCATTGACTAAAGTTATAATCACAGTAGTGATGGCTCCACGAGGCCTGAACAACATACAGGACGTACCACAGTAATATTAATTAATATTAATATTTTGAAAACAGCATTAATTCTTAGGCAGTTTAGGCAAAGCAGCAACACAGGAAGTGCTGTTTTTTTAAGCCTTGCAAAATGTTATTTCACTCATGTCGGATTTATCAGATATATTTTTTGCCATTATGGGATTTTAGTAACCCTATAAGGGACTGTATGAAAATTATTTTGGGGGGATAATGTGTTTTTTCTGTTTGCTAAAGGGAGGGTAGTGTGAGTGTTTTTGGAGATAAGGTGTCATTTAATTTTTAACAAATTGGTATTTCAAACTTGCCTTGTGAGATGTTTTGTTTGTTTGTTTGTTTTAAAGGATCAAATTATCACAAAACATCGGTTTAGTTCATGAAGGTGCCCTTTATTGTTTGCAAAAGACAACAGTCCTGTCAGAGTTTTATTGTATGTTTTTTCCCATCACAGTCAACTAGCTCATCAGACCAATACATTCATTTTTGAAACACAGAATATGGTTATTTATCAGTAAGTGTAATGCTGAATAAAGCTTTTTTTTTCTTCTTTCATGTCTTCATCTAGCAGAAAGTTTGTAGAAAGTTATAATAATTATAATTCCAATTAAGCCTGTTATGAAGTATCTCTTTATTCTAAGATAGAGTGGCTGACATATTCTGACTTTCGTGTTTGCCATGAGTTTGGACATTTCATTTAATTAATTTTCAAATATTAGTGAAAATAATTATTCCACCAATATTTTAAACTTTGTGTTTGATTATAAATGTAATCTTAAATCTTTTTTTTCTGAGAAAAACGCCAAACTTCACAGTTTTTATAAAGTGAACTTTAAGATTCAACCTCCCTCCCTGCCCCATTAACTTTCGTACAGTCTCTAACCTGACCTCAACAGAGTGTGTCCACGCTCCCTTTATGCTCTCTTACACCATGACTTTGAGTACCAGCACCTTTCTGTTAGCAAGCATTGACAAAAAATAATAATAAAAATGGTCCTTTTATTTTGTGTAAGGTTTACACGTGTAGATTCCATTTCAAAGTGGATTCAGGCTGAGAGTCGAAGGTGTGTCAGGTAGTTGATGTAAGCCCATGGCTGGAAATTAACACCTTCTCTTTTTCTGTTCTGTCTGCTATCTATGAATAAAATCATTTGCACAAGTTGCGCTTCCTTTCTGTCAGAGGACCTCTGAACTGATGATTATCAGGTGCTCTTTAACTGGGGATGCAAATTGAGATGCTTGCATTAAAAAGTTCAGGGGAAATTCTCACTGTTGGCCCATAAATGCAGAATACACATACAGGTCTGCAAACTGCCACCAGTTTATAAGAAAGATCCTGTCATTAGACTGTTGAAATGCAAAAGTAGGTTATTTGTTATTTCAGCCCAACTGTTTCTAATATTCTTTGTCACTTAAATAATGTGAGATCTAAACTTTAAGAAAGTGAGTAATATATGCAAAAGACTTCCAGGAAAACAACTCTGTGCATAAAATGGGGGAAAATCTAAATTAAAAAACTCAACCCCAACTTCTAAGTTGGAAACTCTGTGACTCAGAGGGCACTCCCCGGTATTGTACTATTATATTATTTCAGTTGATTCAGATCTACAAAAGGTGTCTCTGGAAAGAGCCACAGGCAGTCGGTGTCATTTCTCACAGCTTTTGTTTTGAAACCACCCATTTTCCACAAATACTTGATGACTTTACCCTCATGATGCCTCATTGTGTTTGCAGCCCTGTGATTCCACTCTCAACCAGCAGGTAGAGCACTTTGCTCACTGATGTACTGATGCGATTGAAAAAAAGAAAAGAAAAAAGCCTCAAAAAGAAAAGAAAAAAGCCTCAACTTCTGCTGCTGATGGTGGCCTCCTGCTAGCAGAGCTCCAAATCATAGGTTAGTTTTAAAAGATGGAAAAATATAGGCTGCAGCTTCCGGGGTAAGAGAAAGAGTAAGAGAAAGAAAAAAAAACACAGACTGTTGCAGATGCACATAACAGTAAATGCAACAAGTCTGATTCTTCAACTCGAGGTAGAACAGGAAACGTCAGCGCAAAAATGAGAAGCAGCAGAGGGTAGCGTGCCAAAAACAAACCACAGGGCACAGGCTAACCTTTTCACCTCTCAAGGGAAGTGGGTATTTATGAGTTTTGCCTCAGTTGTGATCAGAGTTATCTTACTTTGTAATCTAGTTCTACTAAATACAGCTTTCATTAGCCAAAAGATGCTTTTTTGCAAACCCCTCCTTAACTGTCTCTGTTGTTGATTACTGTTTCTTTGTAGTTGTATTTCTCTGTATTTGTGTCAGGTGTATTTGCAGCCCTGTCTATCCTGTTTGTGTTCTGTCAGTTTCACTTATTTGTCACCATTTGCCCTGCCACTGTTTTTGTACTTTGAACCTGACAGTCCAGACATAGAAGAGTAAGAGCCCTTGGATTCCCTGTACATATTCTTAATTATTCTAATCTCACCACTAACGAATTTACTTATTTTAACTAATGAATTTCTTACTTTTGTTAATCCCCCACCTTTGTCTGCATTCAGTTTTTTCCACATATTCTCCTGTCCTTCAAAGGGCATTAGAGTTCCTTCGAAAATCACTGTTTTACTGTTTTCCTTGAGGCAGAAACAAGGAAGAGAAACTTGAGTACCACACAGTTAAAGTGTAAAAACCCATGCATGTGATTATGTGTGTGTAAATGTCGCAGTGATTAAAGAGAAGACAGCCATACCTCTCTCTCTCTCTCTCTCTCTCTTCCTCCCTCTCTCACTCCAGCACTTTCTCTCCTTCCTCTGCAGGTTACCATAGCAGCAGGGAGTGTGTGACAGTCATGTGAAAACGAAGCTGATTGGATTAAAATACTTTGTGTGATCAGGGGTCAGGAATACGGCACATGTACTAAACACACATAGCCTGATTTAAACACAGACTTAGACTTACTCCACGGGTAAAAAGGGCACGGCACCTTCTACACATTTATCAGTTTTGAAGAACAGAACTTGTGGTATGTGCTGTTGCCAACTCATAATACCCTATCTTGATTAAATTTCCTGTCAAAGACACAGACAACCACACGACTGTCCACCCACACATGACTTCTCCTGAGCCTTGTGCAATCTTAAAGACACAGGACATTAAAACAACGTGACCTTGACCTTGACCTTGACCTTAAGACACTTTGTCTCCAAGTCACTGGGACAGTTCAGCATGCAAATTCAGGCACAGCGAGAGAGTTTCAGTCGCGTTTCTGGCAGAGTAACCTCATCACAAGAGCAGACAACGTGCTCACATGCAAATTCACTGATTGTGCCATGCCCCGTGTCCAGTGAATTTCACAGGATCTCATCAATGGAAAGAAGACGTTTTTAAGAAGGTCTCTGGCTGCACTCTAAGCCTTATCTATTCCCTATAGGGTGAGTACACCTCAATGTCTGACAGGATGTGACAAAAAAAAAGAAAAAAAAAACACACTAAAAATCACTGGGTTAGAGGTTGAGTCTAGTACTAACACAATACTGGGTTAATTATACTTAGTAACAATGTTTTGCCCCAGTGTTCAACACAACAACTATGAGTTTTACTCTAAAACTGTATACGAATCTATCCAGTTGCACAAAATAATGCACTGTGACGTTCAGAAAATAACACATGCACATTATCAACCAGCAACAAAGTTTAAAAAGATTATAAGGCTTTGCATCCTTAGTTCAGTGTCAGTTCAGTGGTTCAGATAACATGATAAAAACAAGACTTAAGAGTCAGCAGTTACTCTAGTGGTTCTGTTGGGTTGTATTTCACAGTGGTGCATTGAGACAAATGCTAATGCCCACGTTAACAGGGTCACGGTGACGAGGCAAGGATAGCATGCCGATGTTTAGCAGGTAT